>JACYFF010031956.1:17149621-17198646 GCA_017589665.1 Selenicereus undatus | reverse complement strand
ATACATGTATATATATATATTTATATATATATATATATATATATATATATGTATATATATATACATCTAACGGCTTCTAATATGAGCTTTCCATTTTACATCTAACAGTTGAGATTAAAGATACATTTTTTGGACATTTAAAAAAAAGAAAATTTTAAATTTTTTTGGCTAATGGTTTTTGCGTCTCACGGCATTTTGCTACCCTCTTCTTTCTCCCTCCTCTTTCTCTCTCTCTCTCTCCCTCTCGCCGGTACCCGTCTCGTCCACCCAGCCGCCGGTGTTCTGCCGCCCACCCGTCCGTCGTCGACCCGCCACTTACCGTCAACTCCAGCCCCACATGCTCCGCCCTCCGCGACCTAAGAATTCGCCCAACACCAACGGGTTTTCGACGGACACAACGACACCGTGGGCATCCGATGGAGGGGAGAAGAGTTTTGCGATGGAAATACCATCAGTTTCCAACGGAAATTCAAATGTTCGACGGAATTTACGACGGAAAATGGTTCCGACGGAAATTCCTTTGGATTCCGATTGAATTCGATGGAATTTCCATCGGAATTTCCGGGCACTTTTTGCAAAAAATTTCAAATATGATTTTTTATGTTTTAGGTAGGCATGTGTTGCCTTCATTTCGGTCGCGAAGAGATAGAGAAAGAGCTGCAAAGGGAGAGAAAGAGAGAGGGAGCAAGGAAGACAGAGAAAGCGGAAGATTCATGATTTCCGGTGACGGGAAAAAGAGTTATCGCCATGTATAATTAACTGGTAAATCATTTATTTTGAGTTAATTTGTTCTTTAAAGTTGAATATTTAAGTTAATTGATTTTTTTTATGGTGATTGATTTATTATGAGTGGGTTGAAGAATTGCAGCCGCCACTCCTGTCACCGCCGTTACCGCCAATTCATCCGCCGACGCCGCCAGTTCTGCCAGTAGTCCGATTATTTTTTTCATATATTTAAAGATCAGCGGAATTGTTGTGTTTTGCAATTATATTAATTTGGTATGTGTTGTTAAATTTTATAAAATTCAATTTTGAAGCATATTTGTATAGTTTATTTAATTTATTTTGTTTCGTAAAATAGGGATGCGGAAAATATGCATGTGAAATATGTTAATTTTTTATTTAATTTGTAAAGTATATTTATCTGAATAGGTAGAACAAAATATATAGGGTATGTATATTTATAAAAATTGTATAATTATTATAAAATGTTGAAGTATGTTAAGCATCTATAATGTGTTTTGTTTTGGTAAATGATTTAAGTTTGTTAAGTATGTTTATTTTTGTTTAATTTGTAGCATATATATGAGTTTTTTTGTAAGTATGTGAAGTATATGTTTTTTTGATGTACATTTAATTTTTTGTATGATTTGTTTGATATGTTAAGAATTTTTATTTTATTTTTATGCTAATAGTATTTTGTTATTTTTTTTGGGTTTGTTTATTTGGATGAAGTGTGGAATAAATAGTTTACTTCGTGTTTGATGCTTAGTTAGGTTTATTTTGAAAAATAAAATAGTTATGTTAAATTTATTTTTTTGTAGTATATATGTTTAATTACATTGTTGTACTTTAGGTTTGTGTGAAAATTTATTTTTGGAATATGGGAATATAAAACGTGAACTAAATATGAATGTAATTTTTTTATTAGTGTCGTTAGTGAATATAAAATTTTTAGTAAATAATTTAATCTTTAATTTAATTTGTAATGTATGTTGATTTTCATAACTGAAATAGTTGTAAGTAGGTAAGCATGAATAATATGTTTTGTTTTGGTAAATAATTCAAGTATGTTAAGCATGTTTTTTTTTTGTTGCATTTGTTGTGTATGTTAATTTTTGGTAAGTATGTGAAGTATATTCTTTTTTTAGGTATAGTTAAATTGATTTCTAAAAGATATTTATTAAAATTAATTGCAGTATATATAATAATTAAGGCAATCAGATTAGTAACATTATTCATATGTTATAATTGTCACCTTAGTATGTAATAGTCTTATTTTTGACAACTTTCAGGAGGAGCACCACAAGAAATTAGAGGAGTACACTCAAGCTGCAATTGTGGATATCATAAATAATTTTTAATTTAACGCATTTAATTTTTAGACATGAAAATTCATATTTGGTAACCATAATATATGTTGTTTGTTTGTTTGTGGTAATTGTTTTATATTTAAGTAATATACAAATTTTTTTGGGAGTCAAAATTTTTTTTTGGAGGGAAGAGGAGATTTTCAACGAAATTTCCGTCAGAAATCTCCTCCTCCCTCCTAAATTCTGCAGACCTGAAAACTGATCGAAGAAATTTCCGACGGGTTATTCCGTCAGAAAAGCCGTCGGAGGTCGTTGGAATTCGCCAGAATATAATCTGCGACGAGCTAATTCCTGACGCGCATCTATCCGTCGGAAACTGAATTTCCCTTCGGAATTTCCCAATTTTTCCGTCGGAGATTCCGTTACAGATCCCAAGTATTTTTGTAAAATGTGTACACGCGCACATGCTTGCATGCGTGTGGGCGTTTGTGTTAATTTTATCCTACTTTAAAAAGGTTGTATGATTTCCAAGCCTCGATCTCCCCATTGCCTTCTGTTGTATGTTTTGGTAAACCAATGGAATTAATATTATAAAGTGAAGTTATGCGTACAGTCTAACAAATCTGACTTCGTAAGACGTAGACTAACAAAAAGCACAAACAACTAATCGAGCTAAAGAAGCACAAATTGCAACAATAGAACTGACCTCAGGATAGTTAACTAGTCTGGTGATATATTAGCCTTGTCACCTCCATCATTCAAAATATGCCTGAGATCACTTAGATGCAGTAAAAAGCGCCAATTTCTAATTCAACTCAATTTTTGGAGGTAGATATTGACGCTGGTAGTTAATGAGCTTAGTGAAGGAAATGATGATATTAGGTTTTTTGATGGCATATCGGTCTACAACAAGGAATTTTTTTTATCTCATTTTCTTCCACTTACACTAGAACAATGACCATAATAATGGTGGAATCAAAAAGGGTAGACAAGGAAGGGGGAAATCGACATTGCACACTTGAAGAGCCAGGTAATAGGAGATATACATCCACATGAAGCATAAGAAGAATGACATTCGAGGTTAGAAAAGAGTCATCTTTATCCCACCAAAAAAAAAGGATTAACAGACCAACATGAATCAAATTGATAAATATGCCATGACTTGATGATACTAGTTGGGGGGGGGACGAAGGCAAATAGAAAGAAAACACATAAAGCTCCATAATTAGCAGAAAGGAGTGCATTTGTGTTTGGTTCTGGTGGTGAAAGAAGGGCATCATATACTATACACGACAAACAAAGCCTATTCACTGCATTTTTCCAATATAGAATATTAAGATAACTATTTAAAGTCCAAAGCAACAGTGTTTCACATTCAATAATCATCGTTGGATGTGATATTTATAATTTCACACCCATGGATCATAGCTTCATCACATTCAACTTTCTTCATTCTTTTTAGGAAAATCCTTTTCTTTTCTTTTTTTTCCCCCCAACAACTTCTTCCCGATTTCGTAGAAGATATAGAGCATATCGGATTATACACAACTTTGAAAACTTTGCATTTATCATATAAATTCAACTGAGTAAGTTCGACAGTCCATACGGAGGCAGTTTATAAGTAGTTAATACTATTGATACAACACCTTTAAGAAAAACATGTCAGCACATTGCGTGCAGGGATATAGGATATGGGCATTGGATATCTCAGTTTGCTTATATGCAGCCCATAATTTGACAACACCCAAAAATTGGATAGTGGCAATCATAAACTCAGTTCCATTGCCAGAAAGGATCAACAGGGGGGATACAGAAATCACTAAAAACCATACCTCTCTTGCGAGCCCTTTCAATTCATTCAGGCTATGTCAATCACGAAAGACCAGTACTCATGTGTGCATCAAGTAATTTCTTAGGAAGTACTTCCCAACCATCTCAATTTTCTTTAAATCACCTCTCATTTTGTTATTTAGGATAGTAAAGCATTCTCCAATTCACATTGTTACTCTACAACTCATAGATATCAGGTTATTCATATTGATTGCATTCATCGCCCTAAAACATAGAATCACAGTGAATTTCAAAATCAACATAGCTACTAGACCTGGCGAAAACTGACCTCACCCGAACCTACCCAAAAGTTTTGGGTTTTGAATACAATTTTTTCGACCTGAACCCGAAATAAACTGAATTCGAAAAACTGGTAAATTAATGAGTCAAACCCCGACCCAAACCTGAACCCGCCCACTTGACCCGATCATTATATCCTTATTTATGAATTATCTTTCCTTTGTCCTGTTAAAAATAATGATTATTCATTATATCAAATCGTTTAGAGATACATTATACAACTATCGCATCCCCTGTTAGGGAAAAAGTTTTAATATCTATAAATCTCAAGTGCAAGGTGTATCGTTGAATACTCGAGGTGTCGTCCGCAGAGAGTTGGGTTTCCAAGTCCCAGAACTAACTAAAGCGTCTCAAGTCGGGAAAAACTCAAGGAATAGAAAATAAAACTAAACTACTAAAATAACCAAAGGACTACGATTATGATTAAACCTGAGATAAACTAGCTGATCAAGTTAAACCCTCGCTTTCCCAAGTTATGCTAGTATTTGAGGTTGATCGGTTGCGTCATTGAGGCCACCCAAGCCCTCTCTCAATGGTTAATAGGCTGGTCTAGTTGTTCTAACCACCTATTTTCATGGAATTAGTACGACTAAACTACTATGTTGACAACCCTTGACCTAGCTAGCGACGAGACTATTTTCATGTCTCAATCTCAGCCATTCACTCTACCCACACTAGACAATGAACCTCACCTTTCAGTATAAGTCAATTGTCCCAAAACACGGATGAAAGCTCTTTCAAGCATTTTATCGAACACATGGTGGACGTGAGAGAAAACCTTAAAGTCTAGCATGAACAAGAGGGACGGAGGTCTAACAACAATCAATTGACCATTACAAGGCTAATCACAATCCAAATTCACAACTATAATCTATAAACATTACAAAAGCATATAAACCAAAACATGAACATAAACATACAAAATAAAGAGATGAAAAGAAGAGAAAACTTATGTTGATTGAATGAACTTCAGAATCCACAAGTTTAAATCCAAGCAACCAAAGACAAATCTTAATCTAATTTTCCAATGGAATTTTTATTAGCTAATCCTAATCTAAAAACTCCCAAAAAGTCACTAAAGAAGAGCCCAAGGAGGTCCCGAACAAAAACGCCGAATGAGGCTTAAATAGAAAATCGGGTGAGCGAGCTACGGGGGAGGGGCACGACCGTGCCAAGTGGCACGACCCCACAGTGCCAGGGTGGCACAACCCCTCCGTGCCACTTTTTTGGCTGTTACAGACCAAACAGGAGAACTCATCCCAAAAGACTAGCCTATTAGGTGAGATAGCCCATTTGATCTATAAATCCCTCATCAGTTGCCCATACAATCGATGTGGGACAAGTCTCATACACTGCAACTGGTTCAATCCATAACATTCGACCCCCCTTAAGGGCCAACGTCCTTGTTGGTCGCGGCCATGTTGGTCACGGCTGGCTTTTCCCAGGGCACCACTCTGAGTCCTCGTTGGTCACGACCACGTTGGTCACGGTTGAGAACTTATCCCAAAAGACTAGCCTATTAGGTGATAGAGCCCATTTGATCTATAGACCCCTCATCAGTTGCCCATACAACCGATGTGGGACAAGTCCCATACCTTGCAACTGGTCCAATCCTTAACACTGGCCTAGTGGTTCGGCTCCCTGTCGTCTCTTTCTTGCTTGTCTTTGCTGTTTTTGTTTGTGTTTGCTCCTTTTCATGATACTTGCTCCATTTGAACTTATTTCTTACAAAACATAAATAAAATAAGTAAAAATCCTAAAGATTAAGTTATTATACGAGCTAAAAGTGGGTGAAAGAGGCACATAAAATACGATAATTTTCTCCTAACAAATACCCTCACACCTATCTTTTACTTGTCCTCGAGCAAAACAAAAGAAAAACTAACTTAAGAACCTAACTCACTTTCGTAGGAATCAAGGTTCCATTTAGCGTATATAATAAACCCTTTGAACCCCTTGGTTCTTCCAAATGGACGAGTAAGGTCTCGTGAGGGTTTGCAGAAGATATACCCACACAATCTTAAAAAAGAAAAATAAGTGGAAAAGGAGAAAGGACAAACAAAGAAAACAAATTAGATATACAAACAAGGCGCAAATATATATACAAGGGGAAGAACTGTATACATTCTAATCAACCAAATCACCAATACAACAAAGATATTAGCATGTATATAAATAGAGTGTGCATATCAAGACTTTCTATCCATATACATGACATTATTAAAGCACCAACTTTTCACCCCACTGTACATCAAAACTTGGAATCCATCCTAGTGCTTGATGTATAAGTGTATCATCATCCTAGGACTTAAGCTTACCAAAATCAAACTCGTTCCCACCTGACTGACACATGCTACATTATTGACTTGTTAACACAGGAAGTAAGCTTTCTCAGTAGCAATATTGCCTCAAAGGATAACACCCAGTAGTAGTATTGCTTCAAAGGGTAAAGCCCAATAGCGCATGCCTCAAAGGGATACTTGTCATTCCTTGTTTTATGTTTTTCTTTTTCTCCTTTTTTCATTTTCTTTAATGCAGACAAATATTAAAGTAACCATGTCAAAAATAGGTGGGAGAGTCATTAATCATGAAAGACTAAGACCCTAAGATAATGATGAAGTGTACACAAGAATTGGATTACACAACTCCAACATCCTGTTGAGGTTAGAATTGGGACCAAGAATGATGCACTTAGGACAAAGATCTATGATGAACAACTTCCTTATGTACAAGCTAATAGTTATGGTACAAGGGATCAAAGTTAGTCAAAATACTACAGGATTCCCCAAAAACAAGTCAGAATTTTTTTTTTCCCGAAAATATTTCCTCTCTTTTCCTTTTTCAAAAGATTGAAGTATAGCTTCTCCTCCCCCACATCTAGATCTCACAATATCCTCATTGGAAGCGGAGAAGCTACCACAACAACAACAACACCTCCTAGTATGGGTCCTACTTTCGCGAGGTTGGGAAGATTCAACTGTAGGCAACCTTACCCCTACCGGCATTCCTACCCGTAGAGAGGCTGATTCCAAGAGACCCACAAAAAAAGAATTTTGTGAAAAATATTTAATAGAGGAAAGATTTAATTTTGTGAAAACATTAAAAGGAAAAATAAAGGACACATATCCAGGAAAGACCAAGACCTAATGAAAGGCAAGTAGATGGAGCCATGTAGCATAAGAACAATCTATCAGAGGAAAGTATCACATTAACAAAATATATATGTACAGTAAAAAAAAAAACTAAAATACACAAAAATCACAACTATGTGCAAAGGCACACAAAAGGTGATCGTAGCCATTAACTGGCTCAACAAATTCCCAAGTATCACCTCAAAATGATCACCACAAAAGTACAACCTAATATCTACAAGTACGTGACCTAATATCCACAACTAAACAGAAGAAAAGAAATAAAATAAAAAGAAAGGAGAAGAGTTAGAGCAATTATACCAGGTTGGGTACTGATTGTATCCAAACTAAGCCTCACTAAAATGATGCGATGGAAGGCTCAAGGCGTATCAGACACTCCTCACATCTCTCAAGATCCAAGCTACCAATTCGAATGTCGTCAAAGCTCACAGGTGCTTATCGAACACCTAAGCATGTAACTCAGATGGATGTAAGTAAGAGCACCCAAACATAAATCTAGGAATGATAGCAAGTACTCTTCTAAACGTATCAGATGCCTTAGAGAAATCAATAGAATAATTGAACGCAATAGTTAACATGATTTTTCTAGGCATGTCCTCTAGGTACGACTATAAGGATCAAGGGAGGGGTCGTACCCCCTAAAAGTACCTAGAGACTCGAAACAGTCAACCTCATTCCCCTCAAGTATCACATGAGAATCAATAAGTAACATATCACAACACGCAGAGAAAGGGGAGGATGGTGAACATAAAGGAGAAGCATGGAATGAATCAAGAGAGTTGGGGGATATATTATCAACAACATCAGGACGAGCTGGCCCCGCAGCCACAGCATCCACATATGACGTCCCTGTGGGAGTCCCATGAAGATCAGGCACCTCAATAAAAACATCGCCTGACTCAGAATAAGTATTATCCTCATCAACACTAGCGCTAATACCAAAGGTCTCACCTACCTCAATCTCCGTCGACTGAGCTAAAGGGGAAGGTGTATCAAGAAAGGTCATGATGAACGCAGTGTTGTCCCTAAGGGTATTAGGAAAGGATGGAGCAGCTGTAAGTAAAGTAGTTAAGGGAAGGTCGACTACTTCCTCTAGTCCGGACTCTAAAGGAGGGAAAGACACACAATCATCACACAGATTGACATCAAGTCGAGAAGAACTAAACCTAAGGCCAGTCTTAGGAGATAGGTCATACTCCGACATTTTATTAGCAAACTCAATTTGTTGCTCATTCATTGTCTCTATCATATTGCTAAGTCTAGCAAAGCCCTCATCAAAAATATATTAGGGACAAGAATTACCGTCATGATCAGAACAATGATAAATTTTACACATAGGAGGAGCATAATCAGGGACGCAAGGGGGTGGGATGTATGAATTAGCACAACTAATCTCATATTCATAAGTATCATGAGCCAATCAATCAAGAAAATCCCAAGCTTCCTTAACATTTTTAGCATAAAAATCTCAATACTCTAAAAGAGCACGGGTCTCACAATTGACACCCTCATAGACTGTATTCAAAATTTTTCACTTTTCCAAACAATGATTGCAATGAGTAAGAAAAGCATGTAATCTATCATAGTATCTCTAAAACAATTCATGCTCATATTGAGGAAAGTGGGAAAAAGGCCTTTTTTTTGAGTTTTTCTTCTCCTTTTTTTTTCAAAATAAAAGTCTAGTCTCGAATGCCTAAGTAAGCTCCAATATTGGAAAATGCCAACTCCTCGGCAACGGCGCCAAAAACTTATTAGGGAAAAAGTTTTAATATTTATAAACCCAAGTGCAAGGTGTATTGTTGAATACTCGGGGTGTCATCCGTAGAGAGTTGGGTTTCCAAGTACCAGAACTAACTAAAACATCTCAAGCTAGGCAAAACTGAAGGAATAGAAAACAGAACTAAACTACTAAAATAACCAAAGGACTGCGATTACGATTAAACCTGAGATAACCCAGCTGATCAAGTTAAACCCTCACCTTTCAAAGTTACGCTAGTATTCCAGGTTGATCATTTGCGTCATTAAGGCCACCCAAGCTCTCTCTCAAGGGTCAATAGGTTAGTCTAGTTGTTCTAACCACCTATTTTCATGAGATTGGTTCGACTAAACTACTAGGTTGACCCTCGACTTAATTAGCGTCGAGACTATTTTCATGTCCCAATCCCAGCCATTCACTCTACCCATGCTAGACAATGAACTTCACCTTTTAGAATAAGTCAATTGCCCCAAAATACGGATGAAAGCTCTTTCAAGCATTTCATCGAACACATGGTGAGCGTGAGAGAAAATCTTAAATTCTAGCATGAACAAGAGGGGGCAAAGGTCTACAACAATTAATTGGCCATCACAAGGCTAATCACAATCCAAATTCACAACTATAATCTCTACAAAAGCATATAAACCAAAACATGAACATAAACATACAAAATAAAAAGAGGAAAAGAAGAGAAAACTTATGTTGATTGAATGAACTGCAGAATCCATAAGTTTGAATCCAAACAACCAGAGACAAATCCTAATCTAATTTCCCAATTGGATTTTTATTAGCTAATCCTAACCTAAAAAGTCCTAAAAAGTTGCTAAAGGAGAGCTCGAGGAGGTCCCGAACAAAAACGCCGAAGGAGGCTTAAATAGCAAATTGGGCGAGTGGGTGACAGGGAAGGGGCGTGACCGTGCCAAGTGGCACGACCCAACTGTGCCACTTCTCTGGCGCGGTGGTTTGGCCCCCCATCGTCCCTTTTTTGCTTAATTTCGCTATTTTTGTCTGTCTTCGCTCCTTTTCATGGTACTTGCTCCATTTGAACTTATTTCCTATAAAACGTAAATAAAACAAGCAAAAATCCTAAAGATTAGGTTATTATACGAAGTAAAGTTATTATACGAGGTAAAAGTGGGTGAAAGAGGCACGTAAAATACGACAATTTATCGCCTAACATCCCCTCAGAAATTAAACGATACTACCTTTAGTTTTCCAACTCCATCATCATAAAATAACATCATACGCAACTTAGAAATTGGACAACTTAAAAAAAAAGGTATGAAACGATGTGAAGTAACGATTTACTCTTAAAAAAATCAAATAGAATAACGCAAATACTAAAAATCCGTAAGTTATGTCATTGTATTTTTATGAAATGAATGTGTCTAATATTATTTTGGATAACTTACTCTGTAAAAATCTAAATTTTTGATGTTATAATTAAAAAAATAATATCTTGTGCATCTCTAATTCCGTTTTGTTTTGTTTCCATTCTAATTCGCCTTTAACTAAAATGCTAGTGGGAGGAAATAGACTGTTCATATTGGTATCTCGACATCTTAATAAAGCATATCTAATTGGGTAATGGCAGGTTTGTTAATAAAGATATCAAATTATTAAATGGGTTATTTGCGGTCCAAACTACTTCGACTGGTTAAGTTGTTCTAGATGAGTTGCTCATTAATGAATTGACCCATTATTGACTTTATTTTAATGGATGGGCTTACCCACCTCACCAAAATGTGACCCAACTCTGTCCACTCATACATAATGTTCATATATCATAATGAAAAGGTTTAATATTTTTAATATTCTTTTAAGAAATTACAATTACCATGTTTTTTCATAAAATACTGACAATTTTAAGCAGTAAATATGCCTAATTTTTAATTTTGACAAAAGAAAAATAATTAACAAAAAAGGTGCTCTAAACCCGTTAGGTCAACCTAAAACCCGCAAAACCGAAATAACCCCCCCCCCCGTATTTTACCCGAATCCGAATACACTCGGACCTGTATTTGACTCACCCGCCCAAACTAACAGGTCTAATAGCTACACATATGTTGTTAGTGTGGAAGCCTACACTATAAACAGGTTAACAAGTACCCTATGATTGTATGAAAAGGCATATCACAAGAAAAATGTAAATCAACAGTACCAAACGAATAAAATGTCTATTTACTGGTCCACATATAAATGGACTGAGAAAAAGATGTGGACCAAAACATGAACAAATGATTTTTTCCCTTGCACACAAAACAAAAAGAAAAGGACAAACAAGCAAGTAAAAGAAGTAATGAGAAGCCAATATACGGATGCTTGTCATTGAAGCAAATAGAAGTGTTCAAAATTTAAAGAAAACTTTCATTTTTGGCCAACCATTAGAGCCCAGTGATGAAGAAAATCGAGGTCAAATAGGTTGGTTGACTAAGACAAAGCATTGCTTCACTTAATCAGAAAACAAACACCCTTCTGTTATATGTAAAGTGTCAGAAAACACCCATTAAAATAGAACAACAAGCAATATTAAACTCCATTTCGATTATTTCAACCAGCACTAAAAAAAAAAAGATAGAATGGCCTCCTTGATACATGGGCATAAACCGAAAGATGAATTGATTGTTCAAAATCACCCTATATGTCTTTTCTTTTTTAAAAAACGACCCTTGTTACGATGAGGCATGTCTCTTTTGCTTTTTAGGGGGTTCTCCATAGTTCGGTTTAACAAGGTTGGATTATGCAATCAAGATCCTTGTCTAAACATAATCGTTGAACCATGCATTGTCCCAAGACCATCATGTCACGACAATACTTTTTGTATAGTCTTCATTGTTATATATCACATGACAGATTACACCAACCCCCCCCCCCCCAATGGCAAACTTTCAAGAAATCTAGATTATTCAGTTATATTTCGTCAAATTGTTTTTTTTGGGGGGGGGGGGGGAGAATGACCTTTCTTAATAAACAATTTAGAATCCTAGATTAAATTGAGTGACAATTAGGTGAAATTAAGATTACCTGAGCTACGTGCACACAACTAGATCGTTCAAACCCCTCATGGCAAATAGGCTGGGCTTGCTCTTAGGAAGTTATAAAAGCTCATACTCTTGAAATACACTCCTTTTCAATACTCCTTACGACATGAAGCCTCTCCTTCGAGGTCATCTTAATAATCGACAACCCAAAAGGTGGGAGACCCCATAAAAGATTAAATTCATATTTATGCAATTAAAGGAAATAGAGAGATGTAAAAGAGGAGTGACCCAGCACTAAGAGGAGCATCGTCGATGGAGACACACTGGACAGTCTTAATTGGCTATTGCTCCTTAGCTTCCTTAGTCGCCATTGGAACAGATGTACAGAAGGTGTTTGTGAAAATGCTGAAGAAAAGAGATTCAAGACCAATTGATTTCTGGCAAATAGTAAAAGAATTCTCTTATGAGAGTGAGAGAGAGAGAGAGAGAGAGAGAGAGAGAGAGAGAGAGAAAGAGAAAGAAAGAGAGAGAGAGCTCCACAGAGAGTGAGAGAATATCTAAAGAGATATGAACCTTTGCTGCCATGAATAAGCCTTCTTGACCCATCTTGGCCCCAACCTCTGCAGTCTAATCTCTTCAGTTTCTTTCTATTTTCCACAAAACCTTCCAGTTATGGTCTTTCCTACTCATTTCCTCCAAGATCTTATTCCTAGCCACAAAATATTTGAGATGTTTGGCCTCTACCTTGCCTAGATGTAGCTTTTGAGTTGTTTGATCCATTCGGTTTCCCTTCAAATCTCATCCCCAAGAATACTGCCTTCAGCTTTCTTTCTAGCTTTTATATCAAGGCCCATGTTGGCCTATTCTTCAAGCCTTGTACACGGTCTGAGTTTGATTGGGAGAACCACTGCTGTTGTTATTATTTCGACGGGGCTTTGCTTGTTGCCACTCTAGAGTTTTCCAAGGATTCATGGTAGAAAGTGAGTTGAGACAAGGTTGGTGCTCAAAGTTGCTCATCTTCACGGTAACTCATATGTCAAGTTACTCAGATCTGGTACTCCTGAACCTCGTCTGGTAAGAGTCTTTAATTATGGGTCCATCTACCTTCAACCAAGGTGTGCGTTCCTCCTCTTTTTTCACTTTTCCCTCAATTTATTCCTCCCATGTTTTTAACCTGCCATCCTACGTCTTAGAATTACTATGCTCTTTAAGGTTCATTCATCTAGTTTATTGGATCTTCAATTTTGATTTGTTAATGGAATTAAACCATTTCATAGTCGTTAATAATGCTAGGATTATGATTTCCTTAAGCTGGACTCTAAGGGACACTACTTTTGGTTATTACTATAATGTTATTGCTCATGATTCAAGTTTTGACAGTAAATTCAATATCTTTGTTTCATGGGCTTGTTGTAATTTTTGTGATTTTGATTGGCTTTCTGGGACTTTCCCCTAAATATTATTAGTTTGTATGGCTACATGAATGCTACTAATCTTGCTAGCTTTTATCCTTTGAGGCGTTGGAGTCTGGTTCACTGCCATCTCAAATGCACCTATCGTACTAGTAAATTAGGTTGGAAGTTATTGCATAGTACCTTTTTTCCCAAAGGAACCTTTATATCACCTTACTTTCGTGGTTTTCTCCTAATATTGGTGAAACCAGCTCTATGCCTTAACGGTGGATGGTATTTAATGTTTTCAACACGCACTCCTTGTGGTAAGGAATTGTGTTTTTCAACCCAAGAATATGCACAATGGACTCATAGTCATAGAAATGATGCATCTATTTTGCTAACTCGCTGTACGTCTTGTCTTTATAGAGACTATTGTTGGGTAATTTCTCTATCTAGCTCAGTTAATCATGCTTCTCTTTGTGGTGAACAGTTTAACTCAATTGAATTTTGGCATAATGCCCCTTTTGGTTAGTACTTTTTATGTTTACCCTGTCCCATATTGATTATTGTTTTCTTTTGGATTCTTGGAGAACAACCCATCACCATTACTCTGATTGGGGAAGTTAACAATGCTATATGGCTCGATTGTAGGGTGCCTAGGGTATCTTTTCTTAATTAACGGGTCCAAAACAAATGACTACTCATAAAGCTTAGCTACAGTATATACATTACTTGCACACAGAATGGTACGACCTCCATGGCTTTGTTTATTTTCTTTATGAAGAGAAAAGTGCCTGAGGAGATTACTCCACATGGTGATTCCAAGGTCCATTTCCAGACTGCCTTCGAGCCCAGAACACTTCCTGATTCTGTTTTAGTTATTAGTTTGAGTGCATTTGTTGGAAGTAGCGATAGAATGGCTGCTGAGATGACAGGGAGATGCACTGTGTCGTGGATGGAATCACTTACTTGAAAGCTAAATTCGCCCGACTGAGGTGCAAATCGTTAAGGCGGGGTAGCTCCCCAAGGTTTACCACAACGAGCCTATCACTCGTGCCCTCGATGGAGAAACTATTGAGTATGACAATCTGTTGCCCAAGAAGAGAATAAGAGAAGAAGAAGAGAGGAAGCTTGTGTGGTTTCTGTGTCCTTTAGAGCTGCAGAAGAGCTCTTTATATAGTAGTCTGATGAAGAAGGGGGCTGTTGAATAGACATAATTAGAGGAGGAAAAAGGGGCGGAAAAGCATGAAAAGGATAGAATCATGTAACTGAAGCAGTAATGGGGGAGAGGATCATGATGATTGTGGTAGAAATAGAGGAAGACTCGGTCAACTAACCATTAGGATTACAACAGCTCATATGCAATCAGTCCAATGAGAATTCCTCAAAAAAATATAGTCAGTGAGGCTCGCTCGAACCAAATGTTTGGGCAGTTGCAGCACGCGCATGCGTATGGCAACCCAAGTCCCCTCAACCCCCTTAAAACATGGTTGCTAGTTATTTAACAAGTGTAAGGAGAGTGGGATATATAAACTCTTCAAGCCATTCCCAAAAGTTCGATGTGGGATAACAAAAAAGATAGAGAGAGTAAGTGAACACTCTTTTGGGGTGTCATTACTCTAACAACATTAACTTGCCATTTATGTTATTTCCTTGTATCGAATATGACTTGGTTTTTTTGTACCATTATGCTTATTGATGGGAACCAATAGGATACAAGGGCATATTACTTGCCTATAATTTATGGTTTGGTGAACTGTAATGAACTGATACTACATTTCTTTTGTTTAAGCTGTAACGTTAATTTAGGAATAGGCAAAACCGTCCCCATGCATGAGGTGATAATGTCTTCCTGTGAAGTTTCTAATTGGAGATATACCAGTCTTGTCCATTTGTTCTATAAACTAGTACATGTGCTTGTTAGCACTGTGTTACCTTATGACACACTGAAGCGACACAATGTCCTCTCTATTATGTCTTGTTCATCACCGTTATATATTCACGACCATTTCATGAGTTCTTTACTGATATTTTCATCATGGACCTTCACTTATTCTTGAAGTTCTTAATTGTATGGATTGGTATTTTATTATGCTTAGCCTACTTCGGTTGGAGTATAAGATCATTGCAATTAATCATGAATTATGTTAGCTACCTACTCATGCACTTTACATTAAGAATCACAGGCTCTTTTGCTGCATGGCCCTCCATCGGTATTAAGATTCTGTGTAGCTTTTTGCCTTTCACATATTCATATGAAGATAATTAGTTGGAACGTACATCGTGCCAAGAAACCACGAGTTATCCAGGAAGTGAAGTTCCTGTCAAGAACACATAAGGCTGATATAATTTTTTTACTCGAAACTATGTTTAATGAAAAAAAAAATATTAGGAATATACTTCCCTTAATGGGTAATGATCACTTTGATTATGTGTAACCTTCCAGTCATGTAGGAGGTTTAGCAGTGCTTTGGAATAATAAGGATATCCATGCCTCAGTTCTTATTAAAGAACTGAGAGCAATTCACATGTTGGCTTACGATCCTAAAAAAGTTCGAAACTCGGTAGGCTCAGGGGTCTATGCAACAACTCAAAATTGTGATAAGGACCCTTTCTGGTTGTTTAACCTAACCATTTCATCGACATGCCATAGTGCCTAATCGGAGATTTTAATGAACTTGCTTCTCTTAATGAGGAAAAAGCTGGGCAAGTCCTTTCTAAAATAAAAATCAAAGATTAAATGATTTTACCTCATTTATTAATGCAGAATCAGTACAGATCAACGTTCATATACTTACCTGGAAAAAAAAGAATTCATAATCATCTTATCCATGAAAGATTTGATAGGACGATCTTTAGAGAAGATTGGTCTACTATTTACCCCAATGCTATTGAAACACATGGCAATTTTACCTGCTTTGACCACTGCCCAATCATTGTAGCGTCTAATTTCCAACAGATAAAACAAAAAGCATTTCTACTTCTATTTTAGAATTTCTGGTGCAAGTACCAACAACTTAATGATATTATTTCAAAAAGCTGGAAGACCAACATTAGAGGTACAAATATGTTCAAATTTTGCAAGAAATTAAGAGCTGCCAAATATGAGTTTAAGATTGGTCAAAAAAGGACTTCGATAACCTACATGAAAAACTTAATAAAAATGCCTAGAAAACTGATTATGCCGAACAAAGGCTCATCTCTAGTCCCAATAGTTACATATTTAACTCTTGGGTGTCACACCTTCTTAACAAAGGGAAAAATGATGTTATATAATCAGAAATACTAGGGAAAGCTCAGTATGAAGGATTGACTAGTCAATGGAGTCAGAAACACAAAGTTCTTTCAGAGAAGAGCAAATTCAAGAAGAAAAAAAATTGGTTGTTAAAGTTAAAGACGACTGCAGCATCTGGATCGAAGACCAAAAAGCAATAGCAGAAAAATTTATCTCTTATCACAAACAAAGATTTAAATCTACCAACAATAACCATAGAACCCCATCTATAATAGGATTATCTAGATTAGTGTTAGACAATGATAATTTTGATCTCATATGCCTTCCTGACTTGGAAGAAGTGAAACAAGCAATTTTCAGTATTGACTCTAACAAAACTCCTAGATTGGACGACTTTGGTGCAGGTTTCTTCAAACAATATTGGCACATTATTAAAAAAAGATTTATTCAATTGCGTATTAGAATTTTTCACAAATGGAAAAAATTCTAAAAGAAATTAATCATACATTCATTACTTTAATACCCAAAGTAAGCAATCCTACACAAACCCATCAGTTTAGACCTATCAGTCTGTATTCTACCATCTATATAAAATCATATCTAAGATTCTAGCTAGTTAGTAGGCTCCAACCTCTACTTGTGATAAATACATTAGTTTCACCCTTCCAAAGTTCATTCATCTCTGGAAGATCTATTCATGATAATATCCTTATGACTGATGAAGTCATGTATACATTTCAGAACAAAAAAAACCAAAACAACTTGGTCTGCTGTCAAACTAGATATGGAAAATGTATACGATAGATTCGAATGGGATTTCATATTAAAGTGTCTGCAAGAACTAGGATTTCATTCTCTTTGGAACAATTGGATTATGAAATGTGGATCATCTGTCTCTTACTCCATTATAGTTAATGATGAACCTAGTGGGCTATTTGTATCAATAAGAGGGATAAGACAAGGAAATCCCTTGTTCCCTTACCTCTTTATTTTATGCACGGAAGCACTTCATCTTTCACTTTTTAATGAAGGCATGAACCGTAAATCAGGAATAAGAATTAAGATATGCCCAAAAGTTATGACCATCCCATTCTTGCTGTTTGCTGATGACTATTTACTTCTTTTTAAAACAAAAAATGATAACTGCTCTAAACTTAAGGATATTCTGGACCATTTTTGCATCATTTCAGGCCAATTAATTAACTATCATAAATCAGTACTTTCCTTCTCACGTAATGCTTCAACTACACAAAAACAAATAGTGAGGGGAATTCCGAATATTCTGCATAGAGAATCCTTAGGCAAATATTTAAGTTGCCTTGTTTTTCAAGGAGTGTTTGTTAAGGTTACCTTCCAAGAAATAATTAGTAAGGCTACCTCTAACCTAGTGGAGTGGAAAGCTAACTACCTATCCAAAGCAGGGAGAGCAAATTTAATACAATCACATTTAGAGTCACTACTAGCACATACGATTCGTGCTTTCAAATTCAAAAAAGCACCAATAATCAGCTTGAAAAACTCAACATAGTTTTTTTTTGGAAAAAATCTAACACAAAAAAAGGACTACCACTTATAGTCTGGGACAAAGTTTGTTTGCCAAAAAATAAAGAAGGCTTGTGTCCTTGTAAAATAGAAGCTTCAACAAAGCATTTCAGTGTAAACTAGTTTAGAAAGTACTCATAGATTCGGGTTCAATCCATCAAGGATAAATATCTACAGAATGTTATGTTTTCTAGTTATAAGAGGGAAACCGCTGGCTCACCAGTTTGAAAAAGTCTTCTTAACTGTAAAGAGTTGCTGAGAAAAGGCATGGTGTGGAAAATATTTAAAGAGAATATGATATCCTTTTGACTTGACAATTGGATAGAAAATAATAATTTAGCTACTATGGCGGAGTTGTCTGATGAAAATATACCCAACCCTAATGCCAAGGTAAGCGACTTCATCCAACAATATGTAAGTTGGGATATTACTAAGATTATGTAGACCCTTAACAACCACCAATTTACAAGGAAAATACAAGGCATTGCTATCACAATCCATAACATTTCTGATTCTTTTAGTTAGGAGAATTTAGCACAAAATCTACAATGTGGATAGCTCAAGATCCCAATCTTAATAAAACTCCTGAATGGACCTATAAATGGATATGAAAAATTGATACTATGCCAAAAATTAAAGGCTTTTTTGTGTGTGTGTGGTAGTTGTCCCATAAAGTATTGCCAATTAGAGGAACACTACTGAAAAGGGGCATTAAGATTGACCCCATCTACCCATTATGTTTTGATGATGTTGAGTCAACGGAACACCTCTTTAAGGAATGTTGTTCTATTAAAAAAAGTTTGGGATCTTGTAGAAAATTACCAATGGCTTACCTTTGATGCTTCCCCTCGAAGAGATCACTACATCAGCCAATGTCTAAGTAGGATTAAACAATCCTGTAATCGACAATTATTACATAGGATTTCCTTCCTTCTCTGAAGCATTTGGAAAGCTAGAAATGCTACAATCTTCAGAAATGAAAATTTCAATCCATTATCGTGCCTAATTAAACCCAAAAAGGCAAGTATCAAATGGAGGAACCAAACTTGCATGTCGGTTGATACTTTTTCTTGGGGGTTTTCTTCCCCCCTTCCACCTCTAATCACTTTGTGAGGTGGTCCCCTCCTTTTCCAGGATTCATCAAAATTAACTTCGACGGATCACTTATCAATTCTTCAGCAATAGGTAGATTCATTATACGAGATTGGACATACAAATTAATTAAACCAAAAGCAGCGTATCAAGAACAAATTCATGCGGGTGGCAGGAGTGAGAGCTCTCAGAGACGGAGTCAGATTAGCAACTCAAGCAAGTTACAACAAAATTGAAATAGAAGGCGATAATCTAATTGTGATTCAAACACTAAAAGGGAAATTCCATGTTTCGTGGAAAATATCCAACATCATCAACGATGTTGAAGCAAGCTATCCAATATGTCAACGAACACATCTTTCGTGAGGCAAATATGCTAGTTGACTGGTTATCTAAATTTTGTCACTCCACTATTGATTCTTTCTCTTCAGATTTATGCTTTTCTCCTTCTCTTTGTTCTATTCTTGTGGATGATGTAGTTGGGTGCACTCTTGTGGGAAGAGGTGTCTGACATTCAATCTTTACTATTTACCATTGTAAAAAAAAAAAAAAAAACAACCAATTGATTTCTATAGGTTTTGAATTTCTAAGTAATGAGCAATGTGTGTGATGGGTGCTTTATACAGAGGTTAGGGTTTCTTACTATCGTATTCATCATGTCTCGCACCGCGCATGGAATTTCGCTCCATTCCCTTCCCTCTTCTGATTATCATAATTTTTTTGAAAAAATAATACACTTGATTTCTCTAAATAAATAATCCCTCTATTAAGAAGGTCTCGATTTCATAAAGATAAGAATATAATTCAGTATACATTCGTGTGTACAGTTCTTTTAACAAATCCTTAGTTATTGCCCTTAAATTTCTTTAAAAAGTGGTTTAGCACCCATTTCTAATGTCAAGAACACTTCTGGTAGATAGATTTGGTTGGGTAGGTTTTTTCCTCATCTAATTGCATGGCGCATTTGAACCAGTATGCTTAGTAGTTTCAAAGCGTTTTTCACGCTTAAGTATTCCAAGTTACGTAATTGCTTACATATTAAAAATTATTTATATAACAAACATACATAAAAGTAAGAAATATATATGCAATAATTAGGTACTTCCCAATCCAAATATATAATATATATTGCGTAGGGAATTTTGCACCAGCATATAATTTGGATTGTTCGACTAATCATCAAGAAATGCGTACCTAGAATGTCCCCTTTATAAAAATCTATTTCATAAACAAAATGTTTTATTAAACTCGTACGGAAAAAATGGTGGGAGCTTAAGCGTTGAGATAGTTAGCAATTTGGACAAATTATGGATTTTTTTTTTTTTTTGAAAATGCATTGGGTTGGTAGAAGCTGATGTAGATAGGGAAGAAATACTGATTGTAATAATTTAATTTTTACATGAATCCAAAGTGAAGTTATTCAATTTTTCAGATGATACTTATACCATTCAGGCAGATTCAAAAATTTTAAATCTTAATATCTCATTTTATCTTTCACCAAATTTTGCTAGTATTGATAAGGTTTTATGACCGTCCCTTAATAGAACGAGTGTTGGGAATACATGTGACACGATATGGATGTGTCCTTGATATTATGAGTGGCAGAGCATTTCCATGGTGATATAACTATGTAATTGATAATATAGTGATGGAAAAAAAATTCGTTTTGGTAAAATTCTTTTAGTTAAATTTTTTTTTCTTTCTTTTAAAAAATATTCAATTTAAATTTCATTAATAAGATTTAAATGACATAAATATCCATTTTCAAAACATGTGCCAAATCTCATATTTTTATCCTATAATTTGATGAATTGGTATAGATAATCAAATCTCGATCACATTTGTGAGAGTAATTTTTGACAGAGCTATTAAATTTTGGATTGTGAACAAATGTGTAAATGGGCCAGGCCTATTTTAATATGTGAACGCCCAAATCTCCAAATCTGGGGATGAAAAACCCGAAAAAAGAAAGGGGAAACAAAAGGGTTGGAACAGGCGGGAACGTGGCTCCAAGTCTCCAAATCTAGAAGCGTGGTGCCCAAAAAAGAACGTCCGATTATGTTTTCTTTATTAGTTTTTGGATCGATTTTCGAATACAGTTCCGGTTTAAGTGAAAAGACCAAAAACTCCATGAATTATTCCTATAAATTTGGAAAAATGCTAAGCTCATTGCCTCTCCCCAGTTCTTCAGGCAACCCAGAAAGAAGAGGACAGAGGAGAGAGAGAGAGGGGGAGAGGGGGAGGAGAGAGAGAGAGAGAGGTAGAGAAACGTTTCGAGGGGAGAGAGGAGGGAAGAGGGGGTTTGGTCCGACCCGATCTAAAGCCCTAACATTTCCTTCAATCTCTCCTTCAATTTTCTTCCGACCTCTCTCTTTCTTATCAGTGAGTATGATTCGTAATCTTCTCCTACATTTTGTCCTATGATTTTGTTGTTTCTTTGTATTAGAATTTTTGTATTGTTCTTGCGGAAATTGGGGTTGTGAATTTCTCTTTGAATGTTTTTGGGCAAAGATACGCGGAATTAGAGTGAACTTGGTATCTTCCTTGATCACATGTCCTTTATTTTTCTTTTTTGTTTAAATGCTTTTGGTGGATACTAGGAAATATAGTTTTCGTTGTTTTTGGTTAGAGCTGGAAAAGTAATGAGAATGCTTATTAGCTTGATCAGGGAAACGTGGGGTTGTATGCAATCAGTAATGTTTGATCACTTTACGGTGTTGCTGTGAATGGTTGTTCAACTAGTGCTACTCATACTTCGAAAGAAAAAGAAATTCCATGATGATGAGATTTTCCCCAATCTGTAAGGGAATGCTGACTGTTATAAGTGCTTTGTTAGTAGCTGGAATCATTGCTTTGGTATACTGCAAGTCTGCAACTTGATTTGCCAGTTGGGGTGGGAGGGTAAAACATGTCATCTAGACGTTGAGTTTAGGTAACTGTGAATGGAGTCATTTGTTTTCGTGGCTTTTGGTTCACCCAATGGGATACCTTCTGATTAGTCATCTCTCTGTCAGCTTTATCTACTACTAAGTAACCTTCATCTCTATTGAAGTGAATGAATTGTATGAAAACAAATGATGCTTAAAACAGTGAGATTTTTGATGTTGGTACGGGGTGTGTGATAGAAGTATTAGCAGGAAAATAGCTTCATTTCCCTTTTTCGGTTCAAGTGATTCTGATTTCAGCTTGAAAAGCTCGTTAAAAATCCTAAACTTCTGGCTTAGGGTGGGGCCAACTTTTGGTTGTTCTATCTACAACAATTTAGATATGCCTTTTATATTGGTAATAGTTAGTCAGCATGGGGTCTACCCAAAATAGTAAGTGGAGACTACGGCGTCTATTGGTGATATTCTTGTGTATGGGGTCAATGGTTTGAATGTGGTTTTAGTTGTGTAAGCTGGCTAAGTTTTGGGTGTTGCATAGCCTTGTGCATGGGGTCAAGGGTTTGAATGTGGTTCTAGTTGCCTAAGCTCGCTAAGTTTGGGTGTTGCATGAATGAGATATCACGACAAGCACTAATTTGGGTTGTTGTTGAAAGATATCCATGGTTTATGACTAATGAATTATATTAGTTAGATGTGAACACATGTCTTGGTGTGGGACTAACCCATTTTTTAGAGCCCCCCCCCCCTCCAACCTAGAGAATGAAGTGTAAGTGTGAATACCCTTATTGCAGTGTGGAGTGTCCAACACATGCACCTAAGGTGAGATGAGAAGTTAAAGTCATGTTGCTAATTAGTGAATACCGATTTTAAGAATGAACTGTAGGTAATCAAGTTTAGAAAAAGTGGCATAGGAGTATTAGCTGAAACATTCAGTATCATATTTTAATTTATAACTGTGCACTCTTCTTTTAGAAAGTTGTATACATTGTCATATGGTAAAAACTAAGCAATAAAAAGTCCTTGTGAAAAATCTAGTTTATCAAGATTCAAGACGATAAAAAGACCAAGTATTCTTATAACATACTAAGTATGCTGATGACATTTCTACAAATCATGTTGCTGTCTTGTGCAAGCAGAGTAGCAGACTATGGAGTTAGAACAAAAGGGAAATTGGCCACATCTCTTTTCTGGAATGGCTAGTGGTTTTGTGATAAGGAAAGAAGAATGGTCTGTACCTTCCTTATTTTGATAATATCAGTGGATAGGGTGTTGAAATTTTTATGAGAAGGGCTTTTGTAGCCCTTGGCTCATAGTGTAGCAAGCTGGTTATTGTTTGAAGTCTGAAGGCAGGAAAGGGTTTATGTATGGAGGATTGGATGGGGTTGCTTTAACCCAAGTGGAGAGTGGCAAAGGCTTTAGCTGAACAAATAGTTCACCTGGATTTGGGTTTGATTCAATTATCAATTAAATAAAGACCTATTGTTTATTTAGCAGTTTTAGTCAACTCAATTCTTTCAAATTGTGGCCAATAGATGGTGTGGTTACGCTGTTGCCCTTTTTGATGTGTGTCATATTTTCCCCTTGAAAGGCTTTGAGTTCTAAGTATGGGTCTTTCCATATATCATATGCTGATAACCTGATAGTGTCCACTTGTTTGAATTAAAGGCTCTCAAAATTCCACAAGGCATTGCGTGAAAAGGAAAACAAAACAGTTTTAGGCTGTTATACAGGAAAGCCGAGGTTGATTCAATGTATGGCGATGCTTTGCTGGAGTTTAGCTACTAGACATGTCAAAAGTTCCTTTCATTTAACCCTCCTCAATGATGCTAAATTTGCAATGTTTTTCGTTTCTTGTGTAGGAACAAAAGCATATGTATTCAAGTTAAGCTATTCTTTATGCCTTCATCTTGTTAATTGATTATAACATTTTTGGAGTTTATGAGTGGCTCAACTTTCTAATGAACAGAGCTGCTAATTTAGTGTTTCTGTTGTTCTGTGTTCGATTGGTCTTCCCAATTTAGTGTTCTGTTGTTCTGAGTTCAATTGGTGAATTTCATCCCATGTTAGTTCCTGGTTTGCCCTATTATGTTAACAATCCTCAATTGGCAATTAGTAGTGAGTTGTGTTCATCTCCTGCTTAGCTTCCAGAAATTATATTGCTTATAGTTATTACAATTTTGTCTTTAATGGGTACACATGCTGGTCTCAGATTCGCCATATGAAAATTTTTGCACTTTTATTCCAAAAAGAAATGCTACGTGTCCATATCCATGTCAGGGTGTGAAGACTCCGACATGGTTAGTTCAGGTGGAATTTGGACTCAGGTGGGATTTGGACTGCAATTGACATGGAGTTCAATACTGTTAATTAGTAATTATTAGGAACCTTTTGTTATTCTTTTCTAGATCTTCTACTCGTACCTAGTCGTGTGCACTTATAAACATTGATAGAATAGGCATGATTGTCTAAATTTTTCTGCAATAGGTACTGTTTCTTCTCTTTTTTTAATTAGTGTCATTCATGACTAATTCTTGGCATTTGGGATAGTGAAGTAGATGTGGAGAACTTGGATAAGATGTCCTTTTGTACTTATCATGAAAACACGTAGCTGTTTCAAGCTACCAAATTGAGTAATCAAAATGTTAGTAGTTTGTGTTCTGTGTGTGCCTTCCATAATTTATGAATGCTTATCTACTGCTATATGTAGAAAGATTGACTAACATAACTATGTTTGCAAAAATTAACAGGACTGTTGCAGTATCTGTTAGTTATTACATGCAGCGCCTTTCCATGATCTTATTATTACGGTTGCAGTAGTCAGTGCAGAGTGATTCAGCTGTTCTAATGGATCTGCAAGCACAATTGTACTCAGGAGAAAACCGTGGATTAAACATCGATCATCAAGTGTCTAGTGGTGATGGAGCAGAGGGTCTGAGAGGCACGCTTAAAGGTAGGGCAGTTTTATTTGTCTTCTGACTCTTTCTTCTTTCTAGTTGTGTTGATATTACACCTCTCCATTTCATATTTACTGTGAATCTTGCTTCAGGCTTGATCGAGTGGTTGAATGAGCAACTGCCTAATCTGAATCTGCCGGCAGAGACTTCATTAGAAACTTTCAGAGCTTGCTTGCTGGGTGGACCCACCTTGGGTCATTTGTTGAACAGTCTTAGCCCTGGAGCAGTTGAAATGGTAGGATCATCATTCCATGTTCTTTTCTGCACCCTTTGCTGAGGTGACAATATGTTACTTTGTCTGATTGTTGTCCCCATGTGAGGTCCTAATTTTTGTCCCCCATTTTTTTTTTTTTTTGCTACTTTCTTTCGGAAACTCTTCTTTGGTTCAGGGAGTTTGTTCGGAGTATCATCCAGCGATTGTTGAAAGGTTCTTGTCAACTTTGGATAAAATGGGCTTGCCTGGATTTGAAGTTTCAGATTTAGAGCAGGTATTCTTCATTTCACTATTCCTTGTTCTTCATCCATCTTATTGAACTTGTCACTTAATTCTTTCTTTAAGTTGCCAGCTCCCACAATTTTGCCAGGCCTTTTTGGTTTAGTTCCATTAGCTACCACGAGATTACAGTTTTAGCAAGGAGACATTACATCATAGGATGTTCTCTTAAGATGCATCGTTTTGAATTTTGATAAGTTTGTGCAAGTTCTCTAACTTGTGATGCTTGTACAAGGTGCAACTTGGACTCCAGAATCCAAAAAAGCGATTAAAAATTAGTCTTTGAACCTGGTGTCATGGTTGTTTGTTTTGTATACAGCATTTACTGAAGTGCAATTTTGATTCTGATTCCACTGTCAAGATCCAAGTTGCTGCTCAGTAGTCATCAATTATGACTTGATTTAATTGCTGGCTGTGGATGATACTGCTTTGTCTTCTGTTTTCTCCCCCCCCCCCCCCCTCCCTCCCCTAAAAAATCTAGGGGGCATGCACTCTATAAGAGATACAGTCCAAATGCAATAAATTGAACGCTTGTCTTTTTTCAGTTTTTCTTATAGTTTTTTCTTTGTCACCCGTTGGTTAATGCCTCTCTATGGTAGTTGATAGTTAACTTAGAATCAGGGTCATCCTTGTTCGTTTCCAATTTTAGTTTTTTTTTAATAGTGAAACAAATGTCATCCCATGGAAGGATTCTGTGGAATGGTTCACTTAGTCATTATTAGGTGGTGATCTAAGTTAAATCAGCACGCATTTGTATCATATGATGGTGAAGTTATCTATCTTTGTTTGCAAATTCTTGAGTAATATGCAGGGATCTATGGTCAAGGTTTTGGAGTGCCTACATGAGCTCAAAAGTTACTTCACCAGTAATGTTGATAGAGGGCCTGCTCATAATCGTGAAAGGAGCTGGAATCTTCCACAGATGGAATCTACTGGTGGTTCTGATAGTTTCCAACCAGATGAGCCGCAGTCTACAAAGTTTGGACCAGAGAAACGGAGGAATTCATGGGATTCCAAATTTCAAACTCTTCTTCGTAATACTGCTTTGTCAGGTACAGTGTATACATCTAGTTCATGTACATGGGCATATTTTTATGACCTTAACAAAATAAACATTATAAGGTATTGAAAAATGTTATAATTGATTTGATTGTAAATGATGGCATCATCTATGTGATAGGCATTGCTTTTTTCTGAAAGCAATGTAAATCACTTTCCATATCTGTTTTCAGCCTGTCTATCATCTTCATTCATCATTGTTGCCTTTCCTCGTCCCATAGTTTTGGCTTAGAACTTGGCAAAGGCTACATGCTCCCATTCACTATTGTCCTAGTAATTGTCTCCTTTTGCCACATTTGTTGTGTCACTTGAAAAATTTGACAAAAGAGAAAGCAATTAGATTAGGGAGCTAAAAGAAGTTTCCGTCCTTTATTTTCTGAGCTTCTTGCCGGCAATGAGGGAGATGTGAAGTAATAGTGAAGTTAACAAGAATCATTGCGATGCCCTTTCTTTTGGTTGTGAACCCTATGGTAGGCTTTGCCTTGGGAGATGATGCTGGATACCTGGAAAGGTTTAGGTACTAAGTTTGAATGGAGGGTTTGTGAAGATCAAACCCAGTACTCTGTAGATCTAGATATTAGTACCTAGTAACGATTCGAAGTTACAAAGATAGAGAGGGGGTTAGGATCATGAAAGGGATAATAATAGCACACATGCAATGCGGTCATTGAGATGGAGTGGAAGATACATCACCTTAGCTAGTGAGCTTGGCAATGGTTAGCTATCATTTTCTCTTTTGCAATTTTCTTCTGAACGGGGGAAAGTGAAGTATCTTTATAGAACTCAAAGATAAGCATCCATAGGATTTGAGCACTTTGTGCTTTCTTGGAAACTAACTTGTTGTGGAACTCTATGGGTAGAAATTCTTCCACTCAGATGAGATCCCTTTTTACTTTTGACTTCTTGTTTTAAAAACAATTGGTGGATTTTGGTGATATGATTATGTAGAGAGCATGAGGGTATGATGTGATTTTCTAATGGTCTCATTTTGTGCATGGGTGACATCCCCTTAGTGTCTTCTTAATACATCTTTTGATTACTTATCACAAAAAAAAAAGCAATTGGTGTTTTTCTAGGCACAATGTTGTTAGATGACCACTAAAATTGGCCATTTGATTAACGTAATTCTTTTTTGTAATAGCTGCATTCATGTAAGAAGCCTAATTCTTCAATGTTGGAATTTGATGCATATGCAATGTGATGATTTTAAGACTTTCAACTACTCAATAGAAGGAATCTTAGCCTAAGGGCCCATTTGTTTTCTGCATGTTGAACCTCCTACCTACTTCAACCTGCTCCTACCTAGTCTAACCTGCATCAGCATGCTCCAACACCTTCTCAAAAATGCTCTTAACATGCTCCAAAGTGCTCCAACCCATTTCAACCCCCGTCCAACCTACTCCACCCCGTAACCGCTCCTAAAAATGCTCAAAATGAACATGCAAGACAGCAAGAATGTCATCTTATAGAATTGGCAAGTGATGTGTTCCATATGCCATGCACACGAAAAGAGGAAAGATAATTCACATCTAAGCCATCTGCTTATCTGACAGGTTTGTTTGCATTATGGTCTGCTGTCTCTGCTCTTGTAATGAATCTGTCAATGAAACTGGCTACATATAGTGAAGTCCCTATTTTAAATTCTGAACACAAGGTCAAAAATGTTGGTTATTTACCACAGTCAATCAAAATTGTTCTGTGCCTTCTCCAGTTACTTGATTACCAATAGAAATGTCTCTTTCCTCTGAGTCTCTGACTGCTAATCAACTTTCCTACTTTGCTCCATGCTAACTGGCACTATACTCGTGCTATTGAACTTGTTGGCTTTGATGCCAGGCAACCTTGGTCCTGATGTCAAGATTTCAGACTTGATGAAATGGAACAGCTTAGATGTAAGTTTCTGCATTATCTATGAAGCATGTGACTTTTGAAAATGTGATCAGCTCTTATTTTGTGTAGCTCTTTGTAATTGCAGAAAGCCCCTACACAGTTACTTTTTAGCATGATTGAAAAGGTCATGGATGAGAGTGTTGAAAGGAAAAGTGCAGATCTGTCTCATGTATAGATTCCTTCACTCTATATACTAATAATGTGTGGTATTTTACTCTTCTATTTTTCTAGTGCCCTTTGTTTCATTTGCTCCACATTTGTTCTCAGCATGAGGCAAGCCTTTTGAGAAGAGTTGTTAGAGAGATAGAGCATCGAGTATCAAAGCAAGCAGATAAAATAAAAAATGTAAACTTCATAAACTTTGTTCTTTGTGATTATTCCCATTGGAAAGTTTTTTACATTTGGCATGCTTGCAGCAAAACAGTCTATACAAGTCCCGTGAAGGGAAGTACCAATCAAGAGTGAAAGCCCTTGAGACACTAGCAGTTGGGGCATCGGAAGAAAGTGAGGTAGATTTATTGATTGTTTATTGGTTTATTTATTGATATTTAAATGATTGTCTCAATATTTGACTTCTTTGCTAGGTTGCTGTGAACCATCTTTGGCGGATCAAGGTGTGTCTTATTCTTGTCAACCAGTGGTTTCTGAGGCTTGTGATAAATTATCGTATTTGGATATGTCCATTCTTATGTCCTCTTTCACTTGCCTTGCCTCGCTGCTTTCATTTCCCATGCTTAATTGGTTTTTTAAAACTCATGCTGAATGCATGTCCACTATGTACTTCTCTGCAAAATGTTTCTGTACTGTAGGTTTTGTAGTAAATGTAACTGTATAATCTTCAATAGGAAGAACATAGTAAAGCTCCAATGTTTTGATGCGTGTGTGGAAGAATTTCCAAGTTCTCTAGCCTGCCTTTTTGTGCTTTGTTGCTACTTTTCTCCTCTTCTTTCATGGCTTAGTTGTTTATTTAGGGGTGTAACTCTGTGGAAATGATTGCCTTTTATATATTGGCAATATTGCTATCAATATCATCTTCTGTGTTTGCAATGTATGCATTTGCTTTTTTGATCCTTTGCTGATAGTTGGAGATGAGAATTCCAGTGGCTGCTCCCAAGCTTTTGATGGTTGTTTGACTGCTAATAACCTCAACCTTTGTGACTTCAAATAGTACTTGTTTTCTCACTCCATTACCGTGACTTCAGAAGGTCCAACATGAAATTGTTACTAAGAAAAAGGAAGGGGGGAGGGGGGAAGTGTAAACGGGCTGCATTTGATGTGGCACTGACCTGCACCCCTTTGTTTTATGTGATCCTGCTTCCCTTAACTTATTCGCTGGTCTCTTAGTTTTTGTTTGAGGTAGTTGAATGATATTAATAACATATAACCAATAGGCCATGATAGATACAAAAGTTAGAAACACTTCTCCGTGAAATTGCTAGGGTGCATATCTTTGACAGTGTTGGTGGTGTGCAAGCATTGCTGCATTCTATTATTTCAGCAGAACTCTTGAAAACAGATATGTAACTACGGTGATATGATATATATTGCAAAAGTGTGCCAGGCACATGGTAACTCATGCGCGGGGGGGGGGGGGGGAAAACGGCTAAGTAGAATAAGTTTTTGAAATCCTAACAGCAATATATAAACTTGCTGTGCTCTTGCCTGTTTCATCTTCTTTCTTTTTTTAAGAAGGATTTCTCTTTTATCTGCTGTCAGCGCAGACTGATATCTCGTGGTTAGGATGCTGGAATGAAATGCTGTTCTCTACTTCTTTCTCAAATTGCTGCTTTTATGGTTTTTGGTTTCGATTGCTTGACCTCTACATAGTCTGCAATTAGTTTCTTGCAATGTATCGGACTCCATATCCTTCTCCACACTTTTTAGGGCTTACTGGTGCAGTGTATCAGCTTAAAAGAAATTTATTATAATGCAACATCTTTCTTGCTGCTTTGTTTCAGACAGAGAAGATAAAATTAGAAGAAAAGAAAGAACATGATGAGCAGAATGTCCTTAGGTTAATAGGAGAAAAAGATGAGCGTGATGCTGAGATTGGAGCATTGAGACAAGAACTAGAAGCGGCTAAAATATCGTATGGGAAACATTGCTTGCGATTGGAAAGTCAAGCCAAGGACACAAAAGCTGAGTTGGGAAAAAAGATTAAGGACCTTGAATGTCTCCTTGCATTATCAACAAAGAAAATGAGAGAATTCGAGGAAATATCTGAGTATGAAATTCAGAAATTGAAAAACCAAGAGCTTCGTTACCATTGCTTTGTAGATTCCCATTTCGGTTTTCTGCAGGTTTGATGAATCTTTATTCTTTGTAATTTGATGGTTGTCCCATAGAACGTAGGAAAGTATCTTTAGTGATTATTATCAAAACTGTAATAAAACACAGGAGCTAAGGGAAGATTTAGATTCTGTAAGAAGAGAAGTCCTTAAGACACGAGAATGGTATCCTGTTGAATTTCAACACCTAGGTAATGTTTTTAATTTTAGGTACCACTTGTTGAAGTAGTCCCAAAATTTTTCTTTTTCCTAAAGTATGTATTCGGCAGGCATGAAGCTTAAAGAACTGTTAGATGCTGCAGAAAATTATCATGTGGTTCTCGCGGAAAACCGGAAATTGTACAATGAGGTTCAGGATTTAAAAGGTACATTGGTCAGCATAGCTTCTTAGTGTAGGTTGTGTGCCTTTTAGCTAATCTAATGCCTTTTTTCTTTTGGTAGGGAACATAAGAGTCTATTGTCGTATAAGGCCATTTCTTCCTGGCCAAAATGAGAAGCATACGTCTATAGAGTACATCGGCGAGAATGGGGAGCTTGTTGTGGTGAATACCCTTAAACAAGGAAAAGATAGCCGCCGGTTGTTCAAGTTCAACAAGGTCTTTGGTCCAACAGCTAACCAAGGTTAAGGTTCCGGGCATCTTAGGTTTATTGATTAGCTTAATTTCCATGTTATTGTTAGTGCTTCATGAGAATAGTCATTTATGTTTGAGATGATAAATAGCCTTGTTTCAACTTTTTCCTTTCAATAGAAGAAATTCCTAAGTGACTTAGACTTGATGTTACAAAATATTCTCTTAATAGTACAAGAAATTCCCAAATGACGTGAAGCTTGTACATTTCTTGCCAGAGGATGTATTCAAGGACACGCAACCATTAATCCGATCTGTCCTTGATGGATACAATGTATGCATCTTTGCTTATGGCCAAACTGGTTCAGGCAAAACGTATACGATGGTATGTTTTAATTGTCCAATTTGCTAGAACATGTACCTATTAGATTGATTATCTTAATCCTTCTGATAAATTTCGCCTTTCCTTACCCCTCATGTTTAGACTGGACCTGATATGGCCCTAGAGAAGGACTGGGGAGTGAATTACCGAGCTTTGCATGATCTTTTCCAGATCTCACAGAGTAGAAGAAGCTCCATTCTATATGAGGTTGGTGTTCAAATGGTTGAGATTTACAATGAACAAGTCCGTGATCTGCTTACATCTGATGGTTCTCACAAAAAATATCCTTTTTTAAGATTTCTTGGATCTACTTATCATAAGCAAGTTTGTTTTATGTTGCTCTTTTGATTTTTTGTTTATAATGTCCATTCTCTGTTCTTATTTCCCTTTTCCCTTTATTTCTTCTAGAAGATGAATACAAACTTTCATACTTCGAATGATTGAAGTAAAAGGCAGACTTATAGGAGTTTTCCCATTAATGTATTTCCTTGAAAATTAGTGGAAGAGTTTATTAAATGTCTTTGTGAAACTGGTATCTTTTTTGGATAATATACCTATTTATCATGTTTATCAACATTGAATTGTTCTGAGTAAAAACAATAGTCTTGCCTTGCTTTATTTGGTTCGTGTTTCCTTTGACTTGCACACACTTGGGATTTGGAGTACTGCTCAGCCAAATGGTTTGGCTGTTCCAGATGCAAGCATGCATCATGTGAATTCAACTTATGATGTGCTTGAGTTGATGAAAGTTGGCTTCATGAACAGAGCTATAGGTGCCACTGCCTTGAATGAAAGGAGTAGTAGATCACACAGGTTTTTTCCTGAATCTTCTACATACGATCACTGGTCTAATGATCTTGCTCCTAATACATGTTGCTCTCTCAATGCTATGTGGCAGCATCCTTACTGTTCATGTCCGTGGCACAGACCTGAAGAACGACTCTGTTTTGCGTGGTTGTCTTCATTTAGTGGATCTCGCCGGAAGTGAAAGAGTTGATCGATCTGAAGCAGCGGGTGATAGACTAAGGGAGGCCCAACATATCAACAAATCATTGTCAGCTCTTGGAGATGTGATCTTTGCATTAGCCCAGAAAAATTCCCATGTTCCATATAGAAATAGCAAACTCACGCAGGTTCTTCAGAGCTCTCTAGGTATTTCAACATCTAATAGTATTGCTAATCCTATGTCATTGACGGTAACTTGCATGATTGTATTAATTTGGTTTTATGATTTAATATTTTATGTTTTTATTTCATCGTCTTTCCTCCTGTTGAAATTCACTGTTAAAAATATTTATGATTTCAGGTGGTCAAGCAAAGACGTTAATGTTCGTGCAGCTTAACCCAGATGTAGAGTCTTACTCTGAAACTATTAGCACTCTAAAGTTTGCTGAGAGGGTCTCTGGGGTAGAGTTGGGAGCAGCACACAGCAACAAAGAGGGAAGAGATGTTAGAGAACTCATGGACCAGGTCCACATCTATGGTGCCTCGTAATTCTAATTATATTTGAAGTCGTTTTGGCAAAGTTTATCGTAGACTACACGTAAATTTTGGCCCCGCTCTTTGTCAAAAGTTTGTCTTATATAAGTCGTGTCTTAAGAAATAGCCTCTGTGAGGGGTAGGGTTGCATTCATCTTGACCTTCCTAGATGCCACAATAGGGAGATTCACATTGGGGGATGAGTTTTTTAAATTTTTTTTACCTTTCTTGCTCTGACATGAATGGCTGGTGACTTATAAAAAACAGTGACAAAGTGGTTGCTACTTTCTCATCAAGACAGTAGTATGATGTTTATGGCAACAAGGGTCCTAAACTTGCACTTGCCAGTGTTGATCTGAAAGTGACTAGTGAACAGCAGATATGCTCATCAATTATGAATTTAGCATGGCACTGTTCCAGCTTTATTCTTTGAAGCTACTGACACTGGATATATGTTTTAGTACGGGTCCAGCTTTGTTTAATGACTTTATCAACCTCAGAGGAGACGTTTTTGACCCACCTTCTGTTGAGGAAGGATGGGGTCTAAATTCCATACGGGCTTAGGTGATCGATGTCTTCCCCCCCCCCCCTCCGGCCGCCCGGGTGGGTCTCCCTACCCTAACTTGAAAAAAGAGAGAGGCCCAAAAAAAAGGAGGAATCTCATGGAAACAGCCAAGTACAACTCTGAGTTTCTCTTTTAGCCTTAATTTCTCCAGACAAGGTTGGGCTACATTTGGATTTTGTAGCATTTGCTGTGTATATTAAAGCTATGAAGATGTCAAAATAACTTTGGCATAGATCTAAGTCTATTTCTGTAAACTTCGGATTTACTAAGTGTGACTCCTAGTGCTGGATTTCCCGGTAATGATGCCTGCTTGTCAATGCTTTGCTCACTTTGCACCTGTGTTGCATATCAGCTGTGATGCAGACTCCCCGTAAAGGCTATTGCGTATTTGGATGATACTGATGTTCTTTTCCTAGTTGATGATCCATGAATGAGATTGATTGACTGATAGCTGCGAAGTTTTCATTTGTGAAGTATGTGTTGGTCCCAGTAAGTTTCTATTGTATTCTGATTTTAAGGTGTTTTCAGGTGGCATCTTTGAAGGATACAATTGCGAAGAAAGATGAGGAGATCGAGCGCCTGCATCTTATCAATGCTAACGTGAAAAGTGAGAAACGTGGTGTGAGCTCTTTAAGGCTTGGAGTTTCATCACCAAGGAGAAATTCCACTGGACCGATGCGACAGGCACGCAGACTGTCAGAGCACGCTAGGAGAGCGACTTCTGATCAAGATAATTACTCTGAGCACGGTGATAAGCATTCGGAAGCTGGTTCTCAGCATTCTGTTGAAATAAAAAACGACATCTTGAGGCGTTTAAACTTTCCTATACCTGATGCAAGTCAAAACTTTGACGATGATATAGACCTCCTGGGGTTTAGGGATGTTGATTCTGAAGAGAGGTTAAGTGATATATCTGATAGTGGCCTTTCAATGGGGACAGAAACTGATGGTTCTATGTGCAGTGTTGTAGAGTACGCACTTTTTCCAGAAGTGACAAAACCTGCAGAGAACCCAGAAAAGTAGGTGTTCCATCCTTTTGGTTTTCCTTTTTTATTTTATTTTTTCATGGTTTTCTTTAGTTTCAGTATCTATCTGTTCAATATACAATTTGATATACTGCTTGGCTGATGGATCTGTGCATTTTCAGTGCTGTTGCTCCTGCTGTTTTGTTCGAAATATTATTCATGTTCAAATTGGTTAGAATGTAAAGATACTTTTTTTCCTTTTGTTTTTTAAAAATTACATAGGGAAAAAGAGAAAAGCATTCTTGTTAACACTGATTGATGGAGATGCGGAAATATTGGGTGGTTGGCTATTTTATTTCTACAAACGTTGTCATATCTTTCGCCTTCCATTGTTGATAACCTTGTGGTTTGTGTTTTAATGTTAGTGCTAGTAAGATCTTTCTGGACTCAAGTTGTGATTTTGGACACCATGTTTGTTTGCTTCCTTTCCTTTGCTCTGGTCATGCTCATGCTTCAATGCTGAGATTCTTCTTTGGAGCATCTTGATTTTTACACTTGCATGACTATTAATTTTGCTCACTCGCTTGCTTCATTCAATGGTGTTAATGATACATTATGTGACTAACTTGTAACATATACATTACTGCAGTTCTCTTGCATTGCAAACTGTGATGCTCTGGAAAACAGAGTGTGAAACCTCTGGTCTCAGTTATTCTAATAATCGCTTTTATTCTTATATGAAAAAGCTCCTTTTTCATGATATAGTTAAGTGGCACATCTGCTGAACTCCTTTTTTGGTTTTTTTCTTTGGGGGGGGCGCGCCGCAGATTCTGACAGCATGGTTGCTCTGTACAGTGTACATGAAAACTTAACTGATATGTGCTGGAGTATCATCTTTGCTCACTATTTGAAGCGTAATAGTCAATAATTATCTCATGAGGGTCTACAAATTAATGACACCTCATTATATGATTTGACTGATAATATTTCAAACCTTGCAGGCCCTCTGTTCCTTCAAAACTTCCCAAACCTCCACAAAAGCAACAACCAGGGTGTTCTCAGTTGTCACTCAGCAAGACGCCATCTAAAGCGGCATCAGGTATGTCTAATTAGTTTTGGGTTTGCTATCGTTATTTGACGGGTTTATTGTAGTGCTGCATTCTCACTTCAGTATGATAGTTGACATGGTATGTCTATGTACTTCAGCAATCTTTTACATTGTATCCTTCTACTCTTCAGCTTCTATTTTCTTGCTCTTCTGTATCATTTTTCCCGCATTTCCTTTTTTTGAGGGGGGGGGGGGGTGTCATTGGCTTGTTTTGGGCCATAAGTGGGTGACTTTGATCTTGTGTGGTTTGAATAGTCGTCATCGACAAGTCATTTTTTTGCAGTTAAATTTAGAATTCCTAGATTGCAATCATCTATGTCTATTATTTTCATCAAATTAACAGAAACAAATAGGAAAAAGTTGAAGCAAGGTTCCCCCTCCCCCCCTTTCTCAGAACCAGTATAACTTTGTGATAATACAATACTGCCAGTCAAGATTTGTGGCAAGTTGGCAACTCTTGGTGCCAAGCTACAGTGTGCTAACTTTTCATTATTTCTTTTCATGACGATCTCAATTTCTTGTTGACTGTCACTTCTTTTCTATTTCCTGTGCTTTAGCAGGCTTAAAGAAAGGTGTCCCTGGCAACTCATCTTCTCTGAAGCCCAAGTCTAAACCTCCCAAGCGATGGCAGTGAGCACGAATTAGTTCTGCTATGATCTTCAAATGCAGCAGGCAGTAGCTCAGCTTACATGATCTCTCTCACCCTTCTCACTGTCTCCCCTCCCCCCCCCCCCCACCCCGAAAAAAATAAATAAAAAAAGGACAACTGAATGCTAGTATAGGTGATCATGAACATAATTGGCCTGTAACATTTTATGCCGTTGTAGAGTTAGGCAGAGTGGGATGGAACTCCTCAGCAGTTGGAGGATGGCAATGTTGTGGTCCATCTATCTGACGGTTGAGATACGCTGAATGGATAGACTGCAAGACTACAGTCCTCCCTCCAAATCTCAGTCCGGGTGGAAGTTGAACGAATCTCTCTTCTGTTCAGAGGGTGCTGTTTCAGCTTACATTAGTTTGGGGAGAGGGGGGGGGGGGGGGAGCTGTTGGAAGTAACTACTTGGGTTGTTACATAGCAGAGACTTGTTGGCTGATTGATTATAAATTACGTACAGCAAAGGCATGAAAGCATGCCTTCCCCTGTTTGTGATTCAGAATTGTAAGAAAAATTATGGCCGATATTCTGATAATATACGATTTATATGGGAAAAATTCAGGTGCTGCTTTAATGTTGGTGGCTTTGTGCTTTGCGCTATTCCACTGGTTGATTTGCTTTTTCAAAGTTCACAATTTGGCTTCAACTTTATGTTTTTGGAGATTGATACCATTGTTGCGGGAGGTACAAGTGGTGTAAGTTTAATAATCAGCCAGTCATCGGAGAAGAGTATGAGTGTTGAGTGTGAGTGAGCGTGAGTGTGAGTTTGAGTGAGTGTGAGAGGCAGGGTTACCGAAGAGTTGAAGACGAAGAGTCATAGTAAGCTGAAGTGTTGGTGAAGAATTATATTGAGACGAATGCTTTTGGGTGACAAAATAACTTTTCTAAGCTGTCACCCCCAACCCCCCACCAAAAAAAGCACTAATGATAATAATTTCTAAGGTGTCCAGTAAAATCCTCCTAAATATTTACTAATCATCAATCTAGTGAAAATCATCCTAAAATAATTAGTCATGCTCAAATTTATATTTAAATTGAAATCTATATGAGTGGATTGTTAATCTTGGATAGAGTGTCCAATATAGGAATCTTAGTCTTGAGTTGTAAAACTATAGAGTAGCCGGTTCTATTAAATATATTATTGCATACGATTGAGTGGATAAAAGTTATATTCACCCGATCTTTGCCTCATTATAAGTAATTCGCACTACATTACTAAAGCAAATGTAAGTGTTGTAGTGGTAGAGACCTCAACTTGTCATTCAAGGGGTTGCAGATTTGAATCTTAGTGGGCATAAGGCCAATTTATTACATCATGCGTATAAATTGATTACTTTAGATGAAGAAGGTAAAAGACAACTTGTACAAGGATTATGTGATCTTCTACAAATTTAATATGGACAAATTGTCCAAAATCAACCTTTTGAGCTATTCATGAACCATGCATCTCATCATATCTTGTAAGTGACATGACAATTTCAAAATTGGTATTCTTTTAAAAAAAGTTCATAAATAAATGAGAGCAACCCTTAAAAGGCTGAAATTCCAAACTTTGCCTTATAGGCAAGGCTGAGAGAACCGACCCGGTGATCGACCCGGTCGATCGAGTGACTCGATGGTTCAACCAGTTGGACTGTTTGGATCGGGGTTAGACCGGTTGACCTGATTTGCCGTCAAACCCGGGTTAAAGCGGCACAACCCGGTGAATCTAGAATTTTTTTTTATATATATTTGTTATATTTTTTTTCAAGTTTCACTACATCATTCTATACAAGACGATAAAGTGCAACACAAACATCAATTTAAGGCTCAAGTTTTTCACACATTCAATACACAAACACAATAACAAATAATTCGATAATTGATGTCTACAAGTACCACAAACTAACGCCTAACAAAGCTAACGAGACATACCACATCGATATCGTTTTCGGTACTGGACACGAATAAAAAAATAAAATATTCAATAAGTCATTTCTACATTCATAAGTTGATTGCACCTATAACTCTACCAGGATCACCATCTCAAAATTATGCTTATATGGCAATAAACCAGACCTTCAGAAATGATGTGGGACAGGAGAGATGAAAGCTAGCAAAAATAATTTCAAATGTGCCGAGCAAGGAGCCTTGGGTTCTGATTTCTTGAAGTCCTACATTGCCCGTGAAACTAAGATTGGCATTCTGAGAACCCTATATAAATGCTTCTAAGCAAACCTTTTTATTTATCAAATTGGGCCTTGCACGTAGCTATGGGTTGTAACTTGTAACTTGGGAAAAGTTGTTCCAACCACGGGTGGATCGAGTTGACCGAGTCAGCTAGTCCAACTGGAGTTGACCAGTTTTTTTGGTTTGATTTCAAAAATGGTTTAGTGCAGTTTTTGGTCCGTTGACCTTACCGGTTTCCTATTCATCAGTTGGACCGACCGGTTCGGTCCGGTTTTCTTAACTATGGTTATAGGGACTCTTATCAACTGTCAGCCTGTGACTGGAAGTATGGTGCCCAAAACAAGGTAAAGATGATGAGAGTCTGTGACTGAAGTAGTGCCCAAAACAAGGTAAAGATGATGAAAGCCTTGAGCATGAGGAGGTCCTTGAAAATGAGATTTTCATGTTCTCGAAAATGAGATCAAAATCGCTTAGGTAGAACTCTTGAAATCAAGTGTTAATTATATAGAATAGAGACTCAAATGATGTTTATGTGGCCAGGGAGAGTTGGAGTGTTGGACCAACCAGAATCAATTATGTTACCTATATTTTGCAATCTCTTAAGCTCACTAAGCGTGAGCTCTCCTCGTTTCCAATCACTTATGCCCGAGCACGGATCAAAGAACCCCCAGGGTCTTCTTTTTCTAGTTCCGATAGTATCATGGATCTTGCGCATAATCACGTCTGCTAGCCTGTGGTGTGAGTTCGTAAAAACTAAACAACTTAAGATGAAAGCGTGTCGTTGCCATCATAGCCATCAGAAATCAGATGAATGTCAACAAATAACAATCGCTTCCGCGTTTAAACCTCATGAAAAGGTAGGCGACCTTCGTGAGTGGCAAAATTCATGCTCATGCCATTTCAGCCGCTCATGTTTGCTAACGATATTTCGTTGCTTCAGCTACTGATCTTTTTTATTTTCCAGTCATCCTTTGCTATGAAATCCTCTTTCTAAAAATATTCTCCCATTTAGTGTTTTCATAACCTTTCTCTTGTTTAATATTTTCAAAAATTATTTTTATAGGTCTCTTGGAATCAGCCTCTCTACAGGTAGAAATACCGGTAGAGATAAGGTTGCTTACAGTTGGATCTCCCCCGATCCCGTGAAAGCGGGACCCACACTGAGAGTTGTTGTTGTTGTATGTTTGCTAACGATAACTTTTGTGTTTACTTTCATTACTTTTTCTTGCAATGGCTTCACTGACTCACACTCATTAAATGTAGCTCAACAATTCTTAGAGCACATCCAGCGGACGTCGGGAGACGTTGACGCATGCCCTGAGCCACTCGCATCACCTGCAACGGTTGATTTTCTTGGCCCGGCGTCGCGGGGAGTCGCTCGTCCACGCCACCGTTCGTCCTTTTCCTACTTTATGTTTTTATTTGCTTTCAATTTTTCGGGATGAAAGAAAATAATTTGGGCTGTGCAACAAACATAGGGCCTCTGTTTTGGAACGTTGGATTGAGCCCATGTTGTCTTTTCGACTATTATGGGTGAATTTTTTAATAAAATTAGGCGAAGTTTTTTTTCTTTATTGCTTAAAAAATGAGTATCTGTAAACCATTATTTGATGGACTGATATTGCATACGAGCTTTAAATTTATTAATATTGTTAGTTGTACTTTCATTTGATCATCATTTTTTTCGAAAATAAACAAATTATTTTTTATTAACTTAAATAACCATAAATTATTTTTCGAAGAAAAAATATTTTGTTAACTTCAACAATGCTGCTTGACCCAAAAAAGAATAAAGTATGTTTAGTGATGGCTCTACGATTATTATTTTATGTGGTGAACCAAAATAATAAACCTCACATTAAAAGGAGGAAGACTTGTGAGCTAAAAAATCAAAAAGTTGATTCACAAATTAATACAAAGATAATAAACATTCACTTATGAGCCAAGTTTTTTACTCGCCATTGCATGTGCTTTCGTAAGAGGTTATCCAAATTAAATTTTTTGTTGGAATAGGTAATTATGTTTACTCCGCAAATTGTTGTATGCAACTAGGTGGACATGTCATTTGTCCACTTGGGCCCACAATTATGGTCATATTTTCCCTTTGTTTTTGTTTCCATGACTTTTTGGTTTTTTTTTTGGGTTCATTTTGTCCACCTTTTTTTTTTATACATTATTTACTCGGAAGTTTAATATAATATGTTTGTCCTTTTCATCCTCTACTTTTTTTGCACATTAAAAGAATTTATATTTGTTAAATTCTTCCATTGAAATATTAAGGCAAACACTTATATTTATAATATGGATCTACGTTCACTATTTTTGTATAAAAACCTAATTTTTAAGATAAATATTAATTGAAAATTTGTATATTTATTATCTGTATTTTTATTCAATAGACGCATACGGATTTATTATAAAAATAAACAAAAAAAAAATAATTCACTACACAGTTTTATATATATGGATACACCATTAGTGAGCAATATTACATATGTTAGTGAGCTATATAATATATTTAATGAGCAATAATACTTATATTATCTTTTATTATGACATAAGCACATTCATATTATACATACTTAGTCAGTTTTATACATATTCAATTAGTATAATACAAATATAATCCAACTCACTAAAAACATGTCATAACTCACTAAATATAATTCACAATTCATTAAAAGGCAAATACATCATACCTTAGAATATGAGCAAAAAGTATATGTGCTATATTGTTTGTTCACTCATTTTTATTATGAATTATTAATATTCCATGCTAAATCATATTGGTTACAAAATGTATTTTATATCTCACTAAATATCTATTGTAACTCACTAAATAAACAGCATAGCACACTAAAAAGAATAGTACAGGTAGCCAGCAAATAATATTGTCAAATTGTTGTGTTATGTTACAGCTCAATCATTTTTTACTATGACATAAGGGTGTTTGTATTAGATTTTGTGAGTATAATACAAATGTAGTTAACTAATTACATATAGTCATACTTACTAAATATATAGCATAGCTTATTAAATCTATGTCATAGCTCACTAAAAAAATATAAACAACTAGAATATAGTTTAGTGAGTTTTAGACGCACAATAATATTTTTTCATTTTTTTAGTACTATAGCACATTTTAATAAGTTCTATAGCATTTTTACTAAGAGTAAACTGGGGTACATACGATGTATTAGTTTTAATCTATCTGCTCATTAAAAGTATGTATTAGCTCACTAAAACCATATCTCAACTTAATAAAATATTATAGTGAGCTATACATCATTTTTAGTAAGTTGAAATTCGATTGTATAATTACTTCTGTACAACAAGTTATATGATATAACAACTCACTAAATAAATATCATAAATCACAAAAAATATAGACAACTAGAATATAGTATAATGAGTTTCAAATGCACAATAACATTTTTTTAATACAATAGCACATTTTTATAAATTATATAATATTTTTACTAAGTAAAACTTAAGTACATCAAATGCATTAGTTTTAGTGAAACTTAGGTACATAAAATGCTTTTGTCTCAACTCACTAAAATATTTTAGTAAGCTATATATTAGTTTTAGGGAGCGAAATGACGTGTACAACATCATATTTTGATGACCTATATGTTAGATTTAATTAGCCGAAATCTAATTATACAATTACACCTATACAACCGATTGTATGATATAACAACTACATTACTCGGCCTTTTTTATGATATGATGGTCTCTTTCCTATGTCTCACAACTTATTTAAGTGGGATTACCAAACTCTCACAGACACAGCTTATTTCCCCCCACCCTCCCTAAAATATCAAATCTGACGATCTCAATGTGAGGTAAGAGAACGGAGCATAAGTGAGCCAAGCTTCTCCCCGCAGGAGCTGAAAATTTTCTACTAATTCATAAAATTTTAAAAATTCTAATCACCTTAATTGTTTGTAAACGGTGATTAGCAATATGCTATCAAAGGTTTTAGTTTTTTTCCCCCTTGCACAAAGCAAACATTTGGCTGAAGGGAAATCTAACATTATCATTCCCACTCTATTGTTGATGGAGGCTTAGATGTTATGTCTTGAACAACCCGGTTTACACCCCGGACACTATTGCAAATCTTCCTGGCAACATCGTCAAGGAACTTGTGCTCGAAGTTATACCTGAAAAATTGAACATTCACCACAGTTGCTCAGAAAATGATGAGATGCAAGATAAATAACACCAAAACCACTGCAGCGATGTAGAAAAACCCAACAAAGACACCGCCCCAACCCAATCAAACCACGAAAAGATAAAAAAGCCTAATTTAAAATTTGTCAGAGAGAAGCAGAGCATGATAGTTCATATGTTTGACGCAAGGCCAGGCAGACTCATCAAACTAGGCAAACGGGCACGTTGAATTTGTCAGGTTACGTTTGGAATGTGCTCAGGTCATGTACAAGTTTACATCAGTTTGTCTAATAAACTTGTCAGCAAAAGCAATCAATATTAGTCAAAAAAAATATCAGCTCCGCCTCATCAAAATGGATTTCCACGGATATATCACTATGTCTTGGTATTTCTAGAATTAGAAAGTAGCCTCCAAGGATTAAGTGAAAGGGTAGCAGAAATAACATCTGATGCTCACCAATCTGCTGTCATTCCATCTTGACTTGTGACGGCTCTCAGAGCTACAACATGAGAATGAGTTCTCTGATCACCTTGAACCCCGACTGACTTAATAGGCAAGAAAACAGCAAAGGCTTGCCAAATTGAATCATAAAGCCCTGCATCTTTTATTGATTGGATGAATATCTCGTCAACCTGAAAAGAAAACCACTTCATATTAGCCAAGGGAAATAAACAGAAATCAGATCAGCAACAGGAAGTGTTTGCTGACCATCCGCAAAATATCCAATGCATTTCCTTCTGTGACATCACCAAGAACACGCACAGCAAGCCCTGGTCCAGGGAATGGATGCCGCTTCAAAAACCCCTCCGGGACATTCAAAATCTTACCCAATGCACGAACCTTCAGGAAACCAAAAACAATAAAGCATTCATCAGAAACAAAGACACCAAAGACGTATTTTTCATGTCGGAGAGATAAGTTCGTCAAAATTCACACCTCGTCTTTGAATAAAAGCTTGAGAGGTTCAATGAGCTTCAACTTCATGTCCTTTGGAAGTCCACCAACATTATGATGGCTCTTAATAGTGTGAGAGTGGTTCCTTCCACTTCCAGGAGGTGGGCAAGACTCAATAACATCAGGATACAAAGTTCCTTGAACTAGGTAAGCTGGTTTCTTTCCCAATTTTTGCTCCAACTCTTGGGCAAATTCATCAAAGATGCAGATGAATTCCCTTCCAATTATTTTCCTTTTCATCTCAGGATCCACAACACCTTTAAGTTTGCTTAGAAATTGCTCGGTTGCATCGACACAGGTCACAGGCAAGTGAAGATGCTTCTCAAATGTATCCATCACACGCTCTCTCTCCTTATACCTGCACAAACAAGTATAAACTAATTAACATAAGAGGGTCATGACAAAAGAAGGGCAGCTAGATTCTAGTTTCTCCTCTTCCCTCAGTTTCCATGTGTAACTATCCTTGTGAGCTTTGCTATAAAACAGAAACAACCCTCACCTCAATAGGCCATTGTCCACAAAAATACAGTGAAGTCTGTCCCCAATTGCCTTATGAACAAGGGTAGCAGCAACAGTGGAATCGACACCACCTGAAAGTGCACAAATGACATGATCATCAGGGCCCAAGGTACCCTGAATAACCTTTATTTCTTCATTCATCACATCTTCCATTTTCCAGTCAGCAGTGATCCCACAAATGTCAAACAGGAAATGCTGCAATGTCTCCATTCCTTGAGGAGAGTGTGTGACCTACACAACATTTTACAACTTCGTCATTCTCCAATCCAGAACTTGAAGACCAAAATGAATTGCATTCATGAAGTGAACATTGAATACCATTCCTACACTGGAAGAGACTAAACAATTTCTAGTCACAACCACAGTGCAATTTGTCTATTCTGTTGCTAATTTTTGAGCCAAAAAGAAAAAAAAAAACCAAGGCATCTAACATACCTACTTCATCCCTACATCACAGAAATATTTAACAATAATAAATTAAAGCTTGTTTGGCTAGGAGAGAAATATAGAAAGAAAGACATTCAAAAGATTGATCTTCATCTCCTTTCTCTTCAAATTCCACCACATTGGAAGAAAACCAAAAGTGGACATTGGCACAAAGGCTTTCACTTTTTTTTCCTTCCCAATAAGCTGAGCATCAGACACAGCTTCCCCTTGTTTTCACACTATTTGCTCCAATACCAACACCGCACAAAATCATAAACTTCAAAAAACAAGCCAAAATGCAAACCAACACACAATCAGATATCCAAATGAAAACACCAAAACTGATTTAATCAAAACCAATCACACCTCAGGGTGATACTGAAGTCCATAGAATCTTCTAGCACGATTCTCAACAGCAGCAACCGCACCCTGCTGACTTCTGGCCACAACCTCAAACCCATCAGGCAGTTGAGCCACCTCATCACCATGGCTCATCCAAACAACCTGCTTACCCCCCTTTTCCCTGTTCCCAAACAACCCCTTAACGTCACCACCACCATTGTTGACGACCTCAATCTCCATCCTCCCATATTCCTGCTTCTCCCCAACTCTGACAACACCCCCAAGCTTGACCGTAATCAACTGCAACCCGTAACAAATTCCCAGAACATAAATCCCGTTCTTCTCAACATACTCAATGAACCCATCAGGAAACGACGGCGCGTTGGGAGCGTGGACGGAGTGAGGCCCTCCAGAGAGAATGATTACGCGTGGGCTCAAGTCGGTGATGGATTTGAGAGGCGAGGTGCCGGAAATACAGAGGGAGAAGATGGAAAGTTGACGAATTCGGCGAGTTATGAGGTGGGTGTATTGAGAACCGTAGTCGAGGATTAACACTAGGTCCGATTTCACGCTCTGAGCATCCATCGGATTGGAGGAAGTACAAGAGGTGAACAGATGCAGACACTAGGAGGCGGGGGTTTAGGGGTGGCAGGGGGGTGGAGGGACTAGGGTTTAAGGGCAAAGGTGGCAGGGGAACGGGCAGAAACAGAATGATTTTAGGGTTTAGAAGGGTGGGCGGGAATATTGCCGCGGGATTGCAATAAGCCTAGGTATGTAAAGATAAAGACACGTTTGTTTTTCACGTACTTATGTAGAAGAAATATATATGTATACATACATACATACATACACATACACACATATATATATATATATAATTACAATGTTTATTTTTTTTAATTGCTCCTTGCACAATGTTTAATCTCGCCAAAATACAACTCTCAAATTTATTCCCACTCTTTTGTGTTATGTTCAAATTTCAAATCTAATTAAATTAAGCAACAGAAGATATAATAAAGGAACATAATGAATTTAAAGTTAATTACCATATCATATAAGATTAATAGGATATTACTATTCATTTCCTTAATTATGCTTAATATTCTTTCCAATTATCCTGCTTATTATCCCCGTGATTTACTATACAGATTATATATTTAATTAGGTATAAAATTCACTCATGAGTGCATATACAAAGCTTCATCCTTCCAACCAAGGGGCTACGGCTTAGTGGTAAGTGGTAACTCATTTCGTTCCTTAATCAATTGGTCAGAAGTTTGATAATTGATCTTTGGGAATAGAGAGCAATTCTTAGTCAGTTCTTTACTCTTAAGTAGAATTCGCAGGACGAAGGGATTAATCACTGCGATCGACGGTAGATAGCTTTGGTTAAACCAAAAAAAAAAAAGCTTCATCCTTCCCAAACAGTAGCTTTTGATCATTAGATGTTTGTAACTGGCTAGCAAGATAGCAGCTAATCACTTTTTCTTTTTCATTCTTATTTTTATTATTTATTTTTTTCTTTATTTTAAAAGTTTTTGGATGGTTGATGATCTTCGTCTTGGCATTGGCTATTGTTATGTATACATTAGCCATCATTATTGCACGCAATAAATTGATAAATTTTTCTATGTATTTTCACTACTCTTGCATATGTTCTATTATTATGTATGAATAACCTAAAAAGGTGTGTATTCACTTGTGCCCATAATAGCTTAAGCAATTGTAGGTACAAAATTGTAATAGATAATAGCCTATATGCCTTTGTCACTGTAGTGGTTAGGCTGCCATGAAACTACAAACTATTGTATATAGCACGCATTCACTTATGAGTTATGACCTAAAGGCTAAGAACAAATACAAATGTCAATGATTTCTTCACCAAAAATATTTGTTTATATCTCAACACTATAATTCCCTATTGAAATTTAATTATATTGATAGCCTAAAAGAATTATTAACATTATTATATCTTAGTCATAGGAGCATACGCACAGCAACATAGGAATATGATTGTACAACTCCGTTCATGTTTGGGCTATTTTTCATTTTTGTTGTCTTTTTTTAAGAAAACTTCATACACATACAAAGTAATAAATTGTTAAATACATGCTCAATTATACAATAACTACACCTCTATAATATAGCTACAATGTTTTTTTTCAAAGGAATACTAAGTCCATGTGATATCCCATCCAAATAATCATCCTCAAATTTATTCTATCCAATTTCACTCTTTTTAAAATTCAAATGAAAGAAAACTATCAAACATATTTAACCTATTGATAAATAGAGAATATCAATTTCACTATTTTCATAATGGAATATTTTATTCAAGCTAATTTACATTAACTATTGATAAATAGAGAATATCAATTCTACCAAATTTATCAATCAGCTAGACAAAAATAATTATATATAAAAAATAATTTTCAGATTTATCTATCAATGACCAAGAAAAAAAAAAAACAGCACATTTATAATTACTCATCCTCAGCTCACCCCAAAGTATCCATAATTTCATGCATAATCTTCCACTCCCCAGGCCAAAGAGCCCTAAAAAAATAAACGTAATAGCCATTATAAATGCATAATGAATGCAATGGTTTTCAAACAAGTCAATCTTTTTCCCCTTTTTCTCTTTTGGAGACAAAGGGATACAAAGTTTTTAGGTACACCTTATTTGTACCATCTATCTATTTCTTAATTAATTTTTCGTCGTTTAAATACAAAAGTTTTATGTAAACTAATTTGTGCCCATACTCTTGCACAGATATTTACAAATAAAAATTTTATTGCACAATAAAAAAAGCTTTATTCTTTGTGATTCATAAAAAAATGATGCATATTAATAGTAGATTTGTATGAATGTCCTTCCCAAAATAATAATAATAATAATAATAATAATAATAATAATAATAATAATAAATATGAAAACAAAAATTATGTTTTCTTCGTTAACAAATGTATTTTCTGGTGATGATAGTCATTAAGACTTGAATTATATTTTGATGTGAAATCATGAAAATTTATACTGTAGTTTATCAACATAAGTATCTCATGGACCTAACAAATGTAACAAGGCATTCGAAATTCAAACAGTATGAGCCAACTTCATTTATCCGAAAGTGATACCTACCTAATTCTAACTTGATTTTTCCTCCAAATTTTTTTATTAGCAAGAAAATCATATTGAAGAAAGCCAATAAAATCCCACAAAAACTAGAAGCAAATCGAGCCACGTCAATTAAAAATATGATTTTATATCATGGAATGTATATGTAAACATTTATGCATTCTTTTTTTTTTTTTTGTTGGGGCACATGAATTTTTTGAAAAAAATATATCTCATAGCTTCCTTATAATTATAGAGTACTGAAACCTTCCCAACTAAAATACATTACGTACACTTATGCAAATGGGATTGTCTGATAACAAAACAAATTTTTAAGCATGATGAAACAATATATGCACGTTTTCTTGATTTACAGTAGCATATAGAAATGCCAATTTACAATATTGTGGTAGGGGGTTTTTATTTATTTATTTATTTATCAATTGTGTTATGCTTCTCATAAACAGCATGGAGGCCCATACTCTTTGACGCTGCCCAAGACATCCGAATATATAGTGACTAATTTTTTCAATATTGTTTGATTTTACAATTCCCCTATATGGTTGAAACAAAATGTTTTCAAATGAAAATTAAGGTCAATATAATAAGTTTAAAATGTTTGATTTACAGAATTTATAAAAAGTTTGATTATAAATATATATATATATATATATATATATATATACATATATATATATATATATATATATATGTTT
>JACYFF010031956.1:17120716-17133017 GCA_017589665.1 Selenicereus undatus | reverse complement strand
TGGTCCTCAGTCGTGTGGACTTTGGACGTGTCCAATCTGGTGAGATTTGGACGTGGTGTAATCTGCCTTAGAGAAGGAGGTTACGTGGTTGCAAGGTGTAACAAGGTGTGTTACAATTGTAACGAGTTAAGCCCGGTTTAGTGAAGTGGTTAAATCCTACACGAGGTAGGTCGTGGTTTTTCACACCTCAGTTGGGCTAGAGGTGTTTTCCACGTAAAAATTGTGTGTGCTTTATTTTCCGCATTTATCTTGGTGATTTCCGCATTTGCAGTATTTGAGAACAACCTCTGTAAACAAGTCACAAGGGGTGTTTGTTATTTACAACGCGAAAATCAGACACCACAATTCACCCCCCTCTTGTGGTAGAATACTCACGATCTTAACAGGTGTTACCGCCATATTTGCTTCTTGGAAATGCTAGGCTGGATATCGTGTGACAGTTAATTGAAACATTTCTCATTAGCGATTCAATCTTAGAAAATTTGAAGAGTTTATGACATCTACTAAATTAAAACAATTGTTCATAACTATCTTTATTTAAAACATTTAAGCTTTCATCTTCTTCAACTCAGGCATCAGGGCCTCTCTCTGCTTTCAGTACTCCAGTCCCATGCGCAACTAAATCACCTGTAAACAAAACATTTTATAAAAGAGAGATAAACTCAGTAAATAGAAACCCTTAGCTTTCAACAATGCACACAAATTCATTTTTAAAACACTTCAAGGTGGTAGGGGAGCAACAAGACCTCAAGGACACATTTTCCATTAATATAACTGTTTGGGCTTACAAGATCTCAGGGATTTACATTTATAACTCATGATCCAGTCACAACCGTTAGATTTAAAGGTGAGCAACCCCACCGGGTCTCATGGCCTGCGCTTGGGTTCAACGCAGCCGCTTAACTTGATCCTGGCCTACCGCTTGCTATGACGGTTGCCACTTAAACCTTTCCTGGCCTACCATCGTCAGGGATGGTTACCACTACCCAGACCCACATCTCGATAGGGCACGTGGCCGCTCACATGCATACATTAGTTTCCCAGGGAGGGTTAATGGCCTTCATTCCTCACAGTCAGTTCAAGTCTTACCCAACTTGGCCTTCACACTTGATGTTACACTTCTTTACATTAGAGGTCGATTTAACATGCCATGTCCATTTAGTTTCAACACACTTCCCCAAGGACAGCTCTACAACAAACAATCTTTGAGTTTCGAACACAACATTACCCACTCTCAATTCCACAAATATAACACATCATGCAGATTCTACTGCGCAGTCACATTTAGTTAACTTCTGCTACTATTCCATTTAATCAGTATACAAAACAATTCTTACCATGTTCAATGCACACATGATTTTAAACAACCCGGGGAAGGGTTAGGGCATGATTGTTACCCGAATTTTGTACGAAAATTATGGGTTTGGTTTCTATTTTGGACTTATTGCTCCACCTCTAGGCTAAGAAAACATTCATTCTCAGCCCTCAATTGAGACAAGGCGTGTTCTTAGCCCGTTCCCCGCTTAGAAAAATTTTCCTATGGTTTAGACCGTCTTAGGGAATTACCTTCGTGACCCCTTAAATGCTCAGTGCAGGTTAGAACATAGACTTGGCTTCTAGAGATCATAACTCGAGATCCCCATGTTAATAATTAGCAATTTTACCCTTCCCAGCAAGGTCCGTTTGTCCTCTACAATTGTTATGTTTAGGGTTTTACCCGACTCTAACCCAAACTAGTTCGTTTTCTTATTTCTTTTCACAGTGTCACTGACTGTCCCGGTCTGGACTGTTTGCTGTAATCTGACCATAACTTGGGCTACGCTGCTCCGATTCGTTCGATTCAAGTTATGCGGAACATCCTAACGTATCCACCCTAAAAATTTCATAATTTTTGGCAAACTGACCTATCCTAGCTGAATTTTCAAAATCAATGTAAGTGTAGCCCCCCTTTCAGCCCAGTAGGTTCTGCCCTTCTTTTCCAATTTAGTTTTCCGTACCTATAACTTTAACTCCTGATGTAAAAAATAAGACTTCTTGCCCATTATAAAAAGATCAGTTTGTCTATTACAACTCTTATGTTAGTGCTTTCGCATGATCTAATAGTTACTAGGTTAAAAATCGTAAAACGAAAAGACTATCCCTGACTGCCACAGTTTGGATAGTTTGTAAACGGACCATAACTCATTCATTACAAGTTGAAATCTCTCGATTCAAAAGATGTAGTGCAGGGGACATCTCAACCCATCTACCATCAAATTTTCACGAGTTTTAGATCAGTAGAGCAGTGGGAATAAAGTTTTAAAGTCAGCATGTGCGTAACCCAATGGTCCAGCAGGTTCTGTTTATGACTTAACTCAAAATTTCCCTTGGCTAGATTTTCCTTTCACCATGCCGGTTCGCCCTTCATCCCAAACCCATCCTACAGATTCTAACGTTCCTAACCTACCCAAATCAAGCCAAAGTCATAAACTTTACACCATGAATTAAAAGAAACATTGTTAAAGTTCACCTTGTGTCGTTCTTTGAATGTAAGATGTGTCTCTTTTCGCTCCCGGGTCAAAAGCTGAAAATTTTGAAAGTAAACATTGGAAACCACCATGGATTTGTAGGATTTAAACAATATAAGATAGATTTAAGAGTTTCAAGGATTTAAACTATGAACAACATGAGTTCATTATCCATGCACCCCTGACAACCAAACTGTCACGCCGCGTGGGGGAACGATGGTGGCTGGCGGTTGTGATGGCCAGGAGGCAGAGCTCGGTGGAGGCTGCTAAGGGCCAGGGGTCGCTGTGCACCACGGCGATGGAAGAGAGAGGGCACGAGAGAGAGAGAGAGATGGCGAGGGAGAGACATGACAGGGAGATAGAGAGATAACGGGAGGGAAAGAGAGAGAGATTAGGGATTTATGGTGGTTATTCAAGTGTTTTAGAGGAAGGAGTGTGACATCACTAGGGTTTAAAGGGGGTATGGCTGACCAAGGGAACAAGGGGGTCTAGGGTTTTCTTTTCTTTTTTTTTAAATAGTTTTGGAGGGGAAAAACCCATGCATAAAAATCCCATGCATTCAAACTTTCTTCTTCTTTTTTATTTTTTCTAAGAAGAATGCTTGCTAAATCGATTTTGTAAAATAAAATTAAAAAACCAATAAGGATCAAACGGTAAAATTCATATATATATATTTTTTTCTTTGCCTTGGCTTGATTCAGGTCGGTTTCAGAATCGATCCACATCACCAAAGATCCCCAATTTGAATTTCTAGGGTTCACTTAGAAATATTTCGTCCTCGAAACTTCATTAGGCTGTGACCCACTACCATTACGCACATGAATAATCGGGTTTTTACATACTGCCCCACTTAAGAAGTTTCATCCTCGAAATTTATACGCACCTGGTTCGAGGAACAAGTAAGGATATTTGTCTCGTATCTCATGCTTTGGTTCCCACGTTGCCTCTGACATCTCGTGATTCGCCCAAAGGACCTTGACCAAGGGCACTGTTTTCCTATGAAGGTGCTTCTCTCATCGATCCAGGATTTGCACAGGTTGTTCCTCATACGACAAATCTTCTTGGAGCTGTATGGCATCTGGCTCACTTATGTGTGAGGGATCTGGATGTACTTCCGTAACGGCGACACGTGAAACACATTATGTACTCTTGGAAATTCGGGCAGTAGCTCTAGCCGATATGCTACTTCCCCAACTCTCTGTATGACTGGATACGACCCGATGTACCTCGAGCTAAGCTTTCCCGCCATCCCAAATCTCGCGACTCCCTTGGTTGGGGAAACTCGGAGAAATACCTGATCTCCTATTTGGAATTCAAGGGGTTCACACATCTGGTCGGCATAGCTTTTCTGACGGCTCTGGGCGGCTCTCATTTGTTCCTGGATCACTTTTATTTTATCCGTGGTGGCTTGGATTAACTCTGGGCCAATAGTCAGAGCTTCATCGCTCTCCTGCCAATAGAGCGGAGTTCTACATCTCCTCCCATACAGTGCCTCGTACAGGGCCATGCCAATACTCGCGTGGTAACTGTTGTTACAGGAGAACTTGATCAGCGTCAGCTGTTCGTCCCATACGCTCTTAAAGTCCAGGGTGCAAGCCCTTAGCATATCCTCCAGTGTCTGAATAGTGCATTTCGTCTGCCCGTCCATTGCTAGGTGAAAGGCAATACTAAAGCATAATAATGTCCTAAATGCTTCTTGTAGTTTTTGCTAGAATCCCGACTGGAATCTGGTGTCCCGATCCGACATGATGGAACTGGGCACCCCATGTAACCGTACTATCTCCTCGAGGTATGCTCGAGCTAACTGATCTGGGGTCCAAGTATTCCTCATGGCTATAAAATGTGCTATCTTCGTGAGTCTATCCACTATGACCCATATTGCATTGTTCTTTCATTGAGTCAACGGTAAGCCCACTACAAAATCCATGGACACCGAGTCCCATCTCCACTCAGGGACATCTAGGGGTTTTAGAAGACTTGCTGGTCGCTGGTGTTCGATTTTCACTCGCTGACAAGTTAGACACTTTGCCACATACTCGCCGCCACTTCTTGTTTCTTGTTACTTCACCAAAATGTCCACTTCAGGTCCTTATATAACTTATTTTCCTTAGGGTGCACTGAGTGTGGAGTACTCTAACCCTCATCTAGGATTTTCTTCTTAAGTGCTTCTACTGTTAGGACACACACCTTACTTATGGAAATGTATGGTACCATCTTCATGGACAACGAACTCGGGTGCCTTCCCCACCAATATTTCCTCCCTGATCCGTTCGAGTTGAGGGTTCCTAGCCTGGGCTACTCGAATTTCCTCTATGAGGATCGGATGTGCTTCTAAGGCGCAAAGCATAAGTTTGGCCCTCGGGGTAATTACATTAAGTTCCAACTTCTGAAATTCCTCACACAACTCATTTGAAAGTGCTAGCAAGCAGCTCAATGCTGGGTACGGTTGGCGACTCAACGCATCTGCCACTACATTAGCCTTTCTTAGATGATACTGGAAATGGACATCGTAGTCCTTCAGGAATTCCAACCACCTTGTCTATCTCAGATTCAGATCCTTTTGTGAAAAGAGGTATTTAAAACTCTGGTGATCGGTGAAAACCTCATAATGCACCCCGTACAGGTAATGCCTCTAGATCTTAAGCGTAAACATTATAGCTACAAACTCCAAGTCGTGAGTCGAGTAATTCTGCTCATGAGTCTTCAATTATCGCTAAGGCATAAGCTATAACACGACCCTCTTGCATTAGTACATACCCGAATCCACCCCTCGATGCATCACTATACACCACAAAATCCTTGTCAATGGTAGGGAAGGCCAGTATCGGCGCACTCGTCAGTCTCTTCTTAAACTCCTGGAACACTTCCTCACACTGTTTCGTCCATTCATACCTAGAGACCTTCCTAGTCAACTTGGTGAGCGGGGTGGCAATCTTCGAGAAGTTTGGGACAAATCTGCGATAGTACACCACCAAACCCAAGAAACTCCTTACTTCCGTCAGGTTCTTAGGTCTGGGCCAGTTCGTCACAACCTCTATCTTTTGGGGGTCCACAAACACTCCCTCATTGGATACTACGTGTCCTAAAAATGCCACCTTACTCAACCAAAACTTACACTTCGAAAATTTGGCGCACAATTCATTTCTCCTTAATAATTCCAGGGCTGTCCGTAGATGGTGGGCATGCCCCTCTAGGGTCCTCGAGTAAATTAGGATATCATTTGTGAATACCACCACAAATTGATCCAAGTAAGGTTTGAAGATCTTGTTCATGAGATCCATGAATGTTGTTGGGGCCTTGATGAGGCCAAAGGACATCACTACAAACTCATAGTGTCCGTACCAGGTACGGAAAGCAGTCTTAGGTATATCTTCATCTTTGATTCGGAGTTTGTGGTACCTCGAACGAACGTGTATTTTAGAAAAAATTTTCGTTCCTCTCAACTGGTCAAAAAGGTCATCTATCCTGGGCAGAGGGTAACTGTTCTTGACCGTTATTTTGTTCAGCTCCCGCTCGTCTATACCCAACCTTAGGATTCCATCCTTCTTTTTCACAAACAACACCAGGGCTCCCCACGGTGATATACAAGGTCGGATATACCCCTTCTCTAAGAGTTCATCCAGCTGTGTCTTTAATTCTGTAAGCTCTGCCAGTGCCATATGGTACGGTGCCCTACAGATAGATGTGGCTCCAGGGGTCAGGTTGATACAGAACTCCACTTCTCTAAGGGGTGACATACCGGGGATCTCATATAGAAACACATCCGGGAATTCCCTCACTACTAGGAGTCCTCCAGGGAGGTTTTGGCACCCTTGGTTTTCATTACATTGCAAAGGAATCCCTCGTTTCCTCTGCCTAACAACTTGCGGGCTTCCATCATAGAAACCAATTTCACTCCCGCTCTACGGCGCCAGCCCTTATGCACTACCTTCTCCCCATGGGGTCCCCATAGGATGTCTATCTGAGCTTGAAGCTTAGCTAGCCAATCCATTCCCAAGATAACCCTAAAATCAGTTAACTCAAACCTATATAGGTCTACAAAGAATTCATACTCGTAGATCCTAATAGGGCAATCCTAGTACAAATCTTCACACATTACATTCTTTCCACCAGGGAGAATCACAAACAGCAATGAAGATTTATGGGTGGGGGCTAGTCCCAATGTCTTAACTAGTTTAACAGAAATAAAGGAGTATGTGGCACCCGAATCAAATAGAATATCTACCGGCTGAGTTAGGATAGAGAAAGTACCCCACAACGTTGGGAGCTTTTCCAACTTCCTCCTTACGCATCACATCAACTCTACCCCCATTGTTCAAGGGCAGTTGGTGGGGAGTTTGGGCCTGAACTTGCTGAGGTGCCTCGTTTTGCTGGGTTGGATTGGCCTTGTCCTTGTCTCTGGCTTTGTCCTTGTCCTTGACCGACAGGAGGTGGAGGGAGCAAGCAGTCCTGAACCTGGTATTAAGGGCTTCTGCAGTAGAAACACCTCCTAACTGACTGACATTCCCTAGCATAGTGCCCTGCCTTTCCACAGGAGTTGCATGTTACCTTAGGTCATGTGTTGGGGTGCTGGCCTCTATGAGCATTATTATTCGAGTACTGGTTCCCAGAAGATCTGTGGTACTGCCTGCAGTTAAAAGTTTCAGCCTGTTATCCCTTTTCCTCTTAACTCCCTACTGTTCATTGAAATAGTTACTCCGCTCTTTCATCGCCCTTTTTACGTTGACCGCAGTATCATATAGGTCAACGTAGGAGGTGTACTGTCGCACCGACATTCGCTCTTTAATGGTGGGGTTCAGCCCGACCTCAAACCGGTTCATCTTCAGCCTTTCGTCAGCTACGAAGGTCGGGATGAATTGCGAGAGCTCCATATACGCTCATGCTGCCTTGCTGCAGTTGCATGAATTCGCCTTCCTTGGCCTTCTGGAGGGAGATGGGGTAGAAATGATCTTTAATCATTTCCTTGAACTTGTTCCAACCAAACCCAGACTCGTATTGTCTCCCCCTCACTGTGGCCCACCATAGGTCGACCTTATCGTTCAGGTAAAATACAGCGAACCCCACTTTCCACTCCTCGGGGCATTAAAGTGTGTCGAATAGTTTCTCCATGCCACTAATCCAACCCTCAAAGGTCTTGGGGTCGGGGGTGCCATCATAGATGGGTAGGTGGTGGCTCGCGAATCTCTTAAACATGTAAGAATTATCTTCCTCGACCCTTTTCTCTCGGACCTCCATTAGCTTTTGTAGTTGTTCTTTCTAAAGCAGCAACTGCTCCCCTTGCTTCTGAAGTAGCTCCAGTAGTAGCTAGTTGGTGAGTTCGGCCCCAGCGGGTGGGTTGGTCTCATCCACCTGGTTGCGAGACTCGTTCCCATTCCTAGGGCGTAGGGCTTTCAGTCATTCCTTGAGGCTCGACATGTAACTTCCTGATTCACTGGGACTCTCATAGCATGCTGAGATCTAGTTTGATATTCGTTGTTGGTTCCCGCTATCCTATTCTGGAAGTAAGTTAGGTTTAGTTCCTCTCCTAATAGTTCATATCCTACGTACTACTAGAGTTCAATAACACGTACATGATAGTGCATCATGTAACATTTGACAGGTTTTTAATCACATCACATTGCCTCACTTATATGGTCTAACCACTAAATCACATGCTCATGCATTGCACATTACATAGGCATCATGTTCACATGATCCACATACGTCACCGATAAAAATGCTAGTATTTAGATAACTCAAACATTTCATTGCATAGAATTTCAAAATCATAAGTGGTTCACACTAGTACTGTTTATTACGTCACGGTGGTAACTTTATTAGCCTACAATGGCTTAACAACATAACAAAAAATAACTAACTACCACTACGAGCTTCTACTGGTAGGGGGCGTCCAGTGGACAGGTACCCCTACACATTCGACCGCACCTACCCCACTTCCAGCGGGTCACTCCAGTCTCAAACTCACCCCTTTTCTCCATAGAATCCATCTCTTCACTCAAGCTTTCAGGTCCTTTTGTTTGATCGTCCTGCACAACAAACTCCCTCATTTCCTCCTCCTGATCCCCCTCGGGGTTCTCTTTCTCGATAGCCTCTGTCTTGCTCTTGCTAAAGTCTCCTTCGAGGTCTTCAGTTCCCATAAGTTTTCCCTCACTCACCTCAGAATCCTTCTCAAGGTCCTCCTCTTCCATCGGTTTCTCCTCGCTAGGGTCTCCTCTTCCATCAGTTCCTCCTCCCTAGGGTCCTCCTCAAGGTTCTCCTCCTCTACTGGACTCGACTTAGCAGGAACATCTCCTTAATCCTTAGAGTCTCCCTCCTCATCAGTGAGCTCGTCTTCCGGGGGTGGGGTATCCTTCTCACTAGCTGTGGGTATACACTCCTGGTCGTGGGGTCCCTCTAACCTCAGGTAGTTTATTAGGTTAACTACACTCATCCCCATAGGCTCCCACTCACACCAACAACACTTTCCCCATGGGCGATAATCACGGGCCCGGGGGTGTAGCTTGTAAACTCAGTAGCGCCACTCAAGGTGTCCCTTCAGGGTCAGCAACATAAAGATCACCCGGTTGTCCTCAATTCTCAAGCAGCTATTAGGCACATCCTCTAAGTATCTGGCTAACACCCAACTCACATGCCGAATGTGGTCCCACACAACCTGACTTGGTCCCTTAGCTAACTGCTCATGCAAACATGGACCTCCTATAGAACCACAGTGTTGGGTACCCTCCATTCATATACAACGTAATTACACATAAGACATGTATCCAGCCAATAATATGCATTTATTTAATACTCTATGCACATGCATGCAAGCCCTGCACCGAACTACACTCACTCTCTGAGTAATCCTTAGGTTTACAAGTTTTGGTATTTAGTTTCTTACAGTATTTTAGGCGAGCCTTCAGGTCAGTCAACCTGAGCTCGGATACCACTTTGTAACACCTCGGATTTCTAATTTCATTTCTTTATTACTAAATATTATCCTATGTGGCAGCGGAACCTGAATTGGGGTGTTGCCGCCGTATTTTGTTCTTGGAAATATCAGGCTAGATATCAAATAGCAGTTAATACAAGCATTTCTCAATAACACTTCAATCTTAAAAGAGTTCAAGAATTTATGACAAATACTAAATTAAAACAATTGTTCATAACTATCTTTGTTTAAAATAATTAAGTTGACATCTTCTTCGACTCAGGCATCAGGGTCTCGCGTTACTTTCAGTCCCCCAGTCCCATGCACAACTAAATCACCTGAAAATAAAACATTTTATAAAGGTAAGATAAACTTAGTAAACAATCACCCTTAACAGTAAACTACGCACACAAATTCATTTTGAAAACACTTTAAGGGGTAAGGGAGCAACAAGACCTCAAGGACAAGTTTCCTATTAATATAACTATATGTGCTTACAAGATCTCAGTGATGTACATTTATAACTAATGATCCAGTCACAACCGTTAGATTTAAAGGTGAGCAACCTCGCTGGGTCTCATGGCCTATGCTTGGGTTCAACGCAGCCTTCAGTCCACACAGTCAGTTCAAGTCTCACCCAACTCAGCCTTCACAGTTACTGTTACACTTCTTTACATTAGAGGTCGATTTAACGTGCCATGTTCATTCAGCTTCAATCCACTTCCCCAAGGACATCTCTACAACAAACAATCTTTGAGTTTCCAACACAACATTACCTAGTCTTAATTCCAAAAACATAACACTTCATGCATATTCTAATGCGCAGTCACATTCAGTTAACTTATGCTATTGTTCCATTCAATCAGTATACAAAACAGTTCTTACCATGTTCAATGTACACATGATTTAAAAAAACCCGGGCAAGGGTTAGGGTATGATTGTTACCTGGATTCTGTACAAAAATTACGGGCTTGGTTTCCATTATGGACCTACTGCTCCGCACTTGGGCTAACAAAACATTCATTCTCAGCCCTCAATTGAGATAAGGCGTGTTCTTAGCCCGTTCCCACTTAGGAAAATTTTCCTATGGTTTAGACCGTCTTAGGGAATTACCTTCGTGACCCCTTAAATGCTTAGTGCAGGTCAGAACACAAACTTAGCTTCTAGAGATCATAACTCGAGATCCCCATGTTAATAATTAGTGATTTTACCCTTCCCAGAAAGTTCTGTTTGTCCTCTACAACTGTTATGTTTATGGTTTTGCCCGACTCTAACCCGAACTAGGCTGTTTTCTTATTTCTTTTCACGGTGTCACTGACTGCCCCAGTCTGGACAGTTTGTGGTAATTTGATCGTAACTTGGGCTATGCTACTCTGATTCGTTTGATTCAAAAACTAGGTTATGTGGCACATCCTAAGCCTCCACCCTAAAAATTTCACAATTTTTGGCAAACTGACCTATCCTGGCCAAATTTCCAAAATCAGTGTAAGTGCAGCCCCCCTTTCAGGCCAGTAGGTTCTGGCCCTCTTTTCCAATTCAGCTTTCCAAACCTATAACTTTAACTCCCGATGTCAAAAGTTTGAATTGCTAACCATTATAAAAAGATGAGTTTGTCTACTATAATTCTTATGTTAGTGTATTCGCATAATCCAATGGCTACTAGGTTAAAAATCCTAAAATGTAAAGACTATCCCTGACTGCTACAGTTTGGATAGTCTTCAGTAAATGGACCATAACTCTTTCATTGCAAGTCAAAATCCCTCAATTCAAAAGGCGTGGTGCAGGGGACATCTCGCCCCATCAACCGTCAAATTTTCACGAGTTTAAGATCAGTAGAATAGTGGGAATAAATTTTAAAGTCAGCATGTGCGTAACCTAACGATCCAGCAGGTTCTGCTTATGATTTAACTCCTCAAAATTTCCCTTGGGTCGACTTTCCTTTCACCATGCCGGTACACCCCTCATTCCAAACCCATCCTACAGATTCTAACATTTCCAACCTACCCAAATCAAGCAAAAATCATAAATTTTACACCATGAATTAAAAGAAACATCATTAAAGTTCACCTTGTGTCGTTCTTTGAATGAAGGAAGTGTCTCCTTTCGCTCCCGGGTCAAAAGTTGAAAATTTTGAAATTAACATTAGAACCCACCATGGATTTGTAAGATTTAAACAATATAAGATAGATTTAAGGGTTTCAAGGATTTAAATTATGAACATGCGAAGCATGAGTTCATTATCCATACACCCTACTCACCAAACTGTCATGCCACGCGGGGGAACGATGGTTGTTGGCGGCTGTGGTGGCTGGGAGGCGGAGCTCGGCGTCAGCTGCTGGGGGATAGGGGTGGCTGTGCACCACGGCGGTGGAAGTGAGAGGGCACAAGAGAGAGAGATGGCGAGTGAGAAAGAGAGATGGCGGGAGGAAGAAAGAGAGAGAGGAGGGATTTGTGGTAGTTATTCAAGTGTTTTAGGGCAAGGAGTTTCAAATCACTAGAGTTTAAGGGAGGTATGGCTAGCCAAGGGAACAAGGGGGCTCTAGGGTTTTCTTTTTTTCAAAACAATTCTGACAGGAAAAACCCATACATAAAAAAGCCGACGCATCAAAACTTTCTTTTTTTTTCCTAAGAAGATTGCTTGCCAAATAACTTTTGTAAAATAAAATTAAAAAAACAATAAGGATCAAGCGGTAAAACTCATTTATTTACTTTTTTTCCTTTGCCTTGGCTTGTTTTGGATCGGTTTCAGAATCGATCAACATCACCAGAGAACCCCAATTTGAATTTTTGGGGTTTTACAATATAGATATGTGTACATATATATATATATATATATATATATATATATATATATATACATATATATATATTTATATATATATAT
>JACYFF010031956.1:17050141-17086856 GCA_017589665.1 Selenicereus undatus | reverse complement strand
TAAGATTGTAGAGCTATACTTATCAATGTCAAATATTTGCTCTTAATATGATAATATCTTGTGATAGAATATCTTAGAAGATTATGCTACAAATTATGAATGATTCTAGAAGATTCTCAGCCAAGATATTCATCCCAAATCAAGAAATGTAGCCGTTGCAAGTACTTGAGCAAGAACAGAAAAATTCAAGGGCTTGAAATGCCAATTCAAGGCCTTGAAATCAGGCATGGAGATTGGATTTCCACAAGATGTGCAACGGTCACTTGCCATATTTTTCTCCACTTTTCTTTATACATCTCATTTATAAAAAGGGAAGAGATTGGCAGCAAGAAAACACAAGAGGGAGCAAGCACTCATTGGCATACACATTACTTGAGAACTTATTGGCATGCCTTGAGCTTAAATTTGCTTCTATACATATATTACATTTCATTGTATTGTTCAAATTGTAATTTGGGTAGGATCGTAGAATTGAAGGGTCAATTCTACCAACAACTTATTGAAGGGTTGACTTGTAGCTTGGAATTTAGAGTAGGTGCACTCCAGAGTTGTAATAATCCCTTCTAATAAAATTGGGTTAATCCTAGAGTTAGGAAACTCTAGGCGGGGACTAAGCTTGGTTGATGCTAACCTCGTAAAAAATTACTCATGTCTTATCCACGTTTACCTTTCCGCTCTTTACTTGATTAATTTGCGTTATTGATCATCACTCTATTAAACCCCCTCCTCTAGGGAGATTTACCTAGCCAAATCGGGCCAACAATTGGTATCAGAGCTAGTGCTATTTTTGTGATACTTTACTGTCTAATAGTTCAATCCCATGGCTAGTTATGATTTTTACTTTGACTGCCATCCGCTGTTTAAAGGTACTAATTATTTTTTGTGGCAGAAAATAATGGAATGTTATATCAAACACAAGAGTCTCGATCTTTGGAAGATCATGGTCAAAGGTCCAATAGTTATTGAGAAATCGGAATATGAATATGCTGAAGATGATTACAAGCGAATATCCAAAAATTTTAAAGCTATAAACATTTTATTTTGTGCTCTTACTGTTGATATTTATGAGTTTATCTCACGTTGTGATAGTGCAAAGGAAATTTGGGAGACTCTTTATAATTTATATGGTACTAATCAAAATGTGGTACTAATCGAATTTGTGGCGCATGACGAAATAATCATGGATGGAAATGTAAAGCAAGTTGAGGATCACCAACCACATGAAGAACAAGAATATGAAAAGGATGATCCAATTCAACGGTTTATACATAATGATGTCAAGCATGCCCAAATTGAGGAATTTCTTGAAAATGGTGAGAAAAATAATGATTCATCTATTCTTCAAAGCGGTAAGGATGAGGTAACATCCATAGTTGAATTTTCAAATAATAGTATTTCTCCAAGTTGTCACATTTTTTTATGATTTAAATACCACACCAAATTTTCAATTTTCAAAAATTCTTGATTGTGGTGTTAGATCAAGAAAATGTATCAAGATTGAGGGAAAGAAAAATTTTACCTCATCAATTTTTCTTACTTCTAACAATTTTGAATCTAAGAAGAAAAGGGTATCAAGATTTGGTCGAGCAATTTCATTCTTGAAGAAATCAAAAAAGAATGCACATGTTCGTGGAATATTATTGATTCCTCATTTATGCACTAATAATGAATTTTCAATAGCATCTTATCCTCTTGAAAATTTAAGTGGACAAGGAAACATTGGAGTTTCGCAAAGGCATATGCTAAGTTATGGTTTGTCAAAAGTAAAAATAAGGTAAGTTCATTTGTTTTGTTGTTGTTTAGATTTCAAGGCCCTGAAATACAATTCAAGGCCTTGAACTTTAGGCAGAAACTGAAAATTTTGGTGTGATTGAATCAAGGGTTGGATTTTGTTTTTTCAAGAACATGAATAGAAATCAAAATTTGAATTCTTACCAAATAGAAGGTGGTGTTATCTTCGCATGATTAATATTACATCATATCTTATGCTATTAAGTCATGAGATTATCTTTATGCATAAATGATGTGTTGTCTATGTTCTCAACCTATTCGTCCATAATATCTGTCCATAATGCTATACTCCCTAGCACTCACATAAATGATATTGTTTCTTTCTATAAGGGAGAATTATATTACTTAATCATTTTTCGATAGCCTCGATTTACTCTTAATAAAGGGAGACTTTTGTTAATGTTAATCACTTATTCCATCATTATGTTTCAAGTCAATGAGCATTAGCATATGTGATTAATTTCATTGTTAGTCTTTTATCCTCTATATATTTTTTATGAGTGCCATGGATTGAGGGGGAGCATCTTTATATGACATTGGCGTATTAAGGGGGAGCTATATGCGTTTGTCATAATTTTTGTGCTTTGATTTTTTCCTTCTCCTCTTGTGCTGCCTTTTTGATGAAATACAAAAAGAGGGAGAAGTATTTGGAAAACTTTTCATGGTGTGCCACTTAAAATTATGTGGATATGTTATTTTTATTGGATTTTGTCTTTCATCAAAAAGGGAGAGATTGCTAGCTTTGTTAAAAGTTCACATTGAGTTTTTCAATATGTTTTGATGAAAGGTAAAAAGAGATTAATCAATTGACATATTCATCATATTATATTTGAATTATCTTAACAATTATTATTATTTAAATGTGCTATATTTTTGAAGTGGATGTTGGAATATTAATACTACTTAATTGATTTCATATAAGGTGTCACAATATCATTGAGATTGTTTAATATTCAAATTTGAACATGTTATCTTTATGATATTATATTGTGTGATTCAAATTTGAATGTAAGATTGTGGAACTATATTAATCAATGTCAAAGATTTGCTCTTAACATGATAATATCTTGTGATAGAATATCTTGGAAGATTATGCTACAAATTATGAATGGGTCTAGAAGATTCTCAGCCAAGATATTCAACGAAAATCAAGAAAAGCAGTCGTTGGAAGTACTTGAGCAAGAACAGAAAAAATCAAGGGCTTGGAATCCCAATTCAAGGCCTTGAAATCAGGCATGGAGATTAGATTTCCACAAGATGTGCAACGATCACTTGCCATATTTTTCTCCACTCTTCTTTACACCTCTCAGCTATAAAAAGGGAAGAGATTGGCAGCAAGAGAACACAAGAGAGAGCAAGCACTCATTGGCATACACATTACTCGAGAACTTATTGACATACCTTAAGCTTAAATTTGCTTCTATACATATATTACATTTCGTTGTATTGTTCAAGTTGTAATTTGGGTGGGATCATAGAGTTGAAAGGTTAACTCTACCAACAACTTGTTGAAGGTTCAACTTGTAACTTGGAACTTAGAGTAGGTGTATTCTAGAGTTATAATAATCCCTCCTAATAAAATTGGGTTAATCCTAGAGTTAGGGAACTCTAGGTGGAGACTAAGCTTGGTTGATGCTAACCTCGTAAAAAATTACTCGTGTCTTATCCACGTTTATCTTTCCGCTGTTTACTTGATTAATTTGCGATATTGATTATCACCCTATTCAACCTTCTCCTCTAGGGTGATTTACCTAGCCAAACCGGGCCAACACATTGGTTGGGTCAGAGCAGTGAGCAGCGGAGGGGATTGATGGTGAAAAATAAATGAAATGAGGGTCGAGGGGGTTTCATTCTATCAAATAACAAAAAATGAAGTGGAAAGAAAATGATTTTTCATTATACCAAACAGCTGAAAATGTAAGTGAAAAATTATTTTTCTTGAAAAAATATTTTTCATTGAAAATGATTTTCTGAAAAAATGATTTTTCTCTCTACCAAACACACCATTAGAAATGAAACTATGACATAACAAAAACCCATATTTCCAGCAAATATGACTTAGAAAAAGAGAAAATTGAAATTCAATGCTTCAACCAAGCCTTTGTCTGCAACAATGGTGGAACAAAAAAAAAACAGTAAAAAAAACAGAGAGAAAATACGCCTAAGATCTTATGAACAAAACTAGAAGCATTTAATGTGTGATCTATGATTCTTCTGAAACCCAAATCCCTCTTTTTATGCTGTTGACCTCTCCCTTCACTTTCCGAATTCCTTGTTTCATGTTGCCCGAGCCACTGCCTTCGAAGATTTACTTGATTCCTAAAACTAAAATCCAGTGCCTGGTTGCTTCGATTTTTGGCCGGATTCAAGTTTCCCAATAGCATGCAACTTTCCACTATCCTATCTGTGTTTGACATAGCATGAACCCCTCGGGCACTACGTGATTGGAGAGAGAATGAAAAGAAATAAGGAAAGTTACGCATCAAGTACTATAAGTTGCACAAGACACAACTCCGCATTTATATCCCCAGAGGACCTTGATCACGAACAAAATCTATGTACTAGAGGCTCTTAAAATGGTCACTTTTGGCGACCAAAACGAGTACAAGACAACTTGCTATTGCGCCCGCACAAGTTACCCGTATTGATGAGCGTGTATAGAACGTATTTGATGTCCTTAATGAGCTCCCTCAAAGCTGTGAAGATATAGACTCTGTTTGCAAAGAGCTTTTTGAAGAGCTTTTTGGCCAAAAAGAGCTTTTTTGACCAAAATTAGCTTTTGACCAAGTAAAAAAGCTAATTTGGGTGTTTTGTAAAAGAGCTTTTTAAAAGAGTTTTTTGGGTCCAAAAAGCTAATTTGAAAAAGCTAATTCCAAGAGCTTTTTGAAGAATTAACTTTTTGTCTCACAACTTTGTTAGAAACAGCTAATTTTACCAAACACTTTTTCAACAAACAGTTAATTCAAACAGCTAATACAAACAGCTAACTCAAACAGTTAACAGCTAACAGCTAATACAAGCAGCTAACAACTGTTTGCCAAACAGGGCTATAATCACTCCTTGTATGGATCCATAACAGGTGACCATGTCACCTTAGCCTTCATGAATATTATGATTTAAAGTGTGAAGGGCCTTTGTGGAGACCCTAAACAAGAAGAAATGAGGAGCCTCCTAGGGCAATATAAAACAAGCACTGTTGAACGAGTGGAGACTAAAGTCAAGCTGACAAAGGAGAAAAGATCTATGCTTAATTTCCACTAATTTGTGCAAGATCTTTTCACCAATCATTTTCGGCATCTATATCAAAGAGGATGCATATAGGAGGGTCAGGTGGCTGTGCCAAGGGCATGAAGGAGAGAAAGTGAGTGGGAAGTAGGAACACCGAAGTTGCAAGCAGCCAGCCCTCTGGAGGCAGCGATGGCTTCAGTAGTGATGGAGTTGGAGGAGGCGAGAGAGGAAAGATAGTTTTTGAGTTATCTTTCTAACAAAAATAATAATAATAATCATTATTATTGTATTTTTATGAGACAAAGGGAAAAAAATAAAACATCATGTCCACCTACGCTAACATGTCATCGACGTCTTAAAAGGTAATTTGGGTCCTAAAGTGTTAACACTTAACATAGTGACACAGTAGACACAAAAAATAATATCTTTGGTTTTTGGAGGAAAAAAGGAAAAAACTCGATGAAATTTAAGAGCAAAATCTCCCACATAATGATACATGGATAAAGTACCATGTCCTATGTCCACATATATCCATTACTCAATAGCATCCATTTAAATTGTAAGAAGCTGATGATCCATTTCCCATAGACATTCATTCCATTTAATTTAAATTAGGTCAATTGGATATTTCATCAGATGTGGGAAACATTGTGATGACTGCGAAGATTTCTTCCAATATATACACAAAACACTTTCTAATTCAACTCAGATTGCTAAATCATCATTTGATATGTCCACAGCAATAATATGGGAAAAATGCGCACCCTACAATGAAAGAACACAATCGACATTTTTTCATTTCCTTTTTTCTTTTTTCGAGGGGGAGGGAGCTAGCAACAAGAAGCCCCAATGCAAGTGAAGCGTAAGTACTCAGCAACTTGTCCAAAGGTATTTTTTAATACAATCAATTTGCTAACACATGCGTGTATACAAATATATACAAATATATGGCAAAATCTGGTTGCTTATTGCAACGCCAAGGAGCTCTTGGATCTTTCTTTCACCATAGTCTGCACAAAGAGCTCCCCAGCCCGATAGGAAGATCGCACCTACAGGCAGGAAAAGAGTATGCAAATATCATCAAGCCCAGAAGTCAGTGCTTATATCCATAAAACAGGAATAGAATGTCCGGATCTACTCAGATTCACAACCTATTCACCCTGTGTTCCATATTTCTTTTGAATTTCTTGTAAGATAAGTGACAATGGACTTTCAGAAGTTAAAAACAATTTGCAGTGTGTGATTTGCAGAAATGCTACTGCCCTCTGGCCTGGGAAAAACATATCTGTGCCTACTTGCACACGACAAAACGCAAACAGAATCATGCCTTAGGGGAACCATTGAAAGAAGGGGTACCTTGTGTCCTTGTATAATTAGATCTTCCAAAAAGAAAAATTACAAAAAAGGGGGGAGGGGGGACACAATCAAACCTGAATCAAATCAGAAACTAGCACTCTGGGTAGAACTCAAATCAACCAATTTAAAACTGAACCAATCCAAATTATCTAGACCAATGTTAATTGCATAATTTGGGCAAGTTTATTGACAAACACATGGCAGGCTCCAAAATGACCAGAACTGGACCAAGCTGTGTGGAATTCTCCATCACCCATTTCAACCTCAATCCAATATCAGGCCAAGCCATTAAAGGAAACCCAATGGCCCTTTTGTCAGCTCTAAAGGTCTCGCCATCCTAGTCAGCCAAGTTCTGGGTTTCAGTTCACGCAAGCAATGCATATATCACAGACGTTTTTCAAGCAGTGCAAGCAAACAAACTTACCAAGGGTCCACTGGCAACATAGCGGAAACCTATAGCTTCTCCATACTCCTTCCAGAAGGCAAATTTCTCAGGAGTAATGTACTCTTTGACTGTAAGGTGCAATGGTGTTGGCTGTGAGGAAACACATGAAAGAGTCTTATGTCCTTGATGTAAAGGCACAGCCATATAAAAATAACAAATGCCAAACACATAATCAAGAATATAAGTAACAATGCAAACATGGACCATCAAGTGGAAAAGGAGGTGGGGAAGGAGTGGAGGAGCCACCAAATTTGCTTACCTGTAGATACTGTCCAAGGGTCAAAATATCAACATCAATGTCCCGTAGATCATCCATGGCTTCCTTTAATTCGTCATCAGTTTCTCCGAGCCCTAACATTATAGAAGTTTTTGTTATCACCCCTTTCTTGCTAATTTTTGCATGCTTGAGAACAGACAAGCTCTGTTGATACCTGCATTACAGACAAGAATCATTATAGCTTATGTCAAGCTAGGTGAGTGTCTGTACATGCATATTAAAAGATTAGACAGAATCTCCATCCCAAAACTTCAGATAATGTTGGTTTTAGTGTATGACTATGACTTGAACAGAGGTGGCATACAAAACAAAGCATTAAAAGTACCATTAGAAGCATAAAATGACTTATTTCACATTCATTTTGAGGCATAGAGCAATAAATTACATCTATTAACCATTCAAAATATGAGAGTTCAGACAGGCACAAATGGACACCCTCTCAAGTCTGATAGAAGTTGCGAGTAACATGGAAGCCGGAGACTTCTTCCACATTGCAAATGACATACCAGAACATCCCAAAAGTTGGCCATGAACTCTTTACTCCACAAGTCATAACCAACATCGACATTTTCATAGGTTATCTCCCCTTCCAATGATGCTCATGTAACCAAAACAACTGTGAGGCTCTATCTATCTTGGCCAAAACATCATGTTTATTTCTTTCTTAGAACTGCAGCTTTGCCAACCAAGATGAAGTGTTGGGTAGAGTTGTTTTCAAGTTAGATCAAGTTGCTTAGAAAGAAGATAAACTTCATGCTAGTGGCAGATAATAATCAAGTGCACTCTACCAAATAGAGCAGGCATCCTTCCTCAGCCCTCCCCCTCCCCCCAACCAAAGAAAAGGAAGAAAAATTCCAGAGTTCGAAATGAACCCTAGTTTCCTCTCTTCATAAGTTCCGCACTCTCTCCTGCCACAAGTGTAAAGATTTATCCCCTTTCCTCTTTCTCCCCTCTCTCAATCTCAACAATGAAGTTTCAATTTTTGTGCTTTTTTATTGCTCCTGTGGAGATTAATTTGTTTTGCATTGTTGTAGTTGTTAATGGTGAACAACCCACCCCCCAGCGCGTTTTTGGGGCGGGGGGCGGGTATTGCAGGAGGCTCGGTTTGTAACTAAGCATTTATGTCAGTCGTCACTGTTTGTGTTAGGAAGTTTGTTAGACACAGCCTAAAATGTGAAAATAGAAGGTTCTCTTATTGTAATCAACATAGGAAATCCTCTCTCTAGATCTATCCTCCATCCATACCCCCCTTCCCCCCTCCCCCAACCCCTTCATACAAGTCCCCCTCAAAGAGGTCCTTCATAACCCCCCTAGTCTCTTCCTAGGTCCTGCATTGATGGTGTAAGAGCCTTCCCTCTTATCATGTTGAAGATTTAGCCACACCGACGACATAAAGAACCATTGCACAACTTATATGGCAGCCATGGAAAAATTTCTCAATAACATGCTTGAACAACAAAAACAAAAAATCGACCAACAAGTAGCTATTTAGAGACGAATAATTAAAGAACAAAATCTTCTCAGCGAGCTTTGGGAGCATTTACATAGTCAGGAGGACATCCGACATCCAACATCAGCTAGCAGTGGGAGTCCTTCCAAGACCCTCTCTAATCCAATGCCTACTTTTCACGTCAGAATTAGTTTCAATTTTGCTACAGAGGTTAGGTTTCCTAGTTTCAATGGCAATAACCCACGAAATTGGTTAATAATTGTTCTAATCCTTTCGCCATTACAAAGTTCCTGTGGATCTATCCATTTGGTTACTAAAGCTAAAAATTTGTCCTCCAGACATGTAATAGCCAGGGCAAAAGTTTCTTGTATGATTTTATTCTCGATATTTGTGCAAGATTTAAGGAGAATATTGGTGGAAGTGTAGAACCAATCATTGCATGATAGAGAATGAAGTTGGAAATGCAACAATGACTAAGATTGAACCCATGTCCAATGCCTACCAAGAGTTTGACGAAATATCGAAGAGAGTTGCAGTTAAAGTTACCGCCCATTAACTTCCTGTGTATGGCAAACAGGTTCTCACCAACTTCAGTACAAGCCATACTCTCAAATTGCTTTTTCGCTTTTTTTTGTTTTTTGTAAATAATCAAGAGTTGTATTAAAAAGACATGAAGGGCATGTCACCCATGTACACATGAGGCAAATACAGAAACATTATGCCCTCAAGCTCTTCATATATAATACAATCTAAACAACCGAAAAAATTCAAATTTTTGTTACCATTAAGCCCAACAGACCAACTATACAACACTCTCAACAAGTAGAACTTAAAATCTTGAAAGAACATAGCTTTGTCCTAAAAAATATGTCAATATCTCTCCTTCCAAGTAGACCACCAAATAGCCAAAGGAAGCATATTCCAAACTCCAAGAACCCAACTCTTCTTCATCCTTCTCCTCCAAGCCACACAACATCTTTCACATTAGATGGTTGAACCCAACTTACCCCATCAAAGAGAGAGAGATCCCAAAGCAAAGAAACCCACTAACAATACACAAAGAAAGATCTACATATTCTTCCACCTCCAAACACATACAGAACCTGAATATTCAAGTTTGAAACTGGAACTTGAAGATGCAGGCCTATGCAAGGAAAAGCTTCGGAGCAAGAAGATTTGTTGGACTGTAAGAAAAAGGGCTTGTGTACCTTAAACAAAAATGAAGTAGGGACTGTGGAGAAACCCAACATCATTGATGAAAAGGAACAGAACCTCAATGCACAGCAGGTTTCAATGAGATTCCCAATAGAGCTAGTAGCTATCATGAACTGGGATGAGAAAAGTGCGTCTAAACAGCTAGGTAAGTATAGTTTCCCAGAAAAATTACTCACAAAAGCTTGCTGCAAACTGGCCATGGCATTTTCCATGAATCCATCCAACTAAAGGGGGATTTTCTTTGGATTTCACTTTGGTCAAACTTGAGGACATACTCTGCCTGTTTTACAGTTGGTCCCGGTGGGGGTCAAGCGAAATCCAAAGAAAATCCCCCTTTAGTTGGATGGATTCATGGAATATGCCACGGCCAGTTTGCAGCAAGTGTGTTACAGTTGATCCCGGTGGGGGGGGGGGGGCCGGTCAACTGATGCTTTCATCATTGGCTTTTTCTCGTGACTAATTCATTCTATAAACTTGCATATTTAACTGTTATTCTCGATCCAGGAGAGTGGTGGGGTTGACATCATGGAGGTGAAAGGGCAGGTGGAAGATTGTAGAGTATATCTATCCCAATTTATCAAATGTTTGGTACCCATGCTTCCATCTTTGCAGCACTCTGTCTTCAGAGGCATCAGATGATCAACTTTGATGTTTGAGAACTTTGTCTCTTGATTATATACAAGTTCTGTCTTGTATTGAGCATGGTGGTGTCATCTGTATGTTGATTACAAACATAATCTGTTGCTCTATTGGAGTATTGTATGTTTGCTTTCTGTCTTCACGAGATATCCAAGATAGTCATGCAGCAGTGACAGTGTATCACATGAAAACACTTGTGAGCTAGCTTTTGGGATGAGCTCTCCCAAAGACCTGTATCAATTGTATCATGCTGGGAAACTGCACACACAAGCTGCAGCTGTAAGTAGGAGCGCACCAACACAAGTGACAGGTTCTCCGGCCAGCAATTTTCCTTCTCTTGTCATCACCTATTCTATAACAGCCTTCAGTCGCTTCACAAGCAAAGAAAATCAAATTTCTCAGCGACTTTATTGAGAAGAGAGTTAGTGCTACCCTTACAAGTGCCAGAGTCTTGTTTGCATACTTTGTATCTCAATGAAACTGCATCAATAGAATCCCGAAGTGATGACAGCAGTGGCTCAACATCAGGTGGGACGTATTTTGTACTTCGAAGTGACATAGGCATGTAGCTACCATTGTGAGGGCCAATAGTGTGCTAACACTAACCATCCCTGCTGATTGTGAAACATTCACAAACAATGCCCGCAAGCAGCAACAATTCCAGTAATCCATGCTGCCCTCAACAGGAACCTAAGACTTTCTGTTGACATCTGCGAAAAAGGATGGCAGCAAACCCTCTTTTGCCATTGCCATAAGAATTTGCATCTGTGGCAGAATTCAGCCCATCAGAGTTGTCGGGAGCTTAGTCTGAAAAAGAGCGCCTGGCATAGAAAAGCCTGGAGCGCCAACTGTTGCACCTAGGAAGAGGTCTAGCGCAGCCCATTCCAAAAGCCCACCCAGGCACGTGCTTTTTTGGGCTTTTTGCTGAGGCGCGAAGAGCAGGCTTAGGGTGCCTTTTGGAACATAATAAAAAAAGGAAAATTTTTTGGGGCTCAAAGTAGTGTACTTGTAACAAACCTCGGTGCTTTTCCAAGGCTTTAATTGCTCTCCAAGTTGAAACTCTAGCCCTTCTCCAAGGTACATGTTCTTCACTTCTTCCTCCTAATCCTTCTTCTTCCTAATCCTTTTTCTCCTCTGCTCCTTCCATGTTTTCGCACCCCACTAAGGTTTTTTTGTTTTTTTCCTTCCATTTTTAGTTTCATCCTTCTTCTCCTCTCCTCCTGCACTAGCTTCGAACCACAGTGAGGTTCTAGTTCTTCTCCTTCACTAGTTTTCGAAACACCGAGGGTGTTCTTTCTTTGTTGTTCTCTGTCGACTTGCTCCTTGCTGTTGGTGCTTTTTTTTTCCGACCCAAATGCAGATTTCTTCTTTGGTTGTGTTGCTACCTGTCGTGGCTCTTCTCTGTCTCCTTTTTGGTGCCTTTTGTTGTTTTAATTTGTTCCCATTTTATTGTTATAATTAATTGTGTTGTTTCTTTTTTTTAATAATTGTAGTGAATTCAAGTCTTGTATTCTTGTGTTGATTATAGGTTTAAATGGAGGATCAATCCAGCAATGCATCGGGTTCAGTTTCTTCTAAATCCTCAGCCCCGGAAATGAAGCATGGAAAACAAGATCAAACCAATAAAAATAACCTTTATTGCAACTTTTGTGGATTGAGGACCATGAGAGGAGTCTATCGGCTCAAACAACATCTAGTCAGTGGAAACCGAAACACTTGTAAAAAAGTCCCTGGGCATGTTAGAAAGGAAATTCAAGACTATATGGAGTTAAAAACAATCCACGAAGGAGGCTTTTAGTACATTTAGACGAATGCCACAAGACTTCTACTCTCTTATAGTGTCTGTTTAGAGACGTTATGATGTCATGTTATCGTAATTTATTACTATTTGCAGTGCTTTCCATGGTCATCATGATGTCTAATACCTTATTTGATTCTATTATAAAACTTGTTTTCAAACAAAATATTGTTTGAGTATGAGCTTGAGCACTTTTTTACTAAAAGTGCGTCTCGCGTCCAAAACGCCCGCTCCTTCGCCTCAAAGCCCGCGCCCCGGGCCCAAAGACCCTTTGCGCTTTTTTCCACCCCGGGCTTTTTCAATCTAAGGTGGAGAGATAAATAAGCCAAGCTGCTTCCCATTGCATTTTGTTACCAGTGAATCCAGATGATATAGGAGCTTAGATTAAAAAAGCCTGAGGCGCAAAAAAGCGCAAAGGGTCCTAGAGCCCGGGGCGCGGGCTTTTCAGACGCGAGACGCACTTTGGCTATAAAATGCTCCAAAATCATTCCCAGACCATATTTCTTTGAAAATAAAGTAGATAATGACATTAAGTAGGGAATTAAACATGAAGATAACCACAAATAACATTGCAAATAGTCATAAAATACGAGAACATAACATTATAGTGTCTCTAAGCGCACACCATGAGATCGTAGAAGTCTTAAAAGTCATAAACTAGCATAGACATAGAAAGAAAGCATAAAACACATAGCACACAAAGCAAAATAGCTCATAAAGGTGAACTAAGCATCCTCCTCATCATCATCTAACACCACATGCTCCGCATCTTCATCATCATCCACCAACTCAACATCTTCTCCAATATCATCTTCCTCTTCCTCTGAAGACTCTTCAAATTCCTCTTCCTCATCTTCATCAAACAATTGAGTACGAGCTCGGGAGGATTTAGAACCAGAGGCATGAGCGGGAGCCTTTCCTTTGTCCCTTGCCGAAATTTTAGCGGTGCTGGTGTTTGTTGATCCTCTACACCTAGTGCTATAGTGGGACTCATTAGCGCTACAAGCTTGAGCAACAGCTGCCTAAGTCAAAGTATCCCCCTCAAACACAAGATCATCATCATCTGAGTCATCTTCCATTCTCCCAAGCAACCACTCATTGCTTTCATCAATTTCTTTTAAGAGAATGGGATCTCTAGAGCTACTCTCTTCACGTCTGCGCTTTAATGCACGATTTGATTTAACAAAAACCAAATCATTTAATCGGGATTGTGCTAGCCTATTTCTCTTCTTGCTGTGAAGCAGTTAACAAAAGTAAATAGGTTTACTTACTCACTAATAAACTAAAAATTATGTAAGTGGATAGTTTTTGTAAGTTGCAACTTACATGTTGAAACACACCCCAATTCCTCTCACATCCCGTTGCACTACAAGTAAGGCTAAGGATTCTTATGGCAAACTTTCTCAATTTAGGTGTCGAAGATCCATATAAACTCCACCATTGAGCTATTAAAAAAAACAAATAGAATAAGCATTTAGCTAAAACAAAAATGACAAAGAGACCTTGAGAAGTTTTGTATGAAATATGGAGATTCTTACTGGGAGCAAGTGACTTTCTTTGCCTTATTGTCATTGGCATTCCAAACAAACCTTGAGAAGTTTTGTATAAATCTAATTTGGCAAGAACCTTGTCTTGAGTCCCCAAATCCGGAATCATCCTTGAAATGCAATCAAACAAACTCTTCATCACTTCGCTACAATCTTCAATAGATGGGTTTGAACAATATATTTTCGGATTCAAATAATGTCCCGTCGTATGTAAAGGTTGGTGAAGTTGGCATTCCCATCTTTTGTCAATATACTTGAATGCCTCTTCATAATTCTCCGCCTTGTTTGAAAAGCTCTTGGCAATAACCTCCTTAGCTCTATCCATAACCTCATAAATATAACCCATTGGTGGCTTTTTGTCGCCATCAACCATGCGAAGAACCTTGACGAGAGGCCTTGTCAATTTAAGAGAATAGAGAACATTCTTCCAATAACTCTCTTGCAAGATATAGGATGTCATCTTCTTGCCCCCTGCATCCTTTGACCATTTGCTATTGCTCCATTCTTGAGAAGTCACCATCTTTCTCAAATTGTGCTTTTGTTTGTGAATGGAGGAAAGAGTGATAAATGATGTAGCAAATCTCGTCACGACAGACCTATGCAAGTTCCTTTGATTAGTGAATCGCCTGATCAAGTTCACAAGGGCAACGGAGCTATGTATATAAGCATTGATAGCCATGCTCTTTTTTAGAGTAATCTTGACTTTTGGAATATTCTTTCCAATATCTTCCAACATAAGATCAATGCAATGTGCGGCACATGGAGTCCAAAAAGGTGTGGCCTCTTAGTCATTAACAATTTTCCTACATAAACAATTTTATAACCATGAAATTAGAAATTAGAATTTATGAAATAGGAATAGAATAAACATATGGCTAACATATCAGGAATGTAGATAAGTAGATGATTCTTAGTTTCTTACCAGCTTTAACGTAGTTAGATGCATTGTCGGTCACCACTTGGACCACATTTTCCTCTCCAACTTCCTCCACCATATCATCAAGAACTTTGAATAAAAGGTTCGCATCCTTTATAACTTCAGACACATCCATTGATTTAATAAAGACCGAGCCTTTTGGAGAGTTTGGAGAGTTGACAAGAAAGTTGACAATATCCTTTTGGACAGTAGTATCACGCCATCCATCAGATAAGATAGAACAACCTATCTCAACCCATTCCTTTTTGTGCTCCACCATTGCCTTCTTCGTATCGTCTACTTCTTTTTTGAGGAAAGGGACTCTCAATTCAGACATGGAAGGCGGTTTCAATCCCGGGCCAAACTGACCAATAAATTCACAAGCAATGGCAAAACTATCAAGAGTGGCAGCAAGAAAAGGAATCCCGACATCATAAAACCACCTAGCTAGGTCTCTACAAGCCTTTTCTCTTAACTCTTTCCTACATAGCTCATTTAGTGTTTTTTGCCTCCCTTGATCCTTTCGAGCCTTGACAACATTTGCGGGATTAGGAGTATAGTACATATCAAGTGGACCTTTTTGCCTAGGTTTCTTAGAAGGCACATGATTACTTCCCTTTGCTCCACTTCCACCACTTGCATGTTTTCCGCTTCTAGAATTCATTTCAACACATTCATCATCTTCATCTTCATCAACAAAGTAGCCTTGTGGCACTTGTCTAGACATATCATATGCTTCCTTTGTTAATTTTTTTAGCTCCATATAGTCTGGAATTTCTTTCCTAACATGCTCAGGGACTTTTTTACAACCTATGGTATTATGATACCTTCCCGCTAAATGTTGCTTAAGCCGAAAAACTCCTCCCATGGTCTTCACTCCACAGAAGTTGCAATAGAAATTATTTTTATTAGTTTCATCTTGCCTACCATACTTCCTTCCTGGATCTAAAGATCTAGAGGAGACCGAACCCGTAGGAGTACTGGATGTATCCTCCATTCAAGTAATTCAACCCAAAAATCAACACCTCAAATGAGTTCACTACAATTTTCAACCAAAAAAAAAAAAAACAAACAACCAATTAAACAAAGCAAACAATAATTAAAGTTTAGAAATTAACACATAAACCCTTCAGGTTAAATTTAAGGCATGCTGCCCGTGGAATTACACAGAGAGGGGGGGTATTTAGACAGGGGATCTTCGAGAGAGAGAAAGAAGAGAGAAGAAGAGAAACAGGGGTCTGGGCAGGTGGGCACTGTAGCAGCACGCCAACACCATGCCTGGAACCTATCAAGCTTAAAAAAAAAAGAAAAGAAGAGAGCTCGAATCCCCTTCCATGGGGTTTGACTGACAGAGAAGGAGGAGGAGGAGGAGGAGGATGGAAAATTGAAAGCACAAAGGAGTAGAGAACACTTACACGGCTGCAAAGATTAGGGTTTGCGCTGGAGTGGCTGCACTGAAGGACTACAAAGCAGAGAAGGCTCGAATGATGAATGTCTGAAGCAGTCGGGCCCTGTAAAGTATTATTTGCTCTTTTTTTTTCCTTTTTTTTGAAACAAAACCTTAAGATCTAATAAGCTCCAAAAGCGCGTGCCCCGCGCCTGGGAAAAAAGCCCAAAAAAGCAGCACGCGCCTGGGAAAAAAGCCCAAAAAAGCCCCAAAAGCACGCGCCTAATGAATGGGCTGCGCTTGACCCTCTCCAAGGCGCAAAGGTAGGGGCTCTGGGCTTTTCTGAGCCTAGGGGCGCCCAGGGCGCGCTTTTTTAAACTAATAGGAGTGTCACAGTCAATTGCATAATAGGGCACCATGACAACATCAATAGGTACCAGTATATCCAATGCACAACATATAGAAAGTGTAGCAATTATTGCCAGTGATATGTGGATTTTCACCAATGTTACATGGACTAGGGTATGGGGTGTTGGTCACAGGTACAGATCCGAGTGTCCTACCCATCAAAGCTCTAACTTTAGGGCACATGGACAGCGTCCAAAATTTGGACACCAATATGAGGACTCATAATTTTACATATGGAGGTTGCGATTTCAAGTTAATCTTCTTAGAATATTTCAATAGTTACGAGGTTGTCAACTTGCTAAACGATTGAATATTAAAGGTCCATTAAAATAATACTGCATAAAGAAAGAAAAAGATCACATCTTCCTAATTTTTTTCACCTTTGCTGCTTTAGAGTTTGGATAAGGGTCTGACAAGGATCCCATGTCCTATCCGCAGAGCGTCATGTCTGACACAGGTAAGGCTGGGCAAAATGAAGAGCCCGGGTATCATAGGTTTTCACCTCCTTTGCAGTGTTTGCCACTAAATCAAAGCCGATGAATGCAAAAAAGAGTGTTGCAAACCCAGCTGCTCCATGTATGATATATCCTGAAGATAATTCATAATTCTTAGATTGAAAAAGCCCAAGGCGCAATAAAACGCAAAGGGTCAGAGGGCTCAGGGGGCAGGCTTCGAAGTGGACGTGTGGGCTTTTTGGAAGCAAGGCGCACTTTTAGTGAAAAATGCTCAAAGTCATGCCCAAACAATATTTTTTGGAAAACAAGTTTTATAATAGCATCAAATAAGATATTGGACATCATGATAACCATGAAAAACACCGCAAATAGTAATAAACTACGATAACATAACAGCATAACGTCTCTAAACACACACTATAAGAGTAGAAGTCTTGTGGCATTTCTCTAAATGTACTAAAAGCCTCCTTAGTGGATTTTTTTAATTCCGTGTAGTCTTGAATTTCCTTTCTAACATGCTCAAGGACTTTTTTACAACCCACCGTTTTTCGATATCCACCAGCTAGATGTTGTTTGAGCTAATAGACTCCTCCCATGGTCTCACTCCACAAGAGTTGCAACAAGAATTATTTTTATTGGTTTGATCTTGTTTTCCATACTTCCTTCCCGAGTTTAAGGATTTAGAAGAGACCGAACCCGATGCATTACCGGATTGATCCTCCATTTAAACCAACAATCAACACAAGAATACAAGACTTGAATTCACTACAATTATTAAAAGAAAAACAACACAATTAATTACAACAATAAATTGGGAACAAATCAAAACAACAAAATAAAAAAAAGAGGAAGCAAACAGGAGATAGAGAAGAGCCGCAGCAGGCAGTAGCACGACCACAACAAAAAAAAGAAGAAGAAATCTGCCTCTGGTTTTAAAAAAAAAAAAAAAAAGCCAGCAGCAAGGAGCAAGCAGACAGAAAAGAACAAAGAAAGAACACCCTTAGTGGTTCGAAAACCAGTGAAGGAGCAAAGGAGAACCACCAGAAGCTCACTATGGTTCGAAGCCACCGAAGGGGGAGAGAAGAAGAAGGATGAAACTAAAAATAGAAGGAAAAAAATAAAAAATTTAAAAAAAACCTTCAGTGGGGTCTGGGTTGCGAAAACATGGAAGGAGCAGAGGAGAAGAAGGATTAGGAACACGAAGTGAAGAACACATACCTTGGAGAAGGGCTAGGGTTTCGACCTGGAGAAGAAGAGTTGGAGGCAGCGCAGCGATTAAAGCCTTGGAGAAACACAGGTTTGTCACAAGTCCACTACTTTGAGCTCCAAAAAATATTTCCTTTTTTGTTTATTACGTTCCGAAAGGTGCCCTAAGCCCACGTCCCGCACCTAAGCAAAAAGCCCAAAAAAGCGCACTTGGGTGGGCTTTTGGAATGGGTTGCGCTAGACCTCTTCCTAGGCGCAACGGTTGGCGCCACGGCTTTTTTGCGCCTAGGGGCGCACTTTTCCAAACTAAGATTCATATCCGGACGTCCTTTTTTGATATTAAGGTATTTCCTAGCAATTATAATAAAAATCATGGGACATATGTTTCCTAAAGCAACAATGCCTTGTGCAAATGTACTTTCCTTAATTCCTATACATAAACCCTAGTGACTCCAAGTATTGCCCCACAGGGGTCAATCTCAAGATCAGGAATATGCTGATAGGCCAGAATGGGAGGCTGTTCCTGCCACCAAAAGCCAAGCCCAGATCTGACGCGACAAGACCCTGGGCACTGCAAAACTATCATCAGTATATTCCAGTACCAAACCCGAACCAATTAGCCAAGCAACACTTTCTCCAACGCATATGTAGGAGTAATGATGGGCACGTCCTGCAGACCGGCTCAGGCTTGTAAGCTCCGCATAACAAAAAGCTGGAAGGCCAGCTGCTATACCAGTTATGAGGAAAGAGAATGCAAATGATGGCCCAGAATGCCCTCCAACCACTCTGCCAACAAGAATATAAACCGCAGCTCCAGTAGTTGAACCAACACCAATAACAATAAGGCGAGGAACAAATAAGGCTTTTGATGCATGATCTAGAAAGAGACCCAAGGTTCAAGGAGCTCTTCAAATGTCACGACTACGGACAGAGCCAGCAAGAGAGAGATGGGCATAGGATAGATGTAGAGAGAGATTTCTTGTTTTAATTTCTTGGTTAGACCACAATGAGAAATCCTTCCTCCCATTTATAAAGTTTAGCTAATGCCCAACAAACCCCCCTAACTAACCAAGACAGTTCAGCAACTAACACACCTTTAGTTACAAATTCAACCCCCTGTAACAGGGTTGTTTCTAGGGTTTCTAAGGCGGATGAATAGGCAAAGAAATTAAGACACGGACATATCTATCTCCTATTAGGAGCAACAGGAATCATCATAAAGAGTGTGAAGCCGCTTCAGCAGTTAAAAAATGTGTCCAAGGACCACCACGATGCTCATGATGGAATTAAAAATGCTCTCAAATCGAACAGACAAATGCTAGAGAGTAGATGCTGAACAGCTGACCAATGCAGGATCTAAGCCACAACAGTCTAACAAATAACAAGGGAGGAAAACAAGCTCTTCAAAGACCTCACCAGAACCTTGCAGATAACAAAGAGGCAGTTAAGAATCCAAAGGACAAACAAAGAAAGAGCAAAAATTTGGCAAGGCAAGAAAAAAGAGGACTCTGTAGCTGATGCTGCTGAACATACTGAAAATACAAGAGTCCGATGCTCCAGTTTCTTTCTTCTCCAAAGACATCAGCGACTGAGATGGCTGATGTAGCTTCGCCATCTCCTAGTGGGACCCTTGATGAAAATTATTGGGATAAAGAAAAGAGATGGCCTTGGTGCTCAACCAAAAACAAAAAGGCCAACAGGCGATATTGATTCTAAGAAGGAATCTGACAAGTGATGAGAAGAAGAGAACAGAAGGTACCAGTGGTCCATAGCCTGAATTGCAGAAGGGCACAGGTAAAAAGGCCTCTTCTGCAGCAGATAGGGATGATAATATCCCTAGGCCTCCTGAGACATGAATGAAGGAAGATGATTGAGGAAAGTGCTCTACCTGATCAGGGGCATGCACGTGATGTTGGAATTCCCAATGAACGTGCTGAAACACAAAAAGGGAAAAGGCAAAGGCTATTCCAAATCGAGGAGGTAAGCAGGAGTAAACTGAAAATACAGCTAAAAAAGGCGCAGCTTCATCCAGCAAATCAAAACCTACAATCAAGTTTCATCATAACTTGTAAGCAGAAAGACAATAAAAGAAGCAGAAAGTAAACAAGCCTGTTCAACCTTATCAATTTGGGGAATTGTAGGTGGAGGGCTGCTAATTGGTTAAAATTTACACTCAACCAGTTTCTTGTTGGGCAGATGCATGACAAATCCCATCTCAATCAATAATAAACTCAGCAGTGCAGTTTGAAAAATATCCAATCAGGGCAAGTTTCCAGCAACCAGTGACATCAAATCCACGTTTTCAAAACCAATGCCCCACACTTAGGCATTAACCTAGAGTAGAAAAAACAAGCACATTCGAGGAGAAAGACCATTCCAAAATTGTTTATAGCAAAAGAAAAGGAGCACATAACTCACCCTGCCCGAGGATCTCTAACAATTCGCTGGAGCCGTTTAACAGTTTCAATGTTGTGAGCAAAAACATCTAATCCCGAGTGAACCAGAACATCTACAGGTTTGAAGTCGCCCCTAAAATCGGAAGTTAAACATTCAACCATAATTTCAGGCTTGAGTTCCTGCAATATGGAATGTTTTCAAGTCAGCCACCTTTTGCTTGTTCAAAAACAATATGGATAGAAAACCAAATAAATAAACTTAAAAAGTTGGCAGAAAAATTTATCTACCTTCAAAGTTTCCACTGTCTGAGCAAAATGGCCACTTCCACCATCAGGCAAATCGTCCCGATCCACACTGGTTAGCACAACGTAATCAACACTGCAGAAAAGAAGCCCAGATGACCTCATCAGAAACAGTTGGCACTTATCTAAGAACCTGATTTTGATAACTATCAGATAGGTGGTGTAGTGGGTTTCTACCCTGCCTAAATGGCAAGGAGGTGGACATCATAATCCCAGTAGAGGCATTTGGGAAAGAACACCTCCCCACCCCCCAAAAAAATGATTTCGATGAAGTGACAAAATCCAGAGATCCAAATAAAAATAACTTCCAACTGTTGAAATTCCATTGCAGGGACCATACCCTATTGCAGGGTTGAGACCCAAAAATCATGAGGGTATTTAGGAAGGGATACAAAGCAAATAGCCAAAGTAGAAAGTCATCGGGGTCAACAGTAACGCAGACACTAGGGAAAAGACAAGCCAGCTACATATGTAGGGAGGAAATTCCACTAGAAAATGCATTCATAGGGAAACCAAAGATAAGAACATGACCCTCTAGCAAATAAAGTGACAACAAAGTATCATAATGTACCACCACGAACCGGGAGGAAATAAAAAAGGAGGAACATACAGGTTCGTCGCAAAAAGTAGCATTGCTCAGACATACACATATGTATCTGAGCATACTCCGATACGTTTACTGATTCAGTAAGTGTCATAATTCTCTTCATCAATATAATGTAAGTATAGTGAGCCTTGGAAGAGTCTTTATTGTAGGAGATTTGCTTTATAGAACTCGAGATAGATACAACATGTATATGTTCTTCCCAAGCAAATATACATACTTTAATGCAGGGTAGGAAGATGAAAAGAGTCAAACTATCTCCATCTCATTTTATTTCCATGGTCTCAGGAATGAAGTTCAAGAGTTCAGTTAATAGAAATATAATCTCATCCCACCTTGCTAACGTTAATCAAGGGCTTTAGAGATGTCAAATGAAACATCCCAAGTGCTTCTTGTTAATTGATTTCCACAAAGGAAGAGAACAATTATTTTAATGGCATGTTCGAAACGAATAAAATAATTTGTGGAATCCTCAAAAGAGGTAGCAAACAAACAGGATGAACTGAGTATGAGTGGAACAATAATAATGACATAAACACACAAGCAGTAATCAAAAGCACCATACATATGCTAAAACAGTCTCAGGCTGGCCAGCGTGATTTGAGGTATAACCTTTATATGCACCTCTTTCCTCTTTGTGGTAAGCCTTCTGTGAAAAGCTAAGAGCACTGCAGCAGTAAGATCGTCTCCTCCTGCTACGTATTCAAGATTTTGCTGGAAATGAGGCGGTGGCCACTAAGCTATTGAGAAACACAGTTTTTGTCTGCATCACACCCCCCTCCTAATAAACCTATTTTTGGACCTTATTTTGGCCCCGATTTTATCCCCCTTCCCCTTATTTTCATGTTCGATCTTGTTGAGGAATGGCCAAATCGGCCTCCTTTAGTACATATTTCGCTCATTTGACATCTTTTCGTATTTTCAGGAATTCTACTGAAGGAATAAAAGGATTGTTGATGATTAGTAGAAAGGAGTGCCAAAGAGGCGAGTTTAAAGTCACAAAAGCGGTCACTCGGCGTCGCAAAGAAGTTCCAAAGATTCGGCACAGGGACCCCACGCTTACGGCATAGTTGTGCCGTGCCGAAGAACCGACAAGTGCCGGCCAGCAGGGTGGCACGGCCACCCGGTGGTGGGTCTGCCAGTGCTTCCCCCCTTTTCACGCATCGCAACTTAAACTCCTTGGACGGCGGTTTTCGGGCATCTCATTCATTGTTTTTCTTTACTAGAGAGTATCTCTTAGAGGGGAACTTTTTAGGGTTTTCCTATGAGAGTTTAATTGTTCCTTTTGATTCAATTAAAGATTATTGAAGATTAGTTCTACTTCGATTCAACAATCAATCCAAGTTTGTTCTCTGATTCTCTCCCTTTCGTTGTTGTTTTGGAGTTTGGTTGAATAATGTTTAGTACATTGATTATTGAATTGTTAGAATTTAGTATGATTTGTGGCTAATTTCCCAACTTAGGTTGGGATTGAAGCTGATCATGTTCATTGAATCATGAATTAGCCCTAGACCATTGCTTCCTTCATGCCTACGATTATGAATTCTACTCTGCACACCACATGCTCGAAAGAGCATTCATCCATTATTATTCGGGTTTAGGGGAGCGTTGAGAGACGAAACCTTTGCCTAGCGTGACTAAGTAGACAACTAGGATTTTGATATGAAAATAATTAAAGCTTCAGTTGGGATCAAAGATTGTAGATCTTGTAATCCTTCAACCTTTAGTCCCATGAAAATAGGTGACTTTAGTTGCAGGATTAGTCTTCAACCCTTGAGAGAGGGAGGGGATGGGCTTAATTGACAGTCTTTCCATTCATAAACACACGCTTAGTTCCCTTTGATTGGGGTTAATGACTGATTCATTAGCATAATCATGCTGATATCTCAACCTAGGTATTTTAATACTCTGTTATTTAATTCAATCCTTTAGTTGTTAACACCCCGTAGTTTAAATACAAACCTACAACTTGAGTGGTCTAGATTGAGCATTTGAATTAGTTCGGTAATCGAAAGCAAGCTCCCTGGAATACAACCCGTACTTGCCGTTGCTAGCTACGACCGGCATCGTGCACTTGCGGTAATTTAACGTAACACCTCCATACAGATCCCCCAAATAGACTCCATATGGGAGTCAACCATGATGTAAATCAACCCACTTGCCATACCTGGCCTACAAAGGCCATAATTTTTGAGAAATCTAATATTTACAGCTTAATGAACTCTCTTGGGCAAAAGAGAGGTAAATCCACTGAACAATAACAGAGAAGACTCACTGGTTTTTCCCCCCACGAGCACAGAACCTACGGCATACAAGACAGCAGTCTAACGTTGTACACAATGCACCTACCAAAGATAAGCATCCAAAGCATTGTATTGACTCTATGCTAGAATTCATCTCACGCACATCCATCTTAGATGGAATCCCTAAAAGATCACGAACTATGATGTCTCTAAAGTCTAAAGCATGTCCTGGCCTTTTGTGTAGAGGTAGACAAACAAATAGGTAGCTTGTCAATGGCAAAAGACCAATAGATTGCCATTAGGAAAAAGTGACACCAAAATCAACAAGATGGGCATATGATGGTACATTAGCTCCACTTATGTCAAGAAAACAAGGTAACAAGGATCAGACCTTCAAAAAACATACCCCTCCATTCCAAACCAATTGTCCTGCCTAGGTACTAGAATTTCTAAGAGAAAACCATTCTAACTTTGTTAACTACTGTTCTTTAAGAGAGAGAACTTTAACACTCGTGACAACAAAAGACGACTTTATCTTAGGGCATACCAAAAAATAAATGGACAATTTCCTCAGGATACAGGAACTAATAATATCCTCAACACCTTCCTCTTCTTTTTGCATGAGCAGGCAGTGAATGATTGTAATCTACGGTCGAAAAGAAACCACCTCCCTTTTAATGAGCGATAAGGTAGCTACATCTACCAACCCAACCCCCTAAAAATTCCCTGCTAATGTGTGACTCCGGGTATGGATTATTAATCGTGCCTTGACTCAAGATAAAAACTGAAATTCCAATAGATCAATGTAGCGCAAAATACAAGGATTAGCACGCTTTTGCCAAGAAAAAGGCAGGAGTCAGTCAACGAATGCTTCAAGTGCAAAAGATGCTAGGATCTGCTATGTAGAGGAATTGGGCAATACTTTGTTGCTTGGGTATCTGTTGTGTGCCGGGTGCTTGTGTGAAGCTTGTACTCTTAGTTTGGGCCAGTTTATTTGGTGAGTACATTGAAGAACAAACATCATGTGATGCAGATGAAGACGAAAGGGAATCTATCTAATATTCGGAATCTATAATTTAGTGTAATATTTGAAAACTTATCATATTTTGATATTTTTATGTAATTTTCATAGGTTTATTTATAGGCTATTTTGGATAAGTCAAAATCAGGATATTTAGGATTTTTTAGATAATATTGAGTTTGCTATTCTATATAGGTTTGGTTTAGTTAGTTTCCCAATAGTATTCTAAGTATATAAGCTATTCTAAATGGATGATTTGTCTCAGGTAATTATTATCTATTATAAACTATTGAACATTGATTACTGAGTGAACATTTATTTGAGCATAGAGATGTCAATCCCTTTCCTCCCTCTTTCTTCCTAAATTTCCCCCTTCGTCCCTTTTCTCGACTTGATCTCTATCAACTTGATATCAGAGTAAGTTCTCGATTCCAAGCCAACCCACATCCCAAATTCCACTATCAGCCAAACCAAATGTTTGAAATAGTGGGAGGAAAAAATCCGAATTTACTGTTTCAAGCCTTCAAATCTGCAACGTGCCTTCACAACCATCCACCTCAATCATCCATCACCACCTAAACCGCAATCAAAAAACTACCAACCACCACCCAGCCACCCTTCACTGGCACACCTCGTCGGAACTGTTGCCAGCTAGTGCCCTATTTGCTGTTCAAAGAAAGCTTTTGTGATCCAGAAGTTTACCGTTGACTGTACTTCACAGAACTTTGCTGCTACTGCCAACGCTAAGCCCGAATCAAAGGGAATTTGTGGTTATTCGCTCCTAAGTTACTAGAGTTGTGTCATTAGAACAAAAGAATTTATAGAATTGACAAAAGCATTAAAGAACTTGACAAAAAAATTGTAAGCTTTAGAAAAAGGAAACTTAGTTTTAAAAAGCGCGAGGCGCACTGAAGCGCATAGGTTCCCAAAGCGTGAAACGCAAGGCACGAGGCGAAGGCGCACGCATCATGGATGCGAGGCGCACTTCTATTCAAATTTTTTTAAAAGTATTTCATATTTCACAAGGCATGTTTTGCATAAATAAGTTAGATAAATGCATTAAAAATGTGATTAGACATCAACATGACAACTAACACCACAAATAACCTGAAGGCATGTTATCTGATCATCGTAGTTCCCCAATGCACGTACTTACAGTACAAGTTTAGCTCACTTTTTAGCTCCCAAGGGAGGAAAAGAAGGAAAAAGGTAAAGGCAAGACTAAGAAAAAGAAGAAAAAGGGGGAAGATATAACCTCGCATCCTTGAGGCGCACCTCATCCCCTTCGAGGCACTCGCCCAATAGCCTCACGCTAAGGCGCGCCTAGGGGTGCCTCAGGTGGGCTTTTTTAAACTAAGAAAGGAAATAATGATGATATTTTATATTTTGCCAAAAAAATGGAATGCTAGGTGGAATGAACTCAGAGAATGATTCAAAGAGTAAGTAGCAAAAAACTTGTTCAGTACTGAAGCTCAATCAGACAGATCTGAAAATATACGAGTTCATGGAGAAACAGAAGAAAAGCCTATTGATTTAGTTTTGAATTCCCATCGGAGATTACTAAAGCTACTATAGAAGCTACTGAAGTTAAGAGTTTTACTCCAAAGTTAGAAGCTCAAGAAACTTGCAATGCAGAAGAAAGTTGAATTTTCAGCAAAGAGATTGAGTATGAAATAACATATAAAGATGTTCAGTCTATTGACTACATCCTCGACTACTATCTCTTGGTTGTCAAAGACGTACATTTGAATCTCTCAAGGTTGCTTCTCATTGAGAAATTTCGAAATTTTTACCATGTTGCTTCTTCCTAAATCTTGATATTGGTTTTGCACTTCAACTTTCTTATTCTAGATCATTACAAAACTCGAGGACAAGTTTTTTTCCAACCAGGGAACAATGATGTGGATGAAAAGGAAAGGGAATATGTCCAACATTAGGAATCTAGGATTTGTTCTAATATTTGAAAACTTATCCTATTTTGATATTTTTATGTAATTTTTATAGGTTTATTTATAGGCTATTTTAGATAACGACAAAATAACAATATTTAGAAGTATTTAGATAATCTTGAGTTTCCTATTCTATATAGGTTTGGTTTAGGTAGTTTCTTAATATTACTAAGTCTATAGGCTATTATAAATAGATGATTGTTCTTAAGTGATTATTATCTATTATACACAATTGAGTATTGATTATTGAATGAATCTTGATTTGAGCACAGGGGTGCCAATCCCTTTCTTCCCTCTTTCTCTCTAAACTTCTCCCTTCTTCGCTTTTCTCTACTTGATCTCTATCGTGAGGTGTATCCTCATGCTATTGTTTATGTGCTTTGGAATTGGATCAAAAGAAATGGGAGGTTTTTAAGAGGTTCCCAATCCATGTAACGAGGAACAAAACTCACAAGGATTAAAATATTGTAATCTAGAGGCTTCCCAACCTAGAGGATTAAAATATTGTAATCTCAGGGTTGACCCAAGGTAATGGGAGGTCTACCTGGGGGTTCGCTGACCTTGGGTCTCCGGGAGCCTCCGTCGATTCTGCTCATGGCGGCCGATGTATCTTCCACGGTCGGCTTCCTTGTTTTTTTTCTTCAAATCTACCCATATTCTACGAGTTTCTTACTTGGTTGAGGTTATTGCTATGGGTGCCGCCCTTCTTTGTTGCCGACGGTGAGGCTTCCACCGGTGGTCCTATTGCCGACGACCTTCCCAGTCACAGCAAATTGGCTTGTTTTCAGATTTGCTCGTTTCCTTTCTGTTTCTACCTTTTTTAAGGCTTCCACTGTAGTGGCCCGCAGGTTTTGTTGCGGCCGGTGTGGCTTCTTGCTAGAGACCCTGTCGCCGGCGACTTTTCCAATCATCAGAGAGTCGTCGGAGTTTCAAATTTTGATTGTTTCATATCAGAAGAGGCCGTCAGAAGTGCTCTAGGGCGGGCCAGGTTTGTCTGTTTTTCATTCTGTGGGGTCTCTTGCCTGTGCTTCTACCTGGATCATGGTCTTTGTCTTCTAGTTATCTTGCTATGACTCATTAGTATGAGAGAAGGCTGCAAGAGATTTGTAGCAATCGAAAGCAAATCCTTTGATTTAGCTATTGTTAGGACTGCAGAGGATGTCTTGAAAATTTCTGAGAATGGGAGGGGGAGGAGGACCTCTGCCAGAGAATGTTGCTTTATGGTTATTGAGGGCCTAGGGCAGATTTTATAAGTCTAAATCCCCAAATTGGTGTAATCAAATGCGTTCGAGGCTAAAGTATTTTTCTTTTAGAATCTAAGAGAAATCGAGCGAGAAACTTTCTATAGATATCTGTTATAAACAAGGGCAAGAGAACTTTCGTTATTTCCCAGCAGGCTGGAATGAGAGGGGTTGGGCAAAAATCTTTGATGCTCTTAATGAGATTGTTAATCTCGCCTGCTTGGGCGCAACAGGAGGCCCCTACACCAAGTGACACTGGCATATGGTGTTGTGCCTCTACCTTTGCCTCCTTCACCTTCGGGTTGCTGTCCAAAGTGTGGTTTTACTAGTGAATCAGAATGTTTCCTTCGTTAGGTCCCACATGTTGTTGCAACTACACCTTAGAGGAATGTTAATGAAGTCGTTGAAGAGCTTTCGTTATCCAAGCACATGCCGTGGATAGAGGAAAGCAAAAGGTCTTTACAGAGCTTGGTATGAGAGCATCTCTGTGAGCACTCAAGTTTACTCCAGACGCAACAATTTCGGGAATAGAAGGAATAGGGTGCGTGAGAGTAATGGGTCTACCAGTGAGGGTAGGGTCTCTATCCACGCAAATTGGCCTCTAGACGCATTTGTTTGTGCTTGATAAAAGTTCTCCATCGTTAGATGAGGCTAACTCTTTTGATCCTGCGCTGTTTGAAGCTAATATTTGTGGCCAGGCTTCTAGTAACACTTTCGTTTCTTTGGGAAGGGATGTTGTAGTATCTCACCAAGTCCACAAGGGTTCTGTGATTTTGTACATTCATCCTATATCAGATTCTTTGAATCTTTCTAATGAGCTGGCTACATCATCTTCTATAAGCTTGCCTTGGTTCTTTGAGGAGAAGGACCAATCCCCCTCCTTAGTGGTTAATGCCCCGTATTGTTCTCCGTAGGTAACCAGTCAACACTTTCAGCTCATAATTGGGGGTTGGATTTATGTGGTGGTGTTCCTTGTGATTTACCTCAGGAAGTGGTTCGTGACGCAATTGCAATGAGTCTCAGCTCTGGCGATAATGCTCCTGTTTCCAGGTTGCGGGACACCACTCAAGAGCTTGTTGGGCATGAGTGGTCGTTGGTAACAATGGGTAGTTGCTCAAGGGTTGATGATTCGATAGCGCCGCTCGCCGTTGATTACTCTTGTTTTCACGGCCCTAGCAATTCCTGTTCGATGGAAGATGTTTGGGTACTTGCTCAAGAGTTGATGATTCGGTACCACCGCTCGCCGTTGATTATTCTTGTTTTCATGGCCCTAGCAATTCCTATTCGATGGAAGATGTTTAGGATGGCGAGAATGTTACTTCTGATAATGCTTCCAAGTGGATGGCCTCCAAGCTTAAAAGCATTGCCGCATGTATTGGGGTAGCCTTCTCTGGTTATGAGCATGAGGTGATTCATCTTCTACCTAGAATCGAGAGTAGCAATGTTACGCCCAAGCCAAGTGTGCAGAGAACACCGCCATCTACTAGGATGCAGAGGGAGCTTCGGAGACTTGAGTTTGGAGTTAACTATGATAGGCGGTGTACTTCTACTAGTGGGTTGATGGTGCCTTATGTACAGGTTTATCTCTTGGAATGTGAGGGGAATTAATGATCGTGACAAGAGGGTTTTGCTTAAAAAATTTTTTAGGAACTGGAATTCTGATCTCATTTGTCTTCAAGAGACAAAACTTGAGGATGTTGAGCTTTCAAATATTCATAGCATTTGGGGAAACCAACCTGTTAAGTTCGCTGTTCTCATGGCGATAGGTTCAGCTGGAGGAATTTTAGTTTTGTGGAATAAAAATTCTTTCCAATTGGTTTCCTCATATTGTGGTGAATTTTCGATCACGTGCTTTTTGCAATTGGTTGATGGCAGCATCTCTTGGGCCTTTGCTGGTGTTTATGGTCCGCACATTAGAGTCGACAAACTGAGGATGTGGGACGAACATCAGCGTATTCGAGATGGTTGGTCTGGCCCTTGGTGCATAGACGGGGATTTTAATGAAATTTTGCATTCTAAAGAAAGGAGCACAGGTGTTTGTCCTTCCAATGCAATGGTGGAGTTTCGGGATTTCATCAATTACTAGACCTTGATGGATCTTGCCTTGAGGAGGGGAGACTTTACTTGGTCCAGGAGTGGAGATGAATCGGTATGTTCAAGGTTGGGTCGCTTTCTTATGTTGGCAGACTTGGAGGAGCTTTTTTAGACAAGTTTCAAAAAAGGCTGCCAGACCTATTTCATATCACTTTCCTATTTGTCGTAAGACGATGAGGCTAGAAAGGGGTAGGACTCCTTTCAAGTTTGGGAATATATGGTTGGAATTTGAGGGATTCTCGGATCTTATCAAAGAGCGGCGGGGGGAGGTTCACGTTGACGGTTTTGTTAGTTATATTGTTGCAAATAAGCTTAAGTTGGTCAAAAAGAAACTTAAGAAGTGGAACAAGGATGTGTTTGGAGACATCAAGACTCAAAAGTATAATCTTTTAGGAATTATAAATTCTCTCAATGTGAAAGAAGAGACTTCTAGCCTAACAGCCCTTACTAGCGTCGAAATTCAACAAAGGGATGCAAAAGAGGATTGGGCTTAAAATTATTTTGATGGAGGAAATCTCTTGGAGATAAAAGTCCGCGGCTTTATGGCTTAAGGCCGGCGATCATAACAGCAAATCTTTCCATAGGGTAGCTAATATGCAGTGGAAGTTTAACTCTATGTCTATTGTGGCGGTGGATGGGGTTCAATATGATCCTCTTCCAGATATGAAGTCTGCAATCTACAACTTCTACAAATCTCTTTTTTCTTAGTCAGAACCGTGGAGACCTAAAGTTGATAGTTTGCCTTTGCCCTTATTACGAGACTCTGATAAAGCGTTTAGTGAGATGCCTTTCAATGAAGAAGAAGTTACTAACGCCCTTCTAGATTACTGTGGGTATAAGGCCCCCGAACCTCACGGTACGACTATGGCATTCCTTCAAGGCAATTGGGACACTGTCAGTGAAGATGTGATGAGAATGTTTGTCGAGTTTTTCTCTTCAGGAAGCTTTGTGGCCAGCCTCAATGCCACTTTTACTGGTCATATTCCTAAGAAAGCAAATGTTGAAAATATTAGGGACTTTCGGTCAATCAACTTGGTTGGTTGCATTTATAAGTTGTTTTCCGAGGTTTTAGCCCGAAGGTTAAGAATCATCATTGGGAATCTTATTTCAGAGAATCAAAATGCCTTTGTTGGAGGCCCTCAAATCATTGATATGGTGCTCACAGCAAATGAGCTTATTGATTCTAGGGTCAAGTCGGGAAAGTTGGTAGTCGTTTGTAAGTTAGATATTGAGAAAGCTTACGATCATGTGAACTCAGATTTTTAGTTGTATGTCATGAAGAGAATGGGCTTTGGGGAAAAGTGGATTGGATAGATCCGCATTGCATATCCTCTACATCCTTTACAGTTCTTGTCAATGGTTCTCCAACGGAGTTCTTTTCTGCTTCTAGAGGTCTTCGACAGGGAGACCCCCCCTGCTGTTTCGGCTGGTCATGGAGGTATTTACAAGAATGATTGATCCAACGTCTAGTTAAAGGCTTATATTTGGGTTTAAAGTGGCCACTCGAGTACGACAACTATGAGTTTCTCTCATCTTTTTGCGGACAACACTATTGTTTTTGTGAAAATGATTGTGAGCAGATGGTGAACCTTCGTTGTGTGCTTACTTGGTTTCAGGTAGTCTCGGGTCTGAGGGCTAGCTTGGCAAAGAGCTTTATCCTGCCTATTGGACATATGGACAATATTCAACTGCTTTCAGGTGTTTTAGGTTGCAATGTTGATGCCTTTCCGACTACTTACCTAGGTCTCCTTCTTGGTGCTAAATTTAAGGAGAAAACCATTTGGGACCCAATTGTCAAGAAACTTGAGAAAAGACTTTCTAGATGGAAGTCTATGTACCTTTCAAAAGGGGGAGATTACTCTCATCAAGAGTGTTCTCTCAAGGATCCCGACTTGCTTCCTCTCTCTCTTTCCCTTACCTTCTTCAGTGGCCAATAAATTAGAAAGAATCGAGAGAAATTTCCTTTGGGGTTCTTTTGGGAGTAACTTCAAGTATTATCTTATATGATGGAACATTGTGAAGCAACCACTATATTTGGCAGGGTTAAGTATAAGGGACTTGCGGCTCTTTAACGAGGCTTTTTTTGGCAAGTGACTGTGGAGATTTATGAATGAAAGGGCAATCTATTGAGGAATGTAGTTAAAATCAAATATGGGGACAATGCATTCGGATGGTTTCCCTCTGTTGCAAAGGGCTCTTATAGGTATAGTCTTAGGAGATATATCTCCAAAGGTTGGGGAGACTCTTTCCACACTGTTCCTTTGAGGTAGGTGATGGTTCTAAAATCTTTTTTTGACACGATCGTTGATGCAACGCTTTTACTTTGAAAGACATGTTCCCTAGCCTTTATGTTTTGGCGGTGGACTGTTGCTGATTCTCGAGAGCAGGTTTCTAGTAACAATATTTGGACAATTGTTTTTGTTCGAGATGGATTCGTTAATGATGATTCCTTGGTAAGCTTTTTTAATACGCTTAACAAGGCCAAACTAGGAGAATCTTCAACTGATATGGTGAGGTGGGATCTAATCATTCAGTGGTGCTTCAATGTTAGATCTTCTTATTTGAAGCTTCTTGATGGGAAGTTGATGCAAACAGATATCATGGAAAATTCTATTCTAGGAGAAATTGGAAATTTAAAATTTTAGGAATTTTTATTTAGGAAGACACTATCTTTTAGTTATTTTATTTTATCATTTAGGTGACAAATAATATCTTTTTATTATATTATTATTTAGTTTCCTTATCGCATTTTGATGTACTCTATTTATACTCTCGATGACATTAGGGAGACACTTGAATTGAATTAAATTGAATTGAGGATTATTTGAGTGCTTTGTGTGTGAATTCTCTTGGTGTAGGAATTGCTCTCAGAGCATCCTACATCAAATTTAGTATCAAAGTCAGGTTCTTTGCCGCTGCCCTTGGTATGCTTTTTTCCTTTTTTTTCTTTCCCTTTCTCGTTAAAAAAAAAGGGATAACAGCCAACCCAAAAAAACCCTAGCCGCGCACTGCCAGCCCACGGCCGCCTTCCAGGCCGTCGTTCACCATTGCCCGCCGCCACCCCTTCCTCCACCTACCTCAATCGACCACAACCCGCCCTTCGCTGGAGGCCACCATCGCTGGAATTGTCGCAATTCTTAAACCGCTCACACCTGAAGCTACTCCGACGTGCTGCTTGAATAGTGGTGGCAGACGAGAACGTTCCAAGCTCACAACAACCCGACTGTTGCCTTGCCACCACCACACCAAGGATGGCCGGCCTAACCCCCCTCCTAGCCTCGAGTCAGTTTGGGTTGTGGAAAGCGCGGAGCAAGAGCCTTGACTTGCAAATCACTAAAAGGTACGAGGAACTCAATCTACTTTGGTGTTTGCATAAGATTTTTCTGCTACGAAAATTAAACTAATATCTGATTACTTAGGTTTTCGTGCACTTGCTTTAACCCCGATTTTCATGCTTTATATTCCCTGATACACTAGAGTCATATCAATAATCCATATCAATTGTAGTGCTCTACTATGTGCGTAGTGATTGTTTATTGCTATCATTATTGTTGCAATTTGGATTAATCTCAGCACGTGCATTTCTTGTAGCATTAAGCATGTCGTCTTCTCCCAAACGACCTTACCGGTCCCAAATTAATGCACTCTCTGAAAGACTTGACCATCAAGATGAACGGTTTGATCAACTTGAGTCTAAGTTAGATCATCTCATTCGAGCCTTTTAAAAATCACCCATGTTTGACCAACCCAAGGCTTCCCCACACATTACTACAGACTTTATGGTTTTATGGTTGGGGTAGTGATTGTCGTAAATGGCTCATGCATAAGTCAGGCCAACATGGGAGTCTAAGCCTGAGGGGCCCGAACAGCCGCTTCCCTATGGCCACCGCGATCGCAAGCAGGGAAGTAGTTGGAGACAGGTCAAGGAGACCCTAAGAGTCGTAGGTTTGCCACTTCTAAAGACAACAGGAGGTCGAATAACTATAGGGAGCCTAGAAATGCGAACCCTGAAACTGACCATAGGAATGTTCACAAGGGTTACTCTGATATTAGTCGAAAGGTGAAAGTAGATGTGCCCTCTTTTGATTGAAAGATAGATGTCACCACTTTTTCTGACTGGATGGTTGCTATGGAGGATTACTTCGATAGGTATGAGATGTTTGATATTGAGCTGGTCCGATTTGCTAAGATGAAACTCGTAGGACCTGAGAAGAAGTTTTGGCACCCTGACACGAGTCACCTTGAGCGCATGCATCAACCACCCATCAACCAATGGGAAGTTATGAAGGATCGATTGAAAGAAAAGTACCTCCCTTCTTTCCATAAAACCCACCTTGTGAACCAAATGCTTGACCTTCGACAGTCTAGTTCTTGTGTGTCGGACTATATTAATGCATTTGAGGAGCTTATTCAATGCTGAGTTAGTAGAAGACCCATCCTTCACCATAGTCCGATTCATCCGCGGCCTACAGCCCGATCTTAAACGTGATGTGACTTTGTCTTCCCCCTTCACATTAGATGAGGCTTACCACAAAGCGTTAGAAGTCGAGACGCTCAATAAGCCCGTTCCTGTGAGGCGTCCTACCCTTCCAACTAGGCCTTTTAGTACTTCCTCATAACAATTATCCAAAGCCGCATCTAGATAATTGTCCCCAAGATTAACAAGTTTTATCCTCATACTAATATTTGCTACTGCCAACTTAAGAGAATCCCAACAACTCGGTTTGGTATTCATACAAAGACATCCTTAGACAACATAACCATTATGGCGGGATGCTTCTAGGATTGATCAACTTAGAAGCACCCCATTTGACTACAAACCATGATTAAATACAACATTTCATATATGCACACAGGCTACAAGAATGGCCAATAGCTATTGCAAACATTGACCAGCCTCATATGAAGAGCCATTCTTTCCTCTGCCTCGAAAGAATAAACAAATAAGCAAAGTCGAAAACAACTCTAACACAAGGAATACAAATGCCACATGTGCTCTACTAATGAGAAGACATTGTAGATCTCAAAATGAAAAGAGAATAAACTCAAAAAATGAAAACCGTATAATCAAGTGGTTCAATGCCCATATCAAAATGAAATAGGAAACCTTAAAAAATTAAAAGCCTAATAAGGCAAACAGTTGATTTCACATACCCCCAACTTGCAATAGCCTTGGCTGTATTCTCGGGTTCCATTGGGTCAGGAGGTGCCGGGTTTCTGCTGGTTTTGACCGCACAAAATCTACAGCCACGAGTGCAAGTATCCCCAAGAAGCATGATTGTGGCAGTTGCAATTCCATCCCCACCCCCATTCCAACACTACAAGTGAATACCAAGTACATGGTACATAATCCATGTTAGAGATGAAGTCTTACAAAAAATAAGACACATACAAGCTAATGACCCAAAAAAAATGAAAATGGAAATGCTGATTGAACTCAGCCTGATTGAGTCTGGAAACCAACACAATAGAGTCATTTACCTAAAGGGAACAATCAAAAGAAGTGATGGGATTTGCACCCTAATTGGCAATACATCACTCCAACTGAACTCCTATCTTATGAGTCTGAAAACTACTGGCTACTAAAATATCAGAGGATTCAGCTAATCAATCAAACGATGTTCCCTCAGTTCGCTCCTTGAAGACCCGGAATCATTAAAAAATTTGTTTACCCTTTTTCTCCTGTGGCGTCAAATTGAAGCATGAAAGGGCAATGCACGCTAGCACTGTAACAAGCTCCCATGGAAACAGCCCACAGATATTTATCTGCTAACCTGACTCATAGCAAATACGAATAAACAACTAGGAAAGGGTGTTGAGAGAGAGATAGAGAGATAGAGACCTCTCCTATGTTGGGGCACTGGGCTTCCTCACAAACAGTATGAAGATTCAGACGGGAGAGCGACCCCTTCACCTCCTCAAACCTCTCACCCTGCGGAGCCTTTTGCCTCAGCCATTCTGGCTTCTTGACATTTGGGTCCCTTCCTGTATGTAGGCCCAACCCCATCCCTCCTGGATAGGGACCACCAGTCTTCCTTTTCCCCTCTGACTCAAACAGCTTGCCCTCATTCTCTGCCATTGTTGATGATGAAGCCATCGCCACCTCCATGGCTGGTTCTTGCGAGCTCCTTGAAGAAGCAACCTTGCACCTTATTCTGGGTGGTGGGCAGCAATGGCTTATGTAATTGAAACTGGGTGTCCCATGTTTTGGTACTGATGTTGAGATTGATGGCTTTACAATAGTTGCATTCATCTTGTAAGTGTTCGAGCTCTCTGTAACAATATCACAATCTGATAAAAATGAGAGAATTAAGACGATGGCATACTAATATTTGATCTTGATTAGGAGGGTACAATGCTATGTCATTGGGGGGTTAGTAGGTGACTAGCTGAGCATGGGAAACTCCGCCATACTAACATTCTGGGGACAGTGACTAGGGAATGGAGGACAACAGATTGAATTCGGATCAGATAGTAGCATATTGAAATTTCAAATCCAAACCGAAACCGACTACACTTTAAAAAAAATCCAATTTGAATCCAATGTCGCATAGGCGACTGCAGCATTCAATCAAAACTACAATTTTAGTCTAGGCTTTTGGCTCCTTCCCCCCCCCCCCTACCCTCCGTATATCTCACTACAACTGCAAGCATTTATTTCCCAGAAACTTGAATGCCTAAAATCAAACATTGTAAGCTCAAATTTTGAACTATACAACAGAGTAGTTGCTTGGATTGCAAATTAC
>JACYFF010031956.1:16961330-16980375 GCA_017589665.1 Selenicereus undatus | reverse complement strand
ATATATATATATATATATATATATATATATATATATTAATAAGTCGAAGGAAGCCCTAACCACTATTTTGTTAGGGTTATTTTACGACAGCGTATTGATAAGAAACCCCATGTGATCTGTTATGCTACCCACACATTAAATAATGCCCATATGAACTATACTATGACTGAGATAGAGTTCTTAGTTGTGGTGTTTGCTTTTAAAAAGTTCTATGTATATATATGTCTGTGGCTTTAGAGATGCTATTGGTACCTGTACAAAACAAATACGGCCAAATTTCTATGCACATATGTATATATGTATGTATATATATGTATGTATATATTATACTTTCTTTTCAAGTATATATAATGTTCCAATATATCTATATCTATATCTATATATATATATATATATATATATATATGTATATATATATATATATATATATATATATATATATATGTACACATGTATATATATAAAACGGATTGGCCCTCACTCAAGTGTATTTTTGTGTGTTCAGTGACAAGCTGTTTTGATGATTCATTTGGGTGAATTATATCATCTCTACAGTGTTTTCAAACTTGGATATTTGACTATCACATTGGTAAAGAACTGAACACGTGACATTCTTAAAACCATAAGAACAATTTTCTAATGCAAATTTGGCCTCATAAAATCTTGGATCTGTTTCTCACAACAATATCATTGTTCCTAGATTGTCTCAAGAACAACTTAGTTAGCTAATAAGCCTACTCCTACATATTGAACTCAGCCACGACAATCCAATATTTGGCACTAACTCTCAGAAATATGAGTACAACTCCACACTTGTCTATGCTAACTTTGCAGGTAAAAACTCTAGTGACACTGTTCAGAATGTGTTCTATCTTCTATTTTTCAGTATCCAAATGCTTGGATTATTGACACAGGTGCAAATGACCATATGTGTCACAATAGACACATGTTTACTAATCTAACTGCACTAATAAACCTTTTAAGGTTAGTTTACCAAATGGGAAATCTGTGGTGATTGTTTACTCTAGTACAGTCATAATCAATAAGAAAATCATTCTACATGAGGTGTTATATGCTCCCGCTTTCAAATATAGCTTGTTATCCATTAGCAAGTTATGTAGACGTCAAAAAAGCATAAACAAGATGTATATGTATATAGGCTACGATGATGTTGTGTAAGTTTAAATGCTGCTATTACACATTCTTTGTGATTTTTATGAATGTTATGCTATGGTTATGGAAATGAAACCGAGTTGGTAGTTGGATGGCTTGAGGATGAACTAACGAGAATTTTGAGGTTCTTTGTGGTCGATGCTCTATGAGGAAGGGGCCTGGGTTGTGATTGGGCACAATAATGTGGATTGCGAGGCTATGTGTGGCTTATTCTACTGAATTGATCATCAAGTGTTTGAATGTGTTATGTGCAAACCCCCTCTCCTTTATGTCATTAAGTTTCATCTTGCGAGTGGAGGTGAGTTTGAAAAAGAAGGTTTTTGTGGTTGTAACTAATAGTAGCCATAACTATTAGCGATCGATGGCCTATTTTAACTATAGAAATACAGTTTTAGGAGTGAACATGCTAGAATGGGGGAATCCCTAAGGAGTTTAAATAAAAAGAGAGTACGTTGCATGAAAAAGGATTTCGCTATGAGATGCAGCAAACTTAATAGCGGCTATGGCTATAAGCTTTAAATTGGCTAAGATAATGTGCTTTGGACAATATTATATGAATGATGGGAGTGAACTCGCTAGAACGAGGGAATCCCTAGCCTAGGGAATAAGTCCTAGTATTAGGAAACCCTAGAAGACCCTGACGAGTGTAATGGTGCAATATGTTATATGTAGCCATACCGGAAGTAAGAGCTTAAGTGTGAGGGTTAGGTCTCACTATGGGGTTGAGAATAGATCTCACCCAACCAGTACCCTGTAATGATCTTATGCTAGAAGTATTTTCCTAATAAGTAAAGAAAAGCAGTTGACATTTCACCATTTTAAGTATTTTCCTAATAAGTAAGAGGCCAGATTGAATAAAATGTGAGAACCTTATAAGGGTCATTATACAACCAATACAAAAGAGATTCCTTTTAAAGAATATGAGCCTCAAGAGGCTAAAAGGAGAGTTTTTGTGAACCTCCTCAAGAAGCTAAATAAAGTGTTTTCAGAAAAAGAGAAAGAAAAATTCTTGTGCATATCTTGTGATTAAGATTCTAAGTACAGTATGAATGAAAATTCAAGTATAGCATGGCCATATCCTTGTAATGCATCGAGCATATGAGTTTGAATGTGCATGTTTTGTGAAAGAAAGCTCCTTGCATAATCTCTGCTCCATGTGTTTAAGCATCTTGTGTGAGTGAATTGGATAGGCAAGGCATAAATCACGCATTATACCACATAACCTACAGTTGGGAATTAACAAAATTTTTTGTCGTTCAGAGAGAAGAAAGGAGGATCTCTCTGCATATCCTGTGCTTATTTTATGAATGAGTGTTTGAATGAAATTTCAAGCAAGGCATGGCTATATCCCTGCAATGAGTCAAACATTTAAGCTTTGAATGTGCATAACCTAGGAAAGGAAGTCCAGTGCATCGTTCTTGTTGCTTGATTACGTGCCTGAGTGCCTGCTAGTGAGGAAATTTGGTCATTGAGGGACCTAGAAATGAGTTTGAGTGGCTAGAATGAAATTTATGGGTAATAATCCGTCCTTGGGGACTATGATTGCCTAATACGATAGTAACACATAAATACGTGATATATGACCATTAATGGTATTATTGCCTGCAACGGTTTTGGTTTTAAGGAGTTGGGGAATACTCACTGATCGTGTGATTGCTCATCCCATTACTACCTTGATATACTTGATATATATGTAGTGAAGTTATATATAGAATTTTCTGATTTTTTATTTGTTCTTTATAATCTTCCTTTTCCTCCTTTTTTTTTAATCTCTCATGACTAATAAATTTTGGGCCACATTTGGAATATTATATTTCTGGGTTAATTTTGAATTTTTCTTGACATATTTAAGAAAATTATAAATTTTACTGTTTTTAGTTAATTTGTTCTTTGCATTTCATTTATACATTGCATATATTTTTATTATGGTTTTATTGTTGTATTCACATATTACATATTTGCCCATTTTTATAGTTAGATTGATTTTTTTAACTATCATTTAAGTGTTTATTAGTAACTGGAGTGAGTTATTCGGAAGCATAATGAAATTTCGTTTTTGAGGTCACACTGTCGAATCAATTTGCAATTGCATAAATAAATATATGCATATAAAATGCTAAATTCAAGTGTGGCACCCAACTTAATTAAAATTTTAATTGAGGGCAATTAGCATAGCTTTAGGGTTGGGCCATTACAGTCTTCTCCTCTTAAAAAAAAATTTGTCATCGAAACTTGCAAATTTGAAAGAGACCTTGGATTTACCTCAAACAAGTACAAGCAATTGTTTCTCTTGTCCTATTCTGTTTCCCATGTGGCTTCAGGTGAAGAGTGGTTTGTCTACAGAACCTTTACCAGAGGAACGCTTTTATTCCGAAGTTTTTAACTTTGTAATCTAATATTTACATAAGACACTCTTCATAGGACCATATTTTCAGCAACCTCTAAAAGCTCTGTTACAACGACATGGTTAGATTTGGAACATACTTTCTAAGTTGTGAAATGTAGAAAACATTGTGCACATGCTCAAGCTTTGCTAGTAAATCTAATCTATAAGACACAAGGTTTAACTTCTCAATAATTTCATAAGGCCCGATATATTTAGGGTTCAATTTACCCCTGATATGCAACCTTTCTCACTCCTTTAATTAGGGATGCCTTCAAGAGCACTTTATCTCCCACTTGAAATTATAATGGTCTTCTCCTTTTATCTGGATAACTTTTCTATCGGCTTTGAGCCACTTTAATATGTTCTTGATTGTCCTCATCTTCTCAGTGGTCTCTTGAATCAACTTAGGCCATATGGTTGATGCTTCATCCAGCTCACTCCAACCTAGGGCTGTTTTCCATTTTCTTCTGTATAGTGTCTCAAAAAGAGCCGTTTTAATTGTTGATTGAGAGCTGTTATTGGAAGAAAATTCCACCAGGGGTACCCATTTTCCTTGAAAATCCAACACACATGCTCTCAACATATCTTCTAAGATCTGAGTCATCCTTTTAGTCAGTCTGTTAGTCTCGCAATCTTATGAACTACTAAAATTTAGCTCAATTCCAAAAGCTTTCTACAAGGCTTGGCAAAATCAAGCTTGAAATATCTGGTCTCCGTTAGATACTATGTCTTTTGGTATGCCATGTCATCAAACTATTTCTTTGACATAAAATTGTGTCAGCCTCTTGAATTGGTAAAAAATAGGTAGATTTGGTAATTATATGAACAATGACCCAAATAGGATTCCTTTTTGAAGCAAAAAGTTGTAATCCCATAACAAAATCCATTGAAATTGAATTGCATTTCCAGGTAGGAATCTCTAAAGTCCTTAATTCGCCTGCTAAATGTTGATGTTCAGCCTTCACCCTTTGATAAGTTAGGCACTTATCCACATATTCTGTAATTTCTTTCTTCATGTTATCCCACCAAAAGAATTGCCTCAAGTCTTTATACATTTTTATTCCTTCTGGATACACTGAGTAACAAGTATTATGGGATTTATTTGATATATTTCTTTTCTGTTCCTCCTTAATGGGCACACACAGTCAGTTTTGAAACTTCAAGGTTTCGTCCTCATATATTATAAAGCCAGGTGATTTCCCTTGTATGACATTCTGTCTAAGCTCTCTCTAACTTAGCATCATCCTTTTGGCTTGACTTAATATCTTCTACTATAGAAGGTTGTACCTGTAATGTTGACAACAACCCATCTATTTCATAGCACAAGTTCAATGCCTATATTCTTGAGATCTCTTAAGATGCCAGGGGGTACTTATCCTTATATTTAAACTATGTTGGGTTTTCTTACTTAATGCATCTGTTACCACATTCTCCTTCCCAGAATGATATTGAATTTGCAGATCATAATCTTGAAATAAGTATAACCATCATCGTTGGCCTAGGTTGATATCTTTTTGAGTAAAGAAATACTTTAGGCTCGGATGATCGATGCAGATCTTGCAAGGCACCCTGTGCAGGTAGTGTAGCCACACTTTTAAAGAGAAAACCACTGCAGCTAACTCTAGATCATAAGTTGGGAAGCTCTTTTCATAAGGTACGCTATTACTTTATCATCTTGCATCAACACACAACCTAACTCATTCTTAGAAGCATCATTATAAATAGGGTATTATTTACCCTTTACGGGCTAGGTAAGGATATGAGCTATGTTAAAATGCCTCTTTAATTCCTAAAATGCCTCCTTATGCTTGACGGTCCACTAATATTTAGTCTTTTTCTTCAACAGATGGGTTAATGGGGATGCCATTTTTGAAAAATCCTTAACAAACCTCCTATAGTATCCAACTAAGCCTAAAAACTCCTTACTTATATAATATTAGTTGGTCTAGGCCATTCAGTAACCGCTTTTGTAACACTTCGACCCCTCCTATGCCATAAACAGTTACCAAGAACGACTTTAGGGATCATCAACTGGCCCCATTAATCACTACAAACCTTTCTGATGTGCTTCATCCTTTCGTACATACTTCTTGAGAAACTTCCCAGGAGGCCACTCATCTCAAAATTTCTCCACAGCAAGCACACTAACTGTGGACTTCTTAAGAGCAGACTTCCTCAAAAGGAAGGTGCACCTTTAGTGATATAAATCGTCACTTCAAATCCTTTTAAGGCACACTCAGATGCTTATAATCACCCCTATTGAAGTGCACAACGTCCTCATTATGCCTTGCATAGCTCACGATCATGGGTCACCTCGGATGCCATTTGTATCCCTTTAACCCTTCTTAGGCCATTGAAGATACCAGGAACGACTTCAATGGTCATTGACTTACCCTATAAATCACCTCATGCCTTATCGGCACCTTTCTTCTTCGCTCACATGCTATTTGGGAAACTTCCCAAGAGGTCACCCTTCTTAAGATTTCTCCACAGCAAGCACACTTAACTATGGAGTTCTTAAGAATGGGTTTCTCGAAAAGGAAGGTGCACCTTTGTTGATATAAATAGTTACTTTGATACTTTTAAGCCACGCTTGGGTGTTATAACTAAACATTTGGACCATTTTTAAATTTATCCGTGACATCCTTGTGCAGGGGACATGCTAATTTTCTCTCTATTATAACACCCTGAGCATGGTTTAAAAGGATTTGAAGTGACTACTTATAGCACCAAAGGTGCACCTTTCGTTTGAAGAAGCCTATTCTTAAGAACTCCACATTTCAGTCTGCTTGTTGTGGGGAAATCTTAGGATGGGTGACCTCTTGGGAAATTTCCCTAGCAGAGCATGGGCAAGGACAAAGTACCCTAGAAAGGCTTATGGAGATTCACGGGGCTAGTCAATGATCCTTGAAGCCGTTCCTAATAACTGTCTGTGGTCCGGGAGGGATCGGGGTGTTACAGATGGTATCATTGCTGACCTATGACCATGAGTTGCACCAGTAGACAGGAGAGCCCTGGGGAGTTACCTAGCGGGGCAAAAGATATTGGGACGATCAATGAGGCACAATGACATTGTGCTCTTAACGTGGGGGTGATTGTAACACCCTGAGTGTGGCTTAACATGGCTGAAAGAACTACTTATATCACCAAAGGTATACCTTCCTTTTCGGAAAATCCATTCTTAAGAACTCCATAGTTAAGCATGTGTGATGTGGAGAGATCTTAATTTGGATGACCTCCTAGGAAGTTTTTCAAGTAGCGTGTGAGTGAGGATGAAGCACGGTGAAAATGCTTATGGTGATTTATGGGGTAAGTGAACAGTCCTTGAAGTTGTTCCTTGTATCTTCCATGGCCCAAGAGGGGTTGGAGCGTTATAACTTTTGTCTTATGAGGATCAACTTTAATACCTTCTTTGGAAACTACATACCCTAAAATTGTCACTTCAGCAAACCAGAACTTTTACTTTTTTAATTTAGCATATACTTGGCTTTCCCTCAAGGTTTGTAACACTTTCCTTAAATGATTGGCATGCTCCTCCTTATTCTTAAAGTGTATATTAGAATGCTATCTATAAATAACACCATAAATTTGTCCAAATAAGGTCTAAAAATCCTATTAATAAGATCTTGAACGTAACGGGGGTGTTGGTAAATCTGAAAGGCATCACTGTAAACTTAAAATGACCATAACTAGTCCTGAAGTCTATTTCAGGAATATCTTTCGTCTTAATTAAAAGCTAGTGGTAACCATACCTCAAGTCAATCTTTGAAAACACCCCAACTACTTGCAATTGATTAAATAGATCATATATCTAGGGCAAATCATACTTGTTTTTAGTAGTAATTTTATTTGACTCCCTATAATCTATACTCAGCCTTGAAGTTTCATCCTTTTTTTTATCAAATAAAATCGGGACTCGCCATGGTGACATAGTTGGCCTGATAAACCCTTTTAGGAATAACTTATCTAGCTAGGTTTTCAATTCCTTGACCTCTATTGAGACCATCATATATAGGGCTTTCGAAATAGGTTGTGCACTAGGGCTTAGCTCAATCTCAAAATCAATCTCTCTTTGGCGAGGTAGACTAGGGAGCTCTTTAGAAAAAACATTAAGAAATTTACACACCACTGGGATATTTTCTATTTTTATCTCCTCCTCCTCAGCTTCAGTGGCATAACATAAATTCTCTATACAACCTTGTCTTAACTTAATGATTCAGATTATGGGATAATCTTTCTCATCCCTTTGCCTAAGAAAACACACTTCTCAACCCTTTTTAGTCTCTTAAATTGACCTTAAGATCCTTACAATCTATATTTGCCCCATGAGTAGTCAACCAGTCCATCCCCAAGATTATATCAACTTTCAACATGTCGAACTTGAGCAAATTTTTGAGGAACTCATGCTCACCAATCACAACAAGAGCATGCTTATAAAGAATGAAACATTCTATCACTTGCCTATTTGGAAAACTAATTCTATAGTTGGCCCTTCCTTTATCTTTCTCTAAGTTCAATTGCAATACAGTTCAGGTGGATATAAACGAATAGGTAGCACCCTAATAAAACAAAACATGAAATGACTTTGAATTTAAAAAGAGAGTTCCAATGACATCCATATATACCAAATTTTGTCGCTTCCTTTTTGCTCATCATGTAGGCTCGTCCTACCATTGTAAGTTTAAGGGCCAGGGTTCCTTAACGTGGCAGTGCCAGTGGTGTTTTTTCTATGGCCTTCTACATTCTTGGGTAAGTGGCAATCAAATGTTCAGAACTACCACACCATATGCATTTGTTAGTACCCGCATGGCATTCTGATGTATTGTGGTTTGTTCGACCACACTTCCCATAAGGTTTTGCTGGTGCTATTGGATGACTCTCAGTAGGGCTAACTGTAGTTTCTTACAACTTACAATCACTTGATGTCCCGCGGTCATTCCAATTCCTTTTTCGCTTTCGCCGGCTTCAAGGCCCTCAGCTCACTCTTAACTCACTCCATCTCAATAGCTTGTTCGTACAACTCTTGATAGGTTTGAATTAGTTGACCAACCAATTGATTTCAAATATGACAGGTTAAACCTTCTTCAAACCTTCTCATCTTGATCCTTTCGGAAGCCATGAAGTTTGGAATAAATCCCGACAACTCAGTGAACTTGCTGGCGTACTGTATCATTGTTATAATACCGCTCAGCTTCAACTCCATGAATTCTCTCTCCTTCTATCATTGAACTGTGATTTGATAGAACTTAGTCATCAACTCCTTCAGAAACTTAGCCTAAGGAAGCCTAGATTCTTATAACTTATCCCTCACAATGCTTGACCAGATATCTACTTCAACAACTAGATAAAAGGTCTCTGTGCTCACCTTTTTCTGCTCAAGCACCTCAACAACTACTTAATCCATTCATCAAGCTCTAGTGGGTCAAACTTTCCAGCATAGATCTTAGGGTTGTGTTGGGCTACCCTATCAATCAACTGATCAAGTTTAGGGATAGTTTTAGGATGTACTAGGAGAATCCTGTTCACCAATTGAGTTACCAAAATCTTCTAATAATTTAGACCTTCAACGCTCTTAGACACTTTAAGGGCTACTGTTCACCTTCATTATTATTCAGCAGCACTCGAGATTAAACATAAGTTTAACTTAAACACTACTTTCAGTGCATGTATATATATATATACAGATCCCAAAATAATGTCACAATGCATCATGTCAAACTTAAACACAAGTTTAACTTAAACACTATTTTCAGTGCATGGGTATATATAAAGATCCCTAAAAGAATGACACAATACATCATGTCAACAACCTCCCACCACATTTTAGCTAGAGTTTCTGGCATATCCCCTTCCTATACATATGAACTTAATTTAACTACCCAGATAAATATGCCCTAAACCCTAAAAAGAAAATGCGAATTACATCATTAAAGCTGGTTAGGTTAGCCTACCTATATACATCATATGTACACATAAAGCACCAAAGAACATTACCCTGAACTAGCTATACTGCATATATAAGCAAAAAACAAAATCCAAAATACAAAGTAAGATAAGTCAAACTCTAACGATCCCAGGACATATCGTAATCTGGGCTAAACAATGTTACCCTCCTCCTCAAAATCTTCCTCCTGCACCCATAGCTCCTCATCAGGCTGCTCCCTAGGCTCAAGTCCTCCTTCTCCTCCTCGAGCTTGAATTCTTCCTCTTCAGGCTCAAACTCCTCCTCAAAACTCAACTCAATCAACTCCTAAAAATTTGATACATCTACCACCACATGGACCTTTCCCAAGGCCTTTGAACCCTCAAGCGAATGAGAAGCATCCTCTAAGTGCACTTGTGGTGGAGAGGGAAGCGGTTGCTAAGTTGGCGGCAGTGGGCATGGTGCTCCTTAGGTGAGGGGAGGTGGGGGTGGAACAATAGGTGGAGGTATATCTAGTGTAGGATAGACATACATAAGCGTAAGAAATGCCCCTCAACTCCAACTCCTCTCTTAGCAACAGCTCTTTAGTCAATGTGGTCCACGCCCCTAAAACATAAAACCTCTTGCCATCAAGCCTGGGTCCTCGGAACCATAAAGTCGTGATACTGCAATCTGAACTCATCTCAAGGGGTTATGAGAGGCAAGGACCACAAAAGTCTACAAGTGTGAGCTAGCACATCGTGAAACTCCAATATTGTATATGGGCCACCATAACAGCATATAGTAAAGAGATGTGAGCCCTAATAGAAGTCCCTTGTATCATGTGAATAGCATGCGGATCTAAAGGCACTTTAGGGTGATCTATCTAAAATATGAAAATAAACAAAGAAAAAGGTAAGCCACATTCATATACATATTTCTTAGAAAACATAATTTAACCATATTGTACACGTAAAACCTCACAACCAAACCCTTGAACACCCCATTATGCATAGTGATTTGCAAACCTTGCTCTGATACCACACCTATAATGTCACCAACTCCTTAATTACTTAGTCATCTTAATCTCTTAGTTATTGTTCATAATCACAACAAAAATCCCTTGATTGGAGGTGTTACCACCGTCTGGAGTTGGACAAGATTCTCGTGAACTCTATTATTTCCAGTATCATTTTCAAAATCACTAAGATAACTGGAATTAAGGATAAGAAAGTCCATACACCACATAACTTGGTTTTGGGGTACAAATTACAAGTTGATTGGAGTTCTTAAACACACCAGTAAACCATTGTCAAAAAATTTATATAAGTTGTTAAGTCTGTCGAGAGCTACAAATTTAACCACTACTTCGGTTATTAAATATTTTTTATAGCGTAGGGAAGTAGGGATCGATCCACGAGGAAAGATTGCTATAAATGGCTAGTTTGATCCTAAATAATTTTACTAATAAACTTGTTAAGTCTAATCTTAATAATTCTAAAATAATTAAAATCTAATGAATAAAAATCTAGAACAAGACCTAAGAATGCTCCTAAATATTATGAATCATATTCTGGAAATAGAACAGTAAAAATATTTCCTGAATAATCTAGAAAAATAAAATCAGAATAGTAACTGAAATTTTAATAAAAACTCAAAACAGCAACTAATAATCAGAAAAATAAATATTAAAATTATCAAACAGTAACCTAAACTAATATTCTTCAACTTTATAAGCATATATCTTCAGGATAATTTCAGCTCGATTTCAGGAAAATTAAATCAGCCAATTACTACAGAATAATCAAACAGAATATTAAATCTGAAATTGGAAATAAAATATTCTGCATAAATAAAAAATACGAAAATAATAAGGAAAATTACCCTAATCCCAGGACACAAATTTCTGAACCGAAAAATACTTAAAAATCGTAAATTAAAATTAAAAATCGAAATATTCAGAATTAATTGCCGAAAAACCTGCACATATCAATTTCGCAAAATAAATCTGAAAAATTATCAAATAATTTCCAAAAATTACGAAATTGAATATGAGAAAACTAGGACACTATATAAACCCTAGGAATTAATTAAAATCGAAAAATAACAAAAATAACTATTTTTAGTCTAAGTTCAAACAAACCGGCAATTAAATACTAAAACTCAATCTAAAATTATAACTACTCCAAAAATCAAACTCTAAGCTATCTAAAATTACCTAGAAACTCCTAAAATACTATACTTTTGGGGGGGGGGTGGTTGATTGAAATTATTTTGAAGCTAATAAAAATAGAACAAAAATTAACAACTAATCAAATTAACTCTAAGTACCAAATAATAATCGAAAGTTATCAAATTTATGAAGGATGCTTAGTATAATCTCAATCCACCATGCAAATTAATATTTATCATTAACACACAAGTTAATTTCATTCATGAGTTAAACTGTAGAAGAGATCCACCAGCGGTTCTTCCCCGTTTTTCCTTATATTTTAGTTTACTTAGGTCCAGCCCTAATATAAACCCTACTAATTTGATAATCTTTACACCAGCGCAAAAATTTAACTAAACTAGAGCATGAAGAATTAGAAAAACATCATTCAACACTTTGTAACCAATTTACCAGCAAATCGATTTAACAAATATCTCAAGCAATTACCTAATTAAAAGAGATGGGTTTGAGCCATCCATGATTAATTAGGGTGATACCTAGGCCTAAAAGATTATAAATTTTACGTATTACAATCTTCTAAACTATCAATCGAAATCGTATTTAATCAACTAGCATGCATTCTAATTGATTTAACACAAATTTCATAAACGATAAACACTAACCGCTAAAGAATCACGAATAGAAATCAACTAGGCATTAAAGCACAGGACTTGTTTCAAAATAATTAATTTAGCATGGCTTCAAGAAGATTATACTAAGCATAAAAATTACTCACTCATATAAAGATTAAAATTACAATTATAACTCAAATATTCCATGTTTAACAATAAACCTACTACATAAAATACCGTCAACACTAATAATAATAACAATAATAATAATAATTATTATAATAATAATATTAAAACATCAAACACAAAACACAAACCCCTACTTTGCGATGGAAGATGATGATGCTGTGGAGGCTGATGATGGTGATGATTGTGGTGATGAAGGGAAGAACAAAGGAGAGGCAGAAAATGAAGACGGAGAGAGAGAAACTGATGGTGATGATGGGTCACGATGGTGATGTCGAAGATGATGATGAGCTGTGTGGTGATAGGGGTGGATGGGTGATGGGACGATGATGGTGAAGTTGATGCGTGGAGATGGTTATGGCTGTCGTGGAGGAATAGAAGAAGAGGAAGATGGTGGCGATGGCTGTGATGGGGAGGCAATGGGGGTATGTGTGGGGAAGAAGAAGAGGAGGAAGAAGATGATAAGATGTTAAGAAGATGGTGATGATGGGCGTGATATATATAGGTGAGACGTGGGGATAAAGAGGCTGGTGGTATATATGGAGAAGGAGATTCAGCCATGGGATCATATAGCATGGAGAAGGTTTATTCTTTCTTTAGGGTTTTCTTCTTCCCCTCTTCCTCATCTTCCTCAAGACTTCTAACTTTCTTCAACTTTTGAAACCTTAGCCCAATTAAATAATTATGGAAATAATATTTTTCATAATTTTTATTTTTTGGACCGTCTTTATAGCCAAACGTGTAATTCCCGAGCTTCGACGTCCTCTCTTCTCATCTTTATTAAATTGATACTAACCCTGAAAAATATATAAAACAAAACCAATTAAACGAAATAACATATATAATATACTCAAAATAATTATAAAAATAATGCATGAAATTTGACTTAACATAAGTGACATGTTTCTAGAAGTGCTAGCCTAATAATTAATGTAAGCACTCAGCTCGCTAACCATTGCGATTTGGATAATCGCTTACGGTTAGGTTTAGGTCTGATGCCAAGTACATGGTTTCGGGTCCAATTGAAAGGTGTATGTTTCATTTATCCTTGCTACTCCCAAAACATGCAAATAGTCATTGGATCATCCACAATCGATTAGCTTATCACTTGATCCAAACATAAAACTTAAGCTTTGCGCATGCGTTAGTTACACCATAGTTAACACAAAAGTTTCCATATTTAACGCATTTAAATCATAAAATAAATCTCAAAATGACACTATAGAAGATCCATCTTAACTATTTCAAACAACCATATTCCCTCCATTCTTTCCTTTGTCTCATATTGCACCACATTCCAACCACTTTCATTAGTCTAATTCCCTACTAATTACCAGTCCATTACGTCAAATTAACCCACACATGTATACTAGCCTAATGAATTTCAAACCCCCAAAAGACAACTTATTTCCCCTCTTTTCTTCTTCGTGTCCAACCTTAAACTTGGCATCCATGTGATGGCAACACACACATACAACATCTTACATGCACATATTCATTAATTTGCCATCCAATTACTTGCACATATTCATTAATTTGCCATCCAATTACTTCTAATGCAACAAAATTTTAAAAAATTAGTGAAACAAACTATGGGTTCATCCTCATCAACAAAGCCGAACCCACAATGTTCATCCTCAACTTCCAAACATAATGCAATTCAATCTCAACATCCAAAAATCCAAGAAAACTACATATTAACATTCACTTAATTTAAATACGATATCTACATCAAAAATTCGACCATAAAACAACAAAGTTAATTTAAAGGGGGCCTAGGGTTTCACCTTCTTAATACTTGAACACCCAAGAAGCGTGAAAAAGGAGGGGCGACAGCACGATGCCGTTTGGCCAGCGAAATGGTGGCGATCGGATGGCATTAGGGTGGCGTGCACATGGTAGGTTAGGCAAACAGTGAAGTAGAGCAGCAGGATAGGGGCCTTGGGGTTAGGGTTCACGGAAGTGGGGCGAATTTTTTGGGTTTAATTTTATTTTTACCCCTTCTTCCTGCCTTTATATACTTGCTATATATCTAGTAAAGTTATATCTAGAATTTTCGAACTTTTTTTGTTCTTCATAATCTTTCTTTTCCTCTTTTTTTTTTCTCTTTCAACAATAATAAATTTTGGCCCAAGTTTGGGGTAATATATTTTTCGGCTAATTTTGAAGTTTTCTTAACATATCTAACAAAATTATAAGTTTACTCATTTTAGCTAATTTGTTATTTGCATTTCATTTATACATTTCATATATTTTTTTATGGTTTTATTGTTGTATTTACATATTACATATTTACCCAAATTTACAATTGGAATTATTTTATTTAACTATCATTTAACTATTTGTTAATAAGTTTGAATGAGTTATTCCAAAGCATAATGGAATTTCGTTTTCAAGACCACTCTGCCGAATCAACCTATAATTGCATAAATAAATATATACATATATTGAATGCTAAATTGAAATGTGGCGCCCAATTAATTAAAGTTTTCAGGAAGGACAATTAAAATGATTTTAGGTTTGGGCCATTATAGTTTGAGGAGTGCGAAGACCCTTCTTGGGCTTCTTGCCATGATAAGGTCTGTTGCCCTTCACTATAAAAAATAATACTTCATACTGCACTTGCATAACTAGATTTAAATGAAGTGTGGGGTGGGGAGTAAAGTAATAAAACTTGATAATGTCCGCAATTCCACAATTAACAAGTGTGGGGAACTAATAAACCTTTTCCAATACTTATTAAAGGTAGGGAATTTAAAAGAATGTTTATAATTATTTTTTATTATATATGTTAATTATAATTGTAAGATAGGTTTTACAAAGTTTTCAATATTTACATATAAATATGTTCCCAGCACTTAAAAAGTTAATGCACCAATCAGATATTATACTATATGATGTCGTTTAGGTCGCTATTGTCATGAGTGCGCTTGAATTTTATTTAGGGGCCTAATAGAGAGAAATTTAAAAAAGCGTTAAATTCATTATTCACATATCAAAAAGCCCTCACACCCAGATCAAGAGACCCGTGCGCATATGTTTAGGACCTTCATTCTTTGCCCTAATTGTTAAAAGCGTTGGATCGATTTGTTTGAGATTAATCCGATCAATTCATTCAATTTGATGAATTCATTCACTCAAAAAACAATTTCTAGTTGAGAATCACCAAAATCAGAGAAGAATTTGGGCAGGACATCTTCAACCTCTCACTCTTAGAATTTTCTGGTTTGAAGGCTTCCTGATTGTGGATTAACAGTCACAACATCTACCAAACCTGAAATTCTTTAGGATATTGAAGGCTTAACACAATCCAGGTACATATCTCTCTTGACATCTCATGATTGAAATGAGTGTTTGTTTACTTTACTACTTAATTGAGTAGTTTAACTCAATCATAATAAGCATAAAAAATGAGTACATAGTGTTGTTGTTCCCTCAGGTCTTCAAGGGATTGGACCAATATAAACCTCCTTAGGTTGACATTTCCTATTCTTTACTACTATGTAAAGCTTGAGAGCAGATGATTCATGAGACTTAAAACACTTAAATCCATGTCGGATATGACATAAACCAAAGGTTCACAAAGCATCTTATAGAAGAAAATAACTACAACTAAGTAATTTGGATTATTTTAGTTTTGGGGGGTTGTTTCAGTGAGTTGGGAGCTAGGATTGGTGGATGGAGAAGCTTAGTGACCATTGGGGAACCAAGATAGATAAAAAAATCAAGGAAAAAAGGTTTAACAATAGGGGTCAGAGGAAGTGTATGCCAACATAATTATAGACAAAAACTAGGAGTTCACCTCGAATTTGACTGTGCTTTAGAACTCCAATATCAAATCGAGAATTGAGAGGAGAGCCTCCTATTCTCGCCTTTTCTACTAGCTACTCACCATAGGTTGGCAAAGGAGACTATCCTTTCACCCCCAATATAAAACGCAATAATTAGGACAAGCATGTATTTTTTCATATTCAAGTCCTAAGTCCTTAAGTAATTGTTTACAATCACTCCATGATGATGGGAATAGGGTGATTTGGGCAAAAACATAACCCAAAAGTTGGAGCAAAATATTGAATGACTTAATAGACCAACCATACATGCATTTCAAGTGGAGCAAGTGTAATATAAAATAAAGTTTCAAACACTTTGATCCTTGATAGGGCTCCTATTCAACTTGTTCTGATGACCTTTCATATCTAGAATTTTCATGTACCAAGGAAATGTCACCCTTGTGCGACTTATTCCTTAGCTCACCACTGTCCTCTTCATCCATATCACCCTCATGATGAAACATATCACTTTGACCATTATCACGTATCCCAAAAATATCATTAAGTATTCCTATAGTATCAATGCCACCAAAACCACTTCCTGATTGGGTATAAGCAGTACTATGGACTTTGTCATAGAACAATGAACAAGAAGGCCAACAAATTGCCTCCTTATGGTGCATCCACTCTTTGCAGTATGGCTAGAAACCATTAAACATGAGATGCTATGCCACTTCATCTTTTGTGAAGCAATGATTATGTAACGCCCCCGCTACCTACCAGGGATGTCACACCGCCAGGATCCCCCGAGGGAGACCCCTAAGGCTCTTTATCCACTTATTTATTTCAAAAATTCTACCTAACTTCAATTTAGTAAGGGAATTCTGGAACGAAACTGCAAGAGTTCCTCCTGTAATTACGACATTTCCAAAATTTACACTTGGTACCTGTATCATTACAATCAACCCCAAAGAGAACTAGGAGGTTCTAGCGAGTCACACACTCGCAGCCGAGGCTTAAGCCATTACAAACAACTATTTACAAAGATTTACATAAGTCTTGTACTATTAGAGCCACTACATGCGCCATTTCATGGACTTCTCAAGCAAAATATCAATCAAGTAGCTTCCAAAACATGACTTCACACACGCACTTGCCGGTACAACTGGTATTCCTAGCAGGCAGACATTTCTTCCATTTATTCATCACCTGGGGAAGGAAAAAGGGGAAAAGGAATGGAGTGAGCCACCACATGCTCAGTGAGTGTTCCTCCACTCCTTTAAACAAAACTTTACAAGCAATAATACTCATAATATCCACTTATCAAGCATTTAGTTAACACTAAAATGGTATTAGGGAACATATTATAGGACATAGGTTGTAGAACATGAACATCGGGCACGCCATGACCTATGTACGCACTAGGCACGTATGAATGTCATTGCATAATTCACTAACATATCACAATTCTATTTGAAGACACATTCAACATATGTAAGAACATTTCTTTAAACTTTGGAAGCATTTTCTTAACCTTTGAGGTTCTTGACCTTTTGAAAGAGTTTACATTTCGTGTTCGTCGTAAAATGACCCTTATAAGCATTTCACATTCATTTCATATGGCCTCTGTGGGCCCGTAAAACATTCTTTTTCTCTGAAACATATAAAATGGCAAAATCCAATTGCTTTTCTTATCTTTGTACAAAAGTACTTCTGGCATAAGATCATTACAGGGTGCTGATTAGGTGAGAACCATTCTCGACCTCATAGTGAGACCTAACGCTCATGCTTAAGCTCTTACTCCCGGGATGGCTACATATCATATCGGACCATTACATTAACCCTCGTCAGGGCCTCTAGGGTTTCCGGACCTTCCCCTAGGTTAAGATCGTTCATATCATATCATATTGTCCACAACACATTATCTTAGCCACTTAAAGCGTATCGGTCATAACGGCTAATAACTTTGCATTTAAAACTGTAAAATCATTCTACGTATACCTCACACCTTTTTAAAATTCTTTAGAGATTCCCCCGTTCAAGCGAGTTCACTCCCAAAACTGTTTTCATTTAATTAAAATAGGCCATCATGCACTAATAGTTATGGATACTATCATTTCAAAACCTGAAACCTTTCTTTAAAAAAAAACTCACCCTTATACACATAATGCAATTTGAGCATTTAGGCGCATATATCACATATATAACATTTAAGCACTTCATAATCAATTCAACAGAATGAGCCACACACATGGCCTCGCAATCCACACGATTGCGGTCAATTCACAACCCAGTTTCCCTCCTCACTTGCACCGTACCACAAGACCTCGAACGCTGATAATGTTGTCCTCAAACCATCCAAGTACTCGGTCGATTCATCAATTTATTAATCACAATATATTATCATATTGGCTTATATAAAAGAGAGTGAGGTTTAGGCTCTTACCTGAGCAAACAACACCATTCAGCCACATATAACCACATTTATTCGTAATCGACAACACTTTATTCAGTGAATCAAACATTCTAAACATATACGATGCATTTCGAAGTAACTTTCCTAAGCATGAATGTACTAAAAAGGGTTCGGATGAAAGCTAACGTATTCCAATAGCTTCGAATTTAAGACATTTACAAGCATTAGCTAGTTTTAATTCGAATCGAAGCTAAACACGTTTAAACAACTTCGAAATTAATTCTTTTTCATATGTTAGCTAATTAACTTGAGTCGAAGCCAAACACGTTCATATAACTTCGAAATTAATCCCTTTTCATGCATTAACTCATTACTTGAATGGAAGCTAAACATGTTAAACTAACTTCGTTTTTAATTCTTTTTATACA
>JACYFF010031956.1:16887521-16919909 GCA_017589665.1 Selenicereus undatus | reverse complement strand
TGTATGGTGAAAGTGAGGAGGGAGACTGGGTTGTGAATTACCGCAATCGTGTGGATTGCGAGGCCATATGTGGCTTATTGTGTTGAATTGATATGATTGATATGAAGTGCTTAAATGTGATATATGTAATATATGTGCTTAAATGCTTAGATTGCATTATGTGCATAAGAGTGAGTTTTTAAAGAAAGATTTCATGTTTTGAAATGATAGTAGCCATAACTATTATTGCATGATGGCCTATTTTAAGTAAATGAAAGCAGTTTTGGGAGTGAACTCGCTTGAACGGGAGAATCCCTAAAAGAGTTTTACAAAAGCGTGAGTTGTATGACAAAAGATTTCGCTGTGAGAGGCAGCAAACTTAGTAGTCGTTATGACCAGTTTAAATGGCTAAGATAAGTGCATAGGGACATCAGATAGGGAGTGAACTCGCTTGAACGGGGGAATCTCTATATAGCCTAGGGCGTAGTCCCTAGAGACCCTGACGAGGGTTAAGGTCCAAAAGTTTAGTTGCCATCCCGGGAGTAAGAGCTTAGGGGATTGAGTGTAGATCTCTCCCAACCAGCACTTCATGATCTTATGCCCAGAAGTAGTTTCTTATTAAATAAGAAAAGCAGTTGGCACTTTGCCTTTTGAAATATTTCAGAAAGAAAGTTTAAAGGGTCATTATATGACCAAGATGAAAGAAAAGAGTTTTTAAGAGCCTCAAGAGGCTAACAGAAGAGTTTTAAGAGCCTAAAAAGGCTAACAGAAGAGTTTTAAGAGCCTCAGTGGCTAAATGAAGTGTTTTCAGCAAAAGAAAGAAAGTTTCCTATGTGTGACATATGCATGTTCTATATGAATGAGTTATGTTTGCATACGAACATGTCTATACCCGAAACTTCAAGCATATAAAAGTAAAGAATATGCGATTTCATAGTGTACAAGCATTATAGATGAAAAGCATGGGTTCTCAAGTGAGCAAGTAGCCATGTTTGTTTCCATGATGATCATGTGGTGACTTCTTGAAGTACCTATTGAACATATAAGTGATAGTGCATCCCATGTTTTGTTTAGGATCACATGATATGTAAGCCAAGTCCCTAATATGCCACCTTTATTGAAACTAAGAACCTATCATGAAACTGAGAACCTATCATGTTTAAGTGGTTGAAAACTATAACATGTAGCTTATTGTTATAACTATAGTGTGACCTAAATGTCATTAAGGGGACATTATGAGTTATATTCATGAAAAGAGAGTTATGTGTTTAGCCTCGTTGCTTGCCTAAGTGTTTAATTGCCTGTAGTTAAGAAGTTTGGTTATTTAAGGGCCTAGAAATATGTTAAGTGGTGGGTAAGTGAAGCTTATGGTTAGTGATGTTTCTATAAGAACTTCGTAAATGCCTATTATGATATTATAGTATGAATACGTGTTATGTGATTAGTAAGATATTATTGCCTGCAATGGTTTTGGTTTTAAGGGGGTTGGGGGACACTCACTGAGCGTGTGGTTGCTCATCCCACTATTCTTTCCCCTTTTCCCCCAGGTTTTCTTTATAACAGGAAGAAGTGGAGTCAGCTGGAATTGATTATTGCTTACAAGATGTCATTTGTGCCAACTTATGTGTTTACTAAAGTCATGTAAAGCCCTTTTTAGTTTGTAAACAGTATTCTAAGTTCATGTAATGCATATTGGTTATGAGTCGCTCTGTATGGCCATATGAGCCAACCATCCGGTCAGTTAGATGTCTTTTGGTTGAACTTGGTTGTGTTTTGGGATGTAAACCCCATACTCCGGTTGTGTGAACCGTTGAGTTGTATCTTTTACTGTTTCTGTATTAATGATCTATTATGTTTGGGGTACTCCGAGCGGGTGGCTCGTCGAGTTATAAACTCCGGCGTGTGGCCGTTGAGTTATGTTTTAAATGTTTACGCTTCCGTTGATTTACAGGGACTTTTGTAAGGCGTTTAGCCTGGGAACGTTCAGTTTTCAGGGGAGATTCTGTCCGTTTCGTCCCAAAATTTAAGTAAGAAGTTAGGAAAACGTAACGCTTTCGGCCCTAGGGGCTGGGGGTGTTACATAACTGGACTGCTACAAATTTCCTAAACTACATTGAACATAGTTTCTCTGGCACTGTAGCTGACTGGTATGTTTCATTAGATGAAGATGGTAAAAATATATTAAGAATGATGTAAACACCAGCTGTAATGTTTAGGAATTTATGTAAGAAATTGAAATTGAGTTTATCGAAGCTAAACTTGATTAAAAAAAAACCTAAGAGAGTGGCAGAGAAAGATTAATAACATAGAATTATGGGATATGAGATATCTGAAAAATTATATTGCTGAATTTAGTCAATATTATTAGAAAATTGTGCATCATGAAACTAATCTTGGTATGTTCTACCAAAAATTGTCGCATCCGATGAATCTCATATTTAATGAAAAATACATTGCTTGTCTTAAACGAACAGATGTCATTAATACCCTTGGTTCAAGAATCTCTTATTTAAGAAAAATGGTTAATGATCAATGCCTTGATCTCTAAAAGCAAAAGAAAATTAAGAAACAATTCCTAACTTGTTGGGATTCTCCTAACCAATGAGAAAAAAGAATGTGAAAGGAGAAGAAAAAGAAAACTTTATAAGAAAACGAGTTTTAATAAGCAAAGGGGAGAGAAGTATAGAAGAAAATACTATAACAAACCAAGTCCTTAAAAACGAAGATTTTTAAGGAAATCAGCTTATTGCCCTACAAGGAAAAACCACTACAAATGTTGGATATGTAGAAAGTAGGACATTATGCTAATAAATGCAAAAAATAGGTAGAATAACAAACTTATTGAAACCGTGGGAAGCCTGGATTATGTTGAGCTTCGTGAAGATGAGGCACTAGACCTAACCCTAAAGAACAAAGGGATTGTTGAAATTATCTTGGACAATGAATATGAAGAAAGTGATTATGAAGAAATAAGTCATATGATAGAAAGCAGCTCGATTAGTCTTGGTGATTTTCAAGGAGAAGAATTTGTTGTAGATAATGATAATGAGGAAGTCAAAGGAGATTGGGTCATTCCCATAATCCAAAAAGATATGATCTATAAAAAATTCATCTTTCAATTGAAGGGCAAGTATGTTTGCGAGATGATGGAAGGAGATCTCGAAATCAAAGATGGTGAGTATGATGTGGGAGAAGCTAATCTCATTAACTATGAAAACATTCTTAAGTATAACAAAGATAGAGAGTATCGGTATATCTACGTTGGAAGTGTCCAAGTTCAAATTACTCAATTACAATATTATGGCATAAATATTGGATCTTTATACTTTGCTCTATGATATCAAACATACCAAATTTAATGATCAAATTATCACAGCGATTAAGACCAACTAATGCAATGGATCGGTACGATTCAATTGTCGATCAGGATACTATGTGAGTCTGAAAGATGAATTTGCTAAAAAAAAATTATCCCTTAAAATAAAAACAGTTGGGATCGATATGAAAAGATAAGGATATTCATTAAGTATATTTTGGAAAATTATCTACAAATTAGATAATACTATAGATCCAAATACTAAGGTCACAATGATAGAGGCCGAAAAATTTAAAAGTCCTACCCCTATGCAAAAGATTCAGAGGATTAAATCCAATTCACAAGAGATAAAAATTGATCATGCATGGATATCTAGCTTTGCAAACCTTACTAAAATCAATAAGAAAAATGTGATAAAAATTGATGAAAATGGTAAAACTACCATTAAACTCCAATTATTAAGAAGCATGAATGCAAAATCGGAATGGGAAGAGGGATCTTCATCAGCTAAGGAAGAGTTTTTATGAAGACGATACAATTAGTATGACTAGTGAAATAAGTAGAATGAGTTTTGAATATGCAAGGCCCAGTGTAGACTGAAGTATGAGTCTAGAAAGAAAGGTCATTATTAGGTTTCAAACCGTAACTGCACAGCGTAACTGTAGCTAGCAACCGACAAGTATGGGTCGAATCCACAAGAAGCTTGCTTTCAACTACTAGAACTAATTACTTTCCTCAAGCTAGGCTAATCAATGTTCAGGGTTTAAGGAATAACTAATGACAGGAATAAGAACTAAGAGTTCAAATAAGATAACAAGGATGGTAAACACCCAAATTGGAATTAACAACACAAATATGATAGTGAATTAGTTACTAACCCGGTCAAACAAACCCGAGTATGCATTGTGAGTGAAATGATTGTCAATTAAGTCCATCTCCTCCCTCTCTCAATGGTTGAAGACTAATCCTAGAACCAAAATCGCCTATTCTCATTGGATTAAAGGTTAGAGGATTAAAAGGTCTACAATCTCGAATCCCAATTAGGATCTTAATTATTTTCGTACTAAAGTCCTAATTGTCTACTAAGTCACGCTAGGTAAAGGCTTCATTTTTCAACGCTCTCCCAAACCTCAATAACAATAGATGAAATGTCTCTCGAGCATTTCATCGAACACATGGTGCGCAAAGAAAACATTAACACAAACAAGGGGGAAGTAAGGGGTGGGGCCAATTGTTGATTCAACTACACATACTCGGTGTCAATCCCAACCTAAGTTGGGAGATTAGCCACGCATCATCATCGAAACAACCAAATCACTTGAAGGAAAGAGAAACATGAATCGCATAGAAACCAAGAACAATAATAAAAAGTAGAGAGAAAGAATCAAGCAACTCACTGCAATTAATTGTTAAGCAAATATAAATCAATCTTCCAAGTAGCAAATTCAATACAAAAATGAAAGCCAAAAATGCTGACGAAAACCTAAAAATCACCTAAGAGAAAGTCTATGGAGAGAAAAACTAAATGATCCCTAGAACTGCCCAAAGGAAATATTAAGTCGTGCAGGTAGAAGTAGGAGGCACGGTTGTGCCTAGAGGGACAGTGGGACCGCGCTAGAAAACTGGCACAACCGGCCAGCGATCAACATGTGGCACAGACATGGCACGTTCTACAATGTGACTGTGCCACATCACTGGGCGCGCGGCGTGTTGATCTGACGTGGCACGATCAGTGATTCCCGGGATGGGGCTTCCGTCCAACGCCGAGCCACTTCTTCCTTGACCTTAAACTCCCCTCTTTGGCACTCATTTCTGCTAATTATCATCAATCCTTTTATTCCTTCAGCTGAACTCCTAAAAATACAAAAAAGATGTTAGATGAGCGAAATATACACTAAAGGAGGCGATTATGACCCTTTCTCAATAAGATCGAACATGAAAACACAGGGAAAAGGGGATCAAATCGAGCCTAAAATAAGGTCCAAATATAGGTTTATCAACTCCCCCATGCTTATCTCTTGCTTATCCCCAAGCAAAACTAGTTCATGAAACACCAAAGAGGGAGATAAACCTCTATCTACGCTCCTCCTCAGGCAAGGCATGAACAATCAATAGACCAAGCTAAATCATGGATTAAAGGCAGTCAAGTCAAGGTGGGAAAAAATTTCAGTAAAGCATGCACACTCCCATCCATGAGGCCCCCTACCCAAATGAAACACATCAAATACCCCAATATTGAAGCACATAGCAAGACAAGACCTTCCTTAATAAATGGTGAGTAAGCGAGACCCATAGAACCTCACTTTAGGATAGAGTGGAGCACTCCCCTCAATGTTGTTTAAAATACGTAGCAGGAGTGCACTCAATACTCTATCCAATCAAGCAAACTACCATAAGCTTGGTAGAGTTCTCAATTTTCCACCACTTGATCCAAAATGCAATATGCCAATCATAAGGACTTATAAAAAGGATGTAATGGGGCCAAAGGTAAAGGGCAAGAAGTGGAGTAAGTTTGGGAAGAGTGGTCCTAATAGTCAAAAGACTAGGGAGCGAAAAACACTTTCGCAACTAATGCCGAAACAACAACTTCACACCACAATTGGGAATCGCGCAACAAACCCATCAAAAATCTAAAGGGGGGAATTAAACAATCTTATTGCCTTACCCTCATGCCAATCACTTTATTTGCAACTTTTCTACTTCTTTCTTTTCTTTTCTTTTTTTCCTTTTTTTTTCTGTTCCCTGAAATGAAAGAGGACATGTGAATGGCATGGGAAATACAAACTCAAATCACGAATCCTCCCAAACAAACCACCAATAAAGTACCCAAGGTGGACTAACCTCCAAAACAAACCCAACTCAAATAGAAGTATTTCTCCACTAGATCTTGACAAGGATATAGAGAATATGGATATGCTAGGTGTGTAGTGCCTAGGGTGTAACAACAAATACAAGGGAAAAGGCACAAAGGGCTAGCAAAGAGGGTAGTACACATCAATGGGTGGCTTTTTGGCTCATGTGGCTAAATAGAACAAAACTTGCACCAATCATATTAACACATGCACCTGCTAAATGCAATTTCAAAGAGAGCAAGACCAAGTTCTAGAGATGTAATTGTGGATGAGTCGCACATGAAAGGAAGTATAAGACTATATGCAATGAATAGTCAATAGGCTCAAGATCTCATAGATAAATCTACCACAATTAAGCAACTTACTCCAATGATATGTCCCACTTCCTAAGGTCAATTAAGCCAAACCACATGAATCTCAAGGGCAATATGATACACAACATAGGGCAAGGGGACTACAACTGGCAATGTCAAACACATTTTCACAAAAAATTCACACCATAACAGGCCACACTTCAACACACAGATAAACCTAATCAATCAATCATCACCCCTTGTATTCTCTTCATAAGAGGGATTTTCGCAACTTTTATTCAAAATTTTTTCCAAAAGCAATAAATTTAACTAGAAAAGCAATAAAAGATATACAGAATAATTATGAGATGAGCAAGAAGTAGTACCTGAAAAACTTAGAAATACCCAACTCGATCAATTCTCCTTTTGATGTGCAAAATCTAACCTATATGCTCTAAACTACATGCTCTATTAAAGGAAGAATGCAAAAACAACCTAGTAAAACTACATGATATCCTATCTATATGATGCAAATGTATGTTATGTCATTCAACCCGCACCCCAAAATCCACAATTCCACCCAAAGAGTTAAGAGCTCAACCCCCTCCCCCCCCCCATGCTTGAGATTTTCATTATCAATGAAAATGACAAATCAAAGACCAATGGGAAAGGAGAACCAATAGTACCCGAGGGAAGAGGGAAGGGCGAGCGAAGAATGACACTTTTTTTTTTAAAAGCAATGAAATACTTGGGTTACCTCCCAAGAAGCGCTTGTTTAATGTCTTTAGCTTAACCCTTACCTCCAAATGGTAAATGATAATGGTACAGGAGGTGGATTAGGGGAGGTGTGAAAATGTGGAGTAGAATCCACTACCTTCCTAGTTAATGTAACGCTCCAGGGAAATGAGTTTACAATAAAGTAGAAACAAGGGAATAGCTTTGGGTTCTCTACAACTCAAGAAACCTGTGACTGAAATTGAAGACTAGGATAGAGCTAAACTTGGATTTTGGATACAGAATCACCACCAAAACCAAGGTTAGGGCCCCTAAGCTTGTTCAAGATATAGAAATCACCACTTAATCAAGGTTAGGACTAAGCTTGAACACCACCTTAACCGGCCTAGTTAAGGATAAGCAAGCTGAGTGTTTAAGCCGAAAGCAAACTTGCTCTCAAACGGATTTTCTCATTCAAGTAAGTTATGTTGCTGCAAGGGGTCGTGTTCCCCTTTTGTTTTACAACCTAGCAAGCATGCAAGCAAGCTAGCACCTCCTTAAACCTTTCCTTCCTAAGGGGGAAAGGTGTTAATTAGCTTAATGTACCCGGTTAGAACTAACCGGTTACTAACTTTGATAATGCTAGCTTAAGTACACTCAAAACAATAAGGAAGGCAAAACAAATGTTCATTACAACCTTAATCAGCTTGTACTTAAGCCTAATCAACTAGAAACGCAGCAAAATTGCATGTGCTCAGCCGTAAAGTTGCTCCCTCTTTTCGGCTATCCAATGGCATTCAAGGAACATCTTCATTTCAGCTGCCCAATGAGAAGCAAGGAACACCCCGACTTGCAGCCCTTCTTTCATTGGTTGCTCTTCTCTAGAGTAACTTGGTACGTGTGCCATGCCTTGGTTAGTGTGCCACTCTAGTTGATGAAGAGTAAACCCATAGATGGAGGAAAAATCAGTCGACATCTCTAAACCGGGGTGCTTAGGCAGTTTTTACCCAGTTTTCAGGTTTGGTTTTCGCTTAACAAAATTGATCATGATTTGGATTTTAGGCCATGGGGGGAAACCTTAGGGTGTGTACAACCCCCCCCCCCCAAAAAGAAATCAAGGTTATAACATGTTTAAGTAGGGTAATTAGGCTTAAATATTAAATCGTGCAGAATGAAGTCCAATCTGGCCGGTTTGGAAAAACACCTTGATCTCCCATCCTCTTGTGTGCATGATTTGAAATCAATGCTTGTACCTGAAATTTAACATCAAGAGGATTCCAAAAATGCAAAAATATTAGGGTTAAGCCACAATGCAGCTTAAGAAATTAAGTGCACAAAACCGGGCATTTTTTGGCCGGTTAACCCATATGGTGCTGTTTGGTCTTATTGCAAAATGTGAGCCATCTTCTTCACTTGGGACCTTGTTCTTGGACGTATTGGACTTGATTCTTCATGGTCAAGGCCTTGGCTAGGTAGGATTCCATCATCCTCCCCTTGTTGAAAAGATTTGATACTCAAATTTGATGGGGAAGTGTCCGGATAGAAGGGGCTCAAATCTGCCACATTGAAGGTGGCTGGAACTTCATAATCACTAGGTAGATCAACCTTGTAAGAACTTCATAATCACTGGGTAGATCAACCTTGTAAGCATTGTAATTGATCCTCTCTAAGACTTCAAATGGACCTTCAGCTCGTGGCATGAGTTTATTATTCCTTTTAGAAGGAAATCTTTCCTTCCTCAAGTGGATCCATACTAAGTCTCCTGGTTGAAATACCGTCTTTCTCCTATACTTGTTGGCTTGTGTTTCATAGGCTGCATTAATCTTCTCAATTCGTGCCTTTACCAACTCATGGAGCTTCTGAACTTCTCTCACTCTTATTGCTGCGTCAATGTGGGGCTTTTGGTCATGAGGCCGTGGGGTAAGATCAGTGAGACTCAATGGATCAATCCCATACACCACCTTGAATGGTGAAAGACCAGTAGCCTCACTAGGAGCCTTGTTGTATGCAAACTCAGCATGTGGCAAGAGTAAATCCCAAGCCTTAGCATGAGGCTTAATCAAAGCTCTTAGGAGAGTGCCTAAGGTTTGATTAGTTACCTCAGTTTGGCCATCAGTCCGGGGGTAACAAGTGGTACTGAATAGCAACTTTAGTACCAAGTTTCTTCCAAAGGGTAATCCAAAAATGACTCAGAAACTTTGTATCCCTATCTGAAACAATGGACTCAGGAATACCATGCAATCTTGTCACTTCCTTGAAATATAGCTCGGCAATGTGTGTAGCATCATTGGTTTTGTTGCAAGGAATGAAATGTGCTATTTTGGAAAACCTGTCTACCACCACAAATATTGAGTCCTTACCCCTTTGGGTCTTTGGTAATCCCAAAATGAATTCCATGCTCACGTCCACCCATGTTAGAGTAGGCACGTGCAGTGGGGTGTATAAGCCGTGAGGTAGGGTGTGACTCTTGGCTGCTTGGCACGTTCCACACCTTCTTAGGATGTCTTGAACATCCTTCTCCATTCTTGGCCAGTAATAATGCTCCCTTAACATGGTTAAGGTCTTGGATCCTCCAAAATGCCTTGCCAAGGAACCTCCATGAACTTCCCTAACTAGGAGCTCACGGGTGCTACACTTAGGAATATATAACCGTACTCCTTTGAATAGATAACCTTTTTGGATTAAGAAGTCTCCCTTGGGATGCTTTGAACATGCAGAATAAAGATTCCCAAGGTCTTCATCTTCAGCATATAAACTTTTGAGATGCTCAAAGCCAAGAATAAGAGCATCTAATTGAAACATAAGGAGATGTCTCCTTAATAATGCATCCGCACCTTGATTCATCTTTCCTGATTTGTGCTTGATGGTGAAGTGGAATGACTGAAGGAACTCCACCCATTGAGCATGGCATAAGTTAAGCTTGTGTTGGCCTTGAATGTACTTCAATGCCTCATGATAAGAATAAAGTATAAACTCACTAGCCACTAAATAATGACTCCAATGCTCTAGACACCGAATGATAGCATAGAATTCCTTATCATATGTGGAGTATTTTCTTCTTGAGTCACATAGTTTTTCACTAAAGAAGGCTAATGGTTTGCCTTCTTGAGTTAAAACTCCACCAAGTCCTACTCCTGATGCATCACATTCAACTTCAAAAACTTTCTCAAAGCACGGCAATGCAAGAACCGATGCTTGAGTAAGCTTCTTCTTTAGTTCTTCAAAGGTAGATTGTGCTTTAGGATTCCATTGGAATGATGATCCCTTAAGCACTTCAGTCATAGCGGACATGATGGTGCTGAAACTTCTAATAAACCTCATGTAAAAAGAAGCCAAGCCATGGAAGCTTCGAACATCATGTATGCTTTGTTGTTGAGGCCAAGTCTGAATAGCCTCTATCTTCCCTTCATCTACCTTGACACCTTCTCCTAAAACAATGTAACCTAACAATGTAACTTCATGAGTGAAGATGGTACACTTCTTAAGATTACCATACAACTGTTCACATTCAAGGACATGCATAATCTGATTAAGATGATCTTGATGTGTTTGCTCATCCTTGGAATAGATTAGAATATCATCAAAGTAGACCACCACGAAAATGTAGGGCTTGAATACTTTATTCATTAGCCTCATGAATGTACTAGGAGCATTTGAATGACCAAATGGCATAACCAGCCACTCATATAAACCTCCTTTAGTCTTGAATGCAGTCTTTCATTCATCTCTCTCTCTTATCCTGATTTGGTAGTAGCCACTTCATAGATCAATCTTTGAAAATACTTTAGAGCCATGTAGTTCATCCAACATATCTTCAAGCCTAGGTATGGAATACCTATACTTGATTGTGATTTTGTTTATGGCCCTATTGTCCATACACATTCTTTGGCTGCCATCCTTCTTAGGAACCACAAGGCAGGTACGGCACATGGGCTTAAGCACTCTCGCACAAGCCCTTTAAACATCAATTCTTCCACTTGCCTTTGGATCTCCACGGTTTCCTTTGGGTTCATTCTATAAGCTGATTTATTTGGAAGAATAAAACTAGGAATGAGATCTATGTGGTGTTGGATATCCCTTTTGTAGGGTAAACCCGAGGGTATCTCTTCTGGGAATAAGTGACAGAATGTTTGGATGAGTGATTTGGCAAAGGGATGAGTTGGCATGGGGGATTCTGGTTCATCTTGGAGTGTTAAGATCCACTCTTTAAAAGCCTTAAATTCATGATTAGAAGCTTTTAAGACAGTTTCACTAAAGGTAAGTAAGCAACCAGAATGTTCATGGCCTTTTGTGGGTTTGTTTTTGAGGAGTTCGGATGGTGACAATGGCTTTAAAGTAATCTTCTTTCCTCCCTCAGACAAGGAGTATGTATTCAAGAAACCATCATGCATTACCTTTCGGTCATACATCCATGGCCTGCCCAATAATACATGACAAGCATCCATGGTTATAACATCACACCAAAGCTGGTCTTGATAACTCTTACCAATAGATAAGGAAATGAGACACCGTAAGTTGACTTGGAGCCCTTTGCTTTGATTTAGCCACTATACATTGTATGGATGAGGATGGCCCGTAGCTTGCAAACCTAGTTTCTCAATCATACTAAGAGAAACTATGTTAGCACAACTCCCACCATCAATAATCAAAGAACAAACCTTGCCTTGAACTGTGCATCTAGTATGAAAAATGTTCTCCCTTTGTTCGTCCTTTGCATCTTTCTGGCCCTTCAAGACTCTCCTCAAAACTAACACTTCACCCTCATCAGCTTCCTCTTCAACTTCCTCTTGACTATCCTCATGGTTTTCTTCATTTTCACTTTCAAGTTCATCCTCTTTCTCTTGTTCATCCACGACTCTCCACTCAGCCAAAGTAATGACCTTTCGGTTTGGGCACTCCGAGGTAATGTGTCCTAGTCCTTGGCACTTAAAACACCTTCTAGTGCTCATAGGGTTAGGGTTTGGTCGATCAGGGAGTGCTGGAGCCTTTTGTGGTGCTTGGGTTCTTTGTGGATTAGAAGGGAAAGGATTTTGAGGCTTAGAAACCGGTTGAGAACTCCCCTTGTTAAAGGGTTGGTTCCAGCTTGGTGGTTTCTGGTTTGAAGGCTTAAAGGCTTGTCTAGCTTTATTTTGTTGTTCAACCTTATGAGCTAGCACGCAAACCTCATCAAAAGTAGTATAAGCTTATAATTCAACAACATTAGAATACCTAGGATCAAGTCCTCCTAAGTACCTAACTATTGTTTGCTCTTCTAGTTCTTAAAGATCACATTTAATCATAAGCTTTTCAAACTCCCTAGTGTACTCTACAATACTTAGATTGCCTTCATTCAAATTATGAAGCTGGGAATAGCAATCTTGAACATAGGTGGGTGGAAGGAACCTAGCTTTTAACTTGGCTTCCATCTTTTCTCAAGTTCTAATTTTCGCCTTTCATTCCCTAACTCGCTTAGCACACAAATTGGTCCACCATAGAGAAGCATACTTACGTAGTCTCAATGCCGCCAACCTGACTTTCTTGTCTTCAGGAACATCCTTGTATTCAAATACTCTTTCCAACATGTGTAGCCAATCCAAGAATTCATCTGGGTCGAGCTTGCCTTCATATTCTGAAATCTCAACTCTGAAATCATTAGAGTTTGCTTGCGTTCTTGGTTCTGTTCGTGGCCTCCTCCATGGTTCTTCATCACTAGAAGAATCAAGAGTATGGCTAAAGACTTGCTCTTGTCCTCTTGGGTCAGAATAGACCAGTTCTTCATTCATCTTTTGCTTTTGTTTGAGAAAAGTACCCAATTGCTTGCGTAGGTACTCATTTTGTGCTCTTAGTTCTTGATTTGAACTCTTCAACTCTTGATTAGAAGAATTAATTTCATGATTACTCTTCGAAACAGCATCAAGTTTCTCTTCTATGCTCATACTAGCACTCATGGTGTAGCAGGTTTAAGCAAAGAGCAAAATCTGGTTTTGTGTTTGCAAATGGAGATGAAACGAATCTGGATGCGTGGATTGAATACAAGGCCAAGGAGAAACTCAGCTTTGATACCAAATATGATGTAAAGCTCAAGGGAAATGAGTTTACAATCAAGTAGAAACAAGGGAAAACCTTTGGGCTCTCTAGACCTCAAGAAACCCGTGAGTAAAATTGAAGATTAGGATAGAGCTAAACTTGGACTTGGGATACAGAATCACCACCAAAACCAAGGTTAGGGCGCCTAAGCTTGATACAAATACAAAAATCACCACTTAATCAAGGCTAGGACTAAGCTTGAACACCACCTTAACCGGCCTAGTTAAGGATAAGCAAGCTGAGTGTTTATGGAAGTCGAAAGCAAACTTGCTCTCAAACGGATTTTCTCATTCAAGTAAGTTATGTTGCTGTAAGGGGCCATGTTCCCCTTTTGTTTTACAACCTAGCAAGCATGCAAGCAAGCTAGCACCTCCCTAAACCTTTCCTTCCTAAGGGGGAAAGTTGTTAATTAGCTTAATGTACCCGGTTAGAACTAACCGGTTACTAACTTTGCTAATGCTTGCTGAAGTACATCCAAAACAATAAGGAAGGCAAAATCAATGTTCATTACAACCTTAATCAGCTTGCACTTAAGCCTAATCAACTCGAAATGCAACAAAATTGCATGTGCTCATCTGTAAAGTTGCTCCCTCTTTTCGGCTATCCAATGGCATTCAAGGAACATCTTCATTTCGGCTGCCTAATGAGAAGCAAGAAACACCCCGACTTGCAGCCCTTCTTTCATTGGTTGCTCTTCTCTAGAGTACCTTGGTACGTGTGTCATGCCTTGGTTGGTGTGCCACTCTAGTTGATGAAGAGTAAACCCACTGATGGAGGAAAAATCAGTCGACATCTCTAAACCGGGGTGCTTAGGCAGTTTTTACCCAGTTTTCAGGTTTAGTTTTCCCTTAGCAAAATTGATCATGATTTGGATTTTAGGCCATGGGGGGAAACCTTAGGGTGTGTACAACCCCTCCCCCCTAAAACGAAATAACGGTTATAACATGTTTAAGTAGGGTAATTAGGCTTAAATATTAAACTGTGCAGAATGAAGTCCAATCTAACCGGTTTGGAAAAACACCTTGATCTCCCTCCTCTTGTGTGCATGATTTGAAATCAATGCTTGTACCTGAAAGTTAACATCAAGAGCATTCCAAAAATGCAAAAATATTAGGGTTAAGCCACAATGTAGCTTAAGAAATTAAGTGCACAAAACCGGGCATTTTCTGACTGGTTAACCTGTATTGTGCTGTTTGGTTTTCTTGCAAAATGTGAGCCATCTTATTCACTTGGGACCTTGTTCTTGGACGTATTGGACTTGATTCTTCATGGTCAATGCCTTGGCTAGGTAGGATTCCATCACCAGTACAAGTAGAAGTGCTCTCAAGACTGGTTGGGATTGGCGGAGGAGGATCAGATAGAACTACAAGCCTCATACAGTGTCCCTTGTCTCCATCAAACACCTCAGGGTTTGAAATAGCTGCAGGAGGGACATGATGCATAGGAGCCACGGGAGATGGAAGGTTGGCAAGCACTGAAGATGGTGTGGACAAAGGATAAAGTGCTAGCCTGCATGTCGATCACTGCCCTAGCTAGGAACGGTCTCCCCAGAATGAGAGGGGCTTGAAAGTCCCCATCCATATCCATGACGATGAAATCGCATGGGATGACAAACCGACCTACCTAAACTGGAACATCCTCCAAAATGCTTACAGGTTGCCTAGTAGAGCAATCTGCTAGCTCAAAGGTGAAACTGGTAGGTTACAGGTTTCTGCAACTGAAGCCTTATATAAAGGGGGAAGGGCATCAGACTCATGCTAGCTCCCAGGTCATAGAGAGCTTCTTTAACATGCAATTCTCCTATAGCATAGAGGATGGAAAAACTGCCTAAGTCCTGCAGTTTAGAAGATGATTAACTCTATAGGATCGAGTTGCACACGTCTCCAATGGGGACCACTGAAGCTCCCCCATGTTCCCCCTTCCTAGAAAGAAGCTCCCTCCATTACAAAAAAAAAGGTCATGTTTCCACTCTTATTTAACCACACTTGATTAAGTGTAGCAGAAAAATAAGTGAAAGTGAGCGCCCAGTTTTTTCCCTACACAAAATAAGTGAGGAAAAATATAACCACCCTTATAACAGTGGTGGTAAGTAATTAAGGTTTGTCTACACATATTAAGCGTGGGGACTTGTATCTTGTAAATAAGGCACACTTAGTGCGGATATTAAGTGTGGTAGCATAAAAATTTATTTTTTCAAATTTATTTTTAACTTCCCGCCTAGGCCATGGATTTTTAAAAAAAAGGGAAAAAGCAAACAGATTCAGTATGCGAGAATCGAGTGTTGGACGATTGCCCTGCTCTTCGTTCTCCTCGGCACACGCACGAGTAATTCTCTAAGAAACCTTGCTGCCAAGTTATGCGCCCTTCATTCTCAAGACCGTCGGTGGTCATGCTTGGTGGTGACAATTCCGGCATCCTCCAGGCTTGCTCCTGTCGCTGCTTCTAGGTCTGACGGCGCATTCAGTGCTCATTCTCGGGCTTGGTGACAATTCCAGGCAATTCGTGCTCGCCGGCTGCCCGTCTGTCACTCTACCAGCGGTGATCACCTCTTTCTTGCTATTCAATTCGTTATCTTGTTGTTGATAATATGAATTCAATATTTGGAGTCGCTAATTGTTGGTATAATAACCCTATTTCTACCTTTTTGTAGTTAATAACATGGTCTTCTTGTTAGTAATATGAATTATGTGTTTGTGTTGATTCGTGGACTATCTGATTCGTGAACAAGATTCGTCAATTTGATCAGTGTTTAATATGAATTCAATAAGAGTTGGGATCCGTCAATTTGATCAGTGTTTGTGCCTGATTCGTGGAGTCACTAACTGTTGGAAGTGGGCAGTGAATGTTGCCCTTGTCGCCATTGATCTGTGTTTGTTTTCTTAAATCTTGATTAAACTAGTGATTAGGGGTGGGATTAAAGGAGATTTTGGGTGCAAATTATTCGGTTAAGGATGGAATTCCGATAATTGTGGTGATTTGGGAAGCAAGAGAAATTGTGAACTAGAAAGTGACAACGGGCTTCGGTTTTTGTTTACTTAATAGAACAAAGGGTGTGTGGTTTTGAGGAGGGGATTGAATTTGAATTCTAAGGGCCTATTTCTCTTGGCAGTTAGCTTGTTCTCGTTGGAGCAAAAATTATCTTCTTATTCACTAAAAAATAACATTAGGAACGCAATATTCTTGGATAAAAATTCATTTTCAATAAGGTTTATTTTCAATCCTGATTCACTGGATTTGTATGGTAACTTGGTTCAATTGCAACAAGAATTTCAATAGAAACTTCAAACACTGTGTTTATAGGCTTAGATTTTCTGACATTCGGCTGTTGTTTCCTTATCTGTGTGCATATTAAGGTTAAGTCCCCGTTTCGTGAAGCTTCTTTGAACTTGATGCATTAAGTTTTTCTAACAGTGCTTTGTGAAGAATTCACCTTTTCTATCACATTGAAAACTTGGTTGCGTCCACTAATGACTCACGAGAATCCCCTAGGTAGGAGACTATCATGGCTAATATATTAGCAAATGGAGAAAAGGATGATCTGCCACTCCTTTCCAAAGAGACACTTCATAAAACTACTTCTAAAGAGCTCATTATTTTATCCTGACCCTTTCTTGCTTCTAAACTTCAGCTTGTTGATGCGAAGATAAAGGCTTACCCTAGCACCCCTCTTTCTGACTTGGAATCCCTCAATGCTGAAATCCCCTTCTAAAGGTCAAACTTTAGGAATCTAGGAGGCCTTTAAGAAAGTGCAGTTTGAGAATAAGGATTTAAATGGGAAACTAGAGAGGCAGCAAGAGGTTCCTTACTTCTATAGGGAGGACTTGACCAAACCTCTGGCTAGCTAATTTCTCAACTTCTTCAGACAAGCTGAAGCTGAAGCTAGTGCCAAAGTCCAACAGGAGAATTGATTGATCAGTCTCTTGTAACACAAGTTTATATTCATAATTTCTATCTCATTCAAGGAAGTTTTTAATTTTGAGTATTGTATGGTTTATTTAGTCGAACCTGTTGATTTCTATCAAGTCTTGATCCACTCTTAAGGATTTTACTATGAGTTCTCAAGTTCAATTTATTATCTTGTCTTTAAAAATATTGCTCATGATAAGTTGATTCACTTTCAGTAGAATATATTGGCTCATTTTAAGAAAGTATTCCACTTTTTCACCCACTTACCTTCTTTACACTTACATTAATTGATATAGTATTAGGGAATGCAAAATTGCTTTATTAATTTTGCTATAATTTAAAACATTAGCCCTAAGGATAAGAAAAATTCTAAAGTTGGGAATGTTTCAATTCATGGCCTCCCATCTCGATATCCTTATAACTTTAGAATAACTGTATCAGCTTCTATATGTGTTAGGTTTGTTATCCTATATATTTTCTTGGTGGTTTTTGCTAGGTCATATCTTTAGTTTTCTTAATGGATATTGACGCCTACCTACTTTTCATGTCATTTCTTTGCAGCTAATGAACATAAAGGTATGTCTTTCGTGGTGGACTTTTGATACTTCTTTTTACGCTTTTTATCCTCACCATTTTTCCCATTGAAACCATGATCTGCATTATAGTGTATCTCCATGTTGTAGATAGAAAGCTTTTCTCTCAAAGAGCATAGAGGTGATCTTTCCATGATGATGTTGTAATCAGAAGGCATATCAACGATTATGTAGTTTACTGCTTTCTACTGGGTCTTTCCTTTTTAGATCCCCACCTTGTTAAATAATTCCATCATCCCTTTAATGTATACGACGTGTTCTGCAAGCTCTATGATTGAGTGTGATGCTGAAGCCATATCCTTATCCTTTTGGCCAAGCTTAAGAAAGCAATTATAAAGTATAAAATATATAGAACTTCTAGCTAGTGTCTAAGACTGTCATCCTAATTTTGTAGTTGGCTACAGTCAACTCGTTACCATGGGATCATTGTATGACTTTGCTATAGGCATGGAACCTTCAAATAATGCCTGAATTAGAGCATCCACAGTTACCTACTTCACTCCTGGTTTCATATGATCTAGAGCTCTAAGGTGCCCCTTTAGAGTCTACCTTGACAATCCTGCCAGGGATGATCCCACAGAATTAGTTGCATGATGCCCTCGATGGGGGTGCATTATGAGCCCCCTTATTTTGAGCTCCTTTCATCTCAATGCTTCCTCTTCTTTTGAAGGGCTAACCTTGAGGCACTTGTCTAGCTTCCCTATTAGCCAAATCATAGAGCATTCTATCTAGATCCCAATAGTATTCTATGTCAAACCTATAATCCTTGTAGAAGGCACACCATTTGTGTTCATCCTTCTTCTTAAGCTTCTGTATGAGTGGCCTAGGGCTATTTATGTGGATACACTCCCTGAATTCTAAAGGGATTCAATCCTCAATGTGTTAAAAGAGATATTCTACATGAAATTCCCTTTATTTCATTTCATTTTGACTCTGCTTAACATCTTTTGGTGCCTTCTAAACACGTCGATTGGGGTTCTAATCCTTCTTATGATAGCCTATAGCAATATATACCTTTTTGCTATTTTAGGGCCTTACTTAGAGTGGTGAGTCATTCTATGATGAATTTTCTCACTAAGTCTGTAGCCTAACCTTATTTGTGAAGGATACTAAGGCTATTATTTGGCTTAAAATCCTCTACGAATAACATTATGATTGAATCTTTCTACATACTTATCTAGGGAGTCTTGGTCTCTTTAGGCTAGTTTCATTAGTTCTATAGTTGACTTTGGGGAGCTTTTGTTTCCAATAAAGTGACTTCTGAAACTAGGGGAAATATCATCTTTAGATTGAATTAATCTTATAGGTAACCTATTAAACTAGTCTCGTGTTGCTAACTTTAGTGTAGTAGGAAAAATATTAGCACAACATTACCTCTATGTGAGATGGTTGTAGGAAACTTTCAATTAGATATGCATCAAGGTACTCTTCAGGGCTATTGTTCCCACCATATTGGCCTATGTTTGGCACTTTGATATTGACTAGGAGTTTATCCTCCTAGGTCTTTGTGTCAAAGGGTGTCTTAACTTATAGGCAACTTATCAATGGTGCACCCCCATTCAAGGTTTTCTTAGCATTTTCTCCGGAACATTGCTGAGATGGTACAATTTTGGAAGTGCTTGAGCTCTATTGCTTTGAACTTTCTTTAAAATTATTCTTCTTAGTGAAACCTATCTTGACTAAGGCTCTTTTTGCACTGATTTTCCCTAATCAACCTTTTTTTGATTCAGGGTCTCTCTCAAGTCTTTGTTCCTCTATGACGTTGGACGTTAGTTCTCATGGTCCCTTTCCTCTGAGCCATTACGGAAAGATCTTTACAGTTAGGTCATCTCTATCTGATCATATCTGTGACAGACAGTCTCTTAGTTGAAACCTTTCTTATCTTCTTTGACAAGCCAAGAACTTATCTAACTTCATCATCATGGGAGCATACCTTCAACAACCTAGAATTTGATAAACGCCCCCACTATTTTAGAAGCACTATCTATTCCTATCATGACCAATCATAGGAGACCTATATCCCCCATGGGGACTTGTGTCCTCCTGGTTTAAGGCATCCTCTATGAGAAAGTAGTCTTCCCCAAAGGTTTGGTCATTGGGATCCTATTTTGGGATTTCTCTCTTAGGGATGGTGATGCCTTTTCCCTTATGACTTTCTGAGGTGGTGTCCTGCTAAACTCTAGATCCCCACAAATGATGCTAAATATTTTAGTATAGTTTAGATCATCTTTGAGTTTTTTTTAACAACATCAAGAAACTTGTGCCCCTGTCCTAGAGTTACCTGCAAAACAACAAACAAGGAAGGGTGGTTCTCTTCTCTAAGAGCCTTTGATGCTCAAGTTAGGAAGAATTTTGAAGAGAGTTGTAAAGACAAAGTAGCTTGTAAATGTTATGTTAACCTACCTTTGATCTTTTCCATGCTTGTTTATATAAGGTTTTTGGACAATTCTCATTGAGAAGTTTTAGTAGGATTCTATGTGTCTTTAGAAATTGATTATTTCCTAACTTTATTATGATCCAAAGTCCTTTGCATGTTCCTTCTAGACTTAGAGGATCTTGGCTAGATTATTCCTCCATTATCAAGCCATGTGCACGGGAATGATTTTTCAAGGCTTTAGTGAACTTACTTTTTTATAAGCTCATGTCTTAACCCAAACTATTCAATCTTAGTGCTTTGATCTGGTCAGTTCTATTTCTTAAGCTTTTGCTAGGCTATGAGCCAATTCCTCCTGAGAATTTATTTCTAAGGTATTGTAACATTGATTTTGAAACTAAGTTCGCCAACAATTAGGAGAAAATGGAGCAAGAAATCTTTAAAAAGTTGTACAACGCCCAATGCACTAGCCGTCTAACTAAATGGACAAACACAAAATAGTGGAGTAGGACTTGCTATATGTCCTAGAAATGAGTACGCCCAAAATGTTGTAAATTATCGACGCTCATGGCATGCAGATGACAACAACTAATTGTCCTGGTTAGTCCTCCTCTTCTAATGAATCAAGGAAAGACAAAGCTAAATGTAAGAGAAATGTTGAGTTCTTTAAAATCCCAGCTTAGGATCATGTCTATCTCCATCTGTGAATTGGTGTGATTACAAGGAAGGCCATGTCAAAAGAAATGCAGGGCACATCTTTCAAAGATACAACAAAGATGCTTCCAATAGGAAAGGATGTTCAAGAAGAGAAATAACTATTCCAGACTTGAACTTGTCTAGAATGCTAGATGACTTGCTCAAGAAATGTGGTGTCATTCAACTGCCTAAACCAAACCGGCTAGAAGAACATGAAAGGAGATTAAAAATATTGATCTTATCACAGGGTCATTAGTGACACTCTTGAAAAGTGCATTACACTCAATAAGCGTCATGCAATTGGCTAAGGATGGCAGGATCATTCTAAATTTGGATGAGACATAGAGGCTAATCACTTACCTACCTTGTATGAGCATCATGCGCCTTCCTATTAATAGAGATCCAGCCAATCACGTCCTCTAGGAAAACCTAAGTTAGCCCCTTTATTAAAAGGGAAGCTAATTGCAATGCAATTTGGGTGTTTAGAGCTAGTGCTTCTCTCACTACTAATCCCACCACAATGCCTAAGATGCATTCTTCCCAACAAGGATTCTTGATAAAGTGGTTGTCAAAATGACTTCATTCTAAACCTGATGATGATGATGATGACAAGATCAATGAAGACCATAATGTCGAGAAAGCAATTCTCCAAATAAGAGATTGTATGATCTAAAACAAAGGGAAAATTTTAACTGCAAGTGTACGATTGTCGGTCGTGGTATCTAAAGGTCGATTCCACAAGGATGGGTCAAATCTTAGCCACTACAACTAAAAACTAACCCATATTAGTTGGATTAAAAGCAATAAATAAGCAAAATAGAATCATTCAACTAATTGAAATTGAATCTAACATAAACATGATTGTATTTAATGATGACTAATATGCAAACTAGGAAAACAATTCAGGAAGCAGTAAAATATTTTCAAGAAGACAAAGGGATAGAAAGAGAGAAAGGAAAGAAATTACAAATGAATTGAAAACAAAAACTGAAGATGGAATTGAATAGATTAATAAAAACTCAAACTTGAATTCAATCTAAGTATTTGAATCAAAGGTTTTGAGATAGAATTAGACTAAGCTAATTTACTCCTAGAATCTAAGCTAAAACCTTAGCTAAGATGATGACGAATTATGATGCTCAGAGCCTCCATTTATAGTGGTGATAACCATAATTTACTTTCCAAATTCTAGTAGCAGTAGATTTCTTATTCTCCACTCTTGATCAAGATTAGGAAAGTCACATTAATAAGGAAATTGCTTGGAACCCACTTGATTTCCCATTTTCATTTGTTTATGGCGTTCCAAAATCTATTCTAACTAGTGTTACATGCCAAGTTAATTACCGTAATATTTCATCAAATCAAATCATTATTCTTGCAAAAACACACAAAAGCTTAATGCAACCTGAAAATAATCTTGATTATGATCAAAAGCTAAGTAATTAGAATCATTTCTTTGGTTACTTTTGTTGACTGAGCAGAGATTACAAGGTCCTCACCATCTTAGAAGCTTTACCTGCACACAATGGCTAGAAGCAAATTTTTTTCATCTGCTGGAAGAGATACGCAAACAAGTTATTATTATCATTCGCCATGCCAAGCACTATGTTGACATGATAAAGGATGTACCATGTGTGAGGGGTTCCACCCAATGTGTTACTTACAGCACTGCAGCTACTTTCAATGATGATGTCTTGTTGGTGTCTAAGCCACATAATCGCTCGTTGTTTAGCACTTGCTCATCTTAAGCAAAGTCTCAGGTTAGAGTCTTTTGAATGGGGAAAATCTATAGTGGGAGATCTCTATCCCTTATTGGGCCAACAATAGCTCGACTACAGTGAAATAGATGATCTAAGACCCAAAAAAAAAACCAGTCGTTGTTCATCACTAGATATATATGGGGACAAATATTAGATGTATTTTAGTGGATGGTGGCTTAGCAATCAACATAATGTCCAAGCCAAGTAATGATATAAGGTTTCAACCTAGAAGGATAATAGGCAATTGGAATGAATCACTTATAGTTAACAATCTGCAACTTAACAACGTCATCAGTCTTTTATGTGATGGATGCTATGACCAACAAGTTGATGCCTTGGCATCCTTGGCTACACGAATATGGTGTGCTGGCATCACTCTTGCATCAATGTCCTAGATACTATTGAGGTAGAGAAAGAAAAGAAATAGTGATGCTAAACCATTTATCTTGGCCGACTCTCACTTCATTGATACAAATTTTCGAGCAAGATGTTGTGCCAAAAGAAACCATGGCATTTGTTATATCTTCCATAAGCAAAGGGAGGGTAAAGAATGATAGAAATACCCATTCACCTCCAGAAGGTGGTAATAGCATTACGAAGCCGCAATAGCATCGGAAGAAGAATGTAAGCAAGCAACTCCAACCTTTCCTGCCAAACAGGCAACTGTTGTAGCAAGCTTCACAGTGTTGGTTTTAGGTACCTCCTTACATCTTGCCGAAACGGATGGAGAAACCACCATTTAGTGAATGTACAATTCCCAAAAGCACAACCAATGCATACAATTGATACGGACAACTAGTTATGACTTCAGTTTCCCAACATTTTTGGGGTGCATGATTGAAGCCTATCCATATTGCCTCACCGATGCACAAATGATGATGCAAAAGAAATATGGCACAATTATGATGCCTAAAATTGGTCTTGGTTATATGGCACATTCTTAGGGTGGGGTATGGACAAACAATCATTTGCATAATATAGCACAATTAAGAAGGCGAATAGAAGGAGTAACCCAATAAATTAAACTTATATACTTGTAAAAAATACTTTTATGTTGTCAACAGGGATTAATAACCCACGTAGTACTTTTAATATGTCCCCTTTTGTGTAGACAACCTAAAAACTCCAACACGTGACACATTTAGTCTCATCATGAGTGGCTACCAACAATGTGTGATTTGATTCTTAGGCCTGAACAAAATCTTTATTAATCATCTTTTAAGAAACTAATCAATATGTATAAGTCGCTAAAGGGGGATCACATCTCAAAACAATTGACAATTGGGAAAATAAGTCCCTAAGCTTAAGGTGATGTTCAAACATTTTGTACTTTCAAGATTCATGTTTACAAAGGATCTTGAAAATTAGTATTGATTTTGGGATATGTGAGACCATGGTATAAGTAATGTAGAATATTCAACAAAAACAGATTTCTTTTTATATCTTCTCACAACAACTTCACATGAATATGTTAAAATAAGGAGATGTCGTATGCAGCTCCAAAGTCATATAGTACTAAGGTTTGATTTATTTTTTTAAAAAATAAATTGATTTCATTCCTCCATTGACTTGAGTCGAGCAAATCATCACTCTAAAATGGAATTAGGTTTAAAACCATTGAATATACTATTCTAGAAAGAGGAAGGATCTACATTGTATTGAGTAGTGAAAGCAAGTCAAAAAGATTTTTAAATACCACATAAATAAACATATACTAAGTCTCCTTAACTTACAAACAAAATAATGATTTTTCTAAATATGATAATCAAATGCATACGTTGTGATTTGCAAATACCTAAGCAGCTTAATGTCTATTTGAATATTGGAACTCAAGCTGTTGAATTTGTCAAGTGATGTTCTACTTCAAGGTTAGACTTGGTCTAAACAATTATAGGGCTTTGTAAAACTAAAGTACTAAAAAACAAAGATAAGGGCAAATCCTTATGAGGCAAGGCCCCTCGCCGTCCTAATGATATTCTGCCATAGCTTTGAAATAATGTTGTTGTGTCTGTAATATGCTTCAACAACCAATTGGCCATAAGTTGGTATGCACGTTCTGTCAAATGGACACCATCCCAACTCACTCGCTTTCTAGGATTCGAGCAAACTCGAACTCCTTTAGAACCACATTGCTGACTAATATTAAAATTGTAATCATTATCGCCACTCCCACAGCATGCCTGAAGTAACTCATCTTCCTGAAACCCTACAAGAAACAATCACATAATTTCTCATGAGACACCAACATAAACATATGTAGAAACCAAACAAATTGGATAACAAGCTCAAGCGAATATCTAGGCCTATCAAACTATTTCGACAGTATTCTCTTAAACACCAAACTCTTGCCATAATTTTCACTCCAATTTTAGATTATACCTATTGTTAGGTCCATACTTCACAAGGATTGTTATAATTTTCTTGTTGAACAAATCTCCATGTGATAAATCAGCATATTTATAATAAATGTATTGTTGGGCAAAACTCTTGCTCATGTCTTCCAAAATAAATTAATATTTTGATAAATATAGTCTAGAAGTCCAATTATTTTTTTTTTGTTAATAACTGAAGTATACATAGTTAAACCCATGGTGTTATTCAGTCTAATTTACGAAAAAAGTCATTTTAATTGTACTTATTTGCAATTGATTATTTAAAATATTTAACGAATCCATTTTTCGTTTAATTGTGAATGTACCAATCCCATCGATTCATACTAATAACTCTTGAAATACTACTTGCATTCATTCTAATTATTCTTTAATTACTACATATTTACTAAATGACATCTCCTATGTTATTGCTATTAATCAGAGTATCATCATTAAAAAATTAAAATATCTCTTAGTTACAAAGTTTCATTAAAAAAATGGATCCATGCATGCATACAACAACAACAACAACAACAAACTCCCAATGTGGGTCCCGCTTTCGCGGGGTCTGGGGAGGATCCATGCATGCATAATATGTTAAAATAAGAAGCCTCAATTATAAATATCTATTAGGTACAAAAGTTTGATTTAAAAAATTCAAAATCATCAATTAATATCATCAAAAAGCTAAGGAGAATCCAAGAGTTCATAGTCATTATGCACATTCTTAATTAACATTAGGATTATGACTAAAACTAAAACCTTTTCTTTGGCGATCTAAAATGTTTGTAAATATATATTATGAACTATAATAAAATAGTTATTTTCAATCCTATTTCTAAAAAATGGCATTTATGTATTCTTGACCCATGATTTTATCATTTTTATTTCTATGATATTAAGATTATGAATGCAAGATTTGTGTAAGGTTCTAAAAAAATCTTAGTCCTATAAAAAAAAGGGGGGGAGAAACTAAACTTGTCGCCTTAATAACTTTTCCAATACCTCAACAACCATCTAGTCATTTTTTATGTATCCCCATACTAATAGTACTAAATCGATAAATTATCCAACACTCAAAACATAATAAGTGTAATAAATTCTTTTGAAAAAATAATATAAGTATAAAATATAAAATAAAAGTATTTTATGAAAACAACCTTCCTTCACAAATTATGAAAAGTAATTTTTGGATGTTAGCACTGACTTGGCCTATCACTATTAGAGCATATCTTTGTAAGACTTTCTTTTTATGCAAGGAGAAAAGTTAAAATATTGGAACTAATCCATGCAAAATAGGTTAAAAGAAGAAGCCACGGTTACAAATATTGACAATTACAAAAGTTTGATTAAAAAAATTAAAGTGTCATCAATCAATATCTTCAAAACGTTAAAAAGAATCAAAGAGCTAATAGTTATTTTACCCATCCTCGAAAACTAACATTAAGACTAAAATTTAAACCTTTTTTTTTGGGCGAACTACAACAACAACAACAACAAACTCCCAATGCGGGTCCCGCTTTCGTGGGGTCTGGGGAGATCCAGCTGTAGGCAACCTTACCTCTACCGGTATTTCTACCCATAGAGAGGTTGATTCCATAAGACCCACAAAATCAGTTTTGAGAAAAGGTTTGAAGAGAAAAACGATTGCCAAACCAACGACCGACGTACGAGAAAAGGGAAAGGGGAGAAAGCTTAGAAAGCTTAAGATAGAGAGCGGAGACATACCTCAATAAACCAGGGCGCTTGGTGTCGTGACATCCCGAGAAAGCACAACCTGCAGACAAGCAAACCAAAACCCTACCCACCCCACCTAACCTCACACTGCCTACGCTACTGCCCCCTATGGAGCCGGTCCCCTACAATCAGGGACCTTAATCCTGTCCTGCCACAAACTCCTTATTAATCATGTCCCCTACAATTTGGGCGAACTAAATATTTGTAAATATACATTAATGAAACTATAATAAAATAATTAATTGAAATCATAATTTTTTAAAATAATATTTGTAATATTCTTGACCCAAGATTTTACCATTTTCTATATTTATAATATTAAGATTATGAATATAGAATATGTACATGTTCTAAGAAGATACCAATTCTTATTATTTTTTTTAAAAAGAAAACTCGAAACACAAAATTAAACTTGTAATTTTAAGCATTTTTCAAATACAAATATAAACCTATAAGTTGAATGCCTATATCAATTTGCTCCAATTACTTTTGCTAATAAGTCTTAATTAATGCCTTAATAAATATTTGAAAAAAGAAAAAAGAAAAAATATTTACATCCAATAAATGATTACCAAGTGTCTAAACATTTTGTGATCACTCAATTTTAAATATAGTTAGATTAAAGTAGTAGTTTGATAGAATTTACCGGTCAAATGATGTTAGATTCAATTATCAGAGGTGAAAAATTATATTTGTACAAAAAAAATTAAGTGATAAAATGTTACTTTAACATAACTTCACTAGGTGTTGTTTAGGGGGAAAGGGTGTTCCATAGTAAATTCCACCAATCAAAATGTGTTAAACAGGTACAAACCTAGAGAAGAAGCGTGTTTAAGAATTGATGTCAACGCAGCATAGTAATCTCCGTAGACAATGACAATATCAGGGTGCTTCTTTTGGAGGCCTTTAATAGCACTTTGAAGTCGATCATTGTGAAACATTGCGAACTCATTCCAACTTCTTATGCAATTAAGCTCATCGTAAATTGTGGAATCATCAGTTTTAAATAAGGCTAGGCAAATTGTCATGCAGCCAACAGGAAAATTTCCTGGTATTATAAGTCTCTTGGCACCTAGATCAATCAATTCCTACATATATTTAAAAAAAAAAGGATTAAAATGTATATATGGATGTCATTGTTGAAAGTTAAAACCACTTGAGATCACGAATTAATCAATATAGAACAGAATCTTAGATATGGTCAATCTAGATGGTGAAACCACCTTGAGACTCTCAAATTAACATGCAATCCAAGTGATCCTATCCGAGATGGCCTCATTTGAACCAAACCTGACCTAAACCCTTTGCTGGAGTTGCTTATGTGTGCAAAGACAAGTTTTTCGAACTAGACAAAAATAGACCTTAAGTATACTCTTCTTGAGCAAAAGCTATCACTGCCCCGAACACAACCTAATCCAAAATCAACCCGACCATTCCTAGCCGAATGATCCATTTGACAAATATTCGTAGCACTAAGAAATAAGGATTGTCTTCTGGAAGGAATTTGTGACGTCCTAAAACATGGCTAGTTAAAAGAGCTTTATACAATCTATAGATCACCTCTCAACAAGGTTATCTTAGGGTAAGTTTTTAATATATGTGTTATAACAAAAAGCACGCTATAAAAATTTGTTAGAATGCTATCAATATCAACGTTGAAGTAGCTTTAAATATGCAACGTTGAACTCATGATCCAGGTCCACGGCTTTCAGTCCAAGGTTTCGTCTACAATGGCAAATGCTAGTGCCTTGCCCTCTGGGCTGGATTGTGATAGCACTCCAAAACACATGCATCATTTTGCTTCTTTCTTTTTTTTCTCTAATTTGTTTTTTTTTTTCATTTGTGTTCATTAAAAAACAAATTGCATGTTGTATACTGGGTTCAAGACAAGTATTTTATTTGAAAATTCGAAATGGTGATCCTCATTTTGCAGAGTTGAGGGATTAAAATGCAAACAGTTGGATCATGAGATAATATGAAGGGAGTAAGCCCCAACCTGTGATCCAAAAAAAAGGATCAACATTGCGAATGGTCCAACTACCTAATCGCAAAGAGATTATACATTAATATATATGAGCTACTGGAGAGTACTTATAGGTAGCAATGCATACCTCGGCGACATTTGCAACGGTTTGAATGATCTCTGGTACCAAAACACGGAGATCATCCATAGTCTTAAATTGAGACGTAGCGTAGTTATAGTCATTACCTCCAACTTCTCCCACAAGAAACAATGCCTTCCCAAGCTTTTTCTTACGTTCTGCATATTAACATCGAGCGATGTAAATCATAAGAATCATATCAAGACTTGAATTTATTTGTTTTTTCTTTTCCAACTTTTAAATTGCAAGGCTAAAACATCACTACCTACTACGAATTTTGTATTTTTATATTTAAACGGACAAAAACAAAATCTAATGTCATAAGATTTCTCCATTTCAATACTGTACATATTAGGCCTTTGTTTCAACTATCATTCATCTCATAATTTAACGATTTGTCAAATGCTAAGAAAGTTTATACAATGATACCCCATTTTGAACTTCATATGACTACTAATTTACCTTCATAGGTGTCAACTTTAAAAAAAAAAAAAAAACATAAGACTTGTTGTATGGACTTTTAAATAATTTTTCATACTAGTGTTTGTCGAGGCCTGGATAATTTACATATTGTTGATCCCAATGTCGAGGTATCTTACTATAGAGGAGCTACATTGACCACCAAAAACCTTGGCGTTAAATACTTTGTAGTCTAACTGAAATAGGTTGTTGAAGTAGATTGGTCAATGACTTTGAAATGTAGCATGGAGAAGTAAAGTAGAGAGTCTGAGAATGTGGTAGGTGAATGTGCTCAGAGATTATGAGTGATGTGGAAAATAAGAGACATGAGATTTTTTCATACGGCTCACCCAACTCAACTCTAGTTACACCCCCACTTGGGGCCCTTCTTCGACCTTAGGATTTAGATGGTCCACTATCTCCTCCGGATAGATTCAGCAAGAATCCTCTGACTTCTTGCCTACAATCACAGTTTTCTTGAAGAATTTGACAAGCTCTAATACTTAATAAAAGCCTCATCGCTTCTTCTTAGCCACACAGGTTACACCGTGCACTCTTTGATAGCTAACTGGCTTATAAGAGTTCACCATCCCTTGTCAGCAATAGAGTCTACATTTAGCACTCTACGACAGCTCACTCAACAAGAGAACCCTGGCTTCTTGCCTACAATCATGGTTTTCTAAAAGAACCCTGACGATCTTAACGCCATGCCACAAAACCCCCTAGTTTATTGACAACATGTTGCAGTTCTTCCAAGCTCCTTAATAGATTTGATGAGAGCTCTCACGAGCTCTATTACAATCTTATCCAAAGTGTGCACTCACTCTTCGACATCTCAAACCTTGAGTGCAGCCACTCTAAGGTTGACAACTCACTTGTTGTCCCTTGCCTTTCCAAGCATTACAAGAGTACAAATATAATTTGTGCGACATGCAACTCTTGAATGATAGCTATGACACCCTAACGATTAAGAATAAATAGCATCTGGTGATCCAGTCTTCATCTTCTGCCTTGGTCCTGCATTATATGCAATTAAGCGCCACATAATTGTTTGAGAAGGATGTCAGCCATTCGAATGAAAACAAGATTGTTTTTGGCTTTTGATCCTTAACTATAGGGTCCTCCTTAGGGAATCTTTTGACATTTTCCATTCCCTCTTTTGGTTATATACATTTCAAATCACATTTGAACTCCTTCTAGATGTTAAAAAGTCCAACCAATCACTTTTTTACAACCAGTCGTTGATCTTTTCTTTCTAGAATGAAATGTAGGCCTTGACAATGACAGATTGTTATTTTTAGAAAAGTTGCAGGGTTGTCTACTACTTTTGCAAAGACGACTTCTTTTGCATTCAAATCTTTTTTCAATAATATCTTCCACTAACTAGACACTTGAAAATCTTAGTTTTTTTTTTTTTCAAATTAATCATATTCATCACTTAGCAAGACCAAATTCAAATGAATTTTCTCCACATTGTTTTTGAATATATAATTATGAACGTCGGACTCTAACGAGTTTCGTCTCTAATAATTTTAGCGTCTAACATTTTCTAAGTATAATGATTCCTAATTATGATTTCACTATGAATCTTCCATCTTTGAAGTGACTCTGAATATTTTGTCCCTAATGATTTTTCACTTTGTTGCCTTCCAACTTTGATGTGGCTTTGACATTTTTATTTAGAGTGAATGTGTGATCAAATATCCTTTGACCTTCTTCTTGTAGATATGTTCACATATGCAGTTCAGAAGACTATTTCCTTCCTTATCATGACCATAACTTTATTCATATTGATTCGTGGATATGTCATGATCTTGTTCAAGCTATTATTATTAATCACATAATGTGAATACCCAAGAAGGTCCATTTTATTAGTGTGATAGATAGAGCATGAATAATCTTTTTTTTTTTTGTGGATAGAAGATAGAGCATGAATCTTAACTCTGAGCATCATTTGCAGAATCCTCGTCAGGTTCTCTAACTTTTGATTTTGTTGACTCACATACTTGACCATATCCGGATGCTCCATATGATTTTCAAGTGAACTCTACTGAGTGCTTCCATGTATGGCAACTCTTTAGTGCCTTTTTTTTAATACTTATTTTCCAGTCAAAAACCATATATGTGAGTTCATCATAATCATAAGCACATTAATCATATTAACAGATTCAGCATCTCACATGTTAAACACTTGCTACAAATGAATTCATGAATAAGTTAGATCCATAGAAAGAAATCATCTGACACATAATGTTTCTTGGCTTCTATAACTCAATAAATATGATCAAGAATATACCATTTGTCTTCAGCAGTTTAATTATCACGTACTCAAACGAAACAATAAAATAGGCACACTCGTGCTCTATCCATGTCAGTGTCGGGGGCTCTGCCGGAGAGTCAAGATGAAATTACTCAAAGTAAAGATCTAAGCTCTAACTATGAGGTGGTATATCAGAGGTTTGAAACCTAAGCCTCCTCTATCAAAGCTTTGAAACCTAAGCTTGCTCAATCATATAATGCTATCAATCAATTCAAGCATATTAGCTCAAAAGCACACCACTCACCATTGTAGGTCATCACTTGTGACGCATGTGAACATCAACTCCTTAATTTGGTTTGCCATCATCAAAGTTAATGTCTCCTTCGATCCAACAGCTATGCCATTGGAGATTGCATATATATTAGGTCTCGCATTAGATGAGATTCCAAGATTGTTAGGTATAGTTCGTCTGGTTTGATATCGTCCGTATACTTGAGATTTGAGATTGTCATGTGATGATCATTTCGGACTTGAATTGTATTGATATAAGGGAAACTGTTTCCTTGAACTATTATATAATACTTCTCTATGAAGTCTAATGATTTCTAAACCTACTATCTGATAAGATTCATAGTGAAAATGAGAATTCCAGGGAGAGCTTGGATGAGAGAAAAGAAAGATGAATTTTCATTATTGTTGTATGACTGAGTAATACAAGAAGAATGCCTTATATGTGAGGCAAGACTAAAGAAGAAAGAACAAGACTGAAGAAGAAAGAACTTTCCCACCAATAGTCTAATGTCTAGCCATAACAGATCATAACAAGAAACAGTTACAGACTAACAAACTCAACTAACTAGAGGGACAGGCTGGCACCTTTGTTGTGTATCATTGTTGTTACTGTTACTG
>JACYFF010031956.1:16840968-16882521 GCA_017589665.1 Selenicereus undatus | reverse complement strand
ATATATATATATATATATATATAATCATTGACTTAGGCCAATGATAGCAATGAAAATACCAGTGGAAAGACATAACAAAATTCCAGCAAATTAGAATCCAACTTAATACAATGACCTAACGGAATTGAATAAACTACCTGATGAATTGGAACGTAGGGCATTAAGATGAGCCTTAAACCAGTCCAGTTGGACCAAGAGAGAACTCCTGGTGACACTTGGTGCTACATGTATGTTTTTGGCTGCCAAGGTTGAGATATTGAGGGCAGTTGCTCCAGCCACAGCAAAATTTACTCCATGGGTAAAATTGCCTTGTTTGTCCAAATATGGATCAAGAAATGGCAGGTCCAAAGCTTCGGCTGTCATTACACATGACACAGAGAAAGAGGGTGAATAAAAATTATTACATTCCATAATTAATTTAAAAGAAGAAATTTTACTTTCGACCCAAATTCAAATAGATTCGGTTTTGTTTATCTAACCATTCAAATTAACCCGAGATCAATTTGATTGAACAATTTCAACGCTGAGCGTTTCATTACTGCATGACGAGCTTGTTTGTCATATAATTATAATTGCATCCTTGTTTTACAAACAACTTTTTTGATAGTTTTGGATTAAAAAAATACCATTCTTTTAGAGGCCCAGATTAGCGTTTTGTAATATCTCTTTTACCCCAAACACCTACTTACAAACACCGATTTGAATAGCTTTTGTGGTTAATTTTTTGAAAATTATTTTTAATAATCCATCTCCTTTATTTTTTTTAAAAATAAATTCAAAATAGTTAATTTCACTTAATACTTTTCTCAACAATAGCTAATGTAAATAACTTGTAAAAATAAATAATACAATCAACTAACAGTTAATACTAAATATAATTAGTTAATAACTACAGAGTTACCAAGAACTCCAATACAATGGAGACATATTTAGTTATGGAACAAACTTACTAAGGTGGCTCATATTGGCATAGGAAATAGAAACTTGTTTTAACCCTCAACCCGAATAGGTGGTACCAGAACAAACTTGAATTCAAGTATTACTAACTACTAAGAGCAAATTCAATGGTGAGTCAATTTTTTGGCTCACCAGTGGAGGCCTACCACTGCCACGTCAATTAGCTCTCCAACTTTTTACCTCACAATCCTCACTCTCTCCAGTGGAAGGCTCACCACTTTACCTCATCAAGTAAAATAATACCTATAAACCCTACATCTAACCATAAAATAATACCTATAAATTTACTCCATAACACACAACTTTATTTTTAGAATGAAAAAAATAATAAAAAATAATAAAAAAATATTTTTAAAAAAAAAAACCCCACGAGTGAGCTCAGAGAAATGAGGCTCCCCGTGAGGCGTGAGGAGTGAGTTGGTTGCTGTAGGTCTTTCCTCTCCTCACCACACTCTCTCTCCTCCTTTTCCTCCTCACAAGGCAAGCGGTGGGTTTGCTGTAAGAATATTACTCGTAATTGCAGGATCCCCTAGTCATTAGCCACCCCACAATTTATGAGAACCATAGAATGAACCCACCTAATTAAACTGGGTTCAAACCAGAATTCTTAGATTTAAGAGAGCCTCTGTCATATTAAATTAATTTTTCTATTAGTATCGAATCAATTGATGAATATCTAAGATCAAATTAAAGAAACATTTGCCTCCTTCAATATCTAAGGAATTTTAAATCTTTCACTTTTAAACACGAGTTGTTAATAGACGATACCCTTGAACTTTTAGCATAGGGAGGAAAATACCCCTCAATTTAAAAGTTAAAGCAAATGCCCCTTGAATTAATTAAACAATCTATTTTTTATTATTTTATTGATGACATGGTTTGTTAAACATAAAAATGATGGCATGGCTTTTTTTTTTAATTAATGACATCGCTTAATGCAATCACCAATTAAAATCTTTAAAAAAATATCTTAAACACACACATTGTGAGGCTGATGTGGGAAGAAATATTTTTTATAGTATTGAAAATCTAAAAAATTTAATTAGCACTTAATTAATAATATAAAAAGAATTTAGAATTTTGTATCAAAATTTTAGAACTAGTGTTCAATTGAATTCCCAATTAACACTATCCAGATAAACTAACATGAAATAAGTCTAAAATTAATTGCACTTTTTATGGAAAATATAATTACAAATTCAAATATGTTTTGATCATATATTAATCTAACTTGAGCTTAAGCTATCCTAGCGACTTGAAGTCAATTGACATTAATGTGATATGTATGCAAAGACAATCATATTCAAGACATTAACTCACATTTAACAATGTTATCTACATCAAAGGTAATTCGTTTTGATAAATTTCATATGACTACGTTGGATTCAATTAACTCTACATAACATATTGATTTTATCATGAAAAGATTCAAGACTAAGTAAGATCTAAGTATGATTAATTTGAAGTTAGGTTCTATAATAGCTTGTCATGATGAATTATATGCAATTATTTAGAAAAAAAAATCCAACTGATATGATTTGCAAAAAGTTTATCAGTTCAATAGATCAGAGTATGATCAAATTTGAGTCAAAATTGAATTATATTATTTTAGATTTAATTTAGGTTGACTTTAACAATTAATTCATATTATTATTCTAAGTTTCCTAGTTAAAAATGTTGTATCGAGTTTGCTATATACTTATAATTTTTTTAGATGCCAACATTTAATATATAATTTATTTAGCCACGTCACTATTTTATAATTCACATCACTATTTTAAATGCCACATCATCAACAATTGTAAAGAAATAAAAGTATATTGTTTATTCCAAAGATATTTGGTTAAATTTTAAAGTTCAGAGGCATTTACCACATTTGACTAAAAATTCAACGGTATATTATTTTAAGTACTCCTTTTAAACACTATAACCCATTAATCCAAACAAAGGGGGAATCACTCAAGTATATGTGTCCACATCGAAATCAATATAATACCACATATAAACGGGTGCAAAACAGATGGGATCACTTCAATAAGTAGAAAATTACATAGAGAATGTTCTAGTGTATGCAAATCAATTGTAGTTCTCTTTAATATGGAAGCTTATAGCAAGGGTCTTAGAACATTTTCAGCGATGAGCCAGTTTTTTCGCTCATTAATGAGGGTCTACTCATTCCATATCATCTCATGAGTCAATTTTTTGGATTCTAAATTTTCCTCCTCACAATGCAAGACTCACAACTTTGGCTCATCAAATAAAATAACACTCATGGACCAACTCTATAACCTACAACTTTATTTTCAAAACAAAAAAAAGAAAAACTAATTAAAATTTTAAAATTAGAAAAGAAAAAAAACACACTCGAGCCAGCCTCTCCACGAGACGTTTACTACAGATCCCCTGCCTCACCCCCTTTTTCTCTCCTGCTCTTTGCCTCACGAGCACACCGTTGCGCGGGCTCTAAGTGAAGTAACTTTGGAGACTACATTCCCGGCTGGAGTATTTTAGCAAAATTATAACAAGAATTATTATAGCAAGGGCATAAAAGTCACTCAACTGATCATCGGCTAAAAGATTGCCTGAAATCTAATCGATTGCCATAGTTGAGGGCTGCAAACTTGTATGATTCAAGTTTCAAAGGATGGGATTCTCTATGCAAGTTTCTGAAGTGCATAATCCTGAAAGTAGCTTGGACAAATCTAATGGCACCTCCATATTTAAATGGGCTTGAAATAAACTTTGACCAAGTCAAATTTTCGAGGCCATCAAGCTAAGCGATTTTACTCAAATTCGTAGACCTTGCTTTTCCTAAAACAGTTAGCATATATATTGTCACAGAGATGTGCTTTTTCCTATATTTGGAGAATAGATCACATTGATTTCAATTCTAGTCCCAAAATTTAGGAACTCGGATCGGTACTTTTTAATGCATGACATTACGGAGTGCACCTGTACAAGGAAACATTTCGTTCGTATAAAATTACCATATAACACAGTTGATGAAGGGTGTGTTGTTTGCAACTTATTATAGGTACTTATTATGAAAATTCTTTAGTATTGATTAGCACTAATCAACATTTATTACTATTGATAGACACTTATCAATACTAATAAACACTTCATCATATTTTCTAGTAAAAATTTCATATTACTCAACACTCATCAACTCATATTAGCATCCATCTACACCCATTAGCAACACTTATCAACCTTCAAACATACTAATCAACAACGAAATATGATAAGTTGAAAGTAACAGGTCCTAAATCAACGACATTTACCAATCATTGTTGAGAAAAATCAAGGAACCATGTTTTCCGACTTCCAAAATCCAAAAGCAAAAGAGGGTTAACCCAAGGAAGTTTAGCAACAAAGAAGAATAGCTTGCCAATGAGTTCGTAAAACTAATGTACTTCAAAATCTTAATATGCCTACCAAAAACGAATTGTTGGCTTAGTCTATCACAAAAGACAACCGCACAACCTTGCACTAAAACTAAGAAGAATTAGATTGTAACAAATCAGCTCCATGAAGTTAGTCCAAATGTAAATATATTTCCAATCAAATAATGCCTACTTTATAGCCAGTAACTCGGTCGTAAAAGAACTTTCAGGTAAAACGAAAATGGATGTACAACCAACTCTATCTTGGCCAAGCTAGCTCGCAATATCTGTACTAAATTACTACCGTGAAGAACTTTTTCTTTTCTAAGATCCAGCCAAATTCAAAAAAGAAAAAAAACCGAAAAATATTGAATTTCTCGAGTCCATGTTGCGTTTAAGAGCTAAAAAGGAAAGTTTGGCTTGTGATGATCATGATTTCCAGAACGTCCAGAACGTCCGAGGCCTTTCAAAATGTTATGGAACCCTTTGGAATATGTTAGAACATTCAGAATTGTTCTAGAATATTCTAGAACACTTTAGAATTTTCTAAACTGTTCTAGAACATTTTAGAATGTCTAGGACCTTATACAGTATTCTAGAGCCTTCTATGTTGTACTAGAATAATCTAAAATACTCTCTAGAACATTCCACATAATTTTACACTTGTATACTATTTAGGATATTTGTATAAAGTATTCTAGATATGTAATAATAGTCGTATGATCAAATAGATCTCCAATATCCATTAAAGAGGTGGATGTGTATATATTCTCCCAATAAGGCTCATTTGTACACCAAGTCATTTAAAGCATTTCCAAGCATTTTCAAGTGCAGTACAAGACATTCCCAGAACTTTCTTGTGTCTACCCTCTCTCTAAGTTCTCATTGAGAGTGTGTGTGTGTGTGTGCGCTTGCTTAACTTCTCAGGCCTAAGTCAAGCAACACTTAAGGCTTACTAGCAGATTAAAGAAGGGTTTCGAGCGAGCATGCTAACATTGCATGGGTTTCAGTTTATGTGAATTATCAACCTATGACATTTGGCGAAAAAAAAAAAAGAAAGTTTGGCTTGTTAAAAAAAAAAAAGAGTAAGTTTGGCTATAAGTGAATTATAGACTTGGACTTTGTATAGCGCAAGTTTTTTTTTTCCTTTGGGGAAACTCGTGTCTTTTGCCCCAAGCTTGGTACTACTATAAATTAAGGCTTAGGCCTTGCCGGGGAGATCATCACAGCAACAACACAAAAAATCTCATAGACCTTGTGAGAGTTTTGTGTGCGCCTTTTTAGGTAGTGGCAGGAGGCAACTGGTTGGTGAATGCAACAATTTGGATGTTTGCTTAGGTGATAATGGAATCAATTGGAGGTGCTATTCAGTTGTATTCAAGTGCAGAGGTAATTTTTGTATTGTTCCTGAGTTGTTGTGCATCTCGACTTAGGGCACATAATTCTATATTACTCGTTGTACTGTTTACTATTCTTAAAGTGGAATTCTTCTATTGATTTGCTCCGTGGATTTTCCCTTTACATTAAGGGTTTTTCACATTAAATTTGGCATCTTATTTAATTATTTCATATATTTAATTCTACATACTATTGACTTGTGGGAATTATGTAATTACTTGGTTGCAAGTAATTATTTTTATAGGTAGTCTTGGACCCAACAAGTGGTATCAGAGCTTGGGGTGACATAACTAGTTTTTAAAACTATGGACAGTTCAATTAGTAACACGATGATTCAATTAGTTGCGAATACTTATTCGATTTGGAAGCCAATGATAGAGGACTTACTTCAATGACAGAGGACTTACTTTATTGCAAGGACTTGTATGACCTCATAGAGTTGAAAGGTAAAAAACTTGAAAAGATAGCGGCTAAAGAGTGGAAAAAGTTAAATAGGAAGGACGTTGGTATGTTTAGACAATGGGTTAGAATGTTTGGACCAAAGAAAGACTACCCAAAATGAAGATTTCTTGATTAAGAGACTTGTCAACTTAAAACTGAAAGGGGGATGTACCGTTGCTAAGCACTTGGAGTGATTTTCAAGATATTGTTAATTCGTGGTCCACTTTAGAACCTGCTTTGGGTGAAGAGTTGCAAGCATTATTTCTCTTAAGTTCTTTGCCAGATAGTTGAGAAACCCTAGTGGTTACTGTAAACAACTCAGCTTTAGGGGATAAGTTGTCTTTGAGTACAGTCAAAAATTATTTGTTCAATGAAGAACCCAATAGAAAGGAGATGTGTGCTGATAACGATCAGACTATTTTCATTGAAGGAAGAGGTTGGAATAAGAGAAGAGGACTGAAGGAAAAACAAATAGGTATAACAGATCCCAGAGTAAGGGAAAAGCTACATACTGAAAGTGTGGAAAACCAGGACATATAAAATACTAGTATTGCAACTCACTAAAATCATGACAAAGGGACGACATGAATCAGAAGAAGGCAGATGAGAACAATACTATAGCTATTGTGTCACATGATTGTTCAGATGATGATGTTATTACTTTAGTCTGTGCAACTAAAGAATACAACCATAGTATTGATTTTGATGTTGAGTGGGTATCAATTCTGCTACTTCATATCAGTATGTTCCTAAACAAGAGTATCTCAGCTTATATAGGGCTATAAATTTATGCAGTATAGAGATGGATAACAATAGTGTTGTTGATATTATTGGGATAGCTAACACATTTATTCAAAGCAACGTTAACTTTAGAGTTGCTCTGAAGAATGTGAGACATATTCTAGATTTGCACCTGAATTTAATCTCGATGAGTGCTCTAGAAAAGGAATGTCACAAGCATCAACTTGGTAAGGGCGCTTGGAAGCTCATCAAGGGTTCTTTAGTTGTGGCTAGAGGCAAGCTTTCTTGTGCGCTTTACAAGACACCGTGAAAGTGTGTGGCGAGCAGAATAATACTGTTGAGGATGATGCTTTACCAAATCTATAGCACAAAAGGTTGGCTCACATGAGTGATAGAGGTTTGAAGATTCTAGCCAAGGAGTTCTCATTTCTTTATCTGAAGGTAAAACTCTCAACCCTTGTGATTATTGTTTATTTGGAATGCAGTATAGAGTTTCTTCTTGCAAGCATCTAAAGCGAAAAGAAAACAAGTTAGAATTGATACATTATGATATGTGTGCCCCCATTGAGGTAGAGTCATTGCATAGTGATAGATATTTTGTTACCTTTCTCGATGATTCTTAACGTAAGACTTAGGTGGATATGTTGAAAGCAAAAAGTTAGGTATTCCAAAAGTTTCCACACTTTCGTGCCATGGTGGAGAGGAAGACATGCGTGTCGTTGAAGGTTCTCCAGACAGACAATGGCAGAGAGTACACCTCTGATGAATTTGAGGAGTACTATAGGAAGCTTATCTTTGCCATAAGAAGACGAAACTAATTGCACCACAACACAATGGAGTTGCAGAAAGGATAAGTAAAACCATTGTTAATAAAGTGAGATCAATACTCCAAATGTCCAACTTGCCCAAGACATTTTGGAGTGAAGCTATTCTTATGACAGTTGATGTCATCAATAAAGCTCCATAAGTTCCTTTGTAGTTTGACATTCCATAGCGCATCTTGTTTGGAAAGAATGCTTCTTACAACCATTTGAGGGTTTTGGGGTGCAGGGCCTTTATGCATGTGTTGAAGGCACAGAGATCGAAACTTGATAATCAAGCCAATCCTTATGTGTTCGTGGGCTACTATGACGAGGAGTTTGGCTCCAGATTCTGGGATCCAAAGAAGAGGAAAATAGTGAGAAGCAGATATGTTGTCTTCCACGAGCATGAGATCATAGCTGATATTGATCACTCTAAGAAGACTACTCAATATCCTACTAGTGTTGCTGATGTGACACAAATATCTATCCCATCTGGAGGTGTCATATATAGGGAAACTATGTTAGAGTCAAAACCTAGGAATGTCGTAGGGCTAGTTGTCAATAACATTCTTGATGGCGATCTTGATCATGAGAAGAAATCTCCTGAAGTTGCTGTAAATCCTCTAGTAAGGAGGAGTTTAAGAGATCACTAGTTGTCTACCAGGTATTCAAATTCTGAGTATGTTCTTCTAACTAATGAGGGGGAGCAATAGAGCTTCGAAGAGGGGTAGCGTCACAAGGATAAGTAATGTTGGGTTCAATCCATGGAGGAACAGATGACTTCTTTGAAGAAGAAAAAAATGAAACTTATGATTTAGTGGAACTTCCAAAAGGTAGGAAGACACTCATAAACAAGTGGGTGATTAGGTTGAAGAAAGATAGCAACCAAATTATGATATATAAGGCTCGATTGGCGGTAAAAGGGTGCGCTGAGAAAAAAGGTGTCGACTTCAATGAAATCATTTCTCCTATAGTGAAAATAAGTTTCATTCAGATTGTACTTGATTGGCTGCTAGCTTGGATCTTGAACTTGAGCAACTAGATGAGAAGATTTCATTCTTACATGGAGACTTGCAAGAGGTAATCTACATGCATCAACCTGAGAGTTTTGAAGTTGAAAGGAAGGAGCACATGGTTTCCAGGTTGAAAAGGAACCTATATGGTTCAAAACAAGCCCTTAGACAATGGTCCAAGAAAATTGACTCGTTCATAACAAGCCAAGGCGATAAGAGGATAGAAGCAGCTCATTGTGAACACATTCGTCCAGAGGATAGAAGCAGATCACTGTGCACACATTCGTCCATTTCCTAGTGGCAACTTCGTTATCCTATTGCTTTATGTTAATAACATGTTGATTGTTGGGCAGGATGCTATTCTAATTAGCAAACTAAAGGAGGAGTTGTCCAAATAGCTTGACATAAAGGATTTGCGTCTAACAAGGCAAATTTTGGATATAGACATTATCCTGAGATCGACATAAAAAGAAACCATGGTTATCATAGGAAAAATATGTTGAACGAGTGCTAGAAAAGTTCAACATGAAAAATGTCAAGCCGGCTAGTACTGTACTTGCTGCTCACTTTAAGTTGATTAAGAGAAATTGTCCATAGTCAAAGGAGGAGACATTAAAGATACTAAAATTCCTTATGCTTCTATTGTCGGTTCACTTATGTATGCTACGGTCTGTACCCAGCTAGATATTACTCATGTTGTTCGTATTATGAATAGGTTTCTTTCCAACTCAGGAAAGGTTCAGTAGGAAGGTGCTAAGTGGATCTTGAGATACTTGCAGAGAACAAGCAAACTTTGTTTGCGGCTTGGTAGGTCTGATCCAGTTGATCAGTTCTTGAAGGTTGTACCAATTCTGACATGGCAGGTTATCTAGATGGCAAAAAGCCCATGTCAAGCTATGTCTTGGCAGTCTAAGTTGCAAATGTATGTGTTTTTATCTACAACAGAAGCTGAGTATATAGCTGATGTTGAAACAGGGAAGGAGATGTTGTGCATGAATCAGTTTCTTGAACAGTTGAGGTTGAAATAGAAAGAGTATTTTTTGTTTTGCAATTGTCAGAGTGCTATTGACTTGAGTAAGAACCCAATGTACCACTCCTCTACGAAACAAAAAGATGTTTAGATACCATTGATTGCGTTATGTTACCGACGAGAAGCTAATGGTGTTGAATAAGATTTACACCGATAAGATGTTGCTGACATCTTGACCAAAGTCATTTTCAGTGGCAAGTTTGACTTGTGTACTCGATTAGTCGGGTTGATCTCAAAGTGACATGATGAGGAGTGAAAGTCTCTTCGCTTGGGCTGGATGGGGAGATTTATTGGTTTTAAATCTATCTTAATTGAAACAAAAAGGAGAATATTAAATTTGTTAAGTCCCTGATGGACTTAAGAGCCAAAAAGGAAGGTTTGGCTTCTGATGATCATGATTCGCTTGTGCGAACAAAAAGGAAAGTTTGGCTTGTGAACAAAAAAGGAAAAGTTTGGCTAGCTGGGGGTGGATTACCAGCTTCAACTTTGCATAGCACAAGGGTTTTTTTTTTTTTTTGTGGAAACTTTCGCCTTTTACCTAAGCTTGGTACTACTACAAATTAAGGTTTAGGCCTTTCTTGGCAGATCATCACGACAACATCACAAAAAATCACATAAATCTTGTGAGAGTTTTGTGTGAGGTTTTTTGGTTGGTGGCAGGAGGCAATGAGTTGATGATTACAACAATTTGGGTGTCTGTCTAGGCAGTGGTGGAATCAATTGGGGGTATTATTTAATTGTATTCCAGCCTAGATTTAATTGTTGTATCATTCTTGAATTGACGTGGGTCTCGAAGTAGGACAAATAATTCGATACAGTTACTCATTGTACTGTTTACTGTTTATTATTCTTACAGTGAAATTCTTCTATCGGTTTGCCTTGTGGTTTTTCCCTCTACACTGGAGGGTTTTTCACGTTAAATTTAGTGTCCCATTTAATTGTTCCATGTATTTAATTCTCCATATTATTGGCTTGTGAATATTACAAAATTACTTGGTTACAATTAATTGTTCCTACGGGTAGTCTTGGGCCAAACACCAACAATAATGAAACATCAGGAGTTTTTTAGCCATTTACAACCTCACGCCTCGAATGTGTGCAAAAGGATGGGAAAGAAACCCTCATCCCTGATCAGACTTGATGAACACAACGATGATTTCTATCCCCATGTCAACAACGAAAGGACTAAAATACTGTTAGGGTACCTTCGTAGAAAATAGTATTGTTTTCTATTTCTCCAAATACATCATTAACGCACAGGAGCTATCAATGTGGGTGTCCATCAACCTTGTCGATTTTTGCAAATGAATGCATTAATCTCTAAACTCGAGGTGGATGCTCACCATATCGGCTTAATTAGGGGCTGGCAAATGGACCAGGTCGGGTCAGGTTAGGGTCGGCTGTTTACAAAGTGAATTGGGTTGGATCATGATCGGCCCGTCAACCACATGGGTCGGGTGAGACTTTTTGTGTAAATAAACGGGTTGGGTTGGCTCATGAGTGACCTGCTTTTGTTCCATTTTAAAATGGAACAAGCTTGCACAAAAGATTATGTATAATAATTATTATTATTCATAAAATATTGGTAATAAGTTTAACTAATTAGAATATGTAATCTAGTCTGTCAAATAGGTTAAAAAAAATAATGAACCACTAAATAGGCTTTTAATGGATCGACCCGATTTGACCCGTTAATATGTCTTAATGGGCCGGTCCATTATTGACCCGACCCTTTATTGACCATAGTCTAAACGGGCTGACCCACTAAACTGAATGGAAACCTAACCCGTTGCCTAGTCCTAGACTTAATCTATCCATATTCTCTAAATAAATGCTCCACGGTCTCAAGCACCTCTAGCAGAGAGGGCAGAACCGAAATCTGGACCTTCGAGATGTTTAATCTTTACTCAAAAGGCGTTGTGAAAAATTTTCCGAAATAAGTGCTTCCGTTCATCTAGAATACAATGTCTTCACACAAATTTCTACACGTGGCCGATAAGTTCATGACATTCAAGGAAGGAAGAGCCTGATTCAACTATGCATTCGTGCGACTTTGTCCAAGACCAATTAACTGAAACGGTTCTGACCTCTAGCCTGATGGCATGGAAGCCGAGATTTGTTGGAGAATCTTGAATATCTCGTCGACGTAACACAAAAAGAGAAGTATCAATTATTGCCTTATAGCTTATTCAAACATTCCAAGACCAAAAGATAGGGTTATCATTTGCTGTTACATAAAATAATTTGTACCCATGTGTAAGTTTAAACGGCTAAGAGCACTTCCAATGCTAGGCACGCAATCCGAAAAGTTATGGGCCTATGCACGTTAGCGGCTCGAGGACATAGAGTGTGCAGCTGGGCTCGGTGGAGCGGCTGCGAGTCTCAAGCAGCTTGGGCTCAATTTTTTTTGGACTGGTAGTGATCAAAACGACGTAGTTTTGAAGGTTGATCCAATTGTTCTTTGTTTTTGTGTGTGACCATTGAAGCAGATTTTTTTAAAGAAGAAAATATATTCTAGGCTTTTTGGGCTGGAAGTGTAGTTTGCACAGGTCATAACTCTTCAATAGTCAAATTTGGCTCGTATTTTTTTTTTTTTTTGTAAGTTATTGTATGCTTTATAAATATGGCTTAGTTTGTCACAAATTGAACGCAAAAAACTCTAATTTCACTCTCTCTTAAAAAAATTGTGAGAATTATTGAAATCATTTATCCAACCCTAGTAATTTTTTGCTTTTTTCATGTCCAATATGTATGTTGTTTTTAAGTCCAATGTTAATCAATATATCTTTTTTTAAGTTTTTAATTGAATTCTTGTAATTTTTTATTCAAACGTATGTGAATTTTTTTTAGGTCGACCTATTGCATTGGCTTTTTTTTTAAATAAGAGCTTGTTAATTAGTTTTGTTAACAAATTATTATGTGCAAATAGTTTTTCACAAATATAATAAAGTCAACTAACAAGGCAAAGTCCAAAAATTAAAAAAATAAAATATGTCTGATTGTGGGGTGCATAGGTTTTTTTTTATTTGGTAGTCAAAGTGTGAAGCCTTGTATTGTAGAAATGGAGGATTGTGAGTAAAAAAGTTGCCTCACAAACTAATGTGGCATAAGTAGGCCCCTATTAGTGAGTCAAAAAACTGACTCACAATTGAAGATGCTCTAAGAAGGATCTATTATGTTTTGAGTGGATGGTAATGGAGGCCTTTTATACCCTATCCAGCAAAATTAGCGGTTCAAGTAACGGATAGAGGTTTAGGTATCGGATAGATATTCAGGTAGCGGATAGTGTTTCTAATTTAGCTATTAACGGCTAGCTGTTTAGAAGAACAGTCAAATAAAATGTGTTCGGTAAATTCAGCTGTTGGATTAGCTGATTAATGTAAATTGACATAAAAAGATATAGATAATTTCCAAAGATAAAATTTTCAAAGGGTAATTTTTGGTAAAAAAAATATGAAACGCTACTTTTGAATGTAAAACGTTAATACTATTAACTTTTGAAAAATGCTACTTAAAACGCTAAACACTACTTGAAATGCTAGTCAAAACACTACGTTGTTGAACACTAAAAATTACATAATAAGTGTATTGACTTAGTCCAAACGCCAAACGCTACCCAAAATGCTATTGCCAAACATGCCCTTAATCTACACTATATTCCATACCATAAGAGTAGAATCTGTTAATGGATATATAGTTGAACACATGTCTAACACAATTACGTACTGTGGACTAGTTTAATTCTTGTGGCTAGGGTTCTGTTTATATTATTGTGATTGCTTATACTATATATATAGTGTGCCCTGACTAGTATGTGGATATCTAGTTATCTACTGGGATAAGTGCTTATAATATCCTCGGACTTCACTTCAAGTAAATCTTGGACTTATTTTCTTAACTTGTCACATAAACAAAAGTTATGAAGTAATTAAATCATGGATTCATTTGATAAAAATAATCCTAAAAATTATCAGTTTGAAATGGAATAACAAAGAAATTGCTTATATTGTAATCATAATAATATTTCACTTGTCATCAGTGCCAAAATGGGCACTTCATATGGACAGTATCACATAGGAAGCATGATCAACCCACTCAAATTTAACAAGTTTCAAATCAAGTTAGTTAGATTTAAGCATCCCTTGCATATGAATTATTTTCTCTGTTGGCACAATATCACCAGATGAGTATGCTAAGATTAATTTCAAGCCAAGCCAAGCCAAATGGAAGCCAAATTATAATCATATTAAGTGGGTTTTTGAGATAAACTTTGACAACAGCCAAATTTGAGAGCAAGCTAGCACATCTCATTCAAGTTCCCAGTCTCACTTAAGACCCCCTCTTGAAAAATAAAGTTAAAATGAATAGTGTGATAAAGACAGGCAACTTACCAAAAAAATCAATCATGAGACGACCATCAGAGCAACGACCACTAGGACGATGAAAGAAAGTCTGACCATATGGAAGCCTGCCACTTCCATATCGGGGATCTTCTCGTATAATATTTCCAGTATCGGCTATGGAATCTCCAAATTGGTATATGGCTTCAAAACGAGGCTTCTCCGATAGTGAAAGACCATTGATCATGCCACACACCAAGGAGGGGAGAAGAGTAAGAAAACAGAGGAGAGATGAGACCTCCATTGGCTTATGTCTAAGCAGTTGGAAATCTCCGATGTTGGGAACCTTTGTTTTAAAAAAAAAAAAAAAAGTAGTTGGGACTCACGGCCAAACGAAATGGCTATAGAGATGGTACAGCTGGACAGAATATATTTGTGGACAAAAGCTACGGAGGAGTGATCAGCATACAATTGTCAACATTATTGGCCACCTTTTTTCACCCACCACTTGGTTGGCCCCACTTGGAAATGCGAAATCTTTCCACAGTCGCATCAGATTTTTCTGTCCAAAATTAAGTACACCGTCTAAAATACCCTTTCATGAAAAAGGGGTTAGAGAGCAGTAAGACTCTTATAACATTCCCAACTCACATTCGCAGATTCTCCTATGCCGACAGAAGTTGTTCAAGAATGTTTGAATTTGGATAAGTAGTTGGGTATTTGTGTTGTAGGAAATGTGATTCTATTATTTGGAGGATTACATAAAGTTTGAGAAGAAAATTGAAAAGTGAGCAACAATAAGGTGACGAACTGATTGAATTATTGACAGTGACTTCTTTTGAGTTTTTACTAGCTGGTATGATGGGCTTTAGATGTTTATTTTTCTTTATGCTAGCTGTGTATTTACAATTTAGCAGTTGTCTTTGTACTTACCTCATTGCACTATTTTGGGTTTTACCTTACTACTAATCGGGAAAAAAAAAAACATTACCAACTCACATTTTATATTTTGAAACTGTACTCTATAAAAGGGCAGCCCGGTGCACAAGCATCCCGCGCTCACGCAGGGTCCGGGGAAGGGCCGCACCCCATGGGGTGAATTGTAGGCAACCTAACCTGACTTTGTCAGTGGCTGATTCCACGGCTCGAACCCGTGACCTTTTGGTCACACTGTACTCTATCATATTAGCAAAAGTTTTAATTTTTTGGAACTCGTATTTCTTTCTTTCTACAATTCGTGGAACTCCAAATTAAATTACTTAATAAAATATTTGTAATGGATGCACCTCATAACGTAAATATTTTTTTAATAGCTCAAAGAATATTTTTAAGGAGAAAAAAAAGAAAAAAAATCACAAACAGACAGACAAAGTTGGATTGAAGGGTGGAACGACAGTGCATTCCTACCCACGAGAATGGGCAGTAACCATATGGCGATGTGACCCACATGATGGAACACGCATTCCTCGGGTGTGGGCTCTTATTATTTGGAAGAGCTGAAGGTGGAATGTGCCTACGTGGAGACTCGCAGATCGGAGAGCAAGTAGGGCAAAAAAACGATGACGGTTTTTTGGGTGCTCGGGGAGAGGATGGAGGCAAGAGTTTCTCGAGTTTTTAGTCAAATAGGTGTCTGAACTTTCAGGTTTATAAACTTTAGGTGCCTAAACTTTTTCACAATTAATCTTCGGGCCTGAATTTTTTCAACACTTGATATAGGGTCCTCATTTTATTTTTTAAAAAATATATTTTTAGATAAAAAATATTATTAATATTATTTTATGACAATTCTTTTAAAATCAAAAGATGTTATTAGCATTATTGACTTGGCTAATTTTTCAATAAAAAAACCATAGCCATTTTTTAGATAAAGACTTTTGAATTCAAAAAAAGGAATTTGTACTTTTATTTTAAAAAAATATGTTTTTAGATAAAAAAAATATTATTAATATTATTTGATGACAATTTTTTTTAAAATCAAAAGATGTTATTAGCATCATTGACTTTGCCAATTTTTTTTATCAAAAAAAACATAGCCATTTTTTTAGAAAAAGACTTTTGAACTTAAAAAGGAATTTGTACTTAAAAAAAAGTTGCGATAGTCTAAAATAAAAAGAATATAGCTATACAATAATTGTTGATACCATTGAAAACCTAACTATTTTTTGTTTAATTTTTCGCTAATCATCTTCACCTTTTCCTAATTACTTAAACAAAGAGAGGAACATAAAAGGTTGCAACCATACCCCGTCAAGCAGTTACAACATTGGCAATATTTTCTAACCTGTAATAAGATGAAATTCACTTTGTGTATTCATCCCAAAATTTGTCCTCAAGTAAGAGATGATTTTTCTTATTAAATATTTTCAAATTTTTTAATAATTTTCAACATCTTTTTCTTTTGTTATGACTATAATATATTTTGAGGTTTTTTTGACATAAAATAATTATAATAATATTTTTCATTTAAAAGTATATTTTTTATAAAAGTGAGTCACCTATGTTAAGTGTTCAAAAAGTTCAGTTACTTAGATTAACTATAGAAAAAGTTCAGGCACTTAAAGTTTATAAATTTAAAAATTTAGGCACTTATTTATAGACTTGGCAAATGGACGGGTCGGGTCTTAGTTCCATTCGGGTCACTTTTGGGCCAACTATGTTCAGATCCAACACAGGTTCAGTTCGGGATGAAGTTCGGGTTTGAGTCACTTTCGGTTCAACCATATTCAGGTTAGGTGCCACTTGGTTAGGTGCAAAGCGGCTCAGCTCATTGAACTTCGCCGCATATGCTATTACGCTCATTTCTCCTTGCTTTAGGCATAAGAACTCCTGTTCCTTAGTTCTTCTTACATCATGAGAGTAATATTGAGCATCCATCAAGGCTTTCAGTTGGTTCCAGATGTATGCGGGTTCACCCGCTCTAGGTTTTACCGTTCTCCACCAGAATTCAGCTTCTTTTTCGAATTGATAGGTGGCCAGATGCACCTTAAATCCCTCAGGGCACTCCATGATTTCAATTAAGTTTTCCATTCTCCTGAGCCACTCCTCGTATACCATAGGGTTAGTTCCATCTTCAAACTTGGGAGATTTAAGCTTATTAAACTGACATATCATCTCCATGACAGTTGGTTCTGGTGTTAGCTTGCATCAAGGAGGCATTTGTCACACATTCACACAAGGAATTACTTAGTTCCATTGTCAACAAGGGTTAACATGCGATCACTCTAGGCCCTGTAGGGGTATGATTCCTTGGCTAATGGAATGATTTGCAAGTGGGCAAAAAACTTAAAAGCTTACATCTGGTTTATTTTCATACAACATAACATCTGTGAACATGGGTTCACGCTTTTCTTTCTCACTCCTCGCCTGAGTTATCACTTCCAGGAAAGTCGTTGGCTATAGACTCGTCTGAACTCTCAATTTGGTTGTGGTTTAGGGGTAATAGTTCTTGCAATATCTTAGTAGGAGCATATTCGATGCTGTGTGTGTTCCATCCACTAGCTCCTCTATCCTAAGTATAGTAGCTTGCCATCCTCGAGGGTAGAGCGTTCCATAGGCATCTACCCAACGCAGCCACAACGTGGCAATTTGTTTGTGGCGTCTTGCTTGGGGTTTCTCAGCAAAGAAGCGTCTCATTTGGTGATGCTCTAGCTAGTTCCTCTCATCCACAGTGGTGGAGAGGTGTTGGCTCACCACAGGCTGAATGAGTTCGGTTTGGACAAGTTGGGCGGTAACAACGCTTCTTTGAAATGAAGTGGACCCTACATAGTTTATACAGTGTTCTGCCCGTAGTAGAAATTCTACCAAACCCCAATAGGTGAAAGGGGTATATACATTCATGCGCAAGGTCCAATGTTGCAAGGTGATTGCTACTTCCCTCCATTTACCATCTATCGATATCTTCCTTATAAAACCAACCACCCAATCATTTTGGGGGATTCTATGGGAAGCTCGTCGGTTATGCATCTCTAAAGCTTGCCAATACATGACCGCATTCCACGCGGCCCACTAGAAGGGTAGATATGCTTAATCAACTATGTGGAAAATCATCATACACTACCACTGTAATAGTAAGCGAGTAACCAGCAGACACATACATATTATACGTTACACACTTGTTAATACAAGTAATACCAAGTAAGACATGACCATATGAGCACATAAGTCACGTATTTCACACAGCACACGCCTATTATGGTATCTAAATGCATAATGCAAACCTGTGGCTCTGATACCACCTAATGTAACGCCCCCAACCTAGGAAGAGTCACATCACGAGGACTTCCTAGAGGGAAATCCTTAAGGCTCTTGATGATCAAGGGTTTGGATTAACATTTAGATAGTCTTTCTAAAATAAAACTGCTAGAGTTTCCCCTATTTTAGCAACATTTTAGGGTCTTAGATCAGTTAAGGGTACCTGTGGACTGGTAATAAGGTATAACATATGCTGAAATGACTCAAATTCATTGCCTCAGGTGACTCGCCCGGATTACTAACGTTCAAACAACTAAAACAAGGGTCAGAATGATACATATACAAGTACAAAGCCAACTACATGCTTTCACATACAACAATGAACTTAAAAATTGACAACGCGGTAGGCATCAGGCACTTTGCAAAGCTGGCAGAGACTTCTGAGGGGTCGGCAACAAATAACTTCAAAGGATCTCTTATATCTACTAAAATTGAACCTGGGAAAAACGGAAATAATAAGGGGATGAGCAACCACACACTCAGTGAGAATTCCGCTACTCCTTAAAATCCAAAACAGTTGCAGGCAATAATACTAGTAATAGCCACATATCACGCATTCATACTTTACTATTATATCAGACGATCAAAATCCCCAAGGAAAGATCACCACCTATAAAACTTCATTCTAAGCCCTTAACTCGTTTCTAGGCCCTAAACGACCAATCTTCCCTAGTAACAAATAGTTAGGCACATAATCGAACAAGCAACAAGGATTGAGTTTGAAGCTTTCAAATATACTTTTGAAAATGCAGTGACTCTTCATATATTCCAAGAATGGTTTATAATTCATGCTAACTTCTTTAAAGCTCATAATTATTTTTGAAAGTACTCAAAACATCTAAACTGATATGAAAGACTTGGAAAGAAACATTCTTTCATCGAATATGCAAATTGAAAAGTTGGAATGTACGATGCATTACTAGCTTGTAACTATACTTCATTTGAAACTTCATTTAAGCTATACTGAGAAACTCATTCATAAAATATGTGCAGGGTAGGCACCTTTGGAAGCTTTCTTTCTTTTCTGAAAAAAAACACTTTAGTTAACCTCTTGAGATTCATATTCTTTAAAAGAAACTTCTTTCAAATTGGTCCTCTGATGATTCTATAAGCTTTTCAAATCTCATTCAATATGGCCTCGTAATGGCCCTTATAAATCTTTCTATTCTAAAATACTTAAAATGGTGGAATGCCAACTTCTTTTCATACTTATTAGAAACTTACTCATAGCATAAAAACATCTTATTATGCTAGCTAGGGGAGGTTTACAGTGCTCCTAAATGAGATTGTCACTCACAACTCACGTTATCCCCAGGGTATACGTACATAACTTTTGGCCAAAACACATATCAGCAAATAAACTCAAACTTCGACATTGTCTTCAGTAGGGCAACAACTCATACCAAGATAATCATATCCTGAGTCCAGTCCCTCCCTCAAGGTTTTCTTATGCGTCACACATCATAACTTATTTGGGGAGTAGCTCACACGAGGATAATTCATATCTTGAGTCCAGTTCCCAATATTTCTTTAGGGGGAAACAGCTCACGCCATCTTTGCGTCCAGTTTCCAAGAATAGCTCACACCAAGATAATTCATATCTTGAGTTCAGTTCCTAACATTTCTTCAGGAGGAAACAGCTCACGCTATCTTTGCGTCAGTTCCCACCGTGGCCAATTGCCTAGCGCTTTCTTAGCCTTTAAAAACGTATTTCATTTCTCTTATTCAGTTGCTTACTATACTGAGAACTCACATTTTTACAAAACGATCATAACCTTTCTACATGCTTATAGTTCAGTTCGTTTTTAATTTAAGAACTTTTTATAAACGTAATACTTTTACTAACTCGTAAAACGACTTTACTTTTAACTTAAAAGTTTCTTATAAACGTAATACATTTACTAATTCGTAAAATGACTTCGTTTCTAACTTACAAGGTTCGTATAAACATAATAAGTTTGCTAAATCGTAAAACGACTTTGTTTTCAACTTAAAAGCTTCTTATAAATGTAATAAGTTTGCTAAATCGTAAGACCACTTCGTGTTTAACTTTAAAGCTTCTTATAAATGTAAAACGACTGCTAGTTCGTAAAGCGACTTTGTTTTTAACTTAAAAGCTTCTTAATAACATAATACGTTTGTTAGTTCGTAAAACGACTTCGATGGAAAATTCGAATCAGTTGTCAATGGTCAAGTGTGATTTGGGTCAGGTGGGATTCAGCTCAATGATTAGGTGAATATCAGATCAAGTGTAAATCGAATCGAACATAAATCAAGTCGGGTTAGATTCGAATCATTGTATGTTTTCAATGTAGCTATCTTTAATTCTTTACTCTTAAATTGTCCAAAGGATTATGCATCATTAAGCCAAGTTTCTCAATTGAGTTCATGCGATGACAAAATAAGTGGACCAACCTAGCGCAAATCAGTTGTCAATGGTCTCATTTGTGAGCCCAATGCCAAAATATACCTTGAAAAATGAAAAAAAAAAGAAAGAAAATAACGAAATTTTTATTTAGACTCCGATATTGGTTTATAACTTCATGTTTGTAATATTTGGAGTTGGTAAATAGAAACAGGCTGGTTCAAGTCGACATTTTTAATACTCGAATCAATATTCTATGATAGCTCATTAAGTCATCATACATCAAAATTCAAAGATTTGTCTTTTTGAGATTAACAATTTGATTTACATTTGCTCAATGAGTCAAAACTAAAAAGCAACAACAATATATGTGTGTGTGTCAATTAGCATTATATTTATGTGATTGTGAATGCTCGTTATTCAAACTCGAGACTTGGAACTTAATTGTCCAAAACTCAAATGAATCACATTATTATGACATCATATGTAACCATACATTCTTGAGTATGCTTTTGTAGAACTAAACATGTTATGAAGATGATTTAGAATCGTAGCTCAGTAGAGCGGAGTTTTTAGCAGTAGTCACAGAATGATATTATAAATTTATATTCATGGCGTGCATTACATTAAGTCATTAAGTGTATCAAATAGTAAAATAGAATTGCTAGATCCTAATAAGTTTAATAAATTGTTAATTATACTTATCTTTTCTTAATTCCTATTGTGATAAAATATTTTTTCTCTTATATTTTTACTACATATGTATCAAATTAAAAATTTAAAACTATCAACTATTTTTTTTTTCCTCTTAAGTTTTGAATTGATTTTATTTGTAAAAATTCCTTCTTCAGTTGTTTTTCTTTTCCCACCCAGACTCAACTAATTGAGTTCAAAAAATTCAAAATTCCCTCCAAAAGAGAAAAGATTAAAACCTAAAAAAAAAGTTACTACTTATTCGGTAAAATTGAGTCGAGTAAGAATCAGATCGGTTTTAAATCGGGTACGGTTTGGGTTCGGGTTGTCCATTTTCGGTTCACTTCTAGTTGGGTCACTACGGATCGGGTTTGAATTGTGTTGGGTCATTTCAGGTGTGGGTCATTTCAGTTCATGCTACAATTAGGGTTTCGTTCGATTATGGATCGGTTTACTTCAGGTGTTTGGGTCCAAATCTGTTCATCCCATTTCGAATGCCAGTTCGGGTATGGATTTGGATTATTCAATTTGAATTTTAAATCTCGGGTCAATTTTACTAGATCTACTTATTTAATTAAAAACTCGGAGTTTCTGAAACTTTGTTGCAGGAAAGAGAGAAAAAAGAGGAAAAGAGCCCCAGTCACTCCTAATAGCTCCCAGCTTTTGGCATTTATTTAATTTGTTTCCTTTTATTTGCTTTATTAGTTACAACAGTATTATTTTGAGCCAACGGCTATCTTGACCTAATGGCTGCTCCGTCCACCCACTATAGTCGTTAATGGAAAAAAACATGCGTTTTAAGAATTATTTAATACTCCAACTATTCTCTAACAAACAGTATTCAAAAATTACTGTGGATGTAAATTATGTTGTACAGAATAAAGTCTTCTCTATTTTTGAAAATAATGGTGTATTGTACGAGACAATCCCACAGTGATTTATCATAAGATCGCCTATGTGGCAAGATTTTTTCGTTTAAATTTAGGAAATTGCTAATAAATATGTATGAGACGGTCTCAAAGAAGACTTATTACTAGGATTATGATGCTTTCCTTACTGCAAATGAACCAGAGATCAAATGCTTTTTATTTCCAGGGACATGGCACCATATTCAAGTGAAAGCTAGGGATAAAATTCTTTTCATCAATTCATAGGTGTCATATTTAAATCAAAAGAGAAAAAAATTAAAAGTGAAGATTTTTCAATCAACATAAAAAATTGAATCAATTTCTCCTTGCCCCCACATTATACGAGTAGCTTTAGGCCTAGTTTTTTTTGCTAGAGAAGTTAATTTTCATGTACCTTGGGATACGAGTTATTAATAACTCTATGTCTATATTTTTAGACTAATATTTTAGTACCCTGAAATTTAGGAACTGAAATTTTTAGGCACCCCCGTATTTTTTGTACACCCTTAAACTTTTGAGGTTTGCATTTTTAGCTCAAATTCTTAAAAACTTACTTTCGAAAATTTTTATTTTATGCATGTGATATTCTTCTCAAAGACACTATTCAAAACCGTCTTTTAATTGGTATGAGAGGCACGTGAGCAAAATAATTAATATAATTAAGCTAATTGGTAGTTAATTAAGTTAATTAATTATATTTAATGCTTAAATCATCATCTACTTGTCTTGCTCCAAATTATTCACGTATTATGCACATACTAAACGGAACCACTTCACTAGCACTACAGTTAAACTATGTTACTAATATAGTTTTAGAATTAAATGATGAATTAGCTAAAATTAAGACTGAAATTAATAAGATAAAGAATCAATTGTCTGTAATCCATCTTTCTTTAATCAACGAAGTTAGACATAGGGAAAAATCTGACTTAAGTATTCCATTTCAGCATAAATATCCTTTGCAAAATCTAAACGACAAAAAATCTCTTTCCTTTGCGAGATATGAAAATCGAAAAAGAAGTGGAAGAAAAATCAACTAAAAAATCATCGAAAAATGCAGAGAAAGAAGAAGATGATGAAATATAAGTAGTACAATCAAGAAGAGTTACAAAATATATTTGATAAAGAATAAAATCCAGAGGTCTTAAACAAAATCATGGGTGCCATAACAGGCAAACAAGAAGCACTATCTGAAGATAATGAAGAAACAAATAAGATCAAATTAGAAGAAGAGGTATATTAACGGATGAACCTAATTAAACTGGAAAGTTTGGATGTTGTTAATTATTTAGAAGAAATTAGGGGAAAGTTGGAGAAAAAACAAGGAAAACTGGCAGCAGAAAGTGAAATTAATGAAATTAGCGAAGACCTGAACATCGACGAATTTGAACCCAATTTAGCTTACAATGTAATTCTGAAACCTGAAGAGTTTGGTGAATCATCTAAACAAAATACTTTTTTATAAGACCTAGATATGTAATAGCAGGAAGGACCACCAACTTTTCCTTTGGGTTCATTCCAAGGAAAACCACATCGTTTGAAGAGATTAGCCTTACTCCAAAGCCAAACTGCTTACATCGTAAATAACGGTAAAGCTCGTAATAGACAAGAAATTTTCGAGCTTTGAAAAAGGGGTATGAGTAGTGTCCTAAACTAGAATATCACATGGACTGCTGGAAATTTTCTAACCTATATTGACATAGTTTTTCTAGCATTGCAGCTGAATGGTATGACTTATTAGATGAGGAAGGTAAAAATGTATTAAAGATAATGTAAATACCAACTACTACGTTCAAAAAATCATGTTAGTAAATTGAAACTAAATTTATCGAAGCTAAGGTTGATTATAAAGTAAAGGTTAGAGAGTGGCAAATAAAGATTAATAACATAGGGTTTCGGGACATGAGGTATCTAAAAAATTATATTGTTGAACTTAGTTAATATTATTACAAAATTGGGCATAATGAAACCAATCTTAACATATTTTATGATAAATTATTTTATCTGATAAATTCCATTATCAATAAAGAATACATTACATGGCTTAAAAAAGCAGATATCAATGATACTCTTGGAACAAGAATCTCATATCTAAGACAATGGGTCATGATTAATGTCTTGATCTAAAAATCAAAAGAAAATAAAGAAACGATTTCTTGCCTATTGGGATAATCGTAATCAATGGGGAAATGGATCTAAGAAGAGAAGGGAAAAAGAATAAGAAAAAGTGCTTTAGCATGCAAAGTCAAGAAAAATACAATAGAACATGTTATAGCAAGTCCAGTCCAAAAAAGGAAGAATTTTGGGAAGAGTTGCTTCTTGTCATGCATGGAAAACAATTATAAGTGTTAGGCATGCGGAGAAGTAGACTATTATGCAAACGAATGCAAACATAGGAAAAATAACAAGCTAATTAAAATATTGGGAAGTTTAGACTATTTTGAGCTTAGTGAAGAAGAAGAACTAGACCGTGCCTTGGAAAGAAGGGAGTTGTAAGATAGTAGTGGAAGATGAATATGAAGAAATAGATTATGAAGAAATTAGTCATGCGATGAAAATTAGCTCATTAGTCTTAGCGATCTTCTACGAGAAGAATTTATCATAGATAATGAGAATAAAGATGTCAAAGAAGATTGTGTCCTTCCTATAATACAAAAAAGACATGATCAGTAAAATGTTCATCTTCCAATCAAAGTCTAAGTACGTATGCAAAACAATGGAAGGAGATTTAGAAATAAATGTCATCCTTAAGCACAACAACTCTAGAAAGTACTACTATATCCATGTTAAAAGTGCCTAAATTCAAATTACAACATTACAATATTATGGTAAAGATATTAATCTTTATGCTTTGCTCTAGAATATTAAGCATACCAAATTTAATTACCAAATTTTCACAGAGATTAACACCAATTTGTATAATGGTTCAATAGGACACAATTGCTAACCTAGATATTATATGACCCTAAAAAATAAATTTGCCAAAAACTTTGTATCTCTTAAGATACAATTGCGATGGATATGAAAATAGGAGGTTACCCACTAAGGACATTTTTGCAAAATAAATTACAAATTAGATAATACTATAAACATTATACTAAGGAAACCATTATAGAGGCCGAAAAATTTATAAGTCCTATTGAAAATGTTAAAATTCAAAGCATAAAATTCAAGAGATGAAAATCAATGGGTCTTGGATATCTAGCTTTGCCAACCCCACAAAAATCAGTAAGAAGAATGTAATAAAAGTCGATGACAATAAAAAAAATCATTAAACTCCAATTGTTAAGAGGCATGAGTGCAAGATCATAATAGGAGGAAGGATCCTCAATAACTAAAGAAGAAATTAAAGAAGATGATACAATTAGTTTGACCAGTGAAATGAGTAGAATGAGTTTCGAGCCCGTAAGACATAATGTAGATTGAAGTACAAGTTTCGATAGAAAAGTCATTGGACACAAAGTAAGAATGATTAGTGAGCCAATTTATGAGGATGAATTAGTGAAAAATATGACTATGGAGATATGTTATGAAGTTACCAATAGTAATCTTAATAGTATTTATATCCCAATAAATATATATTGAAAGGAATATAATAGACATGAATTCTGCACTTACATCGATAGTAGTTGTTCTGTCTTTTTTAAAAAAAGATCTTTATTTGCAGAATCTATAGGGACAAAAGCCCAAAATCCTTTATAAGTAGGAAAACCTGATAATAGCATATTGGACCACAACATAGCCATCGAAGGGCTATCCACACAAATAAGAGGAGTCAAATATCTTATACTAGTTCTATGGGCTACTGATCAACCATATGATGATATGATTATATGAAATAATTTTCAAATGTTGTAAATTTTCAAATGTTGTATTCTCCATGCAAACCATAAGCCGAATTATATTCATGATAAATGGTCACTCGGTTCCTATTGATAAGTTAAATAAAGCTTACATGCATCAAAAGATTGAGTTTACACACAACTAGTGTGGTAAGAAGATAATTCCTATACAACGTGAAATAACTCTTACAATCTCACTACTTGAGTTATCTACTAAAGAGCATATTGTTGAACAACAAGAACAATAATGCAAAGAGCTCTACTATGATAATCCTCTTAAATTTTGGGATAAAGATAAGATATTTGCAAAGATTACTTTGCTAAACCCTAACACTATTGTCCGAGTTAAACAAATAGTTTATACACTCCAGGATATCCAAGAATTTGATAAGCAAACCAAAAAAAATTTGGATAAAGCATTAATTAGGAATAGTAAGTGTCTTCACACTAGCTCCGCTTTCATGGTAGGAAATCACGCTGATGAAAAAAAGAGAAAAAGTTAGAATGGTAATCAATTACAGAAAGTTTATTGATAATACTGTCTTTGATGGTTATTATATTCCTAAAAAAATAGTTCTTATTAATGGAATCCAAGGAGTCATTGGGTTTTCGAAAATGGATTACTAAAGCAGATATTGGCAAATAAAAATGGATGAAGAAACATTCAGTTGACTGTTTTTAGTGCTCATCGAGGACATTATAAGTGGATAGTAATGTCATTTGGTCTTAATAATGCGTCTTAAGTTTTCAAAAGAAGAATGGATAATGCTTTCAAAGATCTTAATTATTATGGTCTAGTTTACATTACAGCTAAATTAAGAAAACGATTACAACAGAAACTCAAGGAAAAAGTAAGTTGGACATGAACTCTTAGTGATTCGAAGACTATTCAAAACTTCAAGAAGATGTGCAAAACTCTTCGTGTTCTTAATTTTTCTAGTAAAGGAAATTATTTAATTCTTGAGACAGACACCATCAATGAGCATTAAAGTGTAGTACTCAAAATTAAAGAAAGTGAAAACTCTACAAATATTAAAGTGGAAATTTTAATGAAGCAAAATGCAACTATCCTATGATGAAAAAAGAAATCCTTGTAGTCATAAGGGGAATTGAAAAGTTCTTAATCCTTTTAGCCCGAACATATTTTCTTATTCAAACTAATTACAAAGGTATACTAGGTTTTGTGAAATTTTTTTTTATCAAATATACAAGTACAATAGCAATTAAAACTTTAGTAATTATGGTTTGACCAGTTTTCTTTCTCTATTGAAGATATACAAGGATCAAAGAATTCTCCAGTAGATTGTCTAACTAGTGAACTAACCAATGGTGATCGTTAGAGCAAAACTCCTGCAGGAAAAGGAGAAATCCAAAGTAAAATGTCATTACTACTAGATAGAGTTTCTCCTCCTAGTAGGATCCTTATGGACATTTTAGAATTTCATATAAGAAGTAGATCTCGCTCTGGTTTGTTGTCTTCAACCTACCTAATAATACAAAGATTCAACCTTTTAGAGTAAAAAATGAATTACATAAGGTGTCTTTATGTTGTTCAAGCAAAAATAAGTTCCTATGTTAAAGAAAAATGGTTCAACGATTGGTATCCAACCTAAATCGACTACTACCATTATTGTTTCTATCATATTTGAGAATCATGTAGTAATAACATCTTTTTTTTCTCATAGATTTGGAGTTGGGGGTGTTAGATTCCTGGCAAATTCAATCTCTCTAGATGACCCCGTCATAAAAGCTTGGGAATATGAGGTGGTCGTTTAGCTCATGGAATCCCTCATCCGAAGTGCACATTGTTCTAAAGACTAACTGATTTTCAAAACTGCTTGTTTAATTAAAAGAATCCATTGGATTCTCACATCTCCTGATAGTCCAAAAAGAGTTTCATACAACAGAAGTCTGCATATTGAGATACATTGTGCATTGATTGAATATGAAAATGGAAAGGCCAAACCAACCAATTATCTTATTCATTTATTTGATCTGGAAGATCTTAATGATCACTGGCAAGAATAGTTTCTATAATGAATAGAACTAGTTAGTGATCATGTTTTAGCAAAAACTGTTGGTTTTACAACATTTATCAACAAATCTGGGCACTGATTGAACAAGAAAAAAATACTAATGCATTACAAGAACGCTACTTTCAGTCATTATAATTATTTCAACAAATATATGATGGTAGAAGGAGTTACTTCAAACGATGTCTTTGATTATCTCTTTGATGTTGGATCAAAAAAATTCTTATCAAAAAAGAAATGACATATTTACATGAATTACCTGAAAAATGGGATCCAGAGCATTTTGTACTTGATGAGGACTTTGATGATCATCTAGATAATGATGGACTTGAAATCATTATTGGAGTAAAGGTGTATAAAAGCTTAATATGGATGACTAGTCTTGTCAGCATTAAGTGTTCTAAAAAGTTATTTCATCATGACGTGTTATCCTCTCAAGTGTCAAGTCGGTAAAATAATGCAGTTTACTGTAGCCATGTGAAAGAATTCTATAACAATACATGTACTGTAGCCATTTGGGCATCGTATGTATTCAAACTCCTCTATTAAAGGAGAAGTTGAGTGTTGCAAAGTGACATAGTTATTTGAGCATGCTTTAGCAAAAGAAAAATTGAGATTCTCCACTTCTTTATAAGCAAGCATCTATCATGATCTTAGTTGCTTAAGTTCCTCTTCAATCTTTTCACTATAATATTTTCACTTTCAAGCTTTCAATAAGATAAGTTTTCTAGTAGAGAACGTTATTCATTCAAACCTTATGTTTGAAATGGTTTTGTGATGTGCCTGATTTAAAGAAGGTTTGGTTGAGATTAACAATTGCTATAAACTAGAAGCTAGAGGAACGCTAGGATCAAATGCTAACTAAGTTCAGGTTACGATCAAAACTCATTAATTAAGCTTTATTATATTGCTAAGCATGGTGCGCCTATAATCACATAAAAATATAATATTTACGATATAAGTAGTAGGTTATAATAACTAGTATTAGTACAGTCATTATAAGAAATTTATCATTTAGAATAGACATATTTCCTAAAAAGCCCTAAAAATAGTTTTATTGCATATTCTATTCAAATTTGAGGTCTTTTCATAATTTTCCAAAAGTTTTGGTTCGAAAGTCTGAAGATGAATATTTTGCAAGGTAGTAAAAAGTCAAAGCATAAGACCTTGAGGTACGAGAAAAAATTAAGTAAAAGAAGTGAGGCCTAAAAAAATCAAAGACACATATGTCAAGGTACTAGCAAGTCAACTATCATTTTTGCTATAAAAAGGTCCAGTTTTCTTGTCTACGTCACATCCCCCATTATCCTTCTCTCACCTTGAATTTCATAGTTCCTACCTTCAACAACATTCATGGAACCTAGACCCAAAAAAGTTTTAACCAATTCCTGTAATATGCTATTGTTGACTTCCTACTTAGGAAGGGCGTATAAGGAAAGATCCAATATGGTACAGGGGCCTGAGTTGAGTCCAAATACTTTATTTCACTAAGGACAGTATCTCACATCTAGAGACAAGCAAGAAGTTGTATGTTGAATGACTCATTAATCAATGTTGCTTGGAGAATACCTCACAAAATTAGGAGGAAAAAAAAGATTGAAATTGACCATAATCTTGTCCATAAGTTCCTCCACGTCTCTACATCGACCTTTTCTCATTTACCAAATCATTGGATATACCCTAATGGGCATTGCATGCATTGTTCAAACTGGACATATAAGAAGGCATACTAATGCACTGAAGCCTTAATTAACATATGAAAATAAGTGTAAGGACTATGACCCAAAACCCTAGGTGAGGTCCCTCAGGAATGGTTAGACCCATGTGTTAGGAGTGTGTTTGGATTTTATTGTTTATTTTCAATAGAAGACACATCAAACTGTAATAAAATGAGGGCTACCTGGCAGAGAGGATTGCATAGCAGCCTTGATCCAGGATCCCAGCCGAGATTTTGGCATCTCCTCATCAATCTTTCTGGTTGAGCCAAAAGACTGAGCTGTAGTACTAGTGCAAGAACCGGATCGGGTGCTTAGCTCAGCATAATTTCTAAGTTTCTGGCTCAAACACAGCTACTACTAGGATCCCGAAGCCCCCCCCATCAAAAACAATTTGGCACATACAAAAAGCAGTTAATTTAATTAATAGAGTTGCCATTGAGTTTGTAGAACAACTTACAAAACCAATTCTACTCTAAAAAGAGCTATAAACCGAAAAGGATACCGAAAGGAATAATTGGCTCATTTTAAAGAGGTTTTCAAAAAGGCCCCCTGTGTCATCCCTATAATGGGAGCCATTTGACTCCGTAAGCTTGAAGTGGGTATCCAGATTCGGCTGCAAGGGTATGATGATGTGATGGAGTGTATCACATCATCGCCATTCATCACTAGCGACCTCTACTAACCAATGCGGTAAATCAAAATCTAATTACACTTCAAATAGCAAGCATGTAGCATATTAAGATCATCAAAATGAGAGCATAAAATTAAAAGTGCAGTGTTAGTCAAAAGGAATTCAATGAAGTAATTTAAATAATTACTGCAACAGGGTTAAACTAACTAAAGATTGCATCGTCATTCAAAGCTAAAATTGAATAAAGCAACCAAGGAAGGAAAAAAGGGACAGAATAAGGGTAGTTTAATTCGTGCCCTCAGGATGACCTACCTGATCTCCTTGGGAACCGAACAGAATGAAACCTTCTAAATAACCAACCAATGTCTCACTCTTTATGCCTCCCGATTTTCTCAACATTTAATGTGTTTCCCGCAGGATTTTTCGATGTATGTCTCCCTAATTTTGTGCGGTGCATTTTCCCCCTGGTTTATTCTATCTTGAAGCTTAAGGGGTAGCCCCTTTTATAGACCTATAAGGGGTTGTGTGAGCTGATTAGCAAAAGGTGACCTAATTCAACTCTTAATAGGCTTAATCTAAATGAATGCACCTATTTCGATAAAACCCTATTTTGCTAAGACACTTTTTAGACACCAAGAAGAACTCTAGAGAACCTAATCGGGGTCTTGCCAACCGTCGGGAATCCTGCTCGATTCTTAGTTGGTTTATACTAGAACCTAGCCACGTTATGGGCTCATTTCATGCTATAGGCCAAACTAATTTTTTTTTTCAATTTGTTTCTGTCCATTTTAGTTTTCAATCAAGGATTAATCCGCTGGGCCTCTAAGTACACAGAACGGGGAACAAGTTTCATCTTCAAGTATTCTATAAAATTTAAGACATCATTTTTAGATGTCTATAGTTAGCCCTCACTTTGAACTACCCTGTGCAAGGTGAAGGTCAAAGTAGTTGGCTATTATGCTTACCCGTTGACCTTTTTTCAATCTAACAATTCTGAACTTTGATCTTTCATTAGTCTAGCAACTCTAAATTTGGTGACATGATAACCTAAAGACTTGTAGTCAGGTCCATGTGAACTTGGTGGCTTGAGAGCCTATAACCAGATCCTTATGAACTTAGCAGTGTGAGCGTGCAAAGACTTGTAGCTAAATCCCTATATACTTAATGGCACGAGCGTTTCAAGATCTGTAACCAGATCCTATGAAAGCTTTATGACCTTTAGCCATATCCCTGTAAATTTGGTGGCTTGACCACCTGAAGATTTGTGGCCAAATCCCTGTGAATTTGTTTTATGAGAAACTAAAGACTTGTAGCCAGATCCACACGAATTTAATGGTGTAAGAGCCTAAAGATTTGAAGCCAAATCCTTGTGAATTTGTTTGCATTTAAGCCTAAAGATCTATAGTCTGATCGTTGTGAACTTGGCGTGCTTGCATGGAGACCTATATCCAGATCCATGTAAACTTGGTGACATAGAAGCATAAAGACCTATAGCCAGATACCTATGAACTTGGTACTGTGTAAGCCTAAAGACATGTAGCCAGATCAATGTGAACTTGGTGGTATTTGAACGCCGAAAACCTATAGCTTGATCCTTGTAAACTTGCTAGCATATAAGCTTGAGAATATGTAGTCAGATCCTTATGAACTTGGTGGCGTAAGAGCCTAAAGATCTTTAGCCAAATCCTTGTGAACTTATTGGCATGTGAGCTTAAAGACTTGCAGCCAGATCCCTGTGAACTTGGTGAGTCAGATCCCTGTGAACTTGGTGGCATATGAGCTTAAAGATCTATTGATGTAAATTTTGTGTTTAGTTTTAAAAATCATTTTTACTTGCAAGTGCGCAAGGTTAATTATAGACTAGCAAGTAAAGGGTGTTGATCCCATGAGAAACAATAGTGATTTTTAATTTAACTTTTCCAATTATAAAGAATAATTCAATTGAGGAGTTCAATTTTCGCTATAGATTAAAGGAACAAAACAAAAGCAAATATGTCCAGTAGAGAGAAATCAGATTAAAGATGGATCTAGGACTTTGGATTTTACCATTGATGCAAATATTGATTTACTAATTCAAATGAAGGTTCAATTTGTCTTTTGTTCAACCTAAGCTACATACATTAGGCCATAAATTAAAAAGATGATTATAATTATCAAATGAGATTATTTGTCTAATGGTTTAGCACGAACCATTCTTTTTAGACATAACTCGTCTTATTTGTAGTATAAATTATTCAATTTTAACAATTATAAATTTAAGCCCAATTGCATAACACTATATTAGCCTACAAGGTCTAATATTCATTTGAGATAGCAAATTAAACTATTGAAATCGACATGACTAAACAATAGTACTAATTTAGACGAATAGATTAGAATCAAGTATAAACTCAAAACTACGCAATTAAAGAGAAAAAAATAACTCCAAAAGAAATTAGGAGAACAATATTATTATCCAAGGTCCATCTTAATCCTAGATAGAGTCATTTAGTTAGCTAGAGTTAGTGAAAACACTATTAAAGTTGGTGTATTTCACATCCTATACTCAAACTTTAGTACTCCATTATAAAACTAATTAAGCTCACACTCTCAAATTTGACTCGCAAATGAGAAGAGAAGAGAAGAGAAAAGTAGCTAACAAAGCTTATTTTCTTATAAGATCCTTAACCTAAATGATTTTGTCTTACAAAAGACTCTTTACTTTTTAAAAACAATAGAAGATAGAAGATGGAAGAATGCTTGGATACTTGAATAGGTGAGAGAGTGAATGAATGGCTCCAACCTATGACCCCTTTTTATAGTGGAAATTCAACCCCTTTTGGTGCCCAAAAATCAATGAAAATTTAATTTTAATTAATTCTTGGCTATTATATTACATAAGAAAATGCTAGTCTTTAGCTAAAATTAATTTTAATTAATTAGCCTCGACTAGGTCACTTGACTCATCTGGAAAATTTAGGCACTTTTAGAAAATGGAACTGTTGGGGGCTTGTTATTGTTAATGATGAGCTAGGTCATTAGGTGCTAGGCAACGAAATAGACCCAACCAAGAGTAGAAAAGAGATGTCAAGGGTGCTACTAGGTTGGCCACTGAGGCTGGGAGGATAGGGCCAAATGGAGATAATGAGAGAAAGAGAGGGAGAAGAGGAGGAAAGGTGCTACGCGGTAGGGCCACGCCCATGAGGGTGGAGTGAGGAAGGGAGAAGCTAGCGGGGAGTTGTTAGATCAACTACGTGTTGCTGAGCCGCACACAAGCCCACCGGGAGGGATAAGGGAAAGTGAGTGAGGAGAGGGGTGGATTGAAGCTGGACTAGGCCGCCATGGAGAAGAAAGGCCTAACTCGGTCTTTGAAGAAGAAGAGAAGGAGAGGAAGGTTGAGGCCTTGCTTAGCGGGCCACATGTTGCTAGTAAAGCTGGCCCAAATGAAAGCAAGAAGAAGCTATCGGGGGGGCTGTTGGTTAGTGGAGAACGAGTCGCAGCTGGGCCACTTTCTTTTCCTTTTTCTTCTTTTTCCCGTTTTGTTTTGTTTGGTAAGGCTCTTTAACATTACACGCTCATCCGAGCTTGGACCAAAACCGAGTCGAAATGATTGAGTTCATGCTCAAATTCATTTTTTGGTCTTCAACCAAAAATCATATAAAATAGGCATCATTTTCTAATAAAATATGTCTAAGGACTTAAAATGAGGTAAAATAAGGAGTAAATTTGCATATAAATCATGAATTATCATCTATAACCAGGTCCTTATGAACTAGGTGGCATGTAAGCCTAAAGACATGTAGCTAGATGCTTAACTTATAATTGGTGAGATGTCAAATCTTTAAGTTTGACTTTTTTTTGGTTGCTTGTGTGTTGATGCCATTCTAATGGGAGCTTGTTGAATGCTGAGATGTTCAAGATGTTTAGGTTTCCTTTTATACTAAGACGAATAGGATGAGATGTCATCTATGCCTAGGTCCTCTTGAACTTCATTACCTAATAATATGAAGTTGGGTTGGTGTCCTTTGTGTTAGGATGTGGGTGAATTACTTAAGGACAATGATGTTTGAGTAAAGCCCGTGAGGATGGAGTTATCCCCTACTTTGATTGAGCCTGTGTAAGGTGAAGGTTAGAGTATAAATGTCTTTTATAACAGTTGTTGATGCAATCTTAATAACATTTAATGTAGATTCATGGTTGACCAGGGTTGTGTCCCCTTCCATTAAGATTATTGTCATCTCTGAATGCGCATTAGTTTGATCCAAGGTTCTTAAGTAATCAAGGCACAAGACAAGCTACTAAATAGGCTAAAGATCCATGTATATATATGTACACTTCTTAGCATAGTTGAGACTATGCATATATGTTGATTATGCATATATATGTTGACTTAGCCTTGTATGCATATAGGTGGAGGTCTCATGCTAAGTTTGGGGTCCATTAGAAAGGCCCAATTTAAGGTAGAGGAGACTGATTGGTTTGGCACAACATTATTTAGTAGCTTAGGCCATAGTATACTATAGGATGAGGGGTAAAAAGTTAAGTTATTGATAGGTTAGGCTATGTTATAAGTTATTGAGGATAAGGGCTCTTTCCTTTTATGAAAGGAGTAGCGTTTAATTTTGCATCAAAGTGCTCATGTTTTGAGGAAGCGCCTAATTTTTGTTTATTGTAATAGAAGCCCTAGAGGCTTATGGATACAACAAATGAAAATGGTTTTGTTGGTGTTGCCTAGAATAGCCCCAATAAAGAATATGTTTATCTCCTTATCAAAAATAGAAGCCCTGAGTATCTAGGGAAATGTAGAGGAGCCCCCCATCTTGTATATTGAGTAAGTACCTACTTAGAGATTTGGGAATATACAGGGAACATTTAGTCTCAAACTTAAGGCAAGGAGTCCTGAATTTTGGAATAAAGATTAGATTGGAAGCTATAATGATTAGGAAGAAGTGGTATAGTGGGTGAATGGTTTATCCTAGTCTGGTTTGATAGGAGTAGGCAATTGAATTCTTTTTTGTCCTTCTGCACAATCCTCCATTTTAGGTTTTTGGACCAGTCACTCTTCTTTTAGATCAAAGGATCCATTGGAAATGAATATTTGTGGTCGGACCTCTTTTGAGATTACTTCCATGTCCAATATGGAATCAGGCCACTCATAGTTTGAGAGTAAGAACATGTAACTTAAAGGAAGGATGCCCTAAGAGGACTTTTGAGGCAAGCTTTAGGGTTAGGGTGCTGAAGGAAGGGAATCAGCTTAAAGGCTTAAATAATCCTTATGAAATCCCCAAGTGTGCATGGGTGATGTAGTATGGATAAGTAATTTCTTTCTTTTTTTTATTCTTCTTTTTAGGCTTTTTTCTATTCTTCTCTTCCCTTTTTTTTCTTTTTGTTCTTTTTGTTCTTTTTTATATTATTTCTCCTTAGATTGGCTCGTTTGGTCCAAACTATCCTTTTTTATTATTGATTCCAATGTTGATGCCACCTGTTACTTACTGTCACTCCCTAGCTTGATCAGATCTGGCTATGAAAGAAATAGGCTCATTTGAAGGGTCAAAAGGGTTTTAAGTGGTAATTTATCATGTTTGACAGATGTATTAATGCTGGTTAGAAAAGAGGTCTCCTATCATAGGCATGTTCTTTAAAGCTGCATGGCTTATTACAAAGAAATTTATAATCTTTTCCTTTTCTAGATGATGGATTAAAATCCTTAGTCTCCTTCTTATTAATCTCTCTCACTCTCCTTTTTCCTAGCATGCTTTGGGAGGTTTTCAAGCGAATCCCCTCATTTTTCTTCTTTTTTTTTTAGCCTGGATTCATCATAGGACAAAAGTATCCTATGCAAGACAAAAGAACAAATAGAGGGAATGATTCATTAATGAATTAAGACTATACTAGACTTGGACTGATTATGGAAAAGAAAAATAGGTGGCTTAAGACATGACTATAGGCTAAGCATGCCATTAGATTAAGATATATCATATCCCCTAAATTCAATAGAACTCAAGGCCTCTTGTGTGGAGGCTTTTCTTCATAGTTGCCTCCTAGTCCATAAATGTAAGAGGATATATAAACCTTTGCAAGGATCCACCTCCTCGAGGGTGCGATCCCCCACAAATGGTTCGATTATCTTTTTACTTGGTTGTTTTATTTTGATTTTCATTATTTTTTTAATGAGTGCTAACTGTTATTCCGTTTTTTATTTTGTAAAAAAAATGGCAGAAACAATGGCTTGAACCATGAAGCTAGTTCTAGATTTTAACCCAGGAACTGGCTGATTCCTAGACTAAAATCAGGTCTAGTTCTTCGTGGTCCTGATCCAGGGATATAGGAATCGGGTTTCCTACCTAGTCAAGGAACAAACCGATTCTTGGGTCAGATTAGGACCCATTTTTTGGTCTAGACAACCTTATAGCCTAGGATCAGTACCACTCTACTAGGTATAGAAATTAGAAAAGGGGTAGATATAAGAAAGAAAACAAATAATTGTGATTGCACAACTTAATAGAGCACCCGGTGAGTTTTTAGGAAAGCTTATAAACCAAGTCTCTTTTCGAAGTGAATCGTACCAATAGGGACAACCAAATGGATGAATCGATTCAACTTCAAAAAGGTTTTCGAAAAGTCCTTGTACAATCCTTGATGTGGGGACTCCCCTTGACTCTTTAGTCTCAAATTGAGGATCCATCTTCAAGGGCAAAGGTACGATAATGCGATGGTGTGTATCACATCACCGCCCATCATCACTGACGGCCTCTACCAATCAGCATGGGAAATCTAAAGCTTTATTCATGCTAACATACACTCTTCCAAACATTAGTGATATTTCATATAAAATCATGCAAAAAGGTACAATCTTTAGTCTAATGTAAACATAGGTAAAATAAATAATTTAAAGCGGGCAGGAATTACCTAAAAGATTACATCTTTATTAATTATAAGAGCATAATAAGCATCAAAAGAGAAAATAGGAAGGGCTGATGAAATTTTGGCCTTTAGTTCAACCCACCTGATTACCTGGGCAACCAATGCAATGATTATGGTCTAATCTTAGACAAGAGACTTAGGCTTGTAGTAGACTAACAATAATTCCCTCACGATCTCTCAAGTGGTTTCTCAACAGCTCTAATCTCACAAAATTACTTGGTTTTCACTGATTGATTGATTGCTTATTCCTACCTTGTTTCTCTTTTTTTCCTTCTCTTTTTCCTTTTCCTCTTCCTCCTTTTTTACCCTTGTGGCAGCCCCCTTTTATAGGTGATAATTAGACGAATTTTGCCTACAAAAGGAATACAGACTCGTAATCATATTGGGCTTAATGATCGAGTTGGACTTGAACTCAGGAAAAAACGGAGAAAAAAAAGGGGAAAATCGGCTGGCTCCCAGGTCCAACGGGCCTTGCTAACTCAAACTACCTCTCCTCTAATTGGACTCTCATTATTATTATTTTTTTGCCATTTTATTTTGATTAATCGCCTAATTGGACCTCCAGGTTCACGATTGGGTTAATTTCCTCATCATTTAGCAAATTAAAAACATGACTGCCATTATTCACCGTCTACAGTTAGCCCCTACTTTGATTGAGCCTGAGTAAGGTGAAGGTCAAAGTAAGTGCTTAAAATTTTGCTTGGACTTGGATGTCTTGAAGTTTCGACACCTATCCATCCTTGTTGAAGTGTCTGAACCTTAACCACTGTTGGATTTGAAGGTCCGACACGTTGCTTTCTTTCATTTTGAAGCAGATAACTTTATCCTTTCGCCGGATAAGTGGACCTTTGCTGCTAGTCTAGGGAAACTGATTGATTCTTCCCTCTTATTAGCGAAGTAGCGGACCTTTGCTCCTAGTCTAGTGATATGTCGTCCAATCGATAATTCTTTGATCATCGTCCAATTTAACAACGGATAATCCTTCGATCATCGCCTGGTTTATGTATTGATAATGTTTCAAAATCGTTCGATTATTCTTCAATTTACAAACTCGTATTCCTCTTATCATCATGTGATTTACGTACTGATAATTCTTCGGCTATCGTCCGATATAGGCATTGATAATTATTTGATCATTATGTGATGTACATACTGATAATCCTTCAAACTCCTTTGATTATCATCCAATTTATACACTCATAATCCTTTGATCATCATGAACATAAGAAGAGCTCATCCTCTTTATAGGAAAGTAAGGTTTCCTCAAGATTCTTTTATCAAAAGAGAATGGACGCTTGTTAATATCTAGGAGAGGCATGACCTTTTGCTAGATATTGGATGCTATGCGTCTAGCCATATAGTTATAAACACAGTAAGAGTCTATTATTCGTACTACTTGCTTTCTTACTACTTGCCTTTTTAATTTCCATATGGCATGGACCTGAAATATGTTGTCTTTTTTCCTTTGTAGGATGATAGAATCAGGGGTGCTGGTGCCCCTAGAAGGTTCATACTTGAACTTGGTCCATAGAGGGCTCAAATTCAAATAGTTGTAGAAAATGCAGGATTTGGTGCCCTCTACTTTATATTACGTAGGGTGATGGACTTAATTGATCGCTTGATCACTCATGGGTGGTTGAGCGATTTTGGGATACCACTAACATGTTTCACCTTCCTTTCAATGGGATGACTATCGCTCTTTTTGATTTCACTGGGCTAATGGGTCTTGGTTTCATAGGAGAGCTATTAGTCTATCAAGAGGATTTTCGTGTTCACTGTGATACGCTCCTTCATCTCTTTGGGCCAATCACAGGATCTATTCCTCCCATAGCTCACTTATCCAGCAGTATCCTGGAGTATTTAATGAATGATGATGAGCGGTGGGCCTAACACTCCCTAGATCAATAATCCTAGTTAATTTTCACCTTCCTTCTCAGCTTGTCTATCTTTGCTGACCTTGGAAATCTTTGCCACTTCCACTACTTAGGGTCTGTTCTTTTCATTGGTAAATTTGGGCTGGTAAAAGGGTGAAGTTTGTTGAGGTAAATTGAAGTGAGTTGAAGTGGGTTGAAGTTGGTATATTTTTTGAAGTTGGTTAAAATAGGGAGAATAAAATTTTGAAGGAGGTGGGTTGAATTTGGTTGAAGTGGGTTGAAGTAGGTTGAAGTGGGCTGAAGTTAGTATTTTTTATTGGAGTGGGTTGAAGTGGGTTAAAGTTGGTTGAAGTTGGTAAATTCTAAAAGACCAACAAAAAGAACAGGGCCTTAGTCAACTCAGTTGGCTTAGACAGGGTAAGATATTTGAATTGGGGAGTTCCCACATATTTCACCTTAATTCGCGGAATGCACCAGGGAGTCCGGAAGGTTGAGCGCACTTGTGGGAAGCAAAGTACAAGTATTCCCCTTAGGGGTGGATGGAGTGTTATCGAGGTAATATTCCTCTTCCTTCTCTTTTTTCCCTTCTTTATTGGAGAGACACATAACTTTCACTGTTTTTTGCAGCTCTGGTTTTATGAGTATTTTCCGACTCTTTTAGCGGGAACTAGGGTGCTTATGAAATTTCCTACCATGGTTTCGCAGACTAAGGAAAACCAAATCAGGAAGCAGTTCGAATCGGGAGATCTTCATCATTTTCGTGCAGTTATTAATGCTCTGAGAATGGTAAAGTCCTTTTTATGTTGTAAAATGATTTAGCGAAGGAGTTTTCCTTCTGCTGAATTTTATTAATTTTGTACGCCGACTTTCACCCATGGAGGAGCCATGTTCTTCCTCCTAAAGTTGAAGTTGCTCAGTTTTATATCCAGCACAGGATCTTTATGGAAGGACCTTTAAACTTGGTCTAGTATTTTAGTGAGCGAGTTACTTCCTAATTTGTTAGTCAGTGTCCCCAGTTCATTCCATAGGACCCTCCTCGATCTATGTTCTATGTGAGGGCACTGTCCCTTGAGGACATGCCAGAGATGAAGGAGGGCATTCGCTTCATTGACTATGTAGACCATCATGGCGACTGTGGGGCTTATCTCAGACGCCTCATGACCCAATTGGTATGTGTACTTTACGCTCTTATGCATTCGTCTTATTGTTGACATCTGAAATTCCTGATTTATAGGTAACAACTACTGAAGCTCCTATCCCGAGCCTAAACTTCAAGGTGTCTAGAGAAGGGAGAGAGGTTACTTCTGTGGAGATTCAATTAATCCCTGGGTCAAAATGCCTGGAACTCCCACTTCCTCCTACGTTTACTAGGGTAAGTATGGTGCTTACCTTATTTTTAAGTTGGTTGGCAATCCGTCTAACTCTTCCTTCTCTCTTTAGTACAACCGCTAGTAATCGGGGCTGATAGTATGCCACTTCGATTCCTTATAGAGGATGTTGGTGAACTTTTGCTCCTAGAACCATCCCCAGGCCAATGAGGTGAGATTTTCTCCTCGAAGTAAGGTTATATTACATCTTCACTGGTTAATTCTTTTGCGTTAATTCTTCTTCATCCATGCCGCAGGGTCACGAAGAATATATTTGACCACGAAGGTCTCATGCTTCTAATCTAAAAGATGTTCTTCTACCAGAGCTAAAGATGTTACTAAGTCTTCCTATGCTCGAGGTGGGCACCCTCGTCGCTGCTTCAGATTTACAATCCTATGGATCCTTATGCCTTATCTACTTCGCTAGGGGAACCTTATGTACCTCACATTTTATATTGTGATTCCTCCTCCCGCGAGATGCATGACGATCCCGCATACAATTCTTGGGCTCCCAGGGGTAACCCTCATGCTGACATGGGTACAGTCGAGGTTTGGTTGATTCTGGATATGCTTTGGGCTAGGCTAGCTACCTCTTTGGTGGAAGTAGTAGTGGGCTCCTAAATAACTAGCAAGGGAAGTTTATTAGGTCTATGTATGATGCTTTTGACTATGACCATATAATTTTATTTAACTTTTCAAGCAACACTGATGCAAGAAAATTTTATACATGTTCGTACTGATTCTAATGCTCATTAGCCCCCACTCCCACTAAAAATAAAAATACACAAAAAAGAAGGGGAGCAACAAGTAATTATAGGGCATTATATATATAGACACATACAAATATATATATATATAT
>JACYFF010031956.1:16805836-16840568 GCA_017589665.1 Selenicereus undatus | reverse complement strand
TATATATATATATATATATATATATATATATATATATGTACATATACATAGACTCGGACTGGGCCAATTCTTCCATGTTCAGGAAGTCCACTATTGGCTATTACATATTACTTGGCCATTCACCTATATCTTGGAGGACTAAAAAGCAAGATGTTATTGCTAGGTCATCGTGTGAGGCTAAATAGAGGGCCATGGCAGTTACATGTTGTGAAATTACATGGCTACTGAGCTTGCTCAAAGACCTAGATATGCCTAGGATGGAACCCGTCACTCTTTTCTGTGACAACCAAGCTACTCTTTATGTTGCAAATAATCAAGTTTTTCATGAATGAACCAAGCATATCGAAGTTGATTGTCCTTATGTCAGAGATAAACTAAAAGCTGGTCAAATTTCTCTTTCCTATGTTTGTACAAAAGAGCAAGTCGCTGCTTTCTTTACTATTGCTCAATATCAATTGTTTTTGTCCAAGTTTGGAGTTGTTGATTTATACATAACTCCAACTTGAGGGGGAGTGTTGAGAGCAAGGTTACCAGAACCGAACTGGTTAGTGAACCGGTTAAGGTAGCTGGCCAATAGTCGGATCAGTTCAACCGATTAGATCGGATAAAACCGGTTGTCCGCGATTTCTGGAATCACATCCATGTATTGGTGTATGAATATGAATTTTAGGCATAAGTGCATAAGAATCTAATAGTTAAATTTATATTTAGCTAATTTGAAGATTGCATATTGAAGTTTTGGATAAAAAAGTATCATATTCTAGATATTTATTATATTTATATTTATACATATGAGGACAAGAAAGGTAAAGCTCACTTTAAGGAAAAAAATGTCCTTTGTCTAAAACCTAATGAATTATATGTTTTGGGGGGTAATGATAATGGATTGAAAACAATGGCAAAGCCCATCAACGAGGCGCTTAAAAAAGGCTTAACTCAGTTTACTGAAGCCAGTAAGTTAGCCAAACAAAAACAGCTTCCTTTACATTACAAAGGGGGGTTGTAGCAATGCAGAAGCAACCATGTTAGCAGTTGTTATAGCTAAGCAATCGCGTGTTCGAAGTTTACCGAGGACATTTTTTTGGTTGAAAATTATTGCTGCAGGTAGGACTACAGGTTGGACCAGTTCAAAATACCGTTCTGACTCAGGAAAACCGATTGGTTGGACTGAACATTGACCAGTTCACCATGCCAATGGGTTGATGAATGCTTCTGGACCGGACCATGCTGCGGTTAAAGGTTGAACCAGTCGAACTGGCCGGTCTGGTCTAATTTTGGTATCCTAGGTTAAGAGCAATAGGTGGTTAGCAGCTGTTAGAGGTTGTTAGATATACAAGCTAAGGTGGCAAATTAGTTATGAGTTTGTTACAATCTTGCTAATGTATAAGGCAGAATGTGGAGAGCAACAGATATACAAAATAAATAAATGAGAAAGAGCTGCTGTCTCATTTTTTCTCTTTCTCCCTTCTTCTTTTTCCTCTATGATCTGAAGATCACATTCAAAATGATGTGATCATTTTAGATCAATATTCATGCTCAACACTACAGATTTACATTTGTTTACATCTTCCTTTGCTTCCTAATTTTAAATTACGCAGAATTTTTATCTCCATTTTCTCTTGATTTTAATTTAATTTTATTGCAGTCATTACTTGCCCAAGATGATATTGTGGTTATTTTGATTTCCTGGGGATTCGTGGATGTAGTGATGTTTGTTTGGATGCCTTAAAATTGTAAATTGACGCTGGTGTGAAGATGGCACTAGAATTTTAAGGGACAGTCTTTCGCCACCAATGTCATCATGCCAACCATAATTCTAAATCTCTCAACCAACCAATGAAGTCTTAGTCTAGTGGTGAAAACTGAGGTACTTGGTACATTAGGTCTCAAATTCAATTTCCCCATCTACCATTGTATTGTATCGCCATTCGTGGCTTCTACAGACCAAAAAAAAAAAAAATTGATCTCTGAACCAATCTCTCATATATAACGAATACTACAGGAGCGGAGCTATGTGGGTGCAAGGGGTGTCAATTCTTTTTGGGAAAAAAATTCAAAATGTTGGAATCTTTGGGGAAAAAAATCTATATATATTATTTAGTTTGCATGTATAGTAGTTGTGTGGTTTTCTTAATTAAGATATACAATGTCATCTATATATTTTGTAGTTTGGTTATATGGCAACAAGTGTGGAGTGCTTGCTTGGCGTTAGATGCTTGGAATTTGCTCAGGTTGCGCTAGTCGTATGTTTGAACCTTGGTAACAACAAATGTGTGACTTTTTAAAAATTAGGACTTTTTTAAAATTAAGATACATAATGTTTTTACTATTGTGTTGACATTAACTTATAAAGAGAATAGTGCAAAAAACCTTACCGCCATAGGCAAATTCAAGTGCAAAAATATTTCGTTTTTAATTTATAATTATTTTTTACAAACTATTGTATCAACTTTATCGATTCTAGTCAAATTTGTGTTTAATAATTATGTTAATTTATAATTATTCTTTGCAAACTATTGTATCTAATTTAGTGATTCCAATCAAATTTGTCTAACAATTATGTGAATACCATTTTGGAAATAGTCAAATGAGAGTTAATTTTGATAAATTTATGAATAAAATCGAACTTGGGAGCTGGAAGATAGAATTTGGTAATTTGGGATCTTTTGTAGGTTTAGTGCAATATTATGGTTATCTTGTGTATAAAAAATTTACGAAAGAAAATGTATTAAAAAATTAGAGTGCAAATTAGACGAATATCAGTTCTACTTTATAGTATAGTTTGACACCCCAAATTTTAGACCCTAGCTTCACCCCTGATGAACATGCTTTGTGTTATTATTGTAATAATTTTTATTTTGATGAGTTCAGGATCGTATTTGTTGTTCATTAATTACAATATACAAAGTGAACTTCTAGATGAGTACTTACGAAAAAGCGTGTTGTAGTTGCAATGACATTAGCTTCTGTTTCCATGTATAGAAAAATTATGTCATTCTAAAACAATTTCATGTCTTTGTAAATTGATCTGAACCCACCAAAAAACAATCTTTGTGTATTCACCTCAATTTTTAGTGGTACTTTTCCTTTTATTGTATATATTTGTACTTTTATTTTTATTGTATATTGATCAATAAGGGAAAAAATAAACAATAATATATAGAAGCTAATATGATGTGGTCTACTATTAAATTTGAGACATGAATTCTCCTTATGCATAAACAGTTATCGGTTAGCTAAATCACTATCCGCTACTTGAACTGCTAATTTTACCAAACCTAACCTATATATTTTGTTTACTAAGGAAAAAGTAGAAATGAACGCCATCTAAAATGTTCTAGATTCTTTGCGAGAGATAAGGTAAGGAGTATACAATGTCAAAGTAAGAAAATAACTAAAAGAGATATTAACCCTCATCCCCTAACGTGCAGCAATAGAAACCCAAAAAATAAAAAATTCCTTTCAACATTTCTAACTAGACCTGGTAAAAATTGACCAGACCCGAACCCGTCTGAAGGTCTTGGATTTTGAACCCGATTTTCTTGACCCAAACTCGAAATAAACCAAACCCGAAAAACCCGTAAAATTTTGGGTCAAACCCGCCCCAAACACAAATCTGCCCACTCAACCTGAATAATATATCCTTATTTTTTATTTTTCTTTAATTTTACCCCCTTAGCAATAATAGTTTTTCATTATAATGAATCGTTTAGAGAGATGTTATATAACTGTCGCATCATTTCACAAATTAGACGATGGTAGGTACTCACGCTTTTCCAAATTCATTGCCACGTCATATACAACTTATAAATAGACCAATTTTTTATTTTAAATAATATTAATCTATAATAATCTACAATTTTTATGTTATAATTAATGAATAATTGTAATATCTTGTGCCTCTATAATATTATTTCATTTGGCTTTCTTCTAATTGGTCTTGAACTTGATGTCAGTATTAGGCAATGGACCAACTTGTGTTTGTGCTAGGATCGGCTAATTAATAAAGCATATATGATTAGGTAATGGTAAGTTAATTAATAAAATATGGAATCATTAAATTGGTTATTAACATGTCAAACCGCTCCAACCCATTATCATGCTTTAGATGGGTCGGCCCATAAATAACCCGACCTATTATTAATATTTTAACATACAGACCAACTCACTCAAATGTGACTTGTTGTCTATCGGTACATGGTGTTTATATATCATATTGAAATATTTTTTATGTTCTTTTAAGAAATTACAATTAGAATGCATGTTCATTAAATACAGACAATTTTAAATAATAAATATGCCAAGATTTTAATTTTGACAAAAAGAAAAATAACTCACTAAAAAGGCATTCTAAATCCATTGGATTGACTCGAAACCCGTAAAACCGCAATACACTTGCTTGTATTTTACCCGAACTCGAAATATACCAAACTTGTATTTTATCCGAACCTGAATACACCAAATCCATATTTAACTCGTCCGTCCAAACTGACAAGTCTAAAATAATTCTTTTCTTGATGCAATGAAAAGAAAGACTTTCTATTAACAAATAGAAGAGAATTAATAACAATAAATCTTTTTCTATTCTCTATTAAATTAAGTCCATCATTTTGAGTGCTTTAATATGCCAAACAACTTTAATTTTTACTTTTCATCCAAAAGAAAAACAATTATTCTAATTTTATAAAGATTTTCCCCATATTCCCATAACCAATATAAAGAGTGACATTCTATTACTCCATTTAGAAATGACATAGTTCCAATATATCTTCCCCAACACCCCCCCCCCAAAATATAGCACAAAAAATTCTAAATAACTCTTTGGTTTATTAGGTAACAAGTATCATAAACAAAATACTTCAAATAAAGTTCTCTTTATGGGTTTTCAATATGTAGCCCCGGGGGGCCCCCCCCCCCCAAAAAAAAAAAACAGAAAAAGAAAACCCACATCATAATCAGTATTATTAAAAAAAGAAACATTTTTGTCGCGACACTTTCAAACATGATAATAAGTAATAGATTGACTTCTTAAGTCATTCTAACTGCGACGGTGAGAATGGGATAGACCCTTTCTATCTAAATTCCAAGTTTTGTAACATATTTCATATTTCAGAGTGTGGTGCCACATTTCTTTAGTTTATCTTTACATAACATTTTCTAGCTATGCTCACTCTTTAAACAATTATTTAGATTAAGCACTAATACTATCATAATATTAATTTCATACTTTATGTTAATATTCAAATTTTTTTATTTCTTTTACTATTTAGACACTCATACATAAGTACGGGCAAAAAGTAGTACATTCAAAGAAAAAGAGAGTAAGAGACTTTCTCGCCCAAAATCCTTTCTTCTTCTCATCTCTCTCACATAATCAAATTCAAAGAGAATTACCCTTTTAGCTCCTCAATTCCCAACCACCTCGTCCTCTTGAGACTCCTTTTAATATTCCGCATCCACTCCAACTTCCTCATACTGCTGGTACTCAGAAACCAAGTCATTCATGTTACTCTCAGCCTCAGTGAACTCCATCTCATCCATCCCTTTCCCAGTGTAACAGTTCCCAATGAACGTCGAAGACATCAATAGCCCCATGGGGGGCACATCACACAGACTCGATTTGACATTGTTGGGAATCCATTCCACAAAGTATCAGGAATTCTTGCTCTAAACATTGGTCATTAATTTGCTCGTTGACCTCCTTGGTCGACATATTCCCCTGGAACATGGCCGATGTGGTCAAGTAGCGGTTGTTAGCTTCCTTAAGATTATAATGTGTTTTATTAATATGTTTTGATGAAGGACAAAAAGGAATTGGTCCATTGGTATATTCATCATGTTATATTTGAATTACCTTAGTAATTATATTCTTTAAATAAGTTATGATTGTAAGTGGATATTGGCATGCTAGTATTGCTTAATTGATTTTATATAAGGTGTGATAATATTTAGTATTCAAATTTGAATATGTGATCTTTATGATATTATATTTTGTGATTTAAATTTGATTATGAGATTATGACATAATATATGCCACATCATTAGCAATATTTGCTTAACAAGATTTTTGGAATCATCGATTGATTTGGTAAAATTTGGTGCTTCATACTTGATTTGGTAAGATTTTATGGAAATCAAGAATTTAACCATTGCTAGCCAGATTTGCTAAAAAAACAGAATTTTCAAGGCTTGAACTGTTTTTCAAGGCCTTGAAATCAGCTGAAGATACTATTTCTTGATTTGGTGGCAACAACTACTTACCAAAGGCTCTATTATCTTTGGCTATAAATATTTAAGCATCTTGAAGGCTGAGAAATACGGAAAAACATAACACAAGCAAATAATAAGAACTAAGAGCCATACTTGCAAATATCATTCTCTTGTTTACTTAATTTATTGAGTTGTATTGTTCTAGTTGTAATTAGGTGGGATAGTTAGAGCTGAAGCTCAACTGTACTAAGGATTTGTTAAAGTGTCAACTTGTAGTTTGGAACTTAAAGTAGGTGTACTCTAGAGTTGTGTAATCTCTTCTAATAAAATTGGGTTAATCCTATAGTTAGGGAACTCTTGGCGGAGACTAAGCCTAGTTGAGGCTAACTTCGTTAAATAATACTCGTGTCTGGTTCATATACTTTTCCGCATTTAGATTTTGATTATGTTGTGACTTTGATCATCACCCTATTCATCACCCTCTATGGTGATTTGATTAGCCAAATCGGGCCAACAACAGCCATTCTGAGGGTTAGCAGTACACATCATGTTTTTGGCATCCCACATTTGCTAGGTGAGTTTAGGGATGGAGAGAGCTCAGTAGTAATTGCTGGGAGGAGAAAGAGGTTAGGGGTGTAAACCTGACCATGAAGAAGTGAAGACCAGGGAAGCATATTAGGTTCACGCCAGCTTTTGAAGGTTCGAGTTTAGCTGCCCTTGGAACCTAAGGCGGCATTTTATGCCACTCATTGTGGTGGAGATCGGATGGTTCAGGTCACCAACTGCATTTGTGCAACTATGAAAATTTTGAGATAGTGTTGAGAAGATTGGCTCCGATTCGAATAAATAAGAACCTACTTTGACTCTTACAAGAAAACCAAATTATGACTAGTACCCAAGCTAGCTGGGCCCAAACTTAGCCAACATAAATTATGCTTGAAGATATATTAATTAAATTTCTTGTCACAAGCCTATTAGATACAAGTAAAAGTATGTGTGTAGAAATCTAAATAACCAACCTGAACCATAAGCAAATTGCGCAAGCATCTAAAATTGTCAAAATAGGTATACAAACAAATTTGGGCCGAGTCAATTCAGGTAAGGATGAATGGATTTATGTTTGACCAACACGGGCCGGATTGGATAATTTCTTATTCAAATAGTTTACAGGGTTTCTAATATGTTGACTTAAACTATATACATGTTAGATTGGATGAAAATCAAATTATTAGTATTGGGTGATTGGGTCATTTGACATGATTATTATTAACTTATACCAATAGTATATCGAGTTGTGTTAACTTAGGTTAGCTGAACTTTTATCATATCTACAAATCACAATATGTCATCAATGCATTCTATCTTGACCGAATTCAACCTTTTTGTCAGCTCTAGATGAAGTGGGGAGACTTACAACTTGGATTAGTGAGCTTGAGAGTGCGGAAGCAGATGTCATGGAATTGTCAAGGACCATGCACTTATCAGCATACTCCGCCAACTGGTGCACGCACAGGGTGGCGTTGTATGGCTCCACAACCGTGTCAGACACCTTAGGTGAAAGGAAGACGAAGAAAGTCATCATCATCCAATAAGGATACTCCTCTTTGATCTTCGATATCAGCAAGGTTCCTATACTTGATCCTGTTCTTCCTCCCAGCGAATGACATATTTGAAACCCTACATTCAATCCAACAATCATTCATCAAACCATTCACTGATAATTTTTGGGGATTCAACTCTTTGGAATCACACAAACATTTGTCAACCATTCTACCATCTTTGCGACTTCAACTAGACTAAATCCAAGTTTGACATGGCCATACCATACGTTAGTTTTCATTTAGAAACATAAAATGGTTGTTGCCTCTAGAAGCTATCAATTTTATATGGGAAGGTAACCCTTTTATTTATCGTTGCACGACACTTTATTCACTAGCTAACGTGGTGCGTAGTTAGTGGCTGATAAGTTGTAAATTGTTGTAAAATTGTCATGTCACATTTAGTTGTACAACACCTGCACGTCTATAGATACAGTTTTCGGCCCCTTAGTTTGGGAACTGTTCCTTTTTTCCTTTTTTTTGGGAGGGAGGAGGAGATGAAGGGGTGTTTGGGAGAAAAAATAAAAATTGGAGAAAGGTAGGTTTTTAATGGTTGGATCCATAAACCAGGATTTACATAACAAATTTTTAGTATGTGTAAGACAATACTCAAAACTGAATACTCATAATAATGTGTTGGGTTTTGGCCCAATTTGCACTCCGCAGTTCATGGTGGACAGCTGCATTTTAGCTGTGGCGGTTAGGGCTTCTGGCGGGTTCCTCGCTCATCCTACCCTTTTATAAAGGGTACGGTTCCTACCTTCTCAATACACGAACAGAAATACCATTCAAATATTCAGTTCCACTTTCCTAGATTTGTGAGAGAGCGTTATAGAGAGTTTTGTAATATCTAATCAATCTTCCTGTTAGAACGTATCGTTCTAAGATTGATCATGTACTCTTCTTCTCCATAGTGGATTTGTCATTCATCGTCGTCCGTGGTTTTTCTCACATTAGGTTTTCTACGTAAATTCTGGTGTTGATTTGTTATTAATCGTTTACATTATCTTTGTGATTTATTTGTTGCATTTGTTCAATTTTTAACCAATCCTAACAAGTGGTAGAGATGGCAACAGTCATGAAAGTTGATATCCCTAATTTTGATGGCAAGATGAGCTTCAACATATGGAAGGTATAGATGATTACTATTCTAACCCAGAATGGGTTGAAAAAGGCTATTGGCGGGAAGACAAAAAAACCTAAAACCATGTCAGACGACTAGTGGGAGGAGCTTGATGAGAAGGTCCTCTCAACGATTCAGTTGTGTCTGGCAACCCACCTCCTCCATGAAGTTCTTGATGCACTACCATGGCGAAACTCGGGCTTCGACTAGAGTCCTTATACATGATGAAAAGCCTTGCAAACAAGATTCATCTCACGTAACGTCTATAAACCTATTCCATGGCAGAAGGTACTCCTATACAACAACATCTTGATGATTTTAACTCAATTCTAATTGATCTGGAAAGTATGGATGTAAAGATTGAGGAAGAGGATAAGGCTATATTACTGGTTGTCTCTTTGCCCCCTCCTATAAACCCTTCAAGGAAATTTTGTTGTATAGCAACAAAGACACTTTATCTAATTATGTTATCTTGAAGTGCGTTCTGATGACACAGTAGAAGGTTTGTTTGTAAGAGGAAGATCCCCTGAAAAGGAGGGTACAAACAGGAGAAACTCCAAATCGAAGTCGAAAGGTCATAAATCTGACAAGTTTTGCAAATACTGCAGAAAGCCAGGGCATCTGGTCGTGGAATGTTGCAAATTGAAGAAGAAGAAGGAACGGGAAGAGAAGAGCAGTTAGTCCACTAAAGCTGCAGTTGTTGACTCTGGGTCAGATGGTGATGTCTTACTAGTCACCACAACTGACAGCAGAGGTGCTACTGAGTGGCTTATGGATTTTAGAAGCACCTACCATATGTGTCCCCACACGGACTGGTTTTCAACATATGAACCGCTGGATTCAGGTGTCATTCTCATGGGCAATAATGCCCAATGCAGTGTCGCAAGCATTTGCGCTATTCAGATCAAGACCCATGACGATGTACTGAGGACTCTTTCTAATGTCCATCACATTCCTAACCTGAAGCACAACCCTATCTCACTTGGCACCCTTGAATCCAACGGGTACAAGTATTCCGCTGAAGGTGGAGTCCTGAAGATCTCCAAGGGTGCACTAGTTCTTATGAAAGGTGTAAGACGTGGGAGTCTCTACATACTTCGAGGTTCCAGAGTCACTAGTTCTGGTGCAGTCACCACCCCCTCATTCGAAGCAGATTCTACTTAACTATGGCATGCTCGCTTGGGCCACATGAGTGAGAAGGGAATGATAATTCTACGTAAGTGAGGTCTACTCGTTAGTGAAGGTACAGAAAAACTTGATTTCTGCGATCATTGTATTTTTGGAAAATGAAAGAGAGTCAGTTTTTCTACTACTACTCACTGTACTAAAGGTACCCTTAATTATATACATTCTAACTTGTGGGGTGCATCTAGAATTTCTTCTATTAGAGGAAAACGTCATATACTGACCTTTGTAGATGATTTTTCTCGAAGAGTCTAGGTTTACTTTTTACGGCAGAAAAACAAGGCTTTTCCCATGTTCAATAAATTCAAAGCCCTCGTAGAGAACCAGACTGGGAGAAAGATAAAGAAACTCAAGACTGACAATGGTCTTGAGTTCTACGAGTCTGATTTCAACGAGTTCTGTGCCACTTAGGGTATTTCCAGACATAAGACCCTAGTCGGAAAGCCTCAGCAAAATGGAGTCGCAGAACATATCAATCGGACTCTACTTGAAAGAGCTCGTTGTATGCTCTCCAACGCCAACTTGTGGCATCATCTTGATTTCTAGGGAGAGGTTGTTTCATTGCTGTTATTTGGTGAACCGTTCTCCACACTCCTTTGTTGACTACAAAATTCCAAAAGAAGTTTGGTCAGATAATCCTGTTGACTATTGTATTCCGTGAGTATTTGGATGTTCTGCCTATGCGCATGTTAACAACGGAAAGTTAGCCCCTCGAGCTGTCAAGTACATGCCTTTAGGTTATGCATCTGAACCTAAGGGATACTAGCTGTGGTGTCCTGACTCTAAGAAGGTCATTCAAAGTCGGGATATAACCTTCAATGAAACTGTTATGCTTTCACTTGGAAAAGAGTATGTCTCCACAGGTAATCAGGAAGATGTTAGTGAGAAGCTGGAGTACGAGATTCCTACAGATGTCCCTCAAGGGGGAGACATATTACCTTATTCTAGTAGTGAGGTCCAATCTGAGGAAGTCAATCCCAACATTCCAAGTCCAAAATCGCAGGCCACAGATACTTGCTTTCTTGCTCGTGACAGACCATGAAGAGCCATCAGGAAGCACGCACATTACTCAGCTGATTATGCAAATCGGTTGATTGCTTATGCACTAGCTGTTGCACAAGAGGTACCTGAAGGCGTTGAACCTTCCTCGTATTCTAAAGCCATTTCCTGTCCCAACTCCTCAAACTGGCTTATGGCTATGCAAGAAGAGATAGAGAGTCTGTATAAGAATGAGACTTGGGAGTTATGTGATCTGCCGAAAGGTCATTGTGCTCTAACGACCAAGTGGATTTACAAGCGAAAGGGTGGCATTCCCGATGTTGAAGATGCAAGGTGGAAAACACAGCTGGTTGTTCGAGGCTGCAACCAGAAGGAAGGTAGTGACTTTAATGAAGTCTTTTCTCCTATAGTACATCATACCTCCATTAGAGTGTTGCTTGCTTTTATTGCTCTATTCGACTTGGAGTTGGAGCAACTTGATGTCCAAACCGCGTTCCTTCATGGTGAGTTGGAGGAGGAGATTTATATGAGGCAACCTGAAGGATTTGTTGTTCCTGGCAAGGAACACAGTGTGTGTTGAATGAAAAAGTCCTTGTATGGACTTAAGCAAGCCCCCAGACAGTGGTACAAACGATTTGATGCATTCATGTTAGAGCAAGGCCATACACGATGTCACTACGACAATTGTGTATATTTTCAACAATCTGGTGGTTCCTTCATTTATCTGTTGTTGTATGTTGACGATATGCTCATTGCTTCCAAGGATATATCCTTGATCGACAGGTTGAAATCTCAACTTAGTGATGAGTTCGAGATGAAGGAACTAGGCGCAGCCAAGGAGATACTCGGCATAGAGATTCATAGGGATTGAAAGACCGGCAAACTATACCTATCTCAAAGGAAATGCCTTGAGAAAGTCCTTGATAGGTTCAATATGGATAACTGTAAATCAGTATCTGTAATACCCGTATACTTTATTTTTCGTTAAGCTGACTGTCTTGTTCTTTTTGACGTTATAAAATCATATTTTGAAAACAATATGAGTTAAATATTTATTGATGTGTTTGCGTAAAAGATAATTTTATTAAAAAGAATATTATTGTAGAAAATTAATAATATTATTATTATTAGTTTGAAATTTTTTCAATGATTTTAATAAGCGTTAATAAAGATTATTAATGGGTACTAAATCGAGTGGGAATCCGAATATGATTCGATTGTCAACCTTCGAATGAGTTTCAAGATTTATTAAATCGAACCTTGACGTATTTGGGAACAAATAATCGACGAAAGATTGTGTTATCGATTTGGGTTTGGAATACAGGTTACGAAATCAAACTAGCAGTGTTAACTATTGAGAAAGTTCGAACCAAAAAAAAGAGAGAGCAAGAGAAGGGAGGGGTATTTTTGTAATTGCGCCTGGCCCCCCTTTTCTTCCTCCTCCAAACGCGACCCCCCCCAAAGTCGTTCCTCCCTCTCTCTGCTCTTCATGCTCTTTCTTTTCTCCTCCTCCGTACACGTAGCCACCAAGCTCCGAAATCCCTCGAAATCTCCTTAAATCAGCTTGCATTCCCCCCTAATTCAACCTTTCCCACAAACAACTGAACCTTTGGTGCGAATCTGGGCAGAAATTCGAAGGTCGTTGCCATCTTTTTGGTTGGTTTGAGTGCCAAATTGAAGCCCTGACACTTGTTAAAGCTTGACCATGCAATCTTGTTTCTAGTGGCTTCGAATCCTCTATAAATTAGGATTAATTCTCAGCCTCTAGCACCTACCACAAGTTCAAGTCAGAGAGTGAGAGTTTGGTCGAATTGGGTCCGTTTTTGCACGGCTTAGGCGTGGATTGGGGTTGTTCATGCACCAGTGAGCAAGAGTCAAGGAATTGAGGTTGTTCCAGCACTCAAAGTCAAGCCAACAACCTTTGAATCGAACATCTAACTTGGAATTGAGGTTTTCCTGCTAATTACTATTTTTTTCAACGAATTTTAATGATTTTAGTTAGTGCATGTTTGGTTCTGAGTTAGTAATCAGTTATGGAGGAGTAAGAACTGAAATTGAGTGATTATAATCATGACACTAATTTCGAGCTTCTCGCATGTTGAAATGATGCATGATTTTATTAACTAGTCAGTTTGGAGATTTGCACAATAAGCAGAATGTTGCCATAGTGTTGTTGTTGCATCAGTTTATTATACCTAAATCCTGTTTTGGAGCTTAAGGAGGTTAACCAGGTGATTCAAGGTATTCGTAAAATAGGTTGATCTCTATTTAAATGTTATTGCTAAATCAAAATGGTTATGTTCAAATTCTATTTATGGTAATTAGAATGAATGCTACGCTTTTGTATGATGGTTTCATGTACTATTGATGCGTTTATGGCAATATCGAACCGAGTTGGTAGTTGGATGGTTTAAGGTGAAACTATTGAGGAATTCGATGTTCTTGTGGTCGGTGTTGTGTGAGGAGGGAGCCTGGGTTTGATATTGACCGCAATCGTGTGGATTGCGAGGTCTATGGAATTATGAGATTGATTCTGCTGAAATTGTTCCTGCGAAGTGTTACGAATGTGCTACTTGTGAACCTCTTTCCTCTTGATGTTGTTAAGTGATGCTATGTGATTGATTTTTGAACTTAGACATCTTTAAAGAGCATCATTAAAGGCTTGTTTTTATAATTGCGAATGTTTTGAATATTTTCCAGTTGCCTATTAGTTTGTAAAGATGTTTGAGGCATAAAAAGATCCTAGATCGTTGAACTACTCAGTAAATGACCCAACTAAATAGTCGATAGGTCTAGGAAATTAAAAGGCAAACTAGTAGTAAGTTCGAAAAAGCTTTAAGGCTTTGGTTTCATTATGTCCCCTTTCTTTGAGTTTAAAAAAGGTTTATACGAATCAAAAATGGGCAACTAAAGTTGTTAATTACGAAACTTGATTTAAATTATTTATTAGCCAATTACCTTAAGTTTTGAATTGCAAATTAGTAAACCCATTATAATTTTAAGAAGCTTTTTATGCTGGAAATGAAAAGAACCATAAATCATTAGTAGGGTTATGGGCTATTTTGGCTAGACAAGCATGGTTTTTATTAAGTAAGCAACTATTAAAGAGAAATGATTCATAATTCACTTGAAGGTGAACTTACTATGTATGACAGTGATATCTTTGTATAACTTAAGAGAGTTTAATATGATTTTAAAGGCTAAGATAGCACTAGGCAATTGGCCAGGACTAGGGAATTAGACCCGGAAATGGGAACTCTAGAAGAGCCTGATGAGGGTAATATGATAAAACCTTTAGGGTGGGAACTGGACACACAATAAGGCGTGAGTTGTTTCCCCCAAAGATAAGGTTCGATGATATGTGACGCGTGATAAACCCTTGTGGGGGACTGGACAAAGGATAAGACGTGAGTTGTTACCCCCACAGAGGGCAATATCGAAGTTAGAGCTACTCTGCTAAGACCCATTTTGGCCAAATTTTGTGATACATGTACCCTAAGGATAACGTGAGTTATGAGTGATGACCTCACTTAGGGTGAGTGTAGATCTCCCCTAGCCAGCACCTTATGAGATCTTATGCCTAAACAGAGAAGATATTTTCCTGATAAATGAGAAAATGATTTGAATTATTACTAACATGAGTATTTCAGGAACTTTTAGAAAGTACATGGGCCTTGAAGAGCCTAGTGTGAATCGTAAGTTATTCTTTAAAGAGGCTAGCTTGTTTGGGTAAACTATTCCTTAAAGAGACTAGCTTGTTTTGGTAAACTGTTCTTTTAAAGAGGCTAGTTTGATTTGTGGACTATTCTTACATATATCATGAGTCACTGTGTTTTTAAAATGCATATTTGAAATCATTTTACTTTATCCTCGTTGCTTACTTGCTTATGTGCCTAACTGCTTGTTTATCAAGAAAATTTGGTGATTAAGGGCTTAGAAATGAGCTTGAGTGGCCAGTATGAAGTTTATGAGTGATGATTCTTCTTTGGAGACAATGATTGCCTAATATGATAGTAAATATACAAATGTGTGTGATTGCTACTTATCATTACTGCCTCCTAACGATTTTGGTTTTAAGGAGTTGAGGAATTCTCACTGAGCGTGTAGTAGCTCATCCCTTTACTTATTCCCATTTCCAGGTCCAGTTTAAGCATGTATAAAGGACATTTTGGAAGATATTTGATGTCGACCTGTCAGGAGTCTTTTTGCCAAGTCTCTATTGTATAATTGTTGTGAAGTGCTCTATGCTTATCTTATCAAGTTTGTAAAGGTTTAGGCACATCGTTGAATGTCTATGCAAATGATTGGCTTTGTGCCTATGTGTAAATTATTATAACCCTTATGTTTAGTTGGTTTGACTGTTAGTGACCTGAGCGGGTGGCCCGAGGTAGTAAATCTAGTTACCCTTTTGTCTTGTTTTACTTTATTATCAGTTTACAGGTACCCTTAGCTAAGCTAAAACTATAATATGTTGCAAAGACAGGGAAAGCTCTTGCAGTTTTATTCCAAGATGTTTATCTAAATGCTAATGACCTTACTCAACTTCAACAACCTTAAGGATTTCCTTTAGGAATCCTGGTGGTGTGACTCCTTATCGGGTTGGGTGTGTTACAGTATCCAATCCTCTAGCTGCACATTTCAAGCTTTCAGCCGAGTCCTATCCTAAGTCTGAAGAGGAGATGGAGATAATGTCTCATATTCCCTATTCTAGTGCCGTTGGAAGTTTCATGTATGCTATGGTCTGCACTAGACCTGACTTAGCCTATACGGTTAGCGTGGTGAGCCGCTATATGCACAATCCTAGTAAGGATGATTGGGAGGCTGTAAAATGGTTCCTTCGCTATGTGAAAGGTTCTCTTGACAGATGTTTGGTGTTTGACAAAACCAAGATTGCAACCTATGATGTTGCAGGTTTCATTGATTCTTATTATGGTGGAGATCTTGATCGTAGGCGCTCTATTTTTGGCGATGTTTTCACCCTGTGTGTGGGTGCAATCTCATGGAAGGTATCACTATAGTCTATTGCAGCTTTATCCACTACTGAGGCTGAATATATTGCTGCAATTGAGGGTGTCAAAGAAGCTACATGGTGGAGAGGCCTTATTACTAAGCTTGGAGTTTCGCAAGGTGTCACTACTATATTTTCGGATAGCCAAAGTGCTATTCATCTCACCAAAAACGATGTCTACCACTCGAAGACCAAGCATATCAGTATCAAGTGCCACTTCATCAGAGATAGTATTGTTGCAGGAGACGTTACGGTGAAAAAGGTTCATACCTCGAAGAATCCTGCAAATATGCTCACCAAGTCTCTTCCTATTACTAAGTTTCAACGTCGCTTGGACTTACTTGGCATTCAGTGCCTTTGATTACCCTTCGGGGTCCCTTAGACGATGTGGTTATCCCACAATTGGTGAAAATTGGTCCAAGGTGGAGATTGTTGGGTTTTGGCCCAATTTGCACTCCACGGCCCAGGTAGACGGCGGCTGTTTAGCTATGGCGGTTAGGGTTTCTAGTAGATTCCTCGCTCATCCTACCCTTTTATAAAGGACACGCCTCCTACCTTCTCAATACACCAATATAAATATCATTCGAGTATTCAGTTTCACTTTCCTAGATTTGTGATAGCATTATAGAGAGTTTTGTAATCTCTAATCGATCTTCCTAGTAGAACGTACCATTCTAAGATCGATCCTATACTCGTCTTCTCTATAGTGGATTTGTGACTCATTGTCGTTATTGGTTTTTCCCGTATTGGGTTTTTCATGTAAGCTCCAGTGTTGATTTGTTATTACTCGTTTATATTATCTTTGTGATTTATCTATTGCATTCATTCAATTTTTAACTGATCCTAACATAATGCAATGAACAAAACATCAAATTATTAATTATGAGAAAAAAAAAGGATCTTTGTCCCAGGACCTAATCATATTATAGTGTTTGGGAGAAAAATTTGTTCCTTTTTTTTGATGTCTTCGATTTGTGGTGTTTGGCAACTTAATCATATTATATTTAATCAAATATGTATTATAATTACAATATTTTTTTCAAATGACTACTTTCACCATATTTAATCCTGTCCAAAATAATACTCTAAAATTTCTTCCCTCCTCTTTCTTAAAATTTGAATTTTAAATTCAAACTCTACACAATAAAAATGTTAAACTGACAAGATACACTTGGAAAAAATTTCTAAAGAAATTATTGCATGTCAATTACCTCAATTTATTTAACCTTGTGTCTCACCTCATTCACCGAAATGGAAGGAATAAAAATATGTCTACCACTCTGATTTTGCCTATCTTCTATTATCCTATAGTTGTGACTTTTTTTTAGTTTTTTGAATCCTATACTTTAGTTTACTCAAGCTATTTATCAATCCCTGTATACCATTAAAGGTTGGTGGTGAGGAAAATGGATATTTCTATTCATTAATTATCTAGTCTTAAATTGAGTCTTCAAATTATCATGGTAAGATTTTTTTTTAAAGAAAAGCTATAATCTTATGTCTTGATCTCATTTGTGTAACTTAAAATTTCAAATTCAATTGCATCAAGTAAAACCTAAGAAGAGGAAAATAAGTAAACAAAGAATGTAGATATTTTTGAGATTTTTTGTTCCATTTTAAACCTAATTTAATTAAATTTGTAAAAAATTGAGATTTTTTTATTTAGTCTTTTGTGGGGGGGGGGGGGGTTGACATGATTTGACTTTGATGCACCTCATTACTTAAACTTTTAGGTGATGGATTTATGTTCTTTAATTTATAGATAGAAATTTTTACTTTGTAGTTTTTAAGTGTTGTAATCTTTATCCCGTGAACTTAGATTTGATTCATTTATGGGACATCTTTCTAATTAAATGGTGTTTGTCCTTTTTATTTTCAGTTTCTCTATTTTTTTATTCCGCTTATAGATATTGATTCATCTATGAAAATTGCAGAGGATAATTTTTTTATGCACAACAATGGGCCTTTTTTTTATATTTCCTTCATAACTCGCTGGTAGTGAACAAAATGAAATAAACAGCTACTGTTGATACTAGAAAATGTTTGTCATTTATCTCAGTTTTTCTTCTATCTTCTTCATATATGTATTTTCTCTTTTGATCACCTTAATTGCATTTCTCCAAGTCAATTGTGTTTGTGTTTTACCCTTGATTTGGCACCGTGAGAGTGTTGATGTATTCACATTGATAGTTCATTTTTTTTCCTTTTTTTCCTTTTGTTTTGCTATTTAACATATATGAGTTTCAACATTAAGTAAAAACATAGAAGGTACTTTAGGTTGGAATGAAGACAAATTATTGTTTATCTTAGTGAATATCTTTTGTTCCTCATGTTTCTTGAAATTTAGACTAGATAATTATTATAGAATAAATTATTTAGATGGGATAAACTAAAACTGTGACTCTGCAAGCAACCAACAATATTTTTTTCTCATCAGAAATAGTTCTCTATATATCATTCCTCGTTGTTTAGTTCATTCGTATTGTTTTGGTATAATTTTAGTTTTAATTTTTTTGTTTCACTTTTTAGTTTTGTCCTCATCGCATAGGTTAATTTGCTTTTTCAATTTGTGTTTTTCCTAAGGATTATAAAGAATTCATGACAGTTAAATGTTTGATTTTGTTAATTGCTTTAATTTATGAAAGACCTAATGTGAATTTAAATGATAGATTTATGGAAATTATTTCAATTTCTAAAAATTATAGAAGTTTGAATATAATGGAGTTACAGGAAATGGTTTAGTTGTGGTAGAGCGTACTTATGCCATGATTGATGGTGGAAACATATTATTTCCAACTTTCAAAGGTGCTCGAGAATAAGTATGGATAGACTCTCTACATTAGTTATGTGTTTTGCTTGATTTCAACCCAAAAAAAAAAAAAGTTTTTGAACTCTATGGCCAGTGTCCTTCTAAATTATTACTGATACTAAAGGTCGTTTGCTCTTTTCAAATGAGTGAAAAATATTGTATTCTTCTTGAAAATATGAGAGCTATATTTTGGGGATAGAGAAGTAAAAGCAAGCCCCTCCCCCTTCTGCCCCACCACAACATGAGTGAAAAAAAAAGTTTGGATGAGCTTACATTTTAATTGGTTCCTTACTCTTTCATTGTTGTCTATTGCATTCCATAACATGATTTTTAACAATTTGTATATTCTTTATTTGAGGAAATGCCTTATCATATTTGATTTCACAGTACATTTGTGGCTTACATTAAAAATTAAAAACTTTAAATTTACATATATCCATTGCGAACAAGATTGGATAATTAGAGAGGAAAAGATAATCTAACATCACACGAACAACAAAAACCTTTAAATAATATCATTTTTTTTAAATTCAAAAAAGTTCATTCTTTAGATGAGACATGGTCTCACAAATGGTAGCTTTTAAAATAAACTCTTTTTGTTGTCCTTTCAATTACGCCTCACCAATAGCAGTAATTATACCGTTCATCCGGGTGGACACATGCATTTATACAACCGGGCCCACCCACTGCCTAATTGGCGCCCCAACATGCAAAAACTAAATAACCCGCCGCCTAAAAATTAAAAAAAAATAAAAACAGAGCATGGTAATTGCTGCACGTTCAAAACACCACGACCCAAAAACTTCTCTCACTTTCTCTCTCCCAAAACCCACTCAACTTCGTGCTTCAATTGGAGAAATTCTGCTACATTTGCTCACCGATTTTCTCAAGAAACCTTCGCAAAATCACCATTGAAGTTTCAAGCAAACAAAATCGAGGTAAGTTTTAACAAATTTGAAATTTATTGGCATGATCGAAAGACGATGAATTCTTTTCGCATTCTAGGTTATAACAAAATCGCACACTCATTATCGCGTTTTTCAAATGTTTGCAGATGGAAGCTCAACAATCATCAGTATTGAAGAAAAGATGTGCTACTAATGCATCAAAAACTTATCAGAAGAGGTATGTTGACAACCTGAAAACTTCTTAAACCTAAAGTTAGTGAGCAAACGTGCATAACTAGTGAACCGTATGTGCATGTTCTTCATTTTGTCTGCAAATTTACAATGAACACGTTTACCTTGATGTTCACTAATACATCCAAGACACTTTTACCCCAACTATTAGGGTTCTGTTCAATAGTGAGTTGTAGCTTGTATTTAGGTGAGCCATAACTTCATTTTAGTGAGCTATGAATTATGTAGTTGTTCTTTTACACATATGTCTGGTACAGTGAGTCGTGTGTTATAATATAGTGAGTTAAGGCTTGTATGTAGTGAGCGATAACAAAAATCTGGTGAGTTGTGTGTTATGTGCTAGTGCCTGTCAACGTATACATGCTCTAGTCAGTTGTGCCATAGATTTTAGGGATCTATGGCTTGAATATAGTGAGCTATGACAAAACCGTAGTGAGCTATGAATAATATGCTAGTTCCTGTCAACATATGGATTGCATAATAACATTTGTCTTATAATATAGTCACCTGTTCTTTACAACCTAGTGTGCCATGCTTAGTGAGCCAAGAATTGTATATAGTGAGCAATGACAAACATCTAGTGAGCTCTGGATTATGTGCTAGTGCCTGTAAACATATGCATGCTCAAGTGAGTTGTGCAATATATTTTAGTGAGCCATGATAAAACTCTAGTGAGCTATCAACATATGCATCCTATACTAACATCTATCTTATAATATAGTCACCTTTCCTTTAGACCATAGTGTGCCATGCTTAGTGAGCCAATGCTTGTATATAGTGAGCCATAACAAACATCTGGTCAGCTCTATATTATGTGCTAATGTCTGTCAACATATGCATGCTCAAGTGAGTTGTGCCATATATTTTAGTGAGTTATGGCAACATATGCATCCTATTATGACTTCTCTCTTATAATGTAGTGAGCTTTACTTTACATCCTAGTGTTACCTTCCTTAAATTGTTAATGAGAGTACCTTTTATTCTAGTGTGCTATCACATTTCTTGCAATATTAACATAATATTCAATAATATTTCATAACATAGGTCAAAGACAGAAGCATCTATCACAAGCCTTGAAGACATCATCATGAACATTGTCAGAGACATCTCAAGTGAGCAAGTGAACGCTAGGTAATTACCACTTCAAATACATGAAAAACAAACACAGTGCAGTCCACTGCGCTAACATTTTCTTTTCCTTTTTTATTGCAACCCAAGTGATCAAAACAACAGAAACCAAACAACTCAAGATGATATTCCTCACAAGTCAGGCCAAGGTATTTATACGTTATATTCTATTTTAATACCTGTCAAATATTGAGCCCTGACATATGGACTAGTGAGCCAATACAAATGTCTAGTGAGATGATAAGCAAATGCAGTGAGTCGAAAACTATATTTAGTGAGTTGACCTACAATTGTAGTGAGTAGACACCTATGTTTAGTGAGCTGACCTATAATTGTAGTGAGCAGACAACTACATTTAGTGAGCTCACATATAATTCTGGTGAGCAGACAACTATGTTTAGTGAGCTGACCTATAATTCTTGTGAGCAGACAGTTTATTTTAGTGAGCTGAACTATATACATTGAGACGCACATTACAATTAACATTACACATTTATTTACTTATACATCTTGGTCACTTATACAATATACCATGTACAGCTGCGCCAAAGGCAACCAACGCAGCTAAATCAAAGCATCAGCAAACCCTATCCACTGTAATGGAGACAACCTCTGCTGGGAAAACAAGTTCAACAAGTACTATTGCAACCAAGAGAAGGCTGAAACAAGAAGCGAGGAAAAACAGAAATATTTGTACTCCACCAACTTCAAAAGATGAACAGCCAGAAGCTCCCACAGCAGAGGAGAAACAAAAACAACAGGAAGAGGGAGGACAACCATCACAACCTACTCACCAGAAAGAGGGAGGACAACAGCAACAGAGACCAGTAACCCCACCTCAACCAAGCACTAGAGCATCAGGGAAGAGACTAAAGTTTGTGCTGACAAAAAGGAAAACAATGCACAGCACAAGAAAGCTCTGAAAAAACCATTACTGATGGTCATCAACAACCTTATGAGGAAACAGATGACACAGTGGAGGACACCACTTACAAAATGCCTCCCCCTGGACATTTTGATGAATCAGACTCTGATGATGAAGTATTGGTTAAGAGAATAAAGAAGATAAAAGAAGGAACAAAGTCCAAGCCAAAGAAAATGCAACTGAGCGCAAAAAAGTGTGTTAAGTCACAACCAGGGAAAAAGGAGGATGTGAAAAAGATTCCTAAACCTCCTGTAAAAAGTGCACAGCTCTTAGTTACAGAGCATGAAAAGGAAAATAAATCCCTGAAGAAGAAGTAACATGTCCAAAAAAGTGCTGATGTACCTCTTGAAGGCCCCAAGTCCGTGCAATCAGTGCCAAAGCCTGCAGAGGGGGTCACAAAGCACAAGAAGATCTTCCAATCAAGAATGTCATCGTCAGGGTTTGTTAGCATGATTGCTCACTTCAATGAGGCACAGACAGAGGCAATACAACATATGGGTTTTGGAGGATTCCTCCACTTCCAGGTCACAGAACTGCCAGGGGATTTATGTAAATGGCTAGTGGATAGATTTGATCCATACTCCATTACATTGTACATATCAAACCACAAAAGGATTGAGATTATACCAATGGGTGTGCACATCACATTGGCACTCCCCATTGGTGGAAAGAAAGTTGAGGAATATTATTTGAAAAAGTCCAAAGATGGCATATATAATCAAGTCCTTGATGCATGGAGAAAATACTGGAATCTGCAAGATAGGACCCCTAAACTGAGCCAAATGCCACTATACATTCTCAGCCAGACTGATGTAGGGGAGAGTTTCAAAAGAAACTTTGTAATGTACATGGTATCATGTTTCTTCAATGGTTCAAAGAACGTACATTGCTCACCCTTTTTTACTAAGAATGTGGCTCATGTTGAGGACATAGCATCAATTGATTGGTGTCAGTACACCATTGACAGATTATGTGAATCTGTCAAAAAGAGGGCTTCAAACTTCGATGGCCCTATTCTATTCTTGATGGTAAGTTCTTTATACTATATCAAAATATCATGGTTTCAGTGAGCACAATGTCATATTTAGTGAGCTACACACATATAATTAGTGAGCTAAACATATTTCAATTGAGCATGTCATATACTTCAGTGAGGGCAACATAAATTATAGTGAGCAGAAGATGTATTTTAGTGAGCAGTCCAAAACTTTTCGTGAGCTTAACATATGTCATGGTGAGCATGGGATATACTTTAGTGACCACAACATTCATTGTAGTGAGCAGAAGGTGTATTTTAGTGAGCATACGAAAACTTTTGGTGAGCTATACAGACTGATTACAAAGAATATTTCTCTTGCAGATGTTATATCTTGACAGGGTTCTCTTGATAAGAAGGACTGTTCAGAGGCAATTCCCAACAATTAAGGGCTGGACAACAGAAAAGCTAAGGGAAAGAGTCAGACAAGAGAGAAAAGCCAATCAACCTGCTGGAACAGAAGCGCCAAAGGGCTTTGGAAAGAGAAGAGTGGAGCCTCCAATACAAATACCCAAGGAAATGCATGCTAACCCACCTCTAACAGAGAAACCTCAACCACAAAAAGAAGAACATCAAAATATCTTACCAGAAGATAATGAACCATTAGAGTTAGTGGTAACATTTATTTCTTTGTCTCATTTATAACAATCAAGCACAATGAAATATTTTCATAAAATATGTATCTAATATCTTAAAATACTTGAATGTTGTCCACATTACAGAAAGATATGGAAGAAGTGGCTGAAGTAACAAAGGCTTTAGCTAGTGCATTCAAGAGGTACAAGACATTCATGGACTACTTGTCCAAAAGGTACCAAAACAATGAAGCACTCAAGAAGATAAGAGATAAGGCCACAAGCATGCTCACTTCCTACTGTGAGGCTCAAATCTCCAAATCCCCACCAATGACCTAAAGAGAAAAGCGCGATGAAACTGCTGAGATACCATCATTCAGTCAGGATGATGAATGGTGGAACAGAGCTTCTGTACTTGAGGCCATAATTGAATTGGAGAATGCATTTGTAAGGTAACAATAGACCAGCAGCACCAACAGCAAAGCATCTGCATCAAGGCAATGTGCCAACGACATGCCAAGTTTTAAGCTCATTGATGAGAGCCAAAGCCCAACTACTGCAACACCAACATCACTTCACACGCCACCTTCATCCCCTCCTGCAAAAGTAGATCAAGCACCACCACCCTCCACCACAGCTGAGACACATCACACACCACCAACTTCCCCTCGCCCACAGACACAACAGTCACCACCACCTTCCCCTCGTCCACAAACACATCAAACACTATCACCTTCCCCCCCTCCAAAGGAACATCAGACACCACCACCTTCCCCTCCCCTAAGGGTACATCAATCACCACCACCTTCCCCTCTTCCGCAAACACATCATACATCGCCACCTTCCCCTCCTCCAAAGCCACATCAAACACCACCACCCTCCCCCCCCACAACACCCTTCACTAACCCTTGAGACACAGCCACCATAAGAATCATCTCATACACCACCACCACCCCCAATTCGAGAGACACAAACAGATGGGGAAGAAAAACAAAAAATCACTGAAGGAGAGCAGAAATTTCAAGACAGAGAAGAAGCAAAGAAGAAAAAGGAAAAAAAGGATGGTAAGGATTTACATTGACCATGCTTTCACTTTCACTTTCAGTGAGCATACTCTATAACTTGTTGAGCAAAAGACATATGTTAGTGAGTGAGTTCGTGACCATAACCCATATATTAATGAGCATAACCAATAACTTGGTGAGCAAATAACATATATTAGTGAGCAGAAGATAAAATTTAGTGAGCATAGAGTATAACTAGGTGAGCAGAACACATAAGTTAGTGAGTAGTAGTTATATTGTAGTGAGCATATTGTATAACTTGGTGAGCAGAATACATATGTTAGTGAGCACAACTTATATTCTAGTGAGCACAAAGTATAACTTAGTGAGCAGAACACATGTGCTACTCAGCAGGTCACCATGTGTGACTATAAAGATCATATATGATAGTGAGCACAACAAGTATTTCAGTGAGCTCAACAACTATTTTGGTGAGCACTTACTCATATTATGTATGCAGGAAAAGAGCACAGCAAGAAGCCCAGACATCAGCCGAGGAGAGACAAAGGCCCAATGACAGAGCCCTTCTGTTCTCCTTTTGTGGAGAGAATAACCAAGGTTACAGAGGATTTGTCAGCCCAGGAAAGGATAGTAGCTGAATATGTATTCCATCCGTCACAGGACCTTCATTCAAAGTCAGCACATAACTCTCACACATACCACTCTTAAAAACACTTAAAATAAAAATGAATATAAACTTACATTTTTTTTTTTTTTTACTTTTCTTACTGAACCAGTGAATAAATGTTTGATAACGACATACATGTTGCATATCGTTATCACATGTATACCATGCATCCAAGAGAATACATTGATGCCCAGGTGATCAATGTTTGGACTGCTCTCCTCAACAATTTGGAGAGAAAGAGAAGTGAGGGATCTCTAAGAAGATTTTTGGCACCAGTGGATGCAATGGTAAGTACATACTTATTTTACATCTACACAAATGCACATAATCAACCAACTAATTATACTGCTACAAACATTCAGTCAACCTTGGACCCCTCGATAAATCAAGCAAAATCAACGTACGCAAGGTACATTGATTTTGAAACAATTCTTCAAAAAGAATTCCAGAGATGTGACAAATGGATTTCAGGGAAACAATTGCATCTAGTAAGCAATAATATAATACATTTTATTTGTATATAACAAACATCACATTGCATAATACTAATCATTCTCTAATTTCAAGGTGTTCTTCCCCGTATGTCACAAGAAGCACTTCTTCATCTTCTGCTTTGATTTGAAGGAGGACAGGCTTGATATCATGGACAACATGGACATCACTGCTCCATACAAAACCACATACAGACAAACCCATCTGTTAGTGGTATGTTCAAATGCTCACTGAATCATTTACTCTATAATACATCAACACAAAAAGCTGGTGAGCTTACAAATGTGATGAGCTATCACATATTATTGCTAAACTAACACATAATATTGGTGAGCTATCTCACGTACGTGGTGAGCCAACGCACATTTGTGGTGAGCTAACACATAATATTGGTGTGCTAACACACGTATTTGGTGAGTTCATATGTATATATAGTGAGCTAACACTCATATTTGGTGAGCCAACGCACTTTTGTGGTGAGCTAATGCCCATTTCCTGTGAGCTGAACAAAATTATTTATTCTACACAGACAAGATCTTTTGGAAGATTTCTTCAAGAGAGTGTTGGCCACCCGAAATATGAAATTGTGAAGAACATGAAACCAGTGCGAATGAGAATGTAATGGAGGACAACAGATAATGTCACAGACTGTGGAATTTTTTGCATGAGGCACATGGAGACTTATTTTGGACAAGAAGATAAATGGGATTGTGGCTTCAAGAAAAATGAAGTAAGTTCACCAAACATTTGTTCTCTGCAAAAATATGTTCAACATAAATACAACACTAATTAATGGTTCATTTTTTTTAATTTTTTTTTTGGGTTTCGTTTGCAGGACAAAAATCTACTTGATGTAATGCGAGCAAGTTACTGCTATGAAATCGTCAACAATGAAGACAACATATATAAAAATAGGGTGAAGAGGCTCGCCAAAGAGTTCCACGATAAACAACAAGTAGAACTCAATCCAAAATCAGCCCAACCTCAAGTGCAAACATCATGACTAATTTTAGAATAATTGTAGAAACTTATGTTTACAGTCTAATTTATAGCTAGATTAATTTTAACTTAGACTGTTACCATTCATACATTTAATGATGGTGAACTACTAGTAAACAACATTCACTATTTGATATATTTAATCGATTACTATATCAAATTCCAGTAAGCTAGAATACACATGGAGTGAGTTCCTATCAAAATCCAGTGAGCTATATCTTTTATTATGCTAAATTCTATAAATACATACAGAATCAAACTACAATGATATTTTCTTTGTAATGTTAACTCAAATATTAAAGTGTTCAGCATGTCATTGTCATACAATGCTATTCTTTTACAATGTAAAGTCATCAAAAATATTACATTAGTCTTGTGGAAAATAGTGAGCTAACACATAAAACTAGTGAGCTATGAATCTCCAGCAGTGAGCAACAAATTATGAGTGTCAATAGTATTCACCCTACTATAACCTTCGAAATTATTCAGCATCATTTACTTAAACTTCAAAGAACTACACATCAAGATGATAAAGAATACACATTCGACCACTATTAATAAAGAAACAGATTTACAGTAAAAATATTTGTTCAAGTCATACTATTCATTCAACTGATTGCTAGGAATCGTATCCCCATTTGTTTGCGTCAACCTTTCATCAAAAATCAAGCTAAAAACCCTATACATTTCATTAAAGTCTACCGCTGGATTAGACGAAACTGGGGCATTAGACGAACCTGCAGCAACAACCTAAACCACCACAGCAAAAAACGTATTGGTAGTGAGCATATATATGCATACAGTGAGCCAACGTATCAATAGAGTGAGTGCAACGTGTAAGAGTAACAGTGTGAGAACTGAAAACGTAGTGAGCCAATCTAAACATTTAGTGAGCGCAGCCCATATAGTAGTGAGCATAGTAAAACAATTAGTGAGCCAAATACAGATATTAATATAAGAAATATACATTATTAAATCATGTAATCAATAGAATTTTACCTGATCTTGAGACACAACTCCTCCATCTCTTGAACAAAACCTTGCCTTCCTTGATCTAACAATGTTTGCTATCTTCTCCATCGTACTCTTACTCCTTACATTCCTTTCACCTTTCTTCCTCAAACCTTTAGGGTTATCGATGATTTTGTTACCACCACTGCACTGTTGATCATTTTCAGTCTCAGAAACATAAACAGAACCAACAACAACACCAACATCACCCTTCAGCTTGGCAAAGGCAGCTTCACATAGCTTTCTTGCTTGACTATTTGATTCACTTTCAAGAAGCAAAGCCTCAAACTGCCTATGCATCTGAACCCTCCATATAGAACTTGGAACACCAGATGCATTACTACTGCTTACAACTTCTTCTACAGCCCGTGGGGGTCTTGCTAGCCTAGTCCATCATTTCAAAATATATTGATTAGGGACTTTAGCCACACAATGAACATTAAAAATATGCAAGCAGTGGCAGCAGGGAATACCACTCTCACTGTACTTTTTACAATCGCAAACAATGTTATGGTCTGGTACATTAAACCTAACCACAAACTCAAACTTCTTCGAAAGGCGATTCTCATACTCAACATATGTATACTCTATACCGTACAACATTTGACTTGAGCTAAGTAGATCTTGACAGCACCCTTCTCCTTTAATGTACTCATTCTCAAACAATTTGTACAAATTGTTCGTATAGATCTTTGAAGCATGCTGCAAAATGCTAACATGTGGCAAGTACATCTTGGGAAATCCATCTTTATTTTTCACATTCTCATCATTCTCCTTAATCCTCCACTCAATAACAACGACACAGAATATATTGTAAAAATCAAGCAACCCACAAGTGGCATTGACTCTCTTTGACAAAGGAGTATTTGTCGACTCACTTCTTTGTGATGATAAAATGCTACCAGAGAAAAAATCCTTGCAATAGGTTGGACACCATTTTTCTTTCAACCGAAACAGTCTAACCAGTAACCAACCAAACATTTTTAGCACAATTATACTCTTCAACCAGCCTAACACACAAAACCATTTACCAAAAAAAATAATAAATTAGCGAGCAGAAAATGTAACCCTGGTGAGCACAAGGCATAGTCCAGTGAGCAAAACATATAACCTTGGTGAGCATACACTACAAATTAGTGAGTATAAAGCAATAACTTGGTGAGCACAAATAAAAATCAGCAACCACAGACAGGACTTACCTCTGCCAACAAAAGTTAAACTTTGCTTATGTATCACATCTCATCAGAACATGGTCAAACCTATCAACAAATCCACCCAATACTCTAAGATGACCAATATTCTTTTTGAAATTCTCCAAGATGTGCCAAGTACACGACCTATGCTTTGCCAATGGGAACACCTTCTCAATAGCATTTGCCATAGAAAATGCTTGGTCCGTCATTATAGTGTTCGGTTGAACATTACCCATAGCTTCCAAGAATGTTTCAAATAACCACACAAAACTCTCAATCTTTTCATTCATCAAAAACCCGTATCCCACCATAACATTCTTTGCATGGTGATTCATACAAACAAAAGGTGCACAAATCATCTCATAACGATTGGTCCTATATGTTGTGTCAAATACAACGAGATCACCAAACAACATATAATCATATTTAATTTGTGTCTCTCCAAAAGAAGCACGTCAAACAATCGTCCGTGTCCAATTTAAACTTATAAAAAAAATCTTGTTCATTACCACGCCTAGCTTCCAAAACACACATCAAATGGTTGGCATCGCCCCTGTCTAAGGTCCTCTTCACTTCATTTGCAACACTATTGTACGCATCCCTCTCGCTAAAACCAAGTGATGGTGAACCCCCAGCCTCATTTCTTAAAAGCCGATACACATGCGAAACTTTCATACCATTTCTCCTCATCTTTTGGAAATAGTCCACATGAGCCTTCTCGACTTTTTTATGTGACCTCAACTTATGTACCCCATCTTCCAAAAGCAGTTCATGATTATGAACCATATCATGCATCTTACAAACCCATTCCCCATGTTGTTCAATGTAAAATATAACCCTAGCTTTACAATTACACCTCCGGCTCTGTTTGCTAAATATCTTGTCTTGTTTCCCTGGACACCTTTTAACACCTTGTTTGCTGCAGCAAAACTCCCTTGAACGAACCTCTTGTGAACCCTCTCTCCTTCGCAACTTGTCACACCTAATGGAAAAACCCTTATGGAAAGTGTACTCGTTGTATACCTCGAATGCAGCATCTAGAGAACTGACCCTTTTACCAATAAGCTCTGATTCTTCACATTCCTTTATTTCAACAACACATTCATCACCATCTACACATTTCTCCTTATCAATCACAACATAGTTAGATACACCACCACCACCATTACAATCATCAGAAGCCACCCCTTTGCCCTTTGAATCACCACTACGATTACACAAAATCCCAACATAATCATCAACATCAACTGCCTCAGCAATGCAACGATCTAATGTAGATGTGTAAAATGAAGTATCATCTGCATGAATAAAAAAAAATTGTGGTGAGCTATAATGTACCATTGGTGAGCATAGACTTCATTCCAGTGAGCCAAAAGCTTGTCTTAGTGAGCACAGAATGCTATGTACCGTGCTCGAATACAACAGATTCTGTTCCATGATAGGGGCGAAATTGAATGTAGGAATTACATTTCGTGTGCACTGAAACCGATAAATGATTCATGCATACAATGTAAACCTCAGTGAGCTTATGGTATTTTCATTAGTGAGCCAACGAGTATATGTAGTGAGCACAGAACACAAATTGGTGAGTTGTTGTTTCTCACATGTAAGTAAACATATCATATAGAAAAACAACCATAGCATTTGTGGTAAGCTATAATGCAAACTCGGTGAGCCCACGCTTCAATCCTGGTGAGCTAAACGTTACTTTTAGTGAGCAAAAAACTGCTATGTTTAGTGAGCGAAATATATACCACCAGTGAGTCAACGACTATATTTAGTGAGCCAAAAACCCATAACGATAAGCAATCGCTTCTCATATGCAGCAGCCAACATTCACCTAATATTCAACAATTAAACCAAAAAAACACTGTAAACTTCTATATTAACCGAAATTAACACAAAATACAAAAAACTTCTATACTTATACATCTTCTAATCAAACATTCTGCCAAAAATGCAGAACGGCAAATCACAAAATAACACACTCGATAACAATCGCATTATAATGTCAGATCACGACACCACAACAATGAATGCATGCCAGTCCAAACAACTCGAAACTAACTAATGAAAAATCCACGCATCCAACTTCAACATACGAGCACAAAAACAAAGAACCAAAAACGATATCAAACCTGGTGACGAAATCGCGTTTGATGAAGATTCAACATCAATAGCAGCGTTTAGATCAAATTCAATCATTTCATGAAGAACTGGCAGAATACTAAAGCAGTTGCAACAACGTTCAATGGCTGCAAGAATGGGAGAGGTTGAAAACGGCAAACCGCAAGTTCAAAAATTGAGAAGAATGTATATTTTTTTTTTAGATGGAAGTTCAAATAAGCAACGCACATAACAGATGGGAGGTGGGGCCGGGCGGACAAATGAGTTGTCCAACCGGTTGCACGTAATAATTTACACACTAATAGAGAGAGATTACTTTTTTTGTAAGCAAATGGATAGATATAGAATAAGAATCTAAGATAGATGCACATTAGCAAGGTGCACATTAATTTAGCTCACAACGAAAGGAAAATTATTCTAAAATCGTTATTATGTGGATGCAAAATTTAAATCTAATTATATGACTACAAAATTTAGGCAAGAAAAATTGCGCTCACAAAAATTGTAACTAAAAAATATTAATACGTGTATGGTTTGTCTGCATTAAAAAATTATTTATAGGATATAAAAAGAAAAAAGAAAAGAGCGTTCATGATATAAGTACGTGTGAATTTTATTATTAGAAATTTAAAAAAAAAGTGAAAATAGTAACCATGTTTTAGTTGTCAGTGATATTTAACAAGATTATGGATTTATTATGAGATTTTGATGATTATATATTGTGACTTCTTATTTCATAATATTATTACATTTCTCACATTTTCTCCTTCAAGCAATTAGATTCATATATATTTTTAATTTTAAATCCCGTGCATAGCTATGGGCACAAAGTAGTACTATATATAAAAGAAATGTTGTCAAAATTTGCTCCTGTTATTTTTCGGGGCAAAACTCATTTATAGCCTTTGATTTTTCAATGTGTTAAATCCTAACCGTTAACCCTATTTTTTGACTTTTAATTTAAACTTTCACAATAAAAAAAAAAATTAAAAACTGACTATATTCACAACCCTTAATAGCTTGACTTGCTCTAGTGATACTAAACAAGAAAAAGTTCGGAAATCCATTTAGAAAATGCTTTGCCCACATTTCTCCACTTGCCTCTCTCCGTGACTTGATAAAATAATCTAAAAAATCTTAGTGTCAAATAATTTAGAAAAGTCTTGATAATTATCTAAATTGTGTATTGTAGAAATATCTACAATTGTACACTAGAATATCTACCTAGTCCCTAGAATCTATAAGAAAAATCTAGACAAAAACTTAAAAGGATAATTAAATTAAAATTATAAATATCTTAGATAATTTTGGATGGTAAGGCCAAATCTCCCTCTATGAATACCACATTATAGGACCACTTGGAGAAATGCAATACAATACTTCTCATTCTCCCAATTAATCTCTCCTCTTATGAAACTTTCAACCATCAAACATCTTTCATCAAATTAAATCATTTCCATCATAATCCCACCAAGCTTCCATAAAATCCAACATGACTGACTCATATTCTCCCCCTCTCTGCTTACTCAATTCAATAATTAATACGGATTGAAACAACCTCACCCCTCTTCCCCTGAAAAACGCACTTTTAACTCTCTCCCTTCCCACGTGTAACTGACTAACACCTCTCTCCCTCCTCATCTGTTCCAGTTACCAAATTGAACGTGAAATTCAAAATTCGAATCTCTTGGCCTCATATGCCATGATTAATTGCGTAAGCTACTTGCCATCTCCTATGGAGTAAGTCTGCGCTCTTTTTTCTTTTTAATTGTTGGATTTAAAGTTGTGGAACTCTCTTAGCTTGACTCTAAGTCTTCTTTTAACCATGACTCCCACTTATGTCACTACTTCCTTTGATTCTTCTACACCTGCTATACACTAGATTACACAGCAACCTATTGATTTGCTACACTTGATGCACACATTTTAAAATTTCGGGGACTAGGTTTCCAATTTTGAACTATGATGAATACATTAGTTATGAGAGAAGCTTGAGCACATTAAGATCAACCCAAGTTATCTAATTTGCCAAAAATCATGGCACTCTAACCGAGCAGGTTTAAGGTGGAGAGAGTGGGTGCCTGAAAAGAATAGAAAAAAGGAATGTTGTCAGCCTAGTGCAAACCCAATTCGTCACTTATTTAGGGTGTGTTTGGTAGGGTTGAAAACTATTTTCTTAAAAAAAAAATTCCATCTAAAATGATTGTTCATGTAAAATGATTTTCAACTCATATTTTCAGTTGTTTGGTAAAAGGGAAAATGAACTTTCTGGATAATGAGTTTGATTAACAAAAAATGAACAAAAATGCTAAAAATGATTTTCTGTAATCTTCAAACCATATGTCGACGAAATAGACATGGAATATACAAAGAGTGTGAGAGTCCAAGAAATGTAAAATCAACTTATGCTCTATTCAAAGTGAAAAATATTTTCCTTCATTCTAGGGAAAATGATTTTCCCTTGAAAATGAATTTCCACTCCTTGTTTTACCAAACACTGTAAAATGATAAATCATTTTTCAAGAAAATAATTTTCACCCCTACCAAACACACTCTTATTTTTAAGATCAGTTAGGTTCCATGGTGTGATTTTGGTTTCTAGGTTTAAAGATCTATTAGGCTTGGGTTGGTTCTTTGCAATGATGGCAACTGTCTACTACAGTTTGAGCCCATTTGCAGTACCTTTGAATTTGGATACTTTTTTTCAATTGTACAAAATTTTATCAATTAAATATCGAAGTCATAAAAGAAAGATATGTAGTTGATCATGTAATTGTTTTTTCAGTTAGCACAATTTTGTAATCCTGCATAGATGAAACTATTGGCCTTAATATGTCCTACTTCATGCATTTTGGATAAGTCTATAAATTTAGGAAAGAGAGGCTAACTTTAACATATATATCACTTTGACATTCAATTATCTACATTTTGCAATGGTTCTCTAATTAACCATCTCTATGAAATAAGCGGTGATTAATGCTTTCGCAGATTTTGATAAGGTGAAGACAACATTGTCTGATTTAATGTTGTTGTTGTACGAAATAATGTTGGACGACAACATGGTTGCACAGCGAGAGGGTGATGAAGAAATAAACAGCAAAGACTAAGGTGCGGAATTTGGAAGGGTTGAAAATTGTACAACAAAGGAGTAGTGATGGTGATTTAGATGAAGTCGGAAAAGCCGTAGTGATGGCGATTTAGATGAGGTCGGAAAAGCTGTCTAGTTCTAGGTATTGATTTCCCTCTTTGTATCAAAAATCTCATCGATTACAATAAAAGGTAAATCCATTTGACTTTGCTGGGAGTGATTTGCCGATTGAAGGGGAATAACCACCATTGATCACATATCTTGCCTCATCTCCACCGTTAAAAGAAACTTAATTATTGTAAGAACAAATATTTTTGTTGACTACGAATGGAAGGCAATAACCAACTATATCACGTGGGGGGGGGGGGGGGGGGGGGGGGGGGGGGGGGGGGGGG
>JACYFF010031956.1:16766894-16805736 GCA_017589665.1 Selenicereus undatus | reverse complement strand
TTTTTAAACACAAATATTTTTTTTTACATTACTTTGGTTGTAAATAACCAAACAGTAGCCCCCCCCCCCCCCCCCCCCCCCGGAAAAAAAAAAAAACAAATAGAGTCCACTTACCAAAAAAGACATGCTCTTTGTCTCCCTCTCTCTCCGTCCAGTTAACTACTTCAGTTCTGTCTTTTGGGCGTTTCATTTTTTCTCTCTCCTCTACTCCTTCAGTTATTTTGTCAATGTTATTTGGCTTCCTCTTGGATAGTCCCCTCTAGAACGACCACCCTCAATCCCCTCCATGAAGGACATGCTGATCTCATCCATCCGATTTGGTATATTGCTTTGTTTTTGTGAATCTAGGTTTCTTTCCTTTTGGTTAATTTGTTAAGAATTCTTATATTTGTACTTGTATTCCTTTTGATCATTTTTTAAATTATCATATTCTATTTCAGTCTTGATTTTGGTTTGCAAAGAAATGGAGTTGATTGGAGAGGTAGAGCATAACTTTCAACCACCAGTGCCTGTAAGTTTTCGCCACTTCCATGGATATATTTGTTGGCTTAGTGTTTATCTAAATTATTTGCTTAGTTCATTATGATGAGGAGTTCTATTTGATGAATGATATCAGCCCATAGGATACTTATATGGATGCCATCAAGGCCTACTGCATGGGGAATAAACGTGAATGAGGCACAACAAAGGAATGATATTTGGAGGCCTATTGGTTACTACAAGGCGGTGAATTGGTAGGACAAGAGAAACTCGTGGACCGATGTTCTTCTTCTCACGTTTGAGGTCTATTTCCTCCACCCCTTCTCTTCTTTTATCTCCTTTTATTTTGCTTTTTATTACTAACAGTATAGTAAAATTCCTTTTTTTTTTAAGTTCATAAAATGTGGGTATCTTGGTGGAGTTTAATTAATACTTTTGAATCTTCTTTATCAAGCATTTAGTATTGGAAGCTAATAAGGTAGTGGATGGACATTGACATCAATATTGTCAACATCAGCTATAAGCTCGGTGGAAGTAGAAGGTGTTGAAGTCGTCATCCATATATCCCGTCCAACCCCAACTTCGGATGAGGTGGTGTTTAATTAAAGAACAAGCTGCAAACCAAGGTGTTGAAGCCTGAAAGTATGTTAATATGATGAATCCTATTCTATTAGACTTTTGCTCTGTTCTTGTTCTGGTGAAGGCATCTTCCCCCCCCCCCCCCCCGCTGAGTGCATGAGTGTCGGTAATCAAGTGCACTTGGTCTGCTTTTTAGGATGGTTGAGGTAATGAATGTTGTTAACGCATGAGTGTAGGTCTTGAGGTGTATTTGGTTTGCTTTTTAGGATACTTAACGTAAATGAATGTTGCTATCCCGTTTAAATGATGTGATGCATTGATAAATCCTTAAAGAGGCGAAAAAATGGATTCAGTATTGGTTTTTTTTTATCCACTCCTTTTTTCTAAACGTTTTTATGTGACGGTTGTCTTCTGAAGCTCTCTAATTAACATGAGCACTTTTTTATTGCGATGAATTTCAAGCATTATTGTACGTTTGAATCCAAAATGGGTTTTGCTATTATACAACTTCCGATTCGATGAATGTTGGGGGCATTAATTTTCATATCTCCCAAATTTTGTTTTCGTTTTTTTTTTCCCCAATTGTGATTACCTAGCACATCAAGGAATTGGAATCGAAAACTTCACTCCAACTAATATGTATACCATTTGCTAAGCCTTTGATGCGTATTAATTTGGTGTTGGTGTCGATAGGTGATGCACCATGTCTAACGACTTTGATTACAATGAGGATGCATATTGGAGCATGTTGATCAATCAGTAAGGAGAAACTGTCATCCAAATGCAAGTCGGAAGGTTGTTTAGATGCTAATTTGCATGGTTGGTAAAATATTCAAAATTTGTTATCAAATATGTAATTTTAAATCATGTCACATAAATATTTGTACCTTTTTTACAAAAGATTACGGGTTCGAGTCGTAGAATCAGCCACTCACCAAGTCAAGTTAGGCTGCCTACAATTCACCCTTTGGGGCGCGACCCTTCCCAAAACCCTAAGTTAACGCGGAATGCTTGTGCACGGGCTGCCCCCTTTTTTTTGTGATGAAGGTAGTCATGAAGATACAAGCCCTCCTTTTCTTTTCCAATTCACACAACTCTCATATTTTCCCTAATCCCCATGCCCAAAACAAACAATGTTCTGCCATTTGTCCTTGAACTAGGTCCTGAGACTACAGTAGCATTGTTGATTATTGAAGCAGCTTTTTGGACATTTACAGTGACTAGTACTGATTGTTGAATTAGCTTTTTAAACGTTCAGATAGACTTAGAGCGCCAACAATACTAGGTAGGCTTGTTCATTATTCGGTCTGGATTAGGATTAGACCGAAGACCGACCTGGACAGGACCATACCGTGCTTGGTCGGTCCGGTCTACGGTCCTCTCTTTGTCTAGTTTCGGTCTTCGGTCCGGTCCTAGTCCGGACCTGGTGGACCATAGATTGGACCATAGACCGTTGTTTTAGCGTTTTTGAGTGTAGTTTAATGTTTGAATTTTCAGTTTCAATTTTACAATTCATAAGCAGGCGGTCCACACGACCTTGAAACTTTGGCTTCTTCGGCTTCTTCCTTCTCCAGAGTCCAGTTTTTCCTCCGCGACTCAGCCTCCGGCCTCTTCCCCTGTGGGCTCTGTTTGCCTCAGCCTCGCCACCTCGCACTGTCGGCTTCTCTTAGAGTCACAGTAGTCCCACCCCAGCACCCCTCTCCCTCACTGGCCTCGCTTGTATAGCCAGGTTCCGGCATCCCACTCGGCACTCACAAGTCCCTTACGGCCGGCAGCATACGTAGTCCTCTGGCAGCATCCCGACGACACCCGGATAGCCACCTTCCAGACCTCTCGAGTTTGATATGGTATGTGAGTTTGCTCATACTTGGTCCTCTACTCCGCTGACTTACTCCTGAACCCATCTCCTTCACTCCTAGGTCCTCTGGCTAACTGGCTGACATAATTAAATAAATTTCATGTATATTCCAGACATTACAGTAATAGACTTTGTTAATTCATCTTTCCCTGTTATTGAAAATACTCCAGCATGACAGGTTAGGAGGCTCTAAAGAGCTTTAACATTAAAGCTTAAATGTGAAAATGACAGGGCCTCAGTAGGATGTGGCGCATCAAATGTAACTAACTTGGCTTGTGATTGACATTTGACACCCTGTGAGAAGGGCGGAAGGCTATTTGGAGCTTTAACATTTGGTGAATTTTCACTTATCCATGTAGCCTACATTTGTTGTGCTTTCTTGATTGTTGATTGCTGATTGTTGTCCTTGATCATGGACAAATTATCTTTATTATGCTGAAGGCTAGTTTATTTGCTTGATTGTTGATTGCTACTTCTAAAAATTAGTGTACTTATCTTTCCTCTTTCCCTCATACACATTGACCCCCATTGTCATTCACAAAGGAAGAGGAACCGTTCACCCCCTTTTTGTAGGTCTCATCATGCGTTTGACTATATATTGAGTATTAATGAATTTATCATAACAAAGCTTAGTGAAGGTTCTGTGTTTTTTAAGTCAAGCTAGTGGAAGGTGAGTTTATTGGGGAGCTATGAAAAGTAGATGTTTTCCACATTACATAAGTTCCATATCACCCAAGCTTGCAAGACATTTATATTCAGTACATACGGAGCTACTAATCCCGCCATGCCTGAAATTATAAATAACAAATCAGTAATTACCCAATAAGAAGCAGTTGAACGTAGTAAAGCAAGATGATCCTTAGATTTGAGTGGACTGGGAATGAAAATGACACTAATTTGAACTTTGAAGACACCCCCCCCCCCCAAAGTACCTCTATGAATGCTATGATGTGTGTGTATTATATAATTACATTATCCACTTTCCTTTGACTTTAATATTAACATTAACAAATTTTTTTCACTCTTTAGTTATTTTCAAGTGCAAAGTGTACTTTTTAAGTCCAAATTACGATTAGATTAGTTATCACGGAACTCCTTACAACTCGTTCTTGAAATATAAGTTTTACATTTTGATTTTTTAAATTAGTTTATTTACTTATATATATATACATATACATATATATATATATATATATATATATATATATATATATATATGTATGTATATAAGCTTATTTACTTATATTTTGTATTCACTTGTCAATGCAAGATGTTGAGCTCCAAATCTAAAAAGAGGGGTAGTTCGGAAGTGGAAGAATCAGTTGACAAGGATACCGATATTCCAAGTGAGCACCAAGCAAATGACACTATTGAAATTAAAGAGGAGGAAGAGGCAAGTCAAAGAGCAACACAAAGCAAGAACAAAGGGAAACAAGTGGCTAAAAAATCATCCCAAAGGGCTGAGTGTTAGAACCATTTCGAAGAGATCAAAGAGAATGGAAAAAGAGTGGCCGGTATGTGCAAATACTGTGGCATTATATATAAGGTTGACCCTAGTAGGAATGGAACGAAGAACTTAAAAAATTATTTTCCAAAGTGTCGTGAAAACTCGAACAATCAAAGCAAACAGACTCAAAGTCAGTTGGTTTTTAAAAAGGATCCAAACAATGAGGGAGAAGTTAGATTGAAGTCATAGGTATTGAACCCTCACGAGGCAAGGGAGTTTATAGCCATAATGATCATAATTGATGAGCTGTCCTTTAGATTTGCTGAAAATGTGGGATTTAGACTAATGATGTCTGTATGTTGTCATTCACTTAATATGCCTTCACGCATTACCACTGCAAGAGATATTTATCACATATATGTGGATGAAAGGGTAAAATTGAAAAAATATCTTATACATTCATGTCAAAGGGTATGTGTGACAACAAACATATGGATTTCACTTTAGAGGATTTACTACATGGTTATAACTGCTCACTTTATTCATAATTATTGGAAATTGCATAAGAAAATATTAAATTTTTATGCAATTTCTAGTAACAAAGGTGATGATATTGCTCTCGTTCTTGGAAAATGTCTAGAGGATTGGGGTTTAGCATCTAAACTGTATACTATTACTATTGATAATGCTGAGAGCAATAGCATTACTTGTACGACCCTTATAGGTGAGTTTCAGCGACATGGTCATTTTCTGCCCTTCTCACAGGGTCACAAGCCAAGTTAGTTACATTTGATGTGCCACATCCTATTGAGGCCCCGTCATTTTCACATTTAAGCTTTAATGTTAAAGCTCTTTAGAGCCTTCTAACCTGTCATGCTGGAGTATTTTCGATAACAGGGAAAGATGAATTAACAAAATCTAATACTCTAACGTCTGGAATATACATGTAATTTACTTAATTATGTAGGCTAGTCAGCCAGAGGACCCAGGAGTGAAGGAGATGGGTTCAGGAGTATGTAAGTCAGCGGAGTAGAGGTCCAAGTATGAGCAAACTCACATACCATATCAAAATCGAGAGGTCTGCTACCAAAGGACAACGCATGTTGTCGGCTAGAAGGGACTTGCGAGTGCCGAGTAGGATGCCGGAACCCAGCTCTACAAGCAAGGCTAGTGAGGGGGAGGGGTGCTGGGGTGGGACTACTGCGACTCTACGAAAAGCCGACAGCGTGAGGTGACGAGGCCTAGGCAAACAAAGCCCAGCGGTGGAGTCGCGGAGGGAGACTTGGAACCTGCAAAAGGAAGAAGCTGAAGAAGCCGAAGAAACCAAAATTTCGAGGTTGTCTGGACCGCCTATTTGTGAATTATAAAATGAAAACTGAAAATTCAAACTACACTCAAAAACCCTAAAACACCGGTGCACAGTCCACCCGGTCCACACCAGGACCAGATCGAAGACCGAAACTGGACAAAGAGAGGACCGTGGACTGGACCGACCAAGCATGGTCCAATGCGGTCCAGGCCAATCTTCGGTCCGGTCCTGGTCCAGACCGAATAATGAATAGGCCTACTCGGGAGCCAAAAATGGGGGCGGGCACTCTCGTGAGCCACTCGAGGAGACACAGCGTCAAGCGGTTGGAGCTGCGAGCAGCCCCTGGCGAAATTTTTACTGTTTTGCATGTCAAAACGACGTCATCGACACGTTTTTTTTTGTGTGCAATTGTGTTGTTTCAAAAAAAAGAAAAGAACAATGCTGCTACAAAGAATCGTTGGGCTAGATTATAGTCGTTGTGCAACGGATAAATTTGGAAGCTTTTAATTTTTTCAATTAATTTATATTCTCTATAAATAGCACTCATTTCTCACAAATTTAACACGCAAAAATCTCAATTTCTCTGTCTGTCTAACAAAATTGTGAGCAAGTTGATTATAATATTTGTGAGTTGTTTCATAAAAAAAAGTGAAGAAATCTAGTAAGTATTTGTAATTTATATTCAATTAAATACTTAATTTTGTAATTTTAAATTTTATATTTTTTATTTGCATTTCTAATGTTTTAGTTTTTTTGTAGAAAAGTTTAAGGTGCACCCAATTAAGGAAGAAATGAAGAAAATTGTGAGTATGAATATTTTTTAAAATGTTGGGAATTTTTGTTATGTGTTATGTTATATGGTAATAACTAAAATAATTAATATAATTAATTTCAATATATTTGGTCATGTTAGTGAGGCATAATTATGTTTTCACATGTTAGTTTACATGTACGTAATATTAGTGATACGATTACGTGACATGATTTGTTAAATTTTTAAATGTTGACATGTTATTGAAATTAATATTATTTGGTTATTTAAGTGTTGGCATGTTAGTAAAAATAATTTAGTTTATTAAGTTTTGGAATGTTAATTAAATTATTTGAAATACTTTATAACTTGAAAAAAATAAAGAAAATTTCATCAGAGGATAATGTCTTTTTACAAATATGATTTGGCGTGTCAGTCAAGGTTAAGAAATCCGGACCGGACCGGCCGGTCCAACCAGTTGGACCAGGAACCGATCGGAGCAATGGTCCGGAAATTCTTTTAACCCGTTTGAGCCATCAAACCGGGAAAAACCGATGAAACCCAGTTGGACCAGCTAACTCGATCAGACCGGCTTGCCCGTGGTTGGACCAGCTTTTCCCAACTTTTTATAAAAACCAAGTTTTTCTTTTTTTTTGGCCGTGAAGATTTTGGGCACAGCTCAACTCTTTCATAGCATCCTTGGCTTGCCTTCCATGCTTTTTTTGTAAGGCTATCAAATTTGGGAATTTGCTCAAAATGGCGATGTGGGACTTCCCAACTCTCACCATCTAACAGAACCCATATTTATGCTATGAGGGTATTGTAACCACCTTCTACTCCATCAATGTGGTACCATAAATAAATTTCTTATTTCTCTTCCTCCTCATTATTTTGTACTTGTAACTTTTTTCTATTAGATTTTAGTAATTTATGTTGTTAAAGTCAAAAAGTATTTTTTTCATCAAATATATAATTGAATGATCTCTTCTTCCACATTATTTTGTCGTTGTTCATTTCTTGTAATTTTTATTTCGTTAGATGTTAACCAATGTATATTTTTTATTTAAGGTCTAACTCTTGTAATTTCTATATTCAAGCATGAGTTACCAAATTATTATGTCCAAATTATTGAACTCTTGTATTGTTTTTTTGGAAAAAAATTATGACCCTCTAATTAGTTGTGTTACCAAATTATTATATTTCAATTATTTTTTCCCCTTGAAACAATGTCATTTTAGGGGATTGATTTTTGTTTTTTTTGGGAGTGTCAATGCTTTATAGGTAGTAAAAATGCACAAAAGCCTTGAGCTCTTTTACAAAGCCTAACTTTAATTGCAAGCCCATGACTTTGCATTGTCTTTGGCTTGCCTTCCATGCTTTTTTATAAGGCTACCAAGTTTGAAATTTTGCTCAAATTGGCAATGTGGGACTTCTCAATTCTCACTATTTAATAGAACCCATATTTATGCAATGAATGTCTTGTAACCACCTTCTACTCCATCAATGTGACACCATAAATAAATTTCTTATTTGTCTTCTTCCTCATTATTTTGTACATGTAACTTTTTTTTATTAGATTTTAGTTAGTAATTTAATATATATATATATATATATATATATATATATATATAAAATATATATATATATATATAAAATTTTTCAGGTTCACTGGATTGTGCCGGTCTAACCCAATTTGACGGTAAACCGGGTTGTCCGACTGGTTGAACCATCGACCCACTCGGTCGATCGGGTCGATCACCGAATCGGTTCTCTCAACCTTGATGTTAGTCAATATGATATTATTATATGAATTGATTTTATAGTAAACATTCTGAGAAAAGTTACCAAATAAGATATTATTATATGATTATTTGAAACATTTTTTTGCATGTTAATGGAATTAGGTTTAAACAGCATGTGATTCATAAAATTTAATTTTAATATGATGATATGTTCATATGGTAGTAAAACTAATATGACTAATATTAATATGACTGGATTTATGTTTATATGACTTTTCGTAATAACTAAAGTGGCAAATATTAATATTTTAAGTTTTGACATGTTGGTAAAAATAATTTATTAGTTTATTAAGTTTTGGAATGTTAGTAAAATTATTTGAAATACTTTATAAAGTTGAAAAAGAAAAGTGAAGTTTATAAATATGTTGGTATGCTTGAATATATAACAATATTAGATATGAATTAACAAATTAGAATTTTGGCAATTAAAATTATATGATTTGATTCATGAAATCTAATTTTGAATGTGATTAGATATTTATATGTCAATGTGATTATGTGCCACGATGATTATATGTTTATATGTTAATATGATTATGTTTTACTATGCTTATATGTTTATATGTTAATATGATTACATGCTTTAATATTATATGGTTTTGTATACCCCCATCTTTTACGAGCTTACTTGAGGGAGATAATTCACCCCAGAGTGGCCTGAATAGTACTTGCCCGATTACCCCGCACAAATCTCCACACATCTTCATCCCCATATCTACTACCAAACTACTATCATCAGCCATACCATACATATTACACACCACAACTAAACTCGAGGAATCCAAATGGTGGCTCAAGTCAAAATCCCAGTAACTACCCCCTACCACATAATGACTCCCAAATGTGCCTAATACTAAGTACTCGTATTACCCTCTATACTATCCTCCACCACACCCTAACCCAAAGTACTTTTCAAGGGGAACAACTCGACACCCTCATCCACAACAACCAAATCGATTGTCGGGTTAGGTAACTTCGGGACAAATGTTGATCCGAATACTGATTAGGGAGATGTGGAGGAAGTAGAGAGGGGTGTAGTTGTTAGTGCCAAAAAGTGGACAGCTGAAGAGGATCAACAGCTAATACGCACTTGGGTTAACATAGGCACGGACCCCATTGTCGAGACCGATTAAAAGAAGTCCTACTTCTGGGCTAGGGTGGCCTCCAGTTCCAATGAGTACCGCCCACAAGGAGCATCAACACGTACTTGGAAGACGCTCCACAGACGATAGCTTCGGTGCTCCCCACTCGTCAATAAATGGATGGGTATTATGTTGGGAGTGGAGCATCCTGATCAAAGTGGGTGGAACGAAGCTATGATTCTGAAGGAGGTCCACAAGTTGTACAAAGATTGTACAGGGAAGAAGTTTGACTTGGAACATTGGTATAAGATGCTCAAGAACCAAACCAAATGGAAAATGACCTTTGACCCACCTAACTCAGGGTTAGGATCGTCAAAAGGGTTTAATCCCAACAGCAAAGAGCCAGAGGACGAAGATGTGGGCAGGAGTGATCAGCCTAAGGAGAGAAAAGTTGCGAAGAGAAGGGACAAAGAAAAGGCTAACAACAATATTGTTGAGTTAGTCAACCATTTCTAAGAGTTTGGCACAATCAACAATGATATAAGCCAAGTGTTCAATGATTTGGTCACTTTAGTTAGCGAAAAGGCGATAACAAAAAAGGACGGCATTCGCTTAAGTGATAAAGAACGGGTTCATAAGTTAATGATGTAAGAGCATAAGGAGGGGGCCCATGAGGATAAAATTATGATGGTGAACAGTTAAAGGATGACTCCGGAAGATGTCCCTTATTATGAGTCAAGGAAAGCAGAAATCAGATGCAGGATATTGGGGCGTTCATCATCAACTAAGTAATATGTCTCCCCTTCCCCTTCTTGGATAGATTCCAAGGAGTACTTAACTCATAATAGGTTGTAAGATCTTATTATGGAACTTTTATTTATCATGTGTTCTCTTAAACATTAAATATTGTAATCATCTTTTGTTATGAAATTGACAATTATTACGTCTCTTGTTTAATCAAATTATTACTCTTCCCTACATTAATGTTTAATCATTATCATGTTACACAGGTCGTTTGTAATGAATAATTTTAATGTTGGGAAGCTGCCCCTTGAGGAAGAGTCCTCCTCCTCATCCTCCTTAGATGATTTGTGCTTCATAACCAATGATTTAGATGATTATATCATTTTGCCCATTGTGCGAACTTTACTCCATCGTCAACAATTAGGTCAACAACATATGATGTTCCTTGTACAACTTAGGCAAGAAGCAAAAAAGGTGACGCCTTCGGCATCCAGGCCTCGAGTAAAGGAAAAATATATTAAGAGAGATAGAGAACAGGCTCAATGATCGCTTATACAAAGATTACTTTGCAAAAGATTCAATCTACAATGAACACCATTTTTGTCATAGATTTAGAATGCGGAGGCATTTACTTCTCCGCATTGTGGAGGCGCTTAGCAATCATTCCGAGTAGTTTCAGTTGAGGTATGATGCAGCCGGAAAGCACGAGCTAACGCCATTAACCAAGTGTACTACAGTCATGTGAATGCTTGCATATGGTATACCGGTTGATTGCGTAGATGAGTACTTAAAGGTTGGTGCAAGCACCGCACTAGAATGCATGCAGAAGTTCGCCTTAGGCATCATTGAGGTATTTGGAGACGAATTATTGAGAAAACCAAATCAAGCCGATATTGGTCACCTTTTACAAGTTGCTAAAGCCCGAGATTTTTCCGGCATGTTATGAAGCATCAATTGCAAGCATTGGGGAGTGAAAGAATTGTTCAGTGGCTCGGAATGCATCATTTCAAAAGAAACTTTATTAGGTGTCAACTATCATCTTTAAAGTCATTGCATCATACGACCTTTGGATATGGCTAGAGGTGGGAAAGTTTCGACACGATGACACTACCCGAACCCGACGTGAAATTATTGAGAGAAACATGAAACCGCGACGAATCGAACCAATTTTGACCCGAAGTTGATGCCTTGACCATTTAGCTTGAAAACATGTTATTTTTCAATTTTGAGTAAATCTAAACTTCTAAGGCTTATTTTGTGGATCTCTTATAATCAACCTCTCTACTGGCAGGGATGCTAGTAGAGGTAAGGTTGCGTACATCTGGATCTTCCCAAACCTCGCGAAAGCGGGACTCGCATTGGGAGGTGGTATTGTTGTTGTTTTAAACTTTTAGGACTAACACAAAAATTGACCCGTTTATTAAATAGGTCGATCCGAACCGACCTGTTATCCAACTCTAAATATGGCTTGTGCTGTTCGATTTGTCCATATGTCTCAATGACATAAACATCCTTAATTGCTCATTAGTTTTTCAAGAGTTGTATGAAGATCAAGTTCCTAAATATGAGTATGTCGTCAATGACCATCACTACAAGATACGATATTTTCTTTCAGATGGAATTTATTCGAAATGGGCAACTCGTTAAAACTATCCCAATTTTCGCAAGAGCCGAAGACAAAACTCTTTGCTTAACATCAAGAGCCGGTTAGGAAGGATGTTAAGCTATCCTTTGGTGTGTTACAAACTCGATTTGCAATTGTATGTAGCCCCGCTCGTCTTGGTGAGTGGAAAAAGATATTGGTGCTATAATGAAAACATGTGTGATACTTCATAATATGATTGTTGAGGATAAGCGGGACAACTACAAGCTTACATTTAACTACGACGTTGTGAAGAGTATTCCCCCAGAGCCAATTGTTAACCATGAGCACCATCCATGCTATGAGACATACTTTCAAACATCAAAAGAAGTTCGTGACCCTGACGCACATACACATCTCCAAGCAGACTTGATTGAGAAAATATGAAAATGAAATTCGGGGCGGTTATAAAGATGAAAGTTGAATGTTCCTCACATTTTAATTTTTTTTTAAATGTTGAATTATTGTATTGTTTTTATTTTTAGCTGAATGTCATAATCAATGTATCTTTTTTTAATCGAACTCTAGTAATTTTTTTTCTTTTTTCATATCCCGCATGTATTTTGTTCTTTCAAGTCAAATGTTAATCAATATATCTTTTTTTATTTTTTTATCAAATTCTTGTAATTTTTTATTCAAACAAGTGTGAATTTTTTTTTTGAAGTCAACCTCTTATATTTTTTTTAAAAAAAAAGAGTCTTTCATTAGTTGTGTTACCAAATTATTATGTGCAAACTATTTCCACAAAAATAATAACGCAAAATAACAAAGCAAAACATAAAAACTAAGGTAGTTGAATATTTTTTGGTGTAGAATCCATAGATATTATTTTATTTGGTAAGCCAAAATAGTGAGTCTGACATTAGAGAGAAGAAGACATGTGAGTCAAAAAGCTGGTTCAAAAACTGATGTGAAGAAGGCATGCCCCCCACTATTGACCCAAAAAACAAGCTCACCACTGCATATAATCTAACAGATCATGGATGTGACTTTTAACATAAAAATAAAAATCACTGCTCATGAATTATCAATCGCCCTTAATGAATCCGCCTTAACCATGTTTTAATTAATAAAGTCATCCCTTAAAATCGATCACACGTTATCAGTAGATGCCAAATATAGAAATCTAGCTTTATGTATCCCTCATCATTGATAGTGCCATTATTTTGGAGAATTCAAGGAGTAGTTTACCTTGCAAACAATCACAATTCTCGCGTCTTTGCGAACAACATCAAGAACATAACCGACCAATTCCGCACCCTCAGTATAATGGCCCTTTGCCCAGTCATTACGAGCTCCATTTTGGGCAAACACAAAGTTATCTGGCCTAAATATCCCAGCCTTGAGGGCATCCATGATGCCTGGCTCAAGATCTATCAACACTACTCTCGGAACATACCGCCCCCCACTCCCCTCATTGTAGTACACATTGGACTGATCCAGCTGGACTGAGGAGTTCCCAACGTATTCCCCGGTGTCATCAATGCCATGCTCGTTACATACCACCTCCCAGAAATTGGCTCCGATCTGGTTTCCCCACTGCCCGGCTTGCATATGGAGTATGTCTTTCATTTTCTTGGTTTGGCCAGGTAATATATCTTTTTCCTTTTTTTGGTTTGACGAATGGCTTAGGGAGAGATTGGCTTTTGTCGGAAGAGAAGTGGGTGAGATGCAAATAAAGACTGATACGTTTGTTTGTATTCTCCTCAATAATTTCAATTGGGCATGCTGGGAAGGTCATCTCAAAAGACCAGAACAAATATGGAGAAAGACAACCGGTATCCAATTTGCTTGGGTTTCTTTATCCTAAAACTTCCAATTTGTCTCCAATTATGCCTATTGTAACTTGCTGGTTTCCTTGTCTTGTTCAGGAATGAGCTGGGCGAAACAGGCAATACTAAATGAATGAGAGATCAAAAAATGGAATAGCTATGATTATTGTGATACTAGGAAAGCTTGGCTGGAGATTTATGGAGTGCCCCCCCCCCCCCCACCCATGGTTGATTGTGGGAAAGTTTTAAAAATATTGCATAATTGTGGGGAAGATGATTTGCTTAGGAAAAAGTATGTTGCGAACAGACTTGTTTGAAGTCATGTGGGTGCTAATTGTTGCTGATATTTTCCGAAGAATTCGGCAAGAAATTCTCTTTTCATTGGCAAGTGGGAATTACAGAATCTGGATTACTGAGGCGAGTCCTGCAGTGCAAGTGATGTCTCAAGGTCAGCCATCTCAAAATAATCTAGCTATGGAGAACATGGACTCCAATGGAGATGTTCCAGGTTTTGAGGACCTGGAGGATGAAGTGGCAGTGAATGATGACATGGCTCAATCCAATTTGAGGAGGGTGATGACTTGGTTAGGGAAGGCGTGAGAGAGACAGTAGAGAACCAAAGTAATTAGAATTCAAAACTAGAAAATGAAAGGGCCAAAACTAGCAATGAAGATAGCATTTATTCCGAGTCGCGAACCAAGACGGCCTACTTTAGTCAAAATGGCTTCTATGAGGAAATGCTTAAATTATCTCAGCATTGACAACCCTTGGAAACCACATGAACATACAATTAGCAGTGGAAGATAAGGAGTTTCAGTTAGAGGAGGGGGAATGTCGAGCTAAGCATTACGATGAAGTAGCACCTCCACCGGGATTCGAGACCCAATTAATGACACAGGGAACTGTCCAGCCACAAACTATCCTTAATGCCAAGACCCTGTAAATTCCAACAAGAAGCAGAGCCACTAACAAAGGACCCTCAGCCAAAAGTAAGCATTCTCTGCCAACCTCAAGTGAGACCTCAACAAGTCTTGTGCAAATTGCAAAAGAATCTCTCAAAATAGGAGAAATCTTGGGCTTGAAAGTTACTGATAACGAGCAAGTTGCTGTGTCAAGCATAACCAAGACTATAAAGAAAAGCAAGAAAGACCTTCCCCTAAAGCCAAGAGAACAAGCCAGGAAGGGGTCCTTCAAACTGTAATCTTGTAATGAAGATAGCCATGTGGAATGTCAGAGGCTTAGGCGCTGACAATAAGAAGAGGATGGTTAGAAATTTGATTAGGGAAGTCCACTTGGATCTTATAGGCCTTGTTGAAACAAAACATTCTGACATATCTCAGTGGGATGTTTGGAAGGCTTGGGGTCATCATTTAGCTGAATATAAACGTGTTATTGTAGATCAAGGGTCTGGGGGACTCATTCTTTCTTGGCATATGGATTCATTCAAACGGAAAAGGTGCGTTGCTACGAGAAGATGGATTTGTGTCCATGGAGAATTCATTAAGGAACACTATGACTGTGCTATTTGTGTACTATACGCCCCAAATGACCATCTTCAAAGGCTTTAAGTTTGGAATCAACTCAAAGCTCTAAAGGCATATTTCAATGTCCCCACTTATCTTAATGGGAGATTTCAATGAGGTCTTAAGGCCACATGAAAGAAGAGGAGCTTCAAGTAGTACTACAAGAATGTCAGAACTTCAACAGTTAATCCATGACTTACAACTTATGGACTTGGACATTGATCAGCGGTTTACATGGCTAAAGAAGAATGCAACAAGTAGGATTGACAGAATCCTAATGGGGATTGACCAGGTTGAAGCATTTCCGAGTATCAAGGCCTTCTGCAAAGGGAGGATATTTTCATATCATTATTCTATCATTATGGAAACCGCACTGCAAAGGGAGGATATTTTCAGATCATTATTCTATCATTATGGAAACCGCACATGTTCAATGGGGTCTCGCACCATTTATATCTCTTGATTGTTGGATGGAGGAGCCGAGTTTCTTATGCACATTCAAAAAAGAATGGCAGCAACTCACTGGGCTGCCTCTCATGCAGAAGCTGAAAGCATTAAAAGCTCCTCTAAGGAAGTGGAATTCAGAAATCTTTGGCCATATCGGTCAAAAAATACAATCATTTCAAGAGGAAATTAACAAGCTGGACAATAAGACCCAAAATCAGTCTCTATCAGATTGTGAGTGGCTTAGAAGAGAGGCCTTGGAGTCTCAACTTTGGTTTTGGATAACTAGAAATGAGAGGTATTGGAGACAACTCTCTAGATGCAAGATTCTTAAAGAAGGAGATAGAAACACAATGTACTTCCACCTCATGGCTTCAGTGAGGAGGCAGAGAAAAATGATCGATAGACTTTCTATTGATGGTGAGGCATTACTGAGGTTACAGAAATCAAGAAAGTCATTGTATCCCACTTCAAGCAGCTGTACAGTAAGCAAGCCTCGTCCACCTTTGAAGTCACATCCATTTGCTTGAACAAACTAAATTTAGCATATTGTATTTTTCTTGAAGATCCTATCCTGTCACTCATCAAGAGATCAAAGAAGCGATGCTTAGCTGTGATCCCTCTAAGGCTCCGGGCTATGATGGTTTCAATTTGAGATGTTTGAGGAAGGTGTGGCCAATCATTGGGGAGGAGTTTAGTGATTATATTATCAGTTTCTTCAACACTGAGAACTTTCATTCAAGCCTTAATACAACTTGGGTGACCTTAATATCCAAAAAGAAGGGTGTCATTGGGGTGTCTGACTTTAGGCCAATAAGCATGGTTGGTAGTGTGTATAAGGTGATTGTCAAAATCCTAAGCAAAAGATTAAGAGAAGTTTTGTCAGATTTGATAGGAGAAGCCCAAACTTGTAACTGGTAGACAAATCCTTGATGGGACTTTAGTGGCTAATGAGGCAGTCAACTGGCTGAAAAAACATAAGAAGGCAGGGGTCCTTCTCAAATTGGATTTCCAAAAAGCTTATGCCACTGTTGACTGGAATAGCTTAGACACAGTGCTTAAGGAAATGGGTTTTGGTGATACCTGGAGAGGCTGGATATGGACGTGTCTGACAACAGCAACAATTTCAATCCTCGTTAATGGATCCCCAAGCAAGCCTTTCAAGATGGGAAGAGGACTCAGGCAAGGTGATCCTCTATCACCGTTTCTATTTGTAATCATGGTTGAGGTGTTGAATAAGTTACTACTAAAGGCATCAGACTTGGCTTTTTTCAAAGGACTGGTTGTGGATGCAAAAGGTGTACATATCACTCATCTGCAGTTTGCATATGATACTTTGATATTTTGTGAAGCCGATGAACTGCAGTTGGGAAATCTCAAAAGGATCTTGCTTAGCTTTCAATCATTCTCAGGATTGACAGTAAATTATAGGAAATCAGGGGTGATAGTTCTTGGGATGGCTAATCCTTGGGCACAAAGTGCAGTAGCACAACTTGGATGCACTCTGGTGCAATTGCCAATCACTTATTTAGGAGTGCCTTTAGGTGCCAATATGAGAATAGTCTCTTCTTGGCAATGCATTTTAGACAAGCTGCAGACCAGGTTATATTCTTGGAAGTGTAGCACATTATCAAGGGCTGGAAGGTTGGTTTTGATTATATCAGTCCTCCGTAGCTTGCCAAGCTACTATCTCTCCATCTTCAGGGTGCCTAAAAAGGTAGCAAATGAGATTATTAAAATCCAAAGGCGATTCCTTTGGAGTGGCAGCCGAGAAGGAAAGTTCAATGCCCTTGTCAAATGGGAACTTGTGCAAAAGCCAAAACGAGAGGGTGGCGGGTGGCTTGGGGGTAGGTGATATCCTATTAAAAAATGTAGCCCTTCTTTTCAAGTGGTGGTGGAGATATGCTTGTGAAGAGGTTTGAGGACAGCATATCCCTAACCTCTACAGGATATCAAATCAAAGGCATGAACTTGTTGCGAGCATGGGATGGTTTGAAGGGGAAACTTGGGGATGGACATTAACCTAGAAGAGGCTAATGAGATGCAAGAGGTTGTTTTGCTCAACTCAATACTTATGCAAAATTACCCCATTAGAAACCAAGGAGACCATCCTTTATGGAGTGATAAGAAGCAGCTTTCAGCTTTCAACTAAGAGCCTGCAGCAGAAAGCTTTTGCTATCATAAACCAACGAGTAACTATAGACAACCTTGTCTGCTCAATTTGGATGAATTTAACCCCTTCAAAAGTTGAATTCTTTCTTTGGCTGTAGGAAAGCTGAATACAAAGGAGTTGTGCAAAAAGGGTATGCTTTCAAATGAAGCAAACCTCTGTAGCTTTTGTGCCTCTCATTTAGAAGGTTTGGACCATCTACTGCTGCATTTGCATTGCCATTTGTCCTGAGGTATTTGGTGTTGTATTTCCTCATATCTGGGCCTTCTTATCCCAAGAGCTGATTCATTCAGGCAATTTTATGAGAGCTGGATAGCAAAGAGTTTCAATAGTAAACTCAGGAAGAAGCTGTGGGTCTTATCCTTCTTTGCAGTGGCATGGAGTTTATGGATGAAGAGAAATGGAGTGGTTTTCCAGTTGCAAGATCTCAACGCAATTGCCTTATGTCAGAGCATTAAGTGGAGGGTGGCTATGTGGTCCAAGGTGTGGAAGGAGTCTGTACCTTACAGCATTGATGAGATAGCTAGGCACTTTGCCTCTATCCCTGTCCTGTTTCCTTAAAGTCAATAGCCAATGTAATAGGGTGTTCAGCTTTTACTTTGTTTGTGTTGGCAGTGCTTTTTAGTGCACTTTGGTCTGGTGCTTTAAACGCTCTCCCGTTGGACTTCACTGTAGCATTGCTTTTGTGTCTCCTGTACACCTTTTAACAATTAAAAAAAAAATGAATGAGACCATAAAAACTAACTTGCACCTGAGCATACTGATGTCGATTTAACCTGATAACAATCCAATGTTCTCAACGATATGACCCAAATTAGACCATTTTGACCATGGCTAGTTCTGTTAATGATTGACCGGGTAATGTGTCACGGAACCATTACTCTCTCCCCAAAAGGCCGGTCTGATGGGATGTACTGCACCGCTGCTTATAAGCACAAGATCCTCCCACCACTTTTCTGATATGGGACTCTTATCCGTTACAAATGATAAATGGGTTAGCCCAAGTAAGCTCAACCCTGATAAACTCAATCTAAAGATACCTAACCTAAAATAACCCAACAAACACGCCAGCCCAAATAGGCTTGGCCTTGATAAACTCAATCTAAAGATAACTAACCTAAAATAACCCAACAAACATGCACTAATCTGACCCGAGGATAGCGTAAAACTATCATAACTTACAGTTAATAAGACTTATCCATTTGAGTTTTCGCACGAAAGCAATAACGTATAATATTTGGTCTAAGCTTCTCACTGGGATACCTGGTACTAGCTCTTTAAGCCAAAGAATGCCAAGAAGACGTCATATACTTGACTCCATCCAAAACAATAGTCCCATTTTTGAAATGAGACCACTACAACTCTCACAAAATTTGGTCCCCATTAAAAGGAACTATCTTTTTGGAGTGCAGGGAGTATTAACTTCTTCCTAAAGAAGAAGCACGCAATGAAATAAAGCTGTACTCTAACATCACGACTAAAATCAATCTTATTTTTAACTTCAAGCAAGTGTTGCTACAAAACGAAACACAACTTACGACTAAGTGCAGATACTTCGTAAGCATTTTGAATCTAAATATGCTATTTGGAGCCCAAACAGAAACGATCTGTTACAGCACTCATTATTCCACCCAACAATGCTCCAATCGCTGGTACGATTTTCACTATCACTATCAACACATGTACCCTTGCTTTGGTTTTTGGGGGGGGGGGGGGGGGGTTGTCTGTTACCCAGATTCTTCATTTCAACTTTTTCAGACACTTGATCCATCCATGTTGATTTGGAGACATAGCCTTTTGTTTTAGACAGCATATTGACATCCATGTTAGACAATCAACGCCCCAACATGAGCAACAGCCAAGTCCAACTAAAAGTCACAGATGGGAAGAAAATCTACACATTATTATTTGGCAAAAGATCACTGTGAAATGAGAAGGCCAGACAAGGCTACAACAGCTGCTGGAGGTCAGCCCCACAAGGAGTTACAAGGAAATAGACAATCCATAAGAAACTGTATGTACCAACAGGGCAACACTATTTTGCCCTTCAAGGTGGATTATGACGAAGAAAAAGGACCCTTTAAAATGAAAAGGAAAAAGGCCAGCACTCAGCAGACAAAGCACAAAAACTATCAAGGAGCAGCAACTCACTGATGACGACGAGGTACATCGAAAATTAAATTATTGTGGGGCAAGTCTCTCTGCCTCTCTTAAGTCTTTTCTACGTCTCTTCACTCTCTGCATAGAACACTGCTTTGAGCAGTTTGCCCAGGGGATCCAATATTTCCTATTGCAAAAGAGAAAAATTAGACAACGTGATTCAGAATGTGGAGAACACTGAAAGATGTTTTACACACACACACATAGAGAGAGCGAGAGAGCGAGAGAGAGAGATGCAATTCAGTTGAAAAAAATGCATCGTTTTTAAAAAGTTGTCCTCTAATGACAGCAGCAAAATGAATACAGAACAAGGTGGCTGAAGAAAATAAGTTATTTTAAGTTGTTCCCTAGTGATCAAGGATTCAAAATGTGATTTCGGTTGCAATTGCAATTTCGGTCACGTATGGAAAATTCGCTCTAATGCGAAAATTGCATTTCATATCGTGGCGAAAACATGGTTCGCCAACACAAAAACCTTCCCGATACAGCCGTTTCATTGCAGAACAACTACATTTTTTAATCCATTAGCAAAATAATGACGAATCTCTCAAAGCTGAAGGTTTTTTCAATTACCATAGTTAAAAAAAAAACAAAGACCATTGATGTAACCCAGAACATCTTAATCGTTCATTTTTAGTGGGGTGACTAAACTTGCTACAGCATGTCCCGATTACCGAATGAACATTTTTGTGATTAATTTATTTTTCTCAATAGAGAAAGAAACCGCTAAAAATAACTCTTATATTTCTCTCTCGTCATCTCAATTACTTTTAAGTGTCAATCCTATCGCAGACGATGTGCTCACCTGTGGCTCTCACCATTTATTCTGGTAGGTTTACTCAATAATTGAGTCCGCTTCTTTTCTAGTTGATGTTCCTTCCCCATGACTTGCTTTCTCCGGTCGCCTCTTTCTCATTCAATTTGTCTTCTTCTAAAACAAATTCCAGTACCCCCCATTGCTGAAACCTAGTGTAACTTTCACTGCCCCCCAGAACCCAAGCCACTCCTTTATGAAATGCTCATTCCATTTCTATATCTATCACAATTCACTCAAAACTGCCAATTCTTTTCTTTTTCTTTTTTGGATCAAAACTCCAAACAACCAATTCAATTGAACCAAAAATTGGCGATTTGCCCTTTGACCGAAAAATATGTGCTTTACTGCAGAATGCTAATGGTGGCCACTAATGTTGGGAATTGGAACACCGTGAAGGTGTAAGATGAAAATTAACGGTACCAAATACAGTAGAACTGATTTTAACCGGGTAGGAACAAATAGAAACAAAGAGTTCAGGACAAGGAATACGGTGGAAACATGCCTTTCAAACACCACCTGCATCACCCCCCGTTCATTTCTCTCTCCTTCGATCCCACCACCTTACTAATCCAAACCCAGAAGTTCTTATTAATCAGCGATGCCAAGCAGAGGTTCGAAAAATGCCCATAAATGTCACCAGAAACACCTTGCACTCCGTCATCACTGCTGGTGCAAGGGAAGAGATCGTCGGGGGGGAATCTGAAGGGTCCAAATTCCGCTGCCATAACCTGAAACTCAGTCTTTCTCGGAGGGTATGTCACAAAAGTGGCCCAGAAAACAGAATAAGTAGGTGGATGAGAAGGGAGGGGAGTGGGCATGGGAGCAGGCATGAAATTCTGGCAAGCCAGTGGTTCGGTGAAAAAGAAAACTATTTGTGATATTTGTCTATTAGTTAACCTGTTGTTCAGGCTACAAATAATGATTTTCAATGGCTTAGATTTGAGGTGAGTAGATCAGCAGTCCAGATTCCTCAATTAGTATAGTTGAAAAAAAAAATTCAACTATAGTAAAATTTTACGTAAAATAAGTACAGAACAAATCAATTTAGAGGACAAAAGAGAGTTGAGAGGAATTAGTGAGCTAAGTGGGTTTGCAGGACAAAAGTTGGAGAGGGAGAAAACAAAGGGGGAGAACATGGCAATTTGACTTTCACCACTTCTAATTTAATGTAAAAGAGGTAGATACAGGAGATTAGATCAGATTCTCAAAAAAGGATGTTTTACTTCCATATGAATTTTCCATGCTAACATGCTTCAAATTAGACATAAATGTGGCACAAATTTCACCAAGGTCATGAAAGTCAGTAGAGTGGTTTTCAATTTCTGAGTTCTAAAGACAGAAGGCGGCAAAGAATCAGCTGAAGGGTGTGCTCACCCAAAGTAACTTGACCCATTGAAGCTATACAAATAAAGCTTAAGGAAGTATTATCCATTCGGCAGGCAAAAACATGTCCAAGAGCCAAAAGAACTTCTGGGTGGAGAAAGGTGAAGGTTGTACCTGGCATCATAGATTTTCTTATTCATATGAGCATATTCTAATTTACTGTTAGAGGATATTGATGCTGACAAAATATGAACACCATTCCGCATTTCCCCCTTCCCTCCCCACAATATTAAAGCTATACCTATTAAAAGAAGGTTTTTGTAAGGTATAGTATAGAAGATCCAAGCCATGGATCACTCTTGATCAGATACAGATACAGGGGTCTAACTGTCAGTGAACTTATTCGCCAGAGACAGCTAGGTCTGAGCTTGATCCCAAAGAAAGACATGGCATATGAGATCTAACAGAATAATAAAGCAAATTCTCTGAAGAGATGAAAGTACACATATGGTAGACCAACAGCACATTGACTATAAGTGTGTATCCACTGACATTGCATATGACAGCACTTGGGAGCAAACAACATATTGATAAAAGGAAACATTCATTAGTATCACATTCCTAGATCTACAATAATAATGCTATTAGCTCAGTGACATAATCTCCATGCAACTTGCTCAAATGAAGATTTAAGAAAAAAAGGAATCTTTAGGCGCCTAGGTGGGGTGATGCTGCCTTAGCCACTTTCTGGAGAACATTATTTGTTGATACAAGATAGTAAAGATGTCATGCCTCACCTATGAAATATAAGAAAGACAAGATTGTGATTCATAAGACTGTGACATAACAGAATTATCAAAGAACAATACCAAAGAGACGCAGTTAGGCAAAATTTTCTTCTTGTGGAGACCAAAAACTGAACCATGCGTAAATTACTTAAAAACAGACCTGATCCAGACCCGAGAAAGGGAATCCCTATTTTGACCAATTCTAAACCAAATTCAAATCGAGGCCCCAGAATCCTGCCTAGACAGGTATGAAGAAGTCAGATATAGCAGCCTGACACCTAAATTGCAAAGAGTTGTTTCAGTTGGACCCTAGATGAGCTGACCTAAACCAAAACCAACCAAAAAATTCCTGACTCATAGTGATGGTGTCTTAGTGACCAGAACCCAAAGTGACGCCCAATCAAATCTGACATGAACATTCCATCAACTCAGAAACTTTATTAATCCTTTTTTAAGCAAGATGTTTGCCTGGTCTAAAATGCCATCCTGACAAAATTAGGTTCACCTCAATAAGCAACATTAACTTTATTCATCCTTTTTAAGCAAGATGCACAAGGTATCCAACTTCGAAACTTTGCGTTTAATAGGCAGGAGAAGTTCTACACAAAATTGCCAGTGTTTCTCAGATATCTCCACCTATAATTCAATCAAATTCAAAACTAGTATGGCAGATCATAACATACTACCGAAGTCCGATCAATTATATGATGTCTTCAAAAAAAATAAAAAATAAAAATCAGATGAGTCCATGGCATATTTGGTCAAAGAAATACAACATTCACTTGGTCAAAGAAAGGAGGTTGTTGATGTGCAACTATGGCCTTGAATGTTTGGTTGGATGTAAACAACTACCTTGTAATGCAAACAAGTTTGTAATTGTACATCCATTGTCTTGTTTGGTTGCAAGAAAATATTGCAAATATTAACTACTTTGTAATTATGATTACCAAAAATTATGTAATCATGGTTACATTACAAGGTTGATTGCATTATATTACATTCAACCAAACATCGCCATAGAAAATACAGTCAACAAAATCAAAATCACCTTAGTAGAGTAGCTCTTCGAACACAGGATCAACATTTTCTCCCCATTTCCCATGGTACAACTCCAACAGCCTCTCAGCTGGGGTGACACCTGCAATGTTCAAAAAGTACATCACTGCTAAGTAATCCTTGTTGCGATACAAGCATCGCTTGGAGATTCCTGCTCATATGTAATCTCCTCTTTACATTCAAAGTTTTGAGAATAGAAGACAGAATCCACTTTTACAGGTAAGTTGTTTTCCCGCGTCAATACCTGTTCTGACGACTTCAGCGACTTCATTTAAAAATCCAATCTCCTTGAAGCCCCTCCTTTCTAGGCCATCCTGGTGAAAACAGTCTTTTAGTACTATTAAAAGCGCTATTTGTAGCAGCTATAGGCATAAGAAAACAAAGGCAACGATTTACCTTCGCCAATTTGAGAACATCGTCTGCAATATGTTTCACATATCCATCTCGAAATGGAGTCTTGAGGCCAAGTTTTGGCACCTAATAACCAGACCCAGAATTCAGAAAGTAGGATTAACATAATTTGTTTGATGACTAGAAAGGATTATTTGAAGTAAAATTCCAGTATGAAATCGTCACATACACTTCATTTATTTCCCTCAAAGAAAACCTCATTTTCAAAATTTGTTCTATGGGTCTAGCCCTTTCCCAATAGTCCAACATGTTTTAGATGTCAGTCTCAAACCAATTTTCAACTCTCAAACCAAATTTATAAATATTTTCTATTGGTTAGTTGGAATCAGAAGGTGACCTCGCAGGGTAAGGCCACCTACATTGGGGTGCCCCCACATTTGTTTCAGTGGAATTCAGACTAAGCTTTATTGTGCAGAAAACTGCTATGACAAGAACAATTGCTGTGTTTCTAATTTCTAACCAGCAACCTACATACATAGAACTTCCCCCCAACCATAGAACTGCAGTCTAATCACATTTTACAACTAGGAACCCATATCTATCAATGACACAGGGCAGTTAAGTAGTGATAATATTGATTGAAACTGTACGGCACATGTGCAATTCAAGGTCATTGAGCTCATTTACTGAAAGAAGCATTACTCCGAGGCCAACACCCATCACTTCGATTTTTTACTCCTCTATCTCTATGGTTTGACGTTTTACTTTGATAAGGCTGCAGCAACTTTTGCATTCCGCAGATGAGACTGAAGCATTAGACCCTTAATAGGCAGTGTTACCCAGCAGGGGAAAAAGGTCACTATTGAATGCAACGGTCCACCTATTCCCTTGATTTTTCCCTCAAGGTCAACTATGGATTACCATTAGTTGCTGCTGTTTGGGTACAGTTTTCCTTGTTTACATTTTTCAGTTAACATTGGTGTTATCATATGTTCATAGTATTTGTGGTATGGACCACACCATGGTGGGCTAACAGCTATCTTGGTGTCTAGCGACTTTTCATTTCCGTTGTCAAACTTATTCATACAATATATGTTTTCAGAATCATATGTGCATATTGCACCTCACACCCATGATGAATGTGTCTGTCCTGTACCTGACCACAAAGGACGCTATGAATCCTGTGCCGTTTAAACCTAGATATTCACAGAAATGATCGAAAAGAAGGACATTGATCACTTGAGAGAAGTCAAAAGCACCTTATTTCTTAGCATCTCTCTTTCTTCGTTAGTCCAATCAGCAGTCATGTCTAGAACACTTTGTAACGAGTCCTCGTCATATAATAGACCCACCTGAAACTCATAAAACATTTAAGGGTTAGTGACAGTTGTATCTAAACAACCTCTCAAGAAAACAAGATGTTAATCAGCACAAGAAGAGAGTGAACCAGTTGTTAAAGTCTCAATTGTATCAATCTCTTTATAAACCAGCACCATCCTTCAATTTTTATCTCTCATATAGTATGTTGTATTCAAGTGAAGAGTCAAATACAATCATTTTTGTGCTTCTTGGTGTAGAAGCAAGTAAAGCAACCGGCCGACATAAAGTAAATTGGCTTCACCAAGAACACCCAGGGCCTTAACATCCACCCCCCCCCCCCCTGCGCCAAAACAACCAAAAAAAAAGATGGGGGGGGGGTTTCAGATTCGCATCTGCCTTCAATCAGATTTCCCTCTCTTTAACCATAGAGAGAGAAACAGGGGGAAGGGGTGATGTATACGAAGGACGAATCAGCTAGCATCGAATGCCATGCCTAAGTGCCAACTTGTATGGAAAACTAGAGTATACAAGAGTGTGGAGCTCAATGAGTTCTGACAACAATGTCAATGATGTGGACACTTGAAGAAAGTCCACCAAACTGAAGGATAACCAAAACAAATGGAAGCAGCAGCAACAAACTCATTGTATGTTGACCAGCTGTCATATTTAAAAGAAAACTCAATTGATTTGGTCCAATGTTATCAACATTGTAACACAAACAAATTTGTAATTATATTTCCATTACCATCTTCGGTTATATGAGACTCTAAGAGTACTACAAGCAATAGATTACCTTTTTAATCATGATTACCACAAGCTACGTAATTATGATTGCATTACAAAGTTGATGGCATTACCTCCCCACTTGGGTTTTAATGGTGGACGTGGGGGGTTTTCTGGTTTCACATTAATGGCTAGGTGGTAAAGGAGTTTCTGTATTGTCCTTGAGATAGGCAAGTCATTATGATGGACAAGGCCAGTTCTCACAAAGATCATGGTAGGGCTAATATGTGGCACAAGAACTGGAGTTTTTGCACAGGAGATTTACTGATGTCTAATAGTGGTTTAAAAGGAATTCAACAGTAGCTTAACAAAAAGGCAGTGGGATAGATGTACTTGGGAATAATGGTGGTGGTTATGAAAGGGGATAAGAGGGACCACCATAGCTGGGAAGCTGAAGTGGAGCTCCTAGTGCCATTGATGGAGTGAAGGTGCTGGCAGGGGAATAGCGAGGAGGAAGCCATAGCTGTCAGCTGCTTCATCCTTTCCAGTCCCTTTAATTTGCTCCACATAAAGGTCCTATTCTAAGATATTCAGATCACAGCCACCTCTCAGCATACTTAAACTGACATAGGACGTCTTTGACTGGCCAGAGCTGCTCAACAGAAGGCCTCAAACACTATGACCTACCTCTGTCAAGAGGTAAAAGTAATACGCAAATGTCAGGATTCAAATGACTCCAAAAGATAACAAACATAAGATGGGCAACATTGAAAACTATTTGAACATCACATTGGTTGAGAAAGAATGGTAACTTCTATCATGTACATATATAAATACAAGTAGGAATTTAATTAAGAGCTGCATTCATGGTGTGAAAACCAAAATGTTCAAAAAAGTAACAAAGTTATCAGGGTATGGGTAATGTTCAGATCAATTTGACATGGACGCTCACACGGTCAACCCATGTTTTTCCTTTCCATCCTTTTTCTCTCCATGATGAGTATTTGCACATTCTCTGCTTCACAGCCAGCATTTAAATCAATGTCAACCTTCAAAAGTAGCGGGCCAATATTCTCTTCCTGCTTTCAAATCATTTCCTTGATCTCCTCATCAATCATTCTGATTAATCACTAACCGCTTTCTTGGTTTGGTCTCCACAAAACGCAGCAGTCCCCTCTGCTAACCACAGAACATAGACTACTGGCACATCACTACCCTCAGCACGCACTTAGTTATTTCACATTTTGGTCAACTACTGCAAGTCATCAAATGCATGTTGCATCTATCTGAGGGCCTAATCCCCAAGAGTTGCTAGGTGGGGAAGTAAAATTAATCCTTATTTATACAGAGTCAGGCTTTAATTAGAATTATTTTTTCACTCAAGGTTCATCTATGGATCGTGAGCATAGTCAAGAGGGTAAAACTATGTTATAACAGGTTAAAATTATTTATAGTTGATCCTATAACTGGTTCTAATCTGAGAGAAACCAACATGCAGACCTCTGCATGTACATATGCCCCCTTGGTTAGGGCCGTGTATAAATGTTTAGTAGTGTTCACAGTAATAGGTAGGCTGGGATATTATCAAAGCATGCTTATATTTTCTTGATAATTGAGACCAATAATAGAGCATACCCATAACGCTGGCAGTGCACACAATCTTCTCCATGGTCCTCCATCAGCACCACGCATCTCCAGATACCTCTTCAGCCTGGCCTGAAAAGAATAATTGAGACAATAAACATATTAAGTACTCCCTCCATCCCACTGTGACTGCCCTAGTTGAAACAATCCACATTTTAAGAAGTGCATTTATCGTCTTAATTTACCCATGACCCAAAAAAAAAAAAATACTATTCCTAAATCAACCTTATCATCTCTGGTGTTTTTAATACCAAGAAAGCATTAATTAATTGTCTAACTATTTAATCTTAGGGATAAAGTTATCCAACTACTTAATTTTCTAATTCAAGTAATCAAACATGACAATCTTTTGGGACAAACCAAAATAGAAACTATGACAATCCATGTGTGACGGAGGGAGAATAAAAAATATCCACTGAGCTGTATCAGTTGATACTTGATAGCAGCAAATTTAAATTTCATATGCACATGGCTGACCTCAGGGAATATAGTTGTCAGATGGTTCTCCCAGTCATTCAAAGTAGGAAATTCACCAGGAAGAACAGGAAGTTTGCCTTCCATGAAGTCCTATAAACAACAATGGCAGACAAAATGCTATTTAGACAAGATCTTCCACAGAACAGGAGCACTAACAAAGAAAAAAAATGTATGTTAGAGCCTAGAGGTAACTGCACTCCTTAAGCATCTCTTTTTTATCCCCTTCTTTCCTTTTTTTTGGGGGGGGGGGGGGGGGGGGGGGGGGGGGAGGGGAGGGGGAGGGAATTGAGGCTTGATAGCGTTCAGGGAACGATGAAAACCCGAAAGGACATTCCAGTGCAGTCAATATACTTCTTCCGGCGGTAAACGAAGTACATAGGAACATCAAGGGCATAATCTACATATCGCTCAAACCTGCATCAAAAGAGCAAGAAGGCCACACAATTACCCACCAAACCACTGACAGGGTGCCCTGATGCATAAGAAAGTGAAGAGCTGCAAAGAAGCAGACTGTGAACCATGAAGTTTTAAATCCATTGCAAGCATTGGAAAGGTGTCAAACTCTTGGATTCTTCAATAGAAAATTAAGAACTAGACCTGTTTTCATGTTTATCGTAACTGATCGAGTGTCGTTACACAACTCTCATAGCCATGACTCTGACCTAGGGGCCTCATTGATCTTATAATCATGTGCAGCCAGCAAAGGCTACAGAGAACTAAAGTGCATGCTTTACCATCTACAGATGGCGGCTCTTCAGTATCTAATTTCTACTAGTCTAGGTAGGCGACGTATCTAATTTCTGCTAGTCTAGGTAGGCGACGTTCTTCACCGCACAACTGCATGACTACAACAGTATAAAACCATTACATAACAGAGGGCATTCAGAGCAATCCGTTTCAGCACATCATAAGAATTAGTTAATTTCCATATCCCAGGTCTACAAGGAACTACAACACGTATTTATCAGTGATCTTAACAGGACAAGCAGAAAGTCACACTTCAGATGCAATCATGCATTATTTTCATATGTATTTCTAAAAATGGATCCTCATACTTCGGACATCCATGTCATATCCAACTTTACTGTTTTTCAGAGGTTTAAATCACTCAGGTAGACATCACTTTATCAATTAGCACACTACCAATTCCCAAAAGCCAACTATGGATATTACTCACCCAAAAGAATCATCAAAGACAAAAGGAAGCATCCCAGTACGGTTATTATCTGTGTCAGACCAAATATGGCTGTTCAAAATAAGAAACCAGCAAAAGATTAGTGATAGTCACAAGCTCAACTGGAACAAATCAGTACACAAGGTCTAAAAAACAAACACAAGCTCAAAGAAGTAATGAGTATCCAAATAACCTTCTGAAACTGAGATAACCATTGGGCTTTCCTTCCTTGAAAGGGGAATTTGCAAACAATGCTGTTGCTATCTGCTCCATTGATAAAATAGTCAGGTAAGGCGGTCAGGGAGTCAGAAGTCAGAACTGCCCAATCACAGACAGGGAAAAGTTTCAAGGATTTCTCACAGGTTGTAAAGCCAGACCAGCACGAAATTTTCTGATCATATCAGCTTCAGAATCAAAATCCAAGTTCACCTATAAAGGCCGAAATTGAACAGCAGAGGATCCCATAAGTGGAGAACTATAGATCAATATTGTAAAATATCTCACAATCAAGAAGCACAGGCCAAATAAAACTGATATTCCATTCACCTGAACAGTACATGTTCTGAACATCATATCAAGTCCAAGGGTACCAACTTTAGGCATGTAGTTCCTCATAATCTCATATCTTCCCTGATTGCAGAAGGAGTCAGTAGCATTTGACAGAAGCAAATCTATACAACATGCACAAACTAAAGGGAAACCATTACTATCTAACAGTAAATGGCATAAGGAATCAGAGAAGCAAGCTGTGAACACAATAATGCTTGCAAATTTTGGCGATCATTGTTGGCATAAGCACAAAATATAGACATCAAAGATATTAAACAACATCATAAGACAGAACTGAAACAATTCGAGATAATAAATTTGGTTGTTCTAAATAGATTAAACTAATCTGAAGTACAAAGTTACAAAACATAAGACGATGGAGTTTGAAAAATTTAAAAAAAATAACAAAAAAATTCGTAAAGAGACCACATTCCCAGATTAAGGGCAAAGGGTGACATTTCTACAAATTTTTTCCATGCACATACATGCCAAGCAATGGCCAGAAGCATAAACAATGCCGATGATTACCTTGGGCATTATAGGGATGTCTTGGAGTGCCCATTTTGGCTGAAAACCAATTCCTAGGAATCCAATTCCCATTTCTTCTGCAACAGCTTTGACCTGCCAAAAGTATGCTAATGTCAAAGACCTAAATCTTCTGTCATTAACAGGGAAAACAGAAATACAAGCTTTATGGGATGTGCCTGTGAAGAATGACAGAAATTCAGCCATGGTAGGTTTCAACATCAATAGGAAACAAGAACAACCATGTTTGAAGCACAACAAAAGAATATTCAAGCACAATATGTTCCTCAGATTAAGCTAACAATGTACAACATATGTATGTCTAGGTATCAGAATCAACCATTTTCTGAAATCTTAGAGGTGTGTTTTTCTTTAGTCTAAAATGAAGACTCAAGTATCCATACATCTCACTAAGCAGATTGCCAACACAAACTATTAACTTTCTAAAAACCCAAAGCATTATGAATTGATATTTCAAACTGCCAACATTAATCTTTAATTGACCATTCTATAATAACTTCATCCCTTTTGGATTGTTTCAACTGAGAAAGCTGTTATGCAAAAATTCTTTTATAATGAAGCTTCAAAATTAGCCCCTTTACCTCTTGGCCTATGTTTCTCAGCATTTAATAAAAGCTAACATAAAACTGGACAAGAAAACTTAAAAGAACCACTCTAAACATAAACAATTTCTTTAAACCAAAAACTTAGAAGACTAAGGGAGTGAAATTGAGCCAAGGATTTAAAATGCAATTTGGGTTGCAATTGCAGTGATGGCTGCAGTATCGTAAAATCGAGCTAATGTGGCAATCACGAAATAAATCACTTATCATGGAGTGAAGCCACTGTTTGGTAGAATTCAAAGCTTTTTGAGTCACGCCAATTAGTTGTGGAACAACCTCATTTGAATCCAAGATTTAAGCCCCAGATCAATACTGCCAAGATTACGCCGTAATGATCGAAAAAATGGGATCATGAACAATGATTCCAAAGCAAACCCTCCACCCCAGCTTAAAGCCTCATCCTTCTGAATGGCCATCAGAGGGCTTGCCTAAATCAAGGGTCAAAGGGCTTTGCTCAGCCCAAAGGTGGAAGGCTCACGAGCCACCTCCCACTCTTATGTCTCCCACTACACGTTTCTCTCCCTTTCCATCCCCCAAACATGGGCTCCCGCTCCCCCTCCCTCCCATCCCCCCCCCCCCCTTGGTGGGTTGAGCATCTCTTCTTCTCACCTGCATCATGTTCCTCTGCTTTTGGTACCATCTTCTCCCCCCTCCCTGTTTTGACAATGGTAGCAATAACAGATTGGCACCTTCGCAATCAATTAGACTTTGCTATGTCCAAATTCTAACAGATTGGCACCCTCCCTCCCTTCTTCCCTCTCTCTCTGCTTAGGGTTTAAACATGAAACAGTGATAATTTAAGGTACTCCAACACTAACTGTTTCCCTGAGGTGGAACAAGGAGTTTGACTAATGCAGTCAGCACAATATCTTGCTCTCGAGTTATTATCAATAGTTCCTAAATCTCCCAATAGCTAAATGGTGTCTTAAAAATTAAGAAGTTTACACAAGCTGAGTGCTTAGTAAACCATTATTTATTAAATAGACATCTAGTAATATACCATGCACCATAGCATGTTCCACATGCATGCTTAAATGGGGTCGTACAAACATGTTAAATACCTTTTCGACAAACTTATCAATATGATATTTCTATAATCAAAGACAAGACCTGGGACCAGTTATACATTGAAGGGTCTATCAAGAGGCATGTATTGACAGGGAACAAAAACAACTGCTACAGCCAACTGATATTGATTTAAATCCTATGCAATGTATAAGAGATTAAGGAGTGCGCAACCTTACCCCTGACAAAAATCCAAGGAATTATGTCACCAGTAGAATTTAGGTGGAAAACAAACTACCAACTCCTTATCAAAAGAAAACAAACTACCAACTATTTTTAAGGAACGACAAATCAGCAATGTTACATTAATATATGCGGTAAAAGTGATGAAGCAGTTAAACTGACCTGGTAGAGATGAGAATTAACTTCTGCACAAGTCTGATGCAATGTTTCAAGAGGTGCACCACTAAGCTCAAATTGACCACCAGGCTCTAATGATATGCTTTGCTTATCCTGAAAACAGCCAAGACCACGTTATACTCCACACTCAGCTGCAGACACCAAATCCGAACAAGTCTATGAGGCCAAACAGAATAAATGCATAGTAAAGTTTACTACATAAAATGCACCCACTGAATATTGTTGTGGTACACAGCGGAAAACAACAAATGAGCACACCCTTCAAAGACAGAGCTTCAGCTTGCTATTTTTCTGTTTATCTATCCGTTCCTTCTCTGCACCAAGCTATTTCTGTAACCATTCTAGTAGCTCTTTTGGAGAGTTGAAGGATTTTCTCTTACTAACTCATCCTGAACAACATGGTCTTGTATGTGTGTGTGTGCCTGTGTTGTGGACCGATAGGAACAGCTGACATCCAAAAGGTTACACCCAACTAACCACCTATTCTTCTCTTCCATAAGGGGTCATAGTACTGGCAGTGTTTTTTCCTGGAGAGCACACCAATGCAGAAAGAAGGGAACAAACAAATTTGAGAATAATAAATTTATTGCCATAAAGCAGAAAGACATATACCTGCTTGAGTCCAATTATATTGTCACCTTCCATTACTTTATCCCAATCAAATCTCTCAGCAATACCATTAAGCAACTCAGCTATCTGTTCATATTTCATGGGCCGTAAGGTTCCAAACTCAAAACCAAACTTCTCGTGTTCTGTGCCTATTCTGCAAATGCAATATACACAATAAAAAGATTAACCAAACTCTTCAGCTACCCTACTGTGAATCAGCCATGTCCATAATCCATATTAGAAAATGGAAAAAATGACAACAAAACTTAATACTAGGCACTGAAAAATGCAAAACTTGCTACGGCACAAGCTACCTCCACCCCCCCCCCCCCCCCCCCAAAAAAAAAAAAAAGAAGTCCCAAGCCTACATGCACAACCACACACATAACAGAAAAGGCAAAGTTTGAGTTTTTAATATTTCAGCTTTTGTAAAAGCAAACAAAAAAAGACAGGTGCCGGTGGAATGGTTAAGCTAACTTGATTACAAATGTGAAATCAAGAGTTCAGAGCAAATCCTCCCACCCCCAACCACCCAAAAAAGGCCAATTTGTTCATAATTTAAAATAAAGACGGGTTCATATGTCAAAAGAAGCTGGTCCCCAATTGCTCCCCCAAAGTTACTTTTTAAGGCATTAGGAATCCACTCACATACACTGCAGATGGTCACCAATTCTCATTGACCTCCTCATTATTTTGGATTTGGAAAAAACTTAAGGAACAACATCATTTTCAATTTAACAACAGCGGATATCTAGTTTTATTGAATGATTTAAAACAGATAACAAGCACCTGGAGAGTCAGTCTAAAGCTTGCTGCTGAAACTATGAAAAGTGGGGGGACGAAGCAGTGCATCAAGAAACAACATATATGCCAGATAAAATTTTCAAAAAGAACCAGCAACCTACCTCCATTGTTCTTTAGGTTTGCATCCAGATGCAAGATATCCCACAAGATCCTCTTTAGTGAGCGGCTCTGCCGCAACAACAGCATCCTCTGTAGGAGGACTCGCAGCAACAATTGTCCGAAATCCTCGTGCTCGTCCCTTCTTAAAAGAGCCTAAGGACAACACCTTTGTTCTTTTGGCAGAATTCCATGATAAAGAAGACAAATTGACACAACTCTCCTTGCATCCAGCTTCACATCGGATTGTCTCAGGATGAACAGAAAATGGTGCACCTCCTTTATAGACTAGTGCCATGGATCCCCTGGTAAACTAATATGCACAGGCTCCCTCATCAAAGTCCAAACTAGTAGCTCTTTTTTGGTTTTTTTTTGCGGGGGGGGGGGGGGGGAAGGTGTAGTACGTTGGGGGGCAAGACTAGCAGGCTATCACTTTCTTAAAAATTCATATCTGGGGTTCATGAAAAAATCCATTCTGCACATGACAACTACTCATGAAGTCATTGCTACACTAGAACTACATCTATCAGAAAAATTGATGCTCATGTGCTTCCTAGTTGGCCGCGTATTTCCATTTGAGGAGAAAAGAAGTTGCATCAAATCACTGCAAAATCAACTTGCTGAAACAGGTTCTTTGTTTTTGCCTTTTTATATATCGGAGAGGGGAGGAATTACACGAAGGGCTCGTCCAATTGTTATAATTACAGACAGATCATCTCCAGTGGCTTCCAACAAAATATGTGACACACCAACTACTGCACTATTCCAGAAACACATAAAAACCGTTTAATGAGACACTCAACCAAGTCCATCACCAGGGGCGGATGCACCTTCGTCATATAGGCCTTCGAAAACACCAATATTTTGCTTAGTTTTAAAAAGTGCAAGGCACACTGAGGAGCATAGGGTCCTGAAGTGCAAGATGCAAGGGCGCGAGGCGAAGGCTCGAGCAGCATGGATATGACGTGCACTTCCATGCAAAAATGTTTAAAAGTCATTCACATTTTACAAAGCATATTTTGTAGAAACAAGTTAGATGAATGCATTAAAAACTTGATTAGACATCAATATAACTACTAATAACGCAAATAGCGCTGAGATATGTTATATTATCATCGTAGTTCACTGTTCCCCAAAACTCGAACTTATTGTAAAAGCATATTTCATCTTTTAGCTCCCAAGGAAAGCATAGAAGAAAAAAGGTGGAGATAAGGCCAACAAAAGGAAGCAAAAGGGTGAATATAACGTCTCGCATTCTTGAGGCTCACCTCATAACCTCCGAGGCCCTGACCCGGCCGCCTCATACCGAGGCGCGCTTACATGTGCCTCAGGCATGCTTTTTTAAACTAAGATATTTTGTATGTTTTTTTAAAAATTCTAGATAGGGATCCTTAAAATTTTAAAGAGACACGAATAGAAGGTAATCAATACTTTCAAATTCTGAGTTAAAAGAGGGACACCATCATATAAATTTTATGGATAGGCCAGCGTCCATCATAGCCACTTTCAAATACGTTCAGTGATCCAGAGATGATAATAGCTCACTCCTTACCAAAAACTAAAGAACACCCCAATGCATTCCTTTGAGAGTTCGGATCCTAAGTCATCAAAGCCAAACAAGGGTTTGGTTTTACACCTTAGTGTTATCAGATATTAAAGGCCTCTTACTGCACGTTGAACTCACAAGAGAACTGATTTTACAAAATTTTACAACACCAACGGAAAACCAACCCAAGAAGCATAGGTCACTAGAAATGTTCCAAACAATACAATAGATTTTCTGGTCAGAGATTAGCAACATACACAATGCTCCGAAGTCCCAATTACCTAGTATTCACCAAAGCTTCATTTGGATTTCACAGCAAATGCTTTAAGATTGATTTCTTTGTAATTGATCCACAAAGGAAAAACTCAAACTTACAGCATTATTTGCACATGAATTCAGCAGTGCCCATGTATCAATTTCATGAAATGAGGTAAATTTGATCAAACAAAATGAATACAATGGCACCCAACAATCTTGTAAATATGTGGGCATAGGTAACCAAACTAGTACTTCAACCAGACCCATTTCACTACACATGAAAAACAGTCGTAACAGCAAGACATCATAAACTTTTGAACAATTATTGCAAATTAAAACACTAGAAAATAAGCACCATCAAATACTAGTCGCATGATATCTGAATTCGCTAACAATTGAATTGAAACAGGGCAATACAGTAGTCACTCATTACCTAGAATTGTTCAAGGGATTGAAACAAGGCTTGGTTTATGCCTTCGATTCCTTCCGCTAGTGGCACTGTCAAGAGAGAGAGAGAGAGAGAGAGAGAGAGAGAGAGATAAGCGACGGAAGAAGGAAAGTAGGAGCGAATTTTATTTTGTTATGGTGAGCAGACGCCACTGCTTATGCCAGGTATTCAAAAGCGTATTGCCAAAAGAATTAAACAGAAAAAAGCCTAATGCCAAAAGGAGCGAACTAATGTAATGCTTCGCATGTGATTTATGTTATTTTTAAAAATTTTATACCTTTTTCGACTTAGAATTATACGTCCTTGATTGATTGCTTAGTCATTTATGTCAACGTATTATTCTTTCACATGCAAATTTTTTATTCACAAATATGTGTTGTGTATTATATTTACGTATATTCACGTATGCATATTGTAGTTTTTGAGCCTCGTCTTTCATTTATTTACATAAAATAATACATGCATATTGTATCCTTTTGAATCTCGTATTTTTTGATACACATATAATTTGAGTATAATTGAAAATATATTTGAACAACTTTGTGAAAATCTTAACTAATTTGGACATACTTCAAAGAATTGGAATAAAAATGGAAACATATATTAGACGATTAATCTATACTATATGCTATATATAAAAGTTGTGATAATGTGAAATTTTCTTGCATTCTCATTAATTAGAGATTTCGAACATTTGGATTCATTCTCTCTCCTCATCACAACCATCCGATGATTGAAAATAATTAATTTTATAATTTTTAATTCTCTCACATAGTAGTAAGGAAAAAAAATGTTAAATAAGGAAATGATCATAAGAAAGTATAATCTTATGAAGTATAATTCCATAATTGTCGAAATAAGGATTATGGAGTATTTTTTTCTAAAAGGAATTATTATGCAATAATTAGTGATTATGAAAATTATAAAAAATATCCTTCTTAAACCTTTTGAATTCATTCCGTCTCATTATCACCACTAGATTGTAGAAAAAGATTAATTCCAGGAAGTATAATATCAGGAAATATAATTCCGTAATGGTGGAAAAAAATCATGAACAACTAAGGAAATGATCTTAAAAAAGTATAATCTCATGAAGTATAATTCTGGAATGATTGAAATAAAGATTATAGAGTGGTTATACCTTGATATTATTTTAAATAATAAAGTCAAATCCCAATAAAGAACAATCCCATAATTATGGAAATATGAATTATGAAGTAGTTAGTAACAAATAACAATGGAAATGATAGATAAAAAAGATATCATTCTTGAACCTTCAATATTAGTGTAAATAGTCAAGTAGTTCTTACTCATAGTTGAAACTATACATTAGAATACGTCTCATAGTTGAAATCAATTTTGCCGTCTTGCTCATTGCTCATGTGTGTCACAATGATCTTTTTTACCTCACTTCCAGAAATATAATAATTAGCGTTCCCTTCCTCATATATTTATTTGTATTAATTTGTTAATTCGTTAGCAAGTGACCTCCTCTTTTCTAATTAGTAGTGTCAAAATACTTGATCGTATTTGATTAAAATTTTTGTACTTTTTTGTTGTAATTCCTTCTTATCTGTGCCTTAATTTTCTTTTCTTGATATTTAATCTTTCACTAATTGACGTCATCAATGATTTCTTGCTGCAATTCGTAATCTCACTTTTTTAAGTGTAGTTTTTGTCAGGCTTGATTAATAGTGGGGGTATTTGGTTTGATTCATTTATATTCTTAATTATTTCCGTCCGATTTATGACTTATGTTCAAAAAATTTTACTTATATTATATTATATTGTATGAGTAACTTAATTGTATTTAAATTCTTTCATGTTTTATTTATATTGTTCATTTATGGATTTTTGTTTTTTTACAACAAAAACTCTAATAATTTGATCCTCTTCCTTGGCGTTTCAAATTTTTAATGGAAACAATAATACAAACTATTTCACATATATATAAATTGTTTGGCGACCTATTTATTTGCACCAATTAAAAAAGTTCAAATATCTATACTACAAATTATAATATGATTTTCATAATTTACAAAAGTTACTGCTAAGATATATAAAAAAAATAAAAAAAATTTGACTTTCACTTTTACACACGTAGATAAGAGTATAGCCTTCTATGGCCCTGTTCTATTTCGCGTTTTTTAGGATTTAGCTAAGAGCTTACATCTCCTTACATCTTCTTACATCTCCTTACATCTTCTTACATCTTCATTTTATTTATTTTGTATTTTGTATTTTTTTATTTTTTTATTTTTAATTGTTAATTTTAAATTTTAAATTTTAAATTTTTTTTTCTTTATTTTTTTGTTTTATTTTTTATTTTTTTATTTTTTTAAATTTTTTAAATTTTTTAAATTTTAAATTTTAAATTTTAAATTTTTTATTTTTTTATTTTTCAATTTTTAATTTTTTTTCAATTTTTTTAATTTTTAAATTTTTATTTTGTAATTTTGTAATTTTTAATTTTTAATTTTTAATTTTTTTTTGTTTATTTTTTATTTTTCATTTTTTATTTTT
>JACYFF010031956.1:16754702-16766794 GCA_017589665.1 Selenicereus undatus | reverse complement strand
TTTTTTAAATTTTTTAAATTTTAAATTTTAAATTTTAAATTTTTTATTTTTTTATTTTTCAATTTTTAATTTTTTTTCAATTTTTTTAATTTTTAAATTTTTATTTTGTAATTTTGTAATTTTTAATTTTTAATTTTTAATTTTTTTTGTTTATTATTTTATTTTTTTATTTTTTTAAATTTTTTTTAAATTTTTTGTTTTTAGTTTTTTATTTTTTATTTTTTATTTTTATATTTTTTAATTTTAATTTTTTTGATTTTTTAATTTAATTTTTAATTTTTATATTTACTTTTAATTTTTAATTTTAAATTTTAAAATTTTCAAAATTTAAAAATTTTTAGTGTTATTTTTTATTTTTTATTTTTTTATTTTTTTTTAAAATTTAAAAATAAAAAATTATGAATTAAAAATTAAAAAAATAAAAAATAAAAATTACAAATTACAAAATTATAAAATAGAAAATTAAAAAAGAACAAAAATAAAAATAAAAATAAAAATAAAAATAAAAATTGAAAAAAATAAAAAATAAAAAATAATAATTAAAAAAAAGAAATAAAAAATTAAACAATAAAATTACAAAAATTACAAAATTACAAAAAATACAAGAAATAAAAAAAGTAAAAAATAAAAATAAAAAATGAAAATAATAATAATAATAATAATAATAAAAGTAAAAATACAAAATACAGCTTCTTAAGTATATTATTTTAATATTATTATTTTTCATCTAAAACAAATTATACCATACAACTCTTTTACAATTCAACAACTCCTTATATATATCCTTATAACTCCTTACAGCTTCTTACAGCTCCTTACAGTTTCTTACAACTTCTTACAGCTCCTTACATCTCCTTACAACTTCTTACAGTTTCTTACAGCTTCTTATATCTCCTTACAGCTCCTTACATCTCCTTGCAGTTCCTTACAGCTCCTTGTATCTATCTATGTATCTAAAACGCGAAATAGAACAGGCCCTATATCTTCAAAAGTTTTGTTATTTTAGAAATTAAGGTTGGTGGTCAGATTGGAGTTTAGAACAATATGGAAGGGGTGTTGGGGGATTTCATTGGGTTAGAAACGCTTGCAGTAGGATCAAATTGCATTACTAGATATATGAGATGAGTTTAATATTAAAAAGTTGATCCTAATTTATAAAGTCTTTAGAACGATTTTGATTAACTTATTCACCTTCAAAATATGCCTCCAACATTAACAAATGTAATTTTTCAGTTTTCTCTTTAAAATCATCACATACGTTCAATACTACATGTATGTCTGAATCAATGCAATTTTCTGTTTCCATTGTTCAGTTAGAAATTATAATGCATACCTGAATATTTCCATTGTTTAGTTAGAAATTACGATGCATACTTGAATACTACTTCTATATATTTTTTATCATGGCATACATTCAATACTGTAATAGATACTTGAATCAATGTAACAATTTTTATTGTTTAGTAAAATACTGTAATGCATTCTTAAATACTATTTGTAGGTTTTTTTCATAAATCATGACAAATGTTCAAAATTATTAATCATGTCATATAGTTAACTTAAGACACAAATCACAAGGTAAGGTTATAGAAAATTTTAATTTCTTGGGTTTTTTTTTTTAAATCATGTGTTAATTGTGGTTCTGATGCGTCCTTCTAATTTCAAGAAATAAAATAACCTTATTTTAGGTTTGCTAATCGAATGAACAAATTTGGAAATACTATTCTTGGGTTTTTAAATTATGGGTTAACTAAACAGACAATCAGATAGTCAGAACTCTGTGGGTAATATGCTGCGACTAATTATGATCCATGATTTAACTAAATATCCTAACATGCGCTTTTTTGCTAACTCATTACCTTTCCTTCTGAGATGGGACAGCTTATATAAATTGGTAAGTATTTTCAAATCAATAGACCAACTACCATATATGAATTTTTATTACTTTTCTAAATCCATCAACTATTTTTACAGTCCTCCTTTTTTCAGAAAAATAAAATTTGTTTAATTCAAATCACCTAAAATTACTAAATCTATGGTCCTCAATCTATAAACTCATTTGTGTTGCAACTTATGATTTAAGTGGAACACTAACCTTAGGAGATATGTTGTCAAAAGAAGAATTCAATGACATATTTTCCAACAAAAGGTCACCTAACTTCATGATTTGAAAAGGAGGAGCCTAAGCACATCATGGATGACAAATGTTGACGTATTGTAACTACATATTGAGATAACTTGAATGAATTGTGACAAGAATAGATCTATTTTCAAATATAAAAATCCCCTAAAAGAAAAGGAGAAAAAACTATATAATACTAAAAAATTCTAACTACAATAACTAGGCTTATTAAATTTTTATAGTGAAAATTTATTTCTACTTATAACAACATCACTTACTAAGTAGCTTATTTATGTTTTCTTTTCTAAATAATAATAGCAACTATGTGTCTTTTGTAAATAACTTATTATCTATTTTATAAATCACCATACAAAGCACGAGTCTATACTAGTTAGTATAAATAGTCAAGTAGTTCTTACTCATAGTTGAAATTATACATTAGAATACGTCTCATAGTTAAAATCAATTCTGCCGTCTTGCTCATTGCTCATGTGTATCAAAGTTATCTTTTTTACCTCACTTCCAGAAATATAATGATTAGCGTTCCCTTCCTCATATATTTATTTATATTAATTTGTTAATTCGTTAGCAAGTGACCTCCTCTTTTCTAATTATTAGTGTCAAAATGATTGATCGTATTTGATTGAAATTTTTTTGTTTTTTTTGTTGTAATTCCTTCCTATATGTGGCTTAATTTTCTTTTCTTGATATTTAATCTTTCACTAATTGACGTCGTCATTGATTTCTTACTACAATTCGTAATCTCACTTTTTTAGGTGTAGTTTTTGTCAGGCTTGATTAATAGTGGCGGTGTTTGGTTTGATTTGTTTATATTCTTAATTATTTCCGTCCGATTTATGACTTAGGTTAAAAAAAATTTATATTATATTGTATTAGTAACTTAATTGTGTTTAAATTCTTTCATGTTTTATTTATGTTGTTCATTTATGGATTTTTGTTTTTTTTACAAGAAAAACTCTAATAATTTGATCATCTTCCTTGGTGTTTTAAATTTTTAATGGAAACAATAATGCAAACTATTTCACATGTATCTAAATTGTTTGGTGACCTATTTATTTACATCAATTAAAAAATTTTAAATATCTATACTACAAATTATAACATGATTTTCATAATTTACAAAAGTTACTGTTAAGATATATAAAAGAAACAAAAAAATTTGACTTTTATTTTTATATATGTAGATAAGAGTATAGTCCTGTATATCTTCAAAAGTTTTGCTATTTTAGAAATTAAGTGAGGTGGTCAGGTTGGAGTTTAGAACAATATGGAGGGGATGTTGGGGGATTTCATTGGGTTATAAACACTTGCAATAGGATCAAATTGCATTAATGGATATATGAGATGAGTTTAATATTAAAAAGTTGATCCTACTTTATAAAGTCTTTAGAACGATTTTGATTAACTTATTCACCTTCAAAATATGCCTCCAACATTAACAAATGTAATTTTTCAGTTTTCTCTTTAAAATCATCGCATACGTTCAATAGTACATGTATGTCTGAATCAATGTAATTTTCTGTTTCCATTGTTTAGTTAGAAACTATAATGCATGCTTGAATATTTCCATTGTTTAGTTAGAAATTAGGATGCATACTTGAATACTATTTCTATATATTTTTTTATCATGACATACATTCAATACTGTAATGGATGCTTGAATGAATGTAACAGTTTTTATTTTTTCATAAATCATGACACATGTTCAAAATTATTAATCATGTCATATAGTTAATTTAAGACACAAATCACAAGGTAAGGTTATAGAAAATTTTAATTTCATGGGTTTTTTTTTTTAAATCATGTGTTAATTAAGATTTTGATGGGTCCTTATAATTTCAAGAAATAAAATAACCCCATTTTAGGTTAGCAAATCGAATGAACAAATTTGAAAATACTATTTTTGGGTTTTTAAATTATGGGTTAACTAAACTGACAGTCAGATAGTCAGAATTCTGTGGGTAATATGCTGCAACTAATTATGATCACTGATTTAACTAGAATATCCTATTATGCGCCTTTCTACTAACTCATTATCTTTTCTTTTTAGAGGGGACAACTTTTATAAATTGGTAAGTAGTTTCAAATCAATAGACCAGCTACCATATATGGTAATTTTTATTATTTTTCTAAATCCATCAACTATTTTCACAATCCCCGTTTTTTCAGAAAAATAAAATTTGCTTAATTGAAATCACCTAAAATTACTAAATCTATGGTCCTAAATCTACAAATTCATTTGTGTTGCAACTCATGATATAAGTGGAACACTAACCTTAGGAGATATGTTGTCAAAAGAAGAATTCGATGATAAATTTTCCAACAAAAGGCTACCCAACTTCATGATTTGAAAAGGAGGAGCCTAAGCACATCATGGATGACTAATTTTGACGTATTGTAACTACATGTTGAGATAACTTAAATGAATTGTGACCAGAATAGATCTATTTTCAAGGATAAAAATTTTCTAAAAGAAAATGATAAAAAACTATATAATACTAAAAAATTCTAACTATAATAACTAGGCTTATTAAATTTTTATAGTGAAAATTTATTTCTACCTATAGCAACATCACTTACTAAGTAGTTTATTTGTGTCTTCTTTTCTAAATAATAATAGCAACTGTGTATTTTTTGTAAATAACTTATTATCTATTTTATAAATCGCTGTGCAAAGCGCAGGTCTATACTCATAACCAAAGAAGGGAATGTAATGTAATTAAATGTTAATTAAAAGGGCAAATTATAAAAGCAAAATATATCACACCTCAAATACAAAGGTTGTGTACGACAACAATATTTTATGTAGCATTTAGTGTTTTAACTGTCCAAACATTGTGTATTCTTAGTTTCATTGTACAATAAAATGGTGTTTCACATTAGCAGATAACATTTATGCCAGAATTCTGGAAATGCTAGTAATGTTGATATTGTACGCATGCGGGTTGGTCATCCAAATTTGCTCTTTACCTAAAGTCGTCCAATTCTATGCCTCAGTTCTTCTCCCCACTTATTGCTCTATTACAAACTTGCACTTTTGGATTCACATTATTTTAATTATTTTTGCCCAAAAACCTCATTATTGTTCTGTTTCCTTTGTTTTGTTTTTTCCACACAAATAGCTTAATCAAAGAAGAGTATTAAAGTGGGAACAAATTATATCAAAAGATTGACCTTCCATCGATGAAATATTGAATCTACAAAAGTGTCTTAAAGAAAGCAAAAGCTGCCGCAATAAGTTAAACCCTAAAAAGATGAAGATCTCCGTTTTATTATCCTAAACATGATTTAAATAGTTGTAGTTATGTTTGGACCAAAAAAAATAGCCAAAGTTCTGTATTTGGCTTGATTGAGTAAAGTGGCAAGGGCCGACATTGCCAAAATTTTTTTAGTCTATTTGCTCTCCTTCCTTTCTTTTTTTTCTACAAAATCCAGAGTTGCACAGGCATGCCACGTGGCACGGATAGCCCGTGCCAGTTCTCTATCCTTCTTTTTTCTCTGCAGTCCTTTTCTCTCAGCAGTTCTTGACTTGTCACATTCTTTGCTTCTTTTTGGCACATTTCCTCCTTTAGCCTTCAAAGTAGGCCAGATAACACTCTAATTCGACATTCCTTTATTTTTACCTACAACAACATAAAACACTCATAAATTCCTAATTTTGGGAGTCAAACCAAGTGGAAACGATATCCAAAACTGTACCGGTTAGTAATCAAACAAATATCCTCACACTTCAATTTTACTAGTCATTGAGGCAAACACTATATAAACACCTTTTCATAAGGGCAGCAGTAGGATTTAGTGTATGCAATAAGCCCTTTAAACCCCTTGATCCCCCAAGTGGATGAGTGTAGTCTCGTGAGGGTTTATAGAAGACATACATGCAAAATCTCTAAAGAAGAAAAAGAAAAGAGAAAGAAAATTAAAATATCTTTTTGGATTTTCACAAGTTTTAACAAAGCAACGTCAACAGGGCACAAAATGCACTCTTCTAGTCCACAAATCATCTAAATGACAAGAGTACACATAGCATATGCATATGATACATAATCAAGGTTCTCGATCCTCCTAAATAACAATCATGCAATAATTTCATTAGTGATTAATAAGCAATGGCTAGCTCACTATAGGTCAAGTGGAGCTCTCCGTTCATGTGTTTGAAAAAATGATGGGGTTTTACTCAAACTCATTCCAAAATATGCAGTCTACCATAAGCTTGATCTAACTCTCGATTCTCCACTACTAGAACACAAATGCAATTTGATGATCAAGAGAGCTTCCATGGGTTTTAAGGCTTATGTTGGGTGGTAGGAATCGGAAAAATGCTTTAGGACATGAGGAGTTAACGAGCCGAAAACTAAGCAGCCACAACACTTGCCACCTTAAACTCACTCACCATCCCACATCCGAAATAGGTGATGCAATCAACTTCCTAAACATGAAGTTCAGTGACTTGAATGAATTAAACATAAAATGAAACCTCTGTGCCAAAAATTTTATTGTATTTTATTACTTTTTTATAATGTTTTTCTCTTTTTTTCCTTTTTTTCCTTGGGTAATCCAGTAACAACTTGACATAGAATTTTGCAACACAGATAACTCTAACTCAAGTCAGAAAAAACACAAAATGATTCTCACTTATTACTTGCCTCTTGGCTTACACGAACACGCCACAAAATGCCCTCGCCCAATAACAGCCATTAAAACCCTCTTTAAAAATGGCGCTCCTTAGTCTCAGCTTGGGTATGAAAATTGTGTTTGGCCAATGATCAAAAATAGTGTTTCTCAAATAACGGTAACAATTAAAGCTCAACTAGCTAGCAAGGGATTTGATGATTCACATAGGGTGACTTTTTGGCTTATGTAGTTTCATAATACACAAAGAATGTCTCTTTCCTCCCATCAAACATGAAAATGCGATATGTGGTTTTGAAGGGAATCAAGGAAAATTCTAGAGAATTACAGGTTTGGGTGAGACTCTCAAGAAAGGACGCATATGAGTACAAGTGACAGAATAATCCAAGTGACAGAATAGTCCAATTAGGCTCAAAACCTCACGGGTTCATTTACCATGCTTACTTTCACATATTAGATCAAAACAATGCATGAGTTAACCACAAACTTATACCAAAAGCTATCATATACACCGTAATTACATGTCATTCTTGTCCAAGTCAAAAGGGATCAATATTGACCAAAGTCGCACATTTTTCCTGAAAACTCACTATTTACAAAAAATGAAGATCTTTTGGAGTTTTCAAAACGTTTCACTCTTTTTCCTTTCTCAAAAATTTTAGAGAAGCGGCCTCCTCACTCAATACTTGAAATGCACAATGTGCTCATTGTGGGAATACGAGTCCTAAAAATAAAACAAAAAGAAAAAATAGAAGAAGTATTTAAAAAGGAGAAAAAGAAAATATACCTTGAATAGGTGAAGGACATGAGATTCACAACATGTATGCATATTTACAATACAACTACAACAACTACCCTAAACGCAACTATATACATGTTCCTAAGTGCCTATTGATGATGCACAAATCCTACTCAGTCATGAGGATCACACCCTTAACTAGCCACACAAATCATCAATCACATGGTCAATCAACGATCAAATTGCACCTCAAATGGCCTTATCATCATATCAAACAACATAATCATAGAATAAGGGGTGAGGGGAAACAATATTGATAAGTGCTTAACGTATATATCATTTTAAGATCATTTTGCTGTATTTTTAGGAGAATTGTATGTTTTAAGTTATCATTTATACTCATATTCTAGTTTTATGCTTGGGTATGGTTGTTTGATGATATTTACAGGAACTTGGGTCATTTGAGCCAGCATTTGACCCTTATTTGAGTGTATATTGACCCCCCATGGATGCTCCTGAGATGCTATGCCCATGAAGTACGAGAAGAGTAGAGAATTCAGTTCCAACCAAGACCATGGTCTAACCGTGGTGTCTGCTACGGATCGTGGTGCTTGTGTCATTGTGGCCTCTTCGTCTCCCTTCGGCTGTGTGGCTGAAAAGGCTTGAATTCTTGCATAGAAGCTTGTCCCTTAGGAGTAGAAAAAAAGGATCCATCATCATAGATAGTCATTCTATTCCCCAAAATTTTACTTTTTGTAGTTAGGATTTTAGTTTGGTTTTTGTGCAAGTGAAAATCTTGAGTGAGGAACTCGGTGTTGTTGGCTGTTCAAAGACTTTGTTGAATGCTGTCATTGCCAAGCCCTTCCCTCTCAGATCTTACTGAATTGTTTGGTTAGTTGTTTAGTTTTTAATAATGAACGAGTAGTTCATCTTGCCTAGGGATTTGTTTGTTAGTGGAAGTGTGGTTGGATAATTTTAATTCAATAGAATTGTGCTTTCTTTTCATGTTAGTTTGATTTTGTTTTATCAAGTGATTATCATGTTGTGAAAGTCCAAATTTGCTTGCACCCTTGAGACAATTGAATGAAGAACTGAAAGGTGAAATTTGATTGTTAGACTGCTTGATAAGACCTAATATAGCGATGGCTTGAAAGAGAAATTTGCATGTTGAGAGGATGAGAAAGTAATAAAAAATATTGAACTTAGATTAAAACAAATTAGTTTGAAAGAACAACTTTAGTTTAGTTTAGGTAATTTGGCTGATTTCGAAAGAGTAGAATAATTCTGAATGGATTGCAATTCCTCGAAATTATCCAATTAGAGAAAAGCACATGTTGATCGTATTGATCCAACACCTTTCTTAGCTAAATAAATCCCTAGGCGTTTTTCCTTGATTGAATTTAGAATCAGTTAATTAGAAGATGCCAAATCAAAATCCTCAATTAAGTAATTGCTTAGCATTTTCTAATAGAAAGAACTTGATAGATTAGTTTGGTCCTTGAGGACAATCTTTTAATCTATACTATGACACCCATACGCTTGCAGACGTGTCAAATATGCACAAGAGAGAAAGAAAGGAAGCAACCTACCCTATGTGAGAGGTCCTCCTTATCAAATATCCACATGCAATTATCCCCCCTCCTAACAAGTAAATATGCTATGAAGAGTAACGGAGGAGAGGAAGATGCAACTCATAATCATTGGGCCTCATTGAGCTTGGGTGGTGGCTAGAAGTACTGTATGAATGGTGAAAATGATGACTAGCTCCCTTGATCATCCTATGAAAGCACAAATCCTCTTCCCTTGTTGATGAATGGCCTTCACTTGTCTCCGAATGAGCTCGTCAGTTCTTCTCCTTTCTTCCAACTCTCGAGCCTCTCTTATAGCTCTCTTTTCCTCTCTCTCCTTGCCCTTGCCAATTCTCTCTCCATTTCCCGCTCAACAGAACCCCTAAAATAAGTGATTTCCTCATCAATTGAGTCCATGAATCCAATCATACAATACATATCTTGTCATCATATTATAGTCCAATTATAGGCTTGTCGCCTCTACTTGAAGGTTGAAAAAGGATTGAAAGAATGCAATATCAAATGGGACTTAAGTCAATGATGATGAAACACTTACATCAAAAGGGGTGTGGTTGTTGAAGTGGCGGTTGTTATGTTGGCTTATCCTTTCCTTGCACTGCGTTACCTTTGAGACCCTCATCATCACCTTCTATCTCATCATCATAATCATGCCCCTCATCACCTACTTGAGTCATATCCTCAAGAACTTTATTTTTCACTGCCCCAGTGCAAGACCAATTTTCCTTGTTGGTTAACATTGTTCACCCACGTGAGAAAAGATGAAAAGGATCTTTTTGTGATGAATGTACTTGTATGTGCTACCCTTGGTGTCAGTTATATTCATGTGCCCAAAAGTGATGAGGTCGAGGTTCCTGCCCCTCAAGAGACCCGTACTTTCCCTCATAATGCAACCCTTTGGCTATGGCAGTAATCACACTCCCTATACCAATGACATTGCTGTGGCTTGTTTTGGGCTTTTGATAATATTCTCAAGGTGATGGATAATGAAAGGCCCATATCAATGTGCTCCCATTCAAGACACATCAAGTTATGAATAAATCTGCCATATTACAAATATTTTAGCTATCATGACGCCGAAAAATTATGATTACTATTAAATAATGTAGCTAACAGATGTTCACATGCAAATATCAATCACCTTTTGTTGTACAGAATAAAAGACACGAGACCTAACCCCTATTAGATACACTTTGTGTTTAACACATATGATACTCAACCAAGCAAGTCATGTTTACAATTATCAGACACATCTCTATAACTTTATCATAGGCTGGGAGTTGAAGAATTTCATTAAAGTCTCTCAAACTTAATCTCACATCATTGTTGAACGTTGAATGTAATCAACACCTCTTTAATCTTATAAAATCTGGCCCAATCAACATTCAAAAAGCTTAAAAACTCAAGTGTCAATCTATTTTATGACTTACATTTTAGATTCACATACTTGAGTGAAGATAAGTTTCCAAGCAACCAAACAACATCATCCGATGTTCCCAAAATTCTTAATGTATCCATAAGCCAAAATTTTTGTTCACAAGTCAATCTAGAACTCAATGACTTAAATTTGGCTCCTTTACTCATCGTTCACGAATTGTAACCCATGATCACTAGGGAAAAGCAATAATGAATACGCATCATATTTGTCTTTGTTTTGAGGATTTAAATTTGGAGTAGATGAAGCGTTGGTTGAATTCTTGGGAAAGGTTGACTTGGTGAACGACTCTCCTACTCTCTTTCTATCCATGCTTGAAGGAGTGAGCAAATAAGTTGATGGAATTTCACTTCTTGTGCCCAAAAAAGCTAGTAGAATGCTCACAAGCTTGAATGGGGGTTGAAAAATTGGGGTTAAAATTGATCTTTCTCTCTCTGCTACCTTCAACCTCAACAATGGATGTTAGGGTTTTGGAGAGAGGAAGTGAGTGAATGGGGAACAAGAAAGTGAGGAATTCGTGAGGAAATGTATTTTGAAAATGACTTGGGATGAACGAAATTGAAGAATTTGATGAGAAATTGAAGAATGAATGGGGAAAACAATGATATTTTCATGCAGAAGAAAAATAAGGAAAGAAAAATGAAGAAAAATGAAATAAGAAAGGGAGTTTTGGGTTTTTCTATAGAGAATTGACAAGGCATGGGAGTCCTAGGACACATTTTCGTGATGGGTTTTGAAATCCTGGATTTGGTAAGGTCGTGTCCCACAGCAGGGTCAGACTGAGCCAAGTTTCTAATTGCCAATTCATAATGTCGAAATTATGGCACATGAGTACTACTTGCCATGAGCTTCTAGTGCCAAATTTCTACCCAACTTTATATCCTTTCAACTCTTTGTTTTTTATTTCCTATCATTTTTTCCACCGTTTTTTCAACATTTTATTGAACCTCTCACTCCCTCCTCATTTTTATCATTTTAAGAATTTTTGCACCTTTGCCTTTTCAAAGTCTTTCTAAAATCTTCTCTATTTTTTTTTCTAATTTAGAAATTTTTTCATTTTTTGGTATTTCTCTCATTTTTTAAGAACCACACATCTCACACATATCCACAAGCACGCACGCGGGCACACATACACACAGATACACACACACACACACATACATACATACATAAACACACACACACACACACACACACACACACACACACACACACACATATATATATATGTATGTATATATGTTTGTATGTATATGTGAGTGTGTGTGCGTGTATATACATATATATATATATACATATATATATATATATATATATATATATATACATCTATATATATATATGTAAATATGTATAAGTACGTACATACACACACACACACACACACATACATACATACATATGTGTGTGTGTGTGTATATATATATATATGCATATGTACATGTGTATATATATAAATATATACATACATACATATATATACACACACACACACACACACACACACACACACATACATACATACATACATACATACATACATACATACATACACAC
>JACYFF010031956.1:16704630-16752130 GCA_017589665.1 Selenicereus undatus | reverse complement strand
ACAATAAGGGTTGGATTTTGGTCTTTAGAAGGGTGCGCTAACCTACACTTGCTCTTGCCAATTGCTATGCCAACAAAGGACAAACACTTAGGGTATGGTCTTGACCTTGACTTTGTGAGCACGGAAACACTTGGGGATCGGGGAAATTGTTTGGGGATTGAGACAAGACTATTCCCTTAAGTATGTTTTCAAGTTCGGCTAAACGTGTGTTAATATAAGTGTCGTCTACAACTGCATGCGTTCTTTCATTTTGACTATTTATCCAAGCACTTAAGCTTTTATCTCTAATGGTTTCCCATTATAAACCCTTTTCAGCGAGTTCTTCTAAAAATTCTCATGCCTCCATTTCACTTTTATTCAAAAATCCCCCATGACATATGGATTCAACCAATTCGGGTTGATTGGTCAAGCCTATGATATATTATTTGGCATAACCAGCATTGCTATAAATTGTGATGGAGACATTGAGCCAAAGTTTTTAACCTCTCAAAACAATTCCGAAAAAGATTCCTCATCAAGTTGAACAAAAGATTTGGTTTCTTTTCTCAATTACCATTTTTCCATTCGGGAAGTATAGTCTAAAAAATGCCGCCACAAATCCATCCTATGTGGAGATAGAATTTTTAAGGAGGCTATCCATTCATTTCTTAGCCAAATCTTTTAAGGCGAATGGAATGAAACACAAACAATATCTTGGGAAACATTTGAAATTGCATGATCAAGCATACCTCCTCCAATTTAATTAAAGATAGGTAAGCATCGTCATCTCCCACAAACTCGGGGAGCATGGTCATGTATTGAGGTCTAAATTCAAATTGAACATCCTCACCAAATTCCAAAATTTGAAACTAAGAAGGATTTGTGGACCTTGAGAGAAAGAAAATTTGATTAAGACTACTAGGAGGAGGTGGTGATGGAGGATGAGCCTCTCCTCTTTCTGCCATTGCTTCTAAATTGAAGGTACTTGTTGGTCTATCTCAATGTAGGGGCTTGAGATTTCAACACGAACAAGTCTCCCACAGCTAGACGACTTTGTCTAAGTATTCATTCACTATTTTTTAAATATTTAAGTTTTTCAAATTTTTAGGGGTTTGCTCTTAATGACTAACAAAGAAAAACTATTTACAGTAATCAAGTCATAAGCAAATGCGAATTTAATGCCATCATCCTCAGTAGTTACGCCAAAATTTGTTCAGAGTTTTCAAGGGAAAGGGTTGTCGTCTTTGAGGATGTTAGTGAATCCATGGAAATGGTGACTAAATTGTGAAAGAGGTATCTAATCAATCAACTACTCTACTATTAATCTAAAATGTACTCCTAAATTAACTAAACTACCAATGAAAATCTAAGATCACCACAATCAAATAAACCACGATTAATCTAGTGTCAAGTAAAGAAAAGCAAGCAATCAACACATTAACACATCAAAGAAGGTGATCAATGACATGGCATAGACAATGGCTTGACATGGCTAACAACAACTTTTCAAATTTCTCCTCAAAAGATCACCCATAAAGGCAAAATCAATCCCAAAATCAACAACTATCTAGCCTAATAATAGTACTAAATGGGGAGGAGAAAGAAAATGACCCACAAACCCATTAGCATTTGATGTCAATTTTTGCTTTATTAACAATAATTCAATCTTCAATTATATGCCGATTAGCATTCAATAACTCTATTCCAACCTCCTTTGATAGGAATTAAAACTTTAGATTGCCAAATTCAAAGTAGAACAAGAGAAGAGGAGATTGAAAATACAATGAAGAAAAGGGGATGATTAAGGTTTGAGAAGTGGATTATCGGCTCAAAGCCTTTGGCATTGAACCCAAATCTCCTCTCAACCCCTCGCTCATCAGATCTTATCATTTGGGCATGATTTGAATTAGTAAAAGTAGAGAATTGATAAAGATTTAGGAGAGACAGAGAGAAATTAAAGATTAATAAAAGAAGAATATCAAAATGAGAACAAAATTAGACTAAAATGTTAACCTTCCATTAATGAAATATTGAATCTACAAAAGTGTCTAAGGGTTTGTTTGGTTCTTAGAAAATTTAGTAGAAAGAAAAGTTGAAGGAAAAAAAATATGAAGGAAAAAAAAGTAGGGGAAAAATGAGTTTTTTTCTCTTGTTTGGATTGAGAAAAAAGTACAAGAATTTAGATGGAAAATTTGAATGTTGGTGAACTACTTGAATTATATTGATATCATTTAATCAATGCAAGATTAGAGGAGGTTGGAAACTTTCCTCAAACTTTCCTCACAATTTTATGAGGAAAATTTTGACACTTGCTTCTAATAATTTTTCCACATAACTTTCCTCCATATTTTTTTTCTTTGTGATTTTCTTTAAACCAAACACAAGAAAAAAAGTAACTTTCCTAAAAAAAATTCTTTCTACCAAACTTTCCTAGGTCCAAACAGAGCCTAAGAGTAGAAAAAAACTCCCAGAATAAGATAAACCCTAAAAAAGAAGAATATCTCTTTTCCCCACAATAAAAGTAATACTTGCACTTCGCATGCCCTTGCCAAGTACGAAACTGTTACAAAAGTAATACATGCACTTGCAATAGTAGCAAAGTGATATGGAAGAAAGATATTTCATTAGGTTTGGTTCTCATACCTAAATTTAGTTACGACAACCATGAAGGTTTTTCATATCTACTGCGAACATTAGCTCCTTGAGTTAAAGCTCTTACCTATTATTTAAACATGCCTAGGCTTCTTCTTACTTAATTTAGTCTTTACAACTACTAGAAACCCCAAAAATTATTAATAAATAGATAACAAGATGGATAGCGAATAAAACCGCATAAAGCTGTCATTGCCACTTCATCAGTGTGAGTTACCAATATGTAAGAGTTGATGAGAGGTTAGGTTAAAAAGAATAAAGATGAGAAGAATTCGGGGATCTAGGAACTACAGATTAGTGACAATTGAGGATTGAGAATGGAGACAAAAAATTGAGAGATAAGGGGATTGAGTAAAGAAGGACATGGATGTCATACATTTGATTTTTCTTTAGGAACGGGGACAAATGGAGAGGATTCAAACAAAAAAGGGTGAGATTAGAGCATTCCTAATGGTAAGTCAGTTTTTTGGCTCACCAGTGGGGGCCTATCTTTGCCACGTCAGCTTGTGAGCCAACTTTTTGGCTCACCATTATCCCTCTCTCCAATGCAACGCTCACCATTTTTACTCACCAAATAAAATAAATACCTATAGACCCCACACCTAACCTTATTTAATTAGTGTAGTTTCTATGTTTTTGTTTGTTACTTGGCTTTATTAATTTTGTGGACAATAATTTGCACATAATAATTTGATAACGCAACTAATTAAAGGGTCATAGTTTAAAAAAAAAAACAACTCAAGAGTTTGAATTTAAAAAAATTTCACATATGCTTGAATATAAAAAATATAAGAGTTCGATAATAAATAAAAACGATATATTGATTAACATTTTACCAAAAAGATTTACAATACTTTAACAATTTAAAAAAAATTACAATATGATGATCATTCAACTATCATCTCTGTCACTGCCCTAAATTTCGCTTTCGTATTTCCTCAATCAAGTCTGCTTGGAGAACTGCATGTGTTTTGATGTCACAAGCTTCTTGTGATCATTGAAAGTATATCTCATAGCATGGATGGTGGTCATGGTTAACAATCAACTCCGGGATAGTACCCTACCCTCGATAACGTCATAGTCAAATGCAAGCTCGTAGTTATCATGCTCATCCTAGACATCATAATAACATCGATTTCTTTTAGATCCATAAGATGAACTGGGCCACGTACAATGGCAATCGAACTTGCAACACATCAAAGGCTCGCTCAACGTCCTTCCTAACTGACTCTTGACGTTCTGGGAAGAGTTTTTTCTTCGACCCTTGGGGAAGTGGGATAGTTTTAACAAATGTCACCCATTTTGAATAAAGTCTATCCGAAAGATAATATCCTATCATGTACTCATGCATATTAACAATATACTCACATTTAGAAGTCTGATCCTCATACAACTCTTGAAATACCAGTGAGCGGTCAAGGATGTTTATGTCATGGAGACTTCCAGGCAAACCGAAGAACGCATGCCATATCCAAAGGTTGTATGATGCAAGAACTTCAAGGATGATAGTTGGCACCTTATAAAGTTTCTTTTCAAATGATGACTTCCAAGCTGCTAGACAATTCTTCCACTCCTAGTGCATACAATCGATACTTTCCAAAATACTGGGAAAATAAGGGGCTTTAGCAACATGAAGTGAGTGATCAATATCAGCTTGGTTCAGTTTTCTCAAGTACTCCTCCTCAAATACCCAAACAACGCCTAAGGCGAACTTCTTCTTGCATTCTAATGCGGTGCTTGCACCAATCTTTAAACACTCATGAATGCAATCGACCACTATACCGTAGGCAAGTATTCGCACAGCTACAGTACAGTTGGTTAATGGCGTCAACCCACGCTTTCTGATCGTATCATACCTCACCTGAAAGTGCACTGAATGATTGCCAAGTGCTTCCACAATGCGGAGAAATAAGTGAATCCGCATTCTAAATCTACAACGGAAATGGTGTTCATTGTATATGGAATCTTTTGCGAAGTAGTCTTTGTATAAGCAGTCATAGCAACTTCTTTATCTCTCTTAATACATCTCTTCTTCACACGAGGATCACATACTGAAGGTGTTAGCTCTTTTGCGGCTTCCCTAAGTTATGGAAGAAACATCATTTGTTTTTGTACTTGTTGCTGATGATGGAGTAAAGCCCCATAACGGGCAACATATTATGATCTGATGAAGAGGATGGGGATGCGGAGGATGATTCTTCCTTAATGGGCAACTTTTCAACTTTGAAATTATCCATTATAAATGGTTTGTGCAACATAATAATGGTTAAAAGTTCATGTATAGAAGAGTAATTATTTGATTAAACAACAATAGGTATGCCCATTTTCATAAATTCATATCAGAACATGGTCACATCAACTCATGTCTAAGACAACATATGGTAAATAAAAGTTACATAGTAAAATCTTACAACCTGAGATGAGCTACATAGTTCTTGTAATCTATATAATGAGGGCGAGGGGAGACATATTACCGAGTTAATAATGATTTCCTTGATCTTCTTTGTATGATTGCTGCTTTTCTTTGCTCATAATAAGTCGCTTGTTCAAGAGTTATTGTTGAGATGTCCATCATTATTATTCTATCTCATGGACCCTCATCTGTTGCTCCCTAATTATCATCTTCTGAGCTTTTTCTTCTTTTGTCACAGTGACCAAATCTTAGAACATCTTACTCATATCATTGTTACTACTACTCAACTCCTTCAACTGAATAGTGACTAAATCAACAACGGGGTTGTTTGCCTTCTCTTTGAGTCTTCTTTTTGCAGATTTCCTCCCCTCGGGTCTTACACCGCACCCACAGGTTCGTTTGCTGCCTCTTCGGCGTCAGGATTAGACCTTTTGGTTAATTCTAGCCCTGAGTTAGGTAGATTAAATGTCGTCCTCCATTTGGGTTGGTCCTTGAGCATTTCATACCAGTGCTCCAAGTCAAACTTCTTCCCCGTACGTTCTTTGTACTACTTGTGCGCTGCCTCCACAATCATAACCTCATTTGACCCACTTTGATTAGTATACTCCACTTCCAAGATAATACCTACCCATTTACTGACGAGTGGGCAGCATCGGCCCCCTTGGCCGGTAAGCATCTGCCCCCTTGGCCGGTAAGCATCTTTCAAGAACATATCCAGGCTCCTCGTGGGTGGTGTAATTGAAATTGGAGGTCACCATAAACCAGAAGCTAGAGTTCTTCTGACTAGTCCCGACAACAGTGTCCATGCCTATGTTAATCCAAGCATGTGTTAGCCGTTGATCCTCTTCAACTGTCCACTTTGTTCCATCCATACTTACCCCCCACTACTTCCTCCATATCCCTTTCAGTACATAGGTCAATATCAGCCCCAGAGTTCCCTAACCCAACCATTGATCCAGTCGGCATGGATGAAGGTGTGGAGTTGCTACCTGTCGAAAAGTAATTTGGGGTAGGAGGTGGTAGAGGATAGTAGCGAGGGTAATATGGGTACTCACTGCTATGAATATTTTGGGCGTCATTACATGGTGGGGGGTAATAAAGTGGAGGATAGTTACGGGGGTTTTGTCCAGAGCCACCACTTGGATTTCTCAAGTTTGATGTTAGTAGTTTGGCGGTGGACATCATAGGTAAGACATGTGGGTAATAGTTGGAGTAATAGGGGTGGTACTATTCCCCCTAATTTGGGGTGAATCATCTTCCTCAAGTACGCTAGTAAATGATGGGGGATGTTAAGATCCAAGTCGATGTACAGTTAGGACCTACAAGCGTATAATTAATCATATTAATATATTGTTAATTAATTTTACATAAAGTGATTACAAAATTTATTAACATATTAAATTTTATGTAGTTATAGAAAACCATGTTAAACATATTAAAATATTTCATGATTCAATATTAAATTTTAATAGTACTACTTGAATTTTACTAACATGCCAAATCATATTTTAATTTAAAATTTAGGCATAATTACTAACTACTTATATAATAATTTCGAAAAGAGATTTCTATTTTTGTTTTAATGTATAAATTGTTTCAAAACATTTAACAAGCATTCCAAATCTTAATAAACTAAATTATTTTGTCAATCATTGTCCAACTTAAATAACCAAACTGTTATTACTTTCAAAAACATGTCAAAATTTACAAATTTAACTAATCAAGTCATATAATCATGTCACTAACATTACATACATATTATCTAACATGTGAAAACATAATTCAATTTATCTAACATGCCAAATATATTTAAATTTAATCATGTTAATTATTTTAGATACTAACTTATATACTACTACATAACATAATTTTCCAACAATTTAGAAATTATTCATAGTAACCTGTGAACGTTCTAATTCTATTATTTTCTTTTATTTTTTTCAATACTTAATAAACTAAATTAACATTCCAATTCAAGTAGCTCTTTTATTTTCTCAATTTACAAAGCATTTCAACTTACTAATGCCAAGACTTATAAATGACCAAATCACATTAACTTCAATAACATGTCAACTAACAATTTAACAAATCATATTAACTTATATATTTATTTGAAAATTTTCTTCTATTTTAAATTTAAAACTCTTTCAAATAATTTAACCAAACATTCCAAACCTAATATAACATACAAGTAAACTAACATGTGAAATGCTAATTTAACCACAGTTATTTAGTCACATAATCATAATGTTACTATTTTTTCAATTTATAAAGGATATAAAATAATTTAATTAACTTTCGTAAACTTAATAAACAAAATTGAGCTTTATAACATGTTATTACATAATTATATTCACTAACATGAGCAAAGATAGTCTAATTTATGCCTATTAATTATTTTAGTTACTAATATATGAATTGAAAAAATAGTAACAACATTTTTACGAAATTGAAAATTAACACATAATCAAATATGTCAACATTTTAAAAATTATTTGTACTGACAATTTTCTTCACTTCTTCCTTGATTTATAGCACCTCCAACTTCTCTAGAAAGAAAACACAAAAATATTAGAAATGTAAATATGAAATTTAAATTACAAAATTTAGTGCTTAATTGAACATAAATTACAAATACGTATTAGATTTCTTCAGTTCTTTGATGAAATAATAACTCAAAACAATTAGCCAACTTGCTCACAATTTTGTTTTAGAGAGAGGAAATTTGAGATTTTTGTGTGTTAAAATTAGTGAGAAATGAAAGTATTTATAGAGTTCAAATTAATTTTAAACAAATACAAAAGTTGGGCTACCAAATTTGTAACCGTTGCCCAACAGGAAGAGTGCAATGACCAATTTTCAGCCAAGCAAAACATTTTCTTTTTTTTTGGGTTTTGCAAGAGTAAAAAAAGGGAAAGGGTGCTATGAAATGACTTTGTTTCATGCCACTACAGGAGCAAAAAAAATTGGGTGAGGGCGGCTTGCAGGAATGGGCCACTCGCCAGGCCTCAACGTGCGAGCCTGCAGTTGCTGCTTCTGGAGTTGCCCGCTCGCCCAACAACCCATTTTTAGGCCCACGGGAGGCTTCACTGCGCATGGTCTTAGCATAGGTAATGTTAGAAATACATATCTAGATAAGAGTGTGCGTTTGGTTAGAAATATATACGGATAATATTTAAGTTTAGGAATAGATTTTGCTTTGGAGTTTGGTTGGTTTAATTCTATTTGGAATTTTTGTTAGATCTACTAATTGTAATAAATCATATAATAAGATTAATGAAAAGTTTGTTACTTCATATAAGAAATTACTTTGTGAAAGTACCCATTAATTAACAAAAAAAAACCTATTTGGTGCCCTTATATGTTTGAGAAATTCATTTGGTAAACAATATGTAAATAAAGGTGTGTTCTAAAAATTGAAATTGATTAATATTATTAATAAAAACTTATATTTATGTCCGTACTGTATACAAAATCGATTTTTAAAAAAAATACAAGGGCATCAAATAGAATCTCCCTAAAAAATTGTCATTTAAAAATCATTTTTTAATTAAAAAATATTTCAAAGTATTGATTAGTGATGGTTACCAAAACTTGAATCCTAATGTAATGCTCGAATTTCAAACATGGACCAACGACTGAAATTCGTGATTTGATTTGACTTGAACCAAGTTGATGTAACCACCATGCAATGTACATTTTGCTCCAAGTTGATTATGGCGTATCTATAATATAGTTAATTACCATCTGCAAAGTGTTTTAAAATCTGTAGAAATGACAATATAAATGAGTAGAATAGTGACACAGTTTGGAAGTTGGGTGGCCATCTTAGAGTGGGAAATACCATTGAAATTGAAACTTATAATGATGTAGCCAAAATACGGATGTTGGATAAAAGATTTAGGATATGTAGGTTGTGGAGAATACCTAAATGGTTTGTGGATTGCTTGAAGTACAGAATCATAGGAGTGCTTTTGGGACTCCTTGTGATTGACACAAAGTAAATTAATATCCATGTTAGTCTTTCTATACAATTTCCCTTTATTCTCAAAGTATTGTGAAGCGAACAATTACAACGCTCGTTGGGCTTTTGGGAAGGATCCAGGTGGATATTCATTTTTGTCAAGTACGGGTAGATATCGTAATGCCAAGCAACGAGATTGACATGATATGCTTCTATTTCATAATAATCTGAAGGTTTATCCCTTCTTGCTACTACTAATGGCATGGAATGAATGCTGCTAGGGATGTTAATCATTGAGGCTCATTTTTGCAAGGCATCGGCAAACTGATTCTTCTCACGGGACAAGTACGTATATGTGATGTGAGCAAAGCTCTTATTGAGTTCAACCAAGTGGGCTTTTTATGGAGCCAAGGAATCACTCCTCACCTTCCACCTCTGTGACATTTGATTAATTATGAGGTTGGAATCACCATATACTCTTATATCCTTTACCTTTATTTCCACGGCTACCTATAGCCCAATGATAACATCTAAGTTGAGCTTGATGGAGACTAGGGTCTATGCCTCTTTAGGAGATAAAAGGAGGATGCCTACACCGAATCCCTTTTGGTTTGAGGCCTTGTCAAATTGCATCGTCCATGTGTCCTCTTCTACTTGGAGAACCCCTTCGTCTGAAAAATCGAAGGTCTCTTCCTATTGATCTTCTTTTGGTAGATCAGCTAAAAAATTGGACATAACCCTTCCTTTGATCGATTTCTACGAAAGGTAATGCCAAATTCCGATAACATAACCCTCTAACTAACCACTTTTCTAGTAATCACTGGGTACTGTAGTAAGTATTTGATAAGTGCTTACAGTGCATATCATTTCAGGGTCATTTTGCTGCATTTTTAGGGAGAATTGTGTACTTTATGTTATAATTTATACTCCTTTTTTGGTTTTATGCTTGGGTAGTATTTTGCAAGTTTTGGACCTTTTTGCCCTTGTTTCGACCCCAACTGAGTGTATTTTGATCCCCTTAGATGTCCCTGAGTTGCCATGCCCGTGGAAGGAAGAAAGAACAGAAGAATGTTGAGCCAGTGGCCACCACGGATGGTCTGTCGTGATGCCCGCAATCTATGGTGTCCTCATTTCCCACGAGGCTGTTTGTTTTCCCATGATTGTTTGACTCCCAGATAGATTTAACTCCATTAATTCTCGCTGCCGTTTGGCTTCTAGGAGGTTTGCCCTAAATGGGGCTGTTTGCATCCTCAATCCATCATCCCATCCATTTTCCATTTTTCATCTCTTAAAGTTTATCAATAAGATTGGGATTTTAGAAAGAGAGAGAATTGAAGTGAAGACTTGAAGGGTTTCCATGCCGGGTTTGCAACAACGCTTCAAACGCGTTAATTGGCTGAGCATTTCTTTTCTTTTCTCTTCTCTTCTCTTCGCTTCCGATTTCTCATTATATTTAGATTTATGTTTTGTAATTTCGATTATGATTTTGTTTTGATTTTGGATTTATGCAAATACTAGTTATGTTCTCGATTTGCTGTTTATCTCTTTGAGTATTTTGGAATTGTTGGATTGTTTTATTAGATCCTAAATGTTTATTATCTTGCAAGAAATTTGATCACTTTCTTGCATGTATTGGGTATCGGATACAGGATTGAAAGGTGAAATTCGATACTAGAACCCTCGGATTTGACTTGATTGTGTGGAATCTTAAGAAAGTCACACCAATTGAGAAACCACAAATATGATAATCGCATACTTAATGATCCTAAACAAATCAAAAGCCCTTGAGAAATAGTAATTGGTTATATTTGGGTACTTTACTTCACCTTGAAAGAGTGCAGTGATATTTCGATTATCGGTTTTAAGATAACCAATTAAGGAAGAAGTGCTTGATTGATGCGTATATCGGGTGATTGCTAGTTTTGTATAATTCCTTGATTATTTATCAATTAGATTAGATGATAGATTAGTTTAATTTCAATATCAAGTATTGATTTGGTTAGCCTATCTTGAGAGAATATGACCCAATAGATCAACCTAGCCTCTGCGGAGTTGACCTTGATTTACTACAACACCATTGTGCGCTTGCGACCCTATCAAGTTTTTGGCGCCGTTGTTGGGGACTAGTGTCGAATATTGAGTTTTTCTCGATAGCTTTGACTAAACATTTTGTTTTTCTTTGAAAAAAAAGAAACCAAAAAAAATTGTAACTTAACAAAAAATTTGAAAAGGTGGAAAAAAACAAAGGTCGTTCTCCATTTTTCACAATTTGAGCATGAATTATTTTGGAGGTGTTTTAAGCATTTGCATGCTTTTCTTTCTCAATGTGTTTATTGTGTAGGTAAATGGAAAATATAGGACCTTGTTGATGAGGGTGTGAATAGTAAAACTCGTATTCTTTTAGAGTACTGGGGTTTTCTTGATAAAAATGTTGATGAGGCATGGTGTTTGCTTGGGATTCATTTGAATTTGAGAAGCCTAGTTGTGTTTCTATAAATTCATTTCCTGATCCTTGTGCATTTTATGCTAGATCTATTATGCTCCTTTTTGGTGTGATTTGTGTAATTCTTCTGACCATGAAGTTCATTCGTGTCCTTATTATGCATGCTATGCTTAACTAGAGATGGCAACAGGTCGGATTCGAATTGGATGTATAGACATCCAAATCCGATCCAATTAATACTTGAATTTGAAAATCCGATCCAAATCCGACTCCGTCAGATCGAATGTTAAATCGGATTCGGATTGATTTCAGATGGGATTAAATCCGGATGTAATTGGATATAATCCGAATATAAATTTTTATTCAATATTTGCACAATTGTTTATTTCCAACCTTATGTTTGCTCACTTGTAAGTGCAATATTAAATACCACTTTAACGTCAAATAACTTGTTATATTAGACATTTCAATGTGTTAAAGTAAAAAAGTGTTGGAAAAAGAAAATGCAAATTCACTTTATAGTAAAAGGGATAAACAATAGTACAAAAGGTGGAAGGAAAGGGAGAAAGTACAATTTTGATTGACAAAGATGAGAGAGCGAGAAAAAGATTGGGGGAGAAGAGGAAATTAGCTAAGAAAGAAGAGTATACTGCATATAGAGTGCAGACCTGATGTGGATTTTTTGAGGGTTATCATATTAGGATTTTTCTATCTCTAAAAAAAAGTTGAAATTATCAAAAAAAGATATCAGATCGGATGTTAATCGGATCGGATGGATTCTCCTATAAATCCGCTCAGATCTGAGTCGGATTCGAATTATTTTTATTGGATTCTGAATTGGATTATTTTTTGTCATATTCGAATCAGATAATTTTGCCTTAGATCGGATCGAATTTGCATTGAATTCGGACTATACTGCCATCCCTATACTTAACTTTGCGTCACCTTGGGACATTACTAATGTTGTCTTGACCTTTCATGATTCATCATTTCCTTTAGCTCAATGCACAAGGCTCGAGGAGGGTGAGCCTTATGGGGTTGTTGCTAGGTTTGATGTTGTTGATGGCTGTTTTGAGGCGGAAGATATTTTAAATGAGGTGCATGATCTAGATAAGGCTCATTTAGAGAGGTCACGTGATATGTTTATATGTGAGGAGTTTCCTAGCCTTGCTTGTAATAATATTCGCCCTAATCCCCTTGATCATTCCTATATTTTACCTATTTGTTCATTACCCTCTCCTTCCCCCGAGTATTATCTTGATGAGCCCATTAATAATTTCCTTAACTGTGATGCTAATATTGATTTGGGCTATGAGGACAACATGTTTAGTATTCTTGGTGGGGATGTTGATAATTTTATGTCCCTAGGTTACTTTAGTGGGTATGATGCCTCCCTTGACCTATATTGTCTGTACCTAGTAGATGCACCTAGAAAAATCATGTGGAATACTTTCTGTAATTTATCTTTTGATGTTTTTATTGTATTTGGTTTGATGAGGAGAGCACTGACTTTCTTCAATGTTCTTATCTTGATGCTCTCTCACTGCCATGGTTGCGAGCCCCATGTTCTGGTGTTTGATAAACTTCTATGTGCATTGATAGAGTCTAATGTGGTGAGTCGAGTCTTGAATATGTGATGGAGTAGCTGATGCTCCATTTAGCCCATTTGCGAGGAGGCCTTAGCTTAGGTGTACCAAGTCCCTAACCTAGTGTGATCCTTATATTTTGTTTTCGTTTCCCTTTTCTTACTTTCTTTCCTTTGAATAACAATGCTTTATTTAAGCATGGGGGAGGGGTAGTTCCATGCTTTTCATTTTGGTTATTGGCTTGCATACATGTTAGAGCATGTAGTTTTAGGTTTCTTTTTGTTTGCGTTAGCGTTTTGCATTTAATTGATTTTTAGGTTTGCATATAGGATTGCATGTAGCGATGTTGTGGATTGGTTTGAGATAACTTCTAGTGATGATTCTTTAGGCAAAATAGCTTTCATGAGCTTGAGTATCTGTTGATGTGTAATCCCTTTTGGTGTAAAATTTTTTCAAGGTTTTGTGAATATTTCTTGTTTTGACCGTTGTCTTGATTGAGAACTATTTTTTCTCTTCGAGTCCTTAGCGCTCATGTTGGTACAAAGGAGTCATTTTTTGAGCTGATTGCAACTTTGGTAGATGTTCCGTGAGTCTTTGAGCCTTATTTGGACTAATTCATTATATTTAGTCTCATGTTTCTTTTATGTGTGTGATTCTTCCATAGTGTATCTCTAGGATTTGCCTAGGTTCTTGTTCAAACCCATATTTGCATATGCATAGTTGATGATATGATAGAGGCATGCTTTGTTGTTGGTCATTTTAACTATACAACCAAATAGCCTACCCTTGTGTTACATGTTTTTCTCCTTTGTTAGCCCATTTGAGCTTATATTCATTTTTGTTGTGATCCCTTCATATTAGCCCTTGGCCAAACATATGTTCCTAACCTTTAAGCCAAGTCTATGGAGGATCACTTTATCTATGCAGTGGGTGGTTTTGGGGATAATTGAGTTTACGGTGACTTTGGTATGTTGGTTTGTTGAGGGATTGATGATATTGATCATTTGGTGTTGGTTCCCTCTTATTTGGGTTGTGTATGCATATATATTCGGTTGTGAGTTAATAGTTAGTGATTTCATACGTTTCAATAATTGCAATTTTCATTTCATTTCCCAAAAAAAAAATAAAAAGAAAATAAAAGAAAAAAAGTTATGTTGAAGAAGAAGAAAAAAGGGAAGATAAAGTCATGTTGGGAGAAAAAAAGCAAAAAAAGGAGAAAAGAAAAAAAAATGACTTAGTGATTAGCATTGGATATGTAAGTAGCTTGTGTTCCTTTCTTTGCCAACTCATTTCCTATTTTATTCGTGGTGTATGTTCATTATACTTTGAGGTTTGGAGCGTTAGTGAACTTCATAGTTGCTTGGTGGTTTGTTGGTTGCTCCATTGTCACTTGGCTAGGTAGCTTCACATTTTCTCAAATGCATTTGTCCACTCTTATCCCTTAACCCTTCTAGGCCACATGACAACCCCTATAAAGCCCTTTTCATTGTCTTGCGAATAGTGAATTTTTAATGGTGGAGAATTTGAGAGTTTTTACAAGCATATGGTAGATTGCATCTTGGGAATGAGTCTTGAGTGAACCTATGCTATATTTTAAACACATGAGTGGGAGTGATCCATATTTCCCAAAAGTGAGGCTCTGCCGATCCATTTGGCTCTAATCAATTCCATGTGCTTGCATGAAATGTTTTGTTGGGGGTGATCAAGTTTGATATCGAGCTTGTGGTCTTATACCTTTTTGAAAACCTTTTCCTCCTAATTTTGAAATGTCTTGCGCGTTACTTGGGGTTGCCGTTGATTGACATTCTTGCTTGTGATATGCTATGACTTGCCCACTTTAAGGAGGTTATTAACTATTTTGAGTCTTAGATGCATCTCCGCTCGTCGGTTTTCTCGAGTGTTTGCTTGAGGACAAGCAACAGTTTAAGCATGGGGAAGTTTGATAAGTGCTTAGAGTGTATATCATTTCAGGGTCATTTTGCTACATTTTTAGGCAGAATTGTGTACTTTATGTTATAGTTTATACTCCCTTTTCGGTTTTACACTCGGGTATGATTCTTTTCTATGTTTTGCAGGTTTTGGACCTTTTTGTCCTTGTTTTGACCCCAATTGAGTGTATTTTGATTCCCCACAGATGCCCCTAAGTTGCCATGCCTGTGGAAGGAAGAAAGAATAGAAGAATGTCGAGTAAATGGCCACCACGGATGGTCCATGGTGATGCCCACGGTCCGTGGTGTCCTCATTTCCCGCGAGGCTGTTTCTTTTCCCATGACTGTTCGACTCCGAGATAGATTTAATTCCATTAATTCTCGTGGCTATTCGGCTTCTACGAGTTTTGCTATAAAAATGGCTATTTGCATCCTTAATCCATTATCCCATGCATTTTCCATTATCCCTCTCTTTAAGTTTATCAATTAGATTAGGATTTTAGAAAGAGAGAGAATTGAAGTGAAGATTTGCAAGGATTCCATGTCGGGTTTGCAACAACGGCTTAATCGCGTTAATTGGCTGAGCATTTCTTTCTCTTCTCTTATATTCTCTTCGCTTCTCATTTCTCATTATCTTTGGATTTATGTTTTGTAATTTCGATTATGATTTTTTTTTATTTTGGATTTATGCAAATACTGGTGATGCAAATGATTTGTTATTTATCTCTTTGAGTATTTTGGAATTGTTGGATTATTTTATTGGATCTTAGCTGTTTATAGTCTTACAAGAAATTTGATCAGTTTCTTGCATGTGTTGGATATTGGATGAAGGACTGAAAGATGAAATTCGATACTAGAACCCTAGGATTTTACTTGATTGTGTGGAGTTTTGAGAAAGTCACACTAATTGAGAAACCACGAATATAATAATCGCATGCTTAATGATCCTACAACAACAACAACAACAAACTCCCATGTGGGTCCCGCTTTCGCGGGGTCTGGGAAGATCCAGCTGTAGGCAACCTTACCTCTACCGGTATTCCTACCCATAGAGAGGTTGATTCCAAAAGACCCACAAAATAGTTTTGTAAAAAAGGTTTGAAGGAAAAACGATTGTAGAAGCCAATTACCGAGTAAGAGAAAGATAGAGAGGATGAGAAAAGGTTCCGAAAGGCAAATAAAGAGGGATTGAATACATAGCAAATAAATAAGAAGCGGAGCGGTTAGATTTGGGTATTTCACTTCACCTTGAAAGAGGACTATGATATTTCAATTATCGGTTTTAAGACAACCAATTAAGGAAGAAGTGCTTGATTGATGCGTACATCAGGTGATTGTTAGTTTTGTATAATTTCTTGATTATTTATCCATTAGATTAGATAATAGATTAGTTTATTTTCAGTATCAAATATTGATTCGCTTAGCCTATCTTGAGGGAATATCTTGAGGGAATATGACCTAATAGATCAACCTAGTCTCTGCGGGGATCGACCTTGATTTGTTACAACGCCACCATGCGCTTGCGGCCCAACCAGTATTTTATGGGGTCCACGGGTGCTACCACATGTATTTTATGGGTCAGCATGAATGTTTAATCTTTTTCCAAGAGAGAGTACCCAGTTTCATATTCTTCTTACTTAAATAATAAACGACTTTTCCTTCCCCCTCAGTCTTCTATGCTAGCATGGAGCTCATTGCTATTGCAGTGGTCGTGAGGTATAGGATGAGAGGAATGTCTAGTTGTGATGGAACCGATACTGGTAGGTAAGAGAGGTATTCCTTGATCTTATCGTCCTTACACTCATTGTCCCATTGTGGCTTGTCCCCTTTCTTCAATTTCTTGAAAATGGGCTCACACATCATCGTTAACCTAGACATAAAGTGGCTAACGTATTTCAGGTGCCCTAAAAATCCTTATATTTCCTTTTCCGTCTTAGGAGTTGGCATTTCCTGGATGGCTTTGATTTTTTAGGGATCAACTTCGATTCCTCTTAGACTAGCCACATATCCTAGCAACTTGCCCGAGGGGATGCCAAGTGCACATTTATGAGGGTTGAGATGCATGTTATACTTCCTCAATGTTATAATGAACTTTCATAGGGTTGGGACGTGGCCTACTCTTTCCTTGGATTTTATAATCATATCATCTATATGCACTTATTCTTCCTTGTGCACCGGGTCATGCAATACGGTAGTGGTGGTCCTCTAATATGTTGGGCCGATATTTTTCAACTTGAATGATCACAGTGTAACAGTACTTCCCCCAGGGGGTGATAAAGATATTCTTTTTCATGCCTTCCTCAGCCGTTTTGATCTGATTGTATCTGGCATACCTATCCACAAATGACAGGATTGAATGACCAGGGGTGTTGCCAGCTAGAACGTCTATATGTGGCAAGGAAAGTCATCTTTTAGACTTGCCTTTTTGAGATCCCTAAAATCTACACAAATTTGTACCCGTCCATCCTTCTCAGGGACATGAACTATGTTTGCTACCCATTTGGGGTACTGCATAACCTGATAAAGCTAGCATCCAACTATTTTTGGACCTTTTCCTTTATCTTTAGAGCCTATTCTGGCTTTACTCTGCAGAGCTTCTACTTTACCAATTTGGCATTTGGATAGAGGAGAATCTTATGTTCAGCAATATCTTGATCTACGCCTAGCATGTCTTATAAAGACTAGGCAAACACGCCTATGAACTCCCTTAGTAGTGAAGTAAATTCTTCCTGCTCTTTAGGGGTGAAGGATTTTTCTATTTTAATTTCTCGAGGTTCTTTAGTTGTCCCCAAGTTAGCCATTATAGTATCCTTGATTATGGAGGTTCGATTTTCATGATCTTTCACTGCTTCAATTAAGTCTTTTGGGATTGTTTCTTCATTTTCATCTTTATTAGAGGCAAAACATTTAGAAAGAGTGGAGTGAGATAAGTCATAAGCAAAAGAGTTCATCTTATTGAAATCGAAAATGACTGTCTAATGCAGAATTGGCACGAACAGAAGACTGACTATTAGACTCTATCCTAACCCTCGTACTAGACTCTTCTAAGATTATAGTGAAAACATTTCCTTCCTCTTTAGCCGTTCAGGTCACTTGTGTGCAATTCTTCATGCTGGCTTTAGTGATGAATTCAGTAGGGTTGAAAACTAGGTTAGCCATAGCTGGAGATAACATGGCAGCGGGATCTTCCTTCTTCCTATACTCTTGTCCAAATAGTATGCCAAAGACATTGTTATCCACTTTGGTGTGGATTGGTCTTTGTCTTTTGAGGCGAGTGCCTCTCCCTCCAGCAATTTATAATAGTAGAAGACTTCTAACACTGGAATCTAGATTCCCTTTTCCTTTTTATAGTAGGGCTCGGGGAAGACCTAGAAAGGGAAATTATCTTTCTGGCGCAGGAATTGTCAATTAGGAGTATGAAGATACAGTTTTATAATGTAGTCCTTCAAATATCCTTTCTTGCTTGGAGCTTTTCAAACTTGCTCCTTCTGTTAGGCCCTTAACTACTTCTTTAATAGCGGGTTGGTACCCTAGCCCAAACTTATAATTTTCCTGTTGGGTGAAGAGAAAGGTGGTCCAACTGTCTAACCTTGTGCTCTTTGTGTTGTGAATTTTCCGCAAGCGTACGGTTTCGTTGTACGTTTTATGAGTATCGTCCTCAGGGATGGAGGAAATTTGATTATTAAAAATTCTAACCTAATTGAAACTGAAAATTAAAATCGACTAACCTGAAAATTATCATATTTGATTTAGTGAATTTACAAACTAAAATAATTGAAAAACTGTAAGAGATTTGAGAGGCCCAAAAGATAATTTGGGAATTTTGGGAAATCAAACTGAAAATGAATCACGTGAGCAACACCTTGCAGTAATTTAACTTTGAATTCTTCTTCTTCCTGACTGAAGCGAAACAGAACAGAGGAGGAAGCAAATTAAGCGGGGGCTACGGTAGAACAGAGAGAATGGAACAGGTCAAGCCAAATTCAATAATTAACGCGAATGTTTACAAACCCAGATTCAATAATGTCAAATTGGAGAAACTAGAAATTGGATTCGAAAAAAAAAAACCGGAAGCTAAGAACTCTCTCCCCCACTCCTCTGCTTCTCTGCTTTCACTGCCGTTAAAAGCCTCCTGAAGAACCTGTTCGTTGCCCCAGAAAGCCACCTCTCTCTCTTTGGTTACTGCCATAAATTCTCAAAATAATTCTTTTGAAACCGCTGGGATAATGATGATATTAATTATGGAACATTAAAGGAAGAAAGAGAGAGAAGGAAGGCCGGGCATGGGAAGAGAACCAAGAGGTAGGAAGGCTCTATTTGTTTCAGATTTTCTGGGGTTTTGGAACCTGTCGAGGAAGAAGAAAGGTGGAGGAAGAAAACAGACAAAGCTCACGTGCCCAGCACGTGATGGATTTAAGTGGAAGGTTGGGTCACTTGATTGAGTGAAGCTGACGGGCTGGACCGCGGGGAGGAGAAGAGGAAGATAGGAGAGAGTAAAGAGAAGGGGGGGGGGGGAACCGTGTGGGCTGTCTCGCTGGGCCAGCTTGTAAGGCAAAAGGGGAAGGAGACTGGGCTCTTGTAGCTTCATTTTTTTATTTTTTTTCTTCTTTCTTCAAGTTATTTTCAATCCCTACAAAATAAACAAAAGTATTATTAAAAAGCTAAAGCAAGTATTTAGATAATAAAAATCTAATTTAATAATTTATTTAGAGCAAATATTAGATGATAACAGGGTATAAAATATCATAATTTCATGTTCAACAAATACCCCACACCTACGTTTTGCTCGCCCTCGAGTAAAACAAAACCTAAAAATCCTAGAAAAAGAAAAGATATACCCACCAAAAATAATATGTACAAAACTGGGGAAAGATATGCACAGATTCTAATCAGCTAAAGCACCCATGTAGCAAAGATAGTGGTCGGCATATAAACATAATGTACACATTAAGGCACCATACCCCATGAATGACATTAAAGCACTAACTTTTCATCCCACGTTGCACACTTAAACTTTGAATCATTCCTTGTGCTCATGTGCATGTGTCTCATCATCCTAAGGTTTATGTTTCCAAAATCAAACTCAATCCCACTTAATTTACACAAATTACATTATTGACTGATTAACATTGGAAGCAAGCTTTCCCAGTAGCAATATTGCCTCAAAGGGTACCACCCAGTAGCGCATGCCTCAAAGGGTTGCTTTGTCATTCCAAATTTTATTTCATTTCCTTCTTTTTTTTCTTTTTTTTCGTCTTTTTTTTTCTCTTTTTTTGTGTTTTTTTTTTTGGTTTTTTTTTTGTGAATCACAAGTGGGATAACCGATAATGAAAACTAAAACCTTTGGACAATGAGGATGAAATAAATAGGGAATAGATCACACAGTGACAATGAACAAATGGGATTAGAATTAGAAGCAAAAATGCCACATCAAGGACAGAGACCTAACATGCACATCATGCGTATATACAGGCTATCTATCAAAGTACAGAGGATGTAAGTTGATCAGAATAGTACAAAAGTTCCCCAGAAACAAAACAAAAATCTTTTTGGAGTTTTTTTTTTTTTTTTTCAAAAGTTCCCCACCCCCACTCCTAAATCTCACAATGTCCGCATTGGGAGTAGGAAGAAACATAAAACCACAAAATAAAACTGAAAAAGAAAACAAAGACAATCATGACTCACAAAGACTCGACGCAAAACTGAATAGTTAAGATATATACAAAATAAAGACAAAAAGAACCAACATATATACAAAAGAAAAGAAAGAGGGGAAAAGAGAAAAGGATACAAGAGAGAAGGGATGAAAAGAAATTCTTAGCAAACCAGGTCGGGTGCTGGGTACACCCGAGCTATTATCTCAACACATCATTGAACAGGACTCGGCTCGCGGAGTATCAGACACTCCACATCTTCCTTGCTAGGCAACTCCAGAAATTGCTTCAATTGGTGACCATTTACCTTAAAAGTAGCACCACTATCAGAGTCCTGAATCTCGACTGCACCATAGGGAAAAATACGTGAGACAATGTAAGGACCTGTCCATCGGGACCTTAATTTCCCTGGAAACAAATGGAGCCTAGAGTCATACAAGAGCACTTTCATGCCTGGGGCAAACTCTTTCCGAAGGATACGCCTATCATGAAACAACTTAGCCCTCTCTTTATAAGAACGAGCACTCTCATAAGCCTCAGCTCTAATCTCATCAAGCTCATTCAGTTGCAGTCTACGCTCCTCACTAGCCTCAATCAAGTCATAGTTCAGTTTCTTAAGGGCCCACCAAGCTCTATGCTCTAGTTCCACAGGAAGATGACAAGGTTTACCATAAACAACCCGATAAGGTGACATACCCAAGGGAGTTTTAAAAGCTGTCCTATAAGCCCAAAGAGCATCTACGAGTTTGTCAGCCCAATCCTTTCTATTCCGGCTCACTGTCTTTTCAAGAATCTGCTTAATCTGTCGATTTGACACCTCAACCTGACCACTAGTTTGGGGATGATAGGGAGTAGCAAGCCGATGGACAATGGAATACCTCTTCAGTAAGGCATCAAAGGACCTATTATTGAAATGGGTGCCCTGATCACTAATAATAGCACGGGGCATGCCAAATCTAGCAAAGATGTTCTCCCTCAAGAATTTCACAACAACTTTAGCATCATTAGTCCTAGAAGGGATGGCTTCAACCCATTTAGACACATAGTCCACAGCTAACAGAATATACTCATTCCCAAAAGATGATGGAAATGGTCCCATAAAGTCTATACCCCACACATCAAAAAGCTCTACCACAATGATGGGGTTCAGTGGCATCATATCCCGCCTGCTTATCCTACCCAACTGCTGGCACCTAGGGCAACTGTTACAGTACTCAAAAGCATCTCTAAACAGAGTAGGCTAGTAGAAACCACATTGAAGAACTTTGGCTGCAGTCTTCCTACCACTAAAATGTCCCCCACATGCTTGATCATGACAGAAAGAAAGAATACTTCTCACCTCATGGTCGGGAATACACCTCCTAAACAATTGGTCGGAACAATACTTAAACAAATAAGGATCATCCCAAACAAAGAACTTCACAAGGTGAAAGAACCTATCCCTATCATTCTTGGTCCAACTCTCAGGGATCCTACCAGCAACTAGGTAATTTACAATATCAGCATACCAAGGATCAGAGTGGACTACATATAACTGCTCATCAGGGAAGCACTCAGAAACAGTGGACTCACTCTCTCTATCATAAAGAATCCTAGACAAATGATCAACTACAAAGTTTCAGAACCTTTCTTATCTCTAATCTCACAGTCAAACTCTTGTAACAACAATATCCATCTAACAAGTCTAGGCTTAGCATCCTTCTTCGAAAGAAGATGCTTAAGAGCAGAGTGATCAGTATAGACAATTACATGAGAACCAATCAGATATGGTCTAAACTTCTCAAATCCAAAAATCACAGCCAAAAATTCTTTCTCAGTCACAGTGTAGTTCAATTGGGCATCATTCAAAGTGTGACTAGCATAATAAATCACATGGGGTGTCTTATCAACACGTTGCCCTAAAATGACCCCAATAGCATAATCAGAAGCATCACACATCAACTCAAATGATTCTCCCCAGATGGGAGGATGAAGAACAGGAGCAGAAGTTAAGGCCTTCTTAAGCTTAGAAAATGCCTCAAGACAGTCATCAGAAAAATGAAAAGGCACATCTTTAGCTAACAAGTTGGACAAGGGCTTTGCAATTTTACTAAAGTCTTTAATGAACCGACGATAGAAGCCAGCATGTCCAAGAAAAGACCTTACTTCTTTCACGCAGGTGAGAGGGGGAAGATTAACAATCAAATCAGTCTTGGCCTTGTCAACCTCAATTCCATCTTTAGAAATAATATGGCCTAAGACTATTCCCTTCCTAACCATAAAATGGCATTTCTCCCAATTCAGAGTTAAATTTTTCTCCCTACATCTTTCCAAAACTTTTCTCAGATTAGACAAGCAGTCATCAAAGGAAGACCCAAATACAGAGAAGTCATCCATGAAAATTTCCATGCAAAGTTCAACTAAATCTGAGAAAATGGAAATCATGCAACACTGAAAAGTAGCAGGGGCATTGCACAGTCCAAAAGGCATACGTTTAAAGGCATAAGTTCCAAAGGGACATGTAAAAGTAGTCTTCTCTTGATCCTCAGGAGCAATAGAGATCTGGGTATAGCCAGAGTATCCATCTAAAAAGCAATAGAAGGAATGTCCAGCCAACCTCTCTAACATCTGGTCCAAGAAAGTAAGGGGAAAGTGGTCTTTCCTAGTGGCAACATTTAATTTTCTATAATCTATGCAAACACGCCACCCAGATTGTGCTCGAGTAGGGACTAACTCATTCTTGTCATTCCTAATCACGGTGATCCCGGTCTTCTTAGGAACAACTTGAACGGGGCTAACCCACTCACTATCAGAAATGGGATAGATAATCCCATGGTCTAACCACTTTAGCACTTCATTCCTAACTACTTCCTGAAGAGTAGGGTTCAAACGCCTTTGACGGTCACGGTAGGGTTTAGCATTGTCCTCTAGATGAATCCTATGTTGCACAATGGAAGGACTAATTCCCTTAATATCCCCTAAGGTCTAACCCAAAGCTTCCTTGTTCTCTCTAAGTAGGGCAATCAACTTGATCTCTTGGTCCCCGTCTAGGTCAGAAGCAATAATGACAGGTAAAGATTCATTGGGGCCTAGAAATGCATACTTAAGAGAATCAGGAAGGGGTTTCAGTTCAAGAGCAGGAGGGGAAACAATTTCAGAAGCAGATTCAGAAGCAGTAGTGAGCAAACAATCAATAGTAGAGCACAAGTCATCAAACTCAAAGACATCATACTCAGGCTCATCATCCACAAAAAATGACTCATACTCAACAGCAAACACATCATCACAAGCATCATCAAGAATAGAATCCTCTACCCATTGAAGAGTAGAGAACTCCATATCATCAAAACCAGAAGGCTGTCTTTGCAGATTAAAAATATTAAGCTCAATAGTCATGTTACCAAAAGACAGTCTCATCATGCCATTCCTGCAATTAATAAGGGCATTGGCAGTGGCCAAGAAAGGACGCCCTAAAATCACAGGGACTTGACTAGCTAAGTTAGACACCGTCTCAGTCTCAATCACAACAAAGTCCACGGGGTAAATGAATTCACCCACTCGAATCAGCACATCCTCAACTATTCCCCTAGGCAATCTGGTCGACCTATCAGCTAATTGAAGGACCATCTTGGTAGGTTTTAGCTCACCTAACCCTAGCCTCTCATACTCAGTGAAGGGAATCAAGTTGACACTGGCCCCTAAATCAAGCAAGGCTCTATGAATGAGCTGGTCCCCTATAACTATAGAAATAGTAGGGCAACCAGGGTCCTTATACTTCATTGGGATCTAATGAGATAAAATAGAACTAGCTCCAGAGGCTAAGAAAGCCTTCCTAGGGACATTGGTAGCTCTCTTGGTTGTGTACAGATCCTTCAAAAACCTAGCATATGGAGGCATCTGCTGAATAGTATCGAGTAAGGGAATGTTGATCTTGACTTGAGAGAAAGTCTCTCTCATCTTCTCAACATGATCTTGGTCTTTTTTCTTAAGCCTATGGGGAAAAGGAGGCAAGGGCATATGGACTTTCTCAGAAGAAGAAGGAGAAGAAGAAGAAGAAGGACCCTTAGAAGGAGAAGGGTCAACAGACTCAGATGAGGCTTTCTTTTTAAGCTCCTCTTCCTCAGACAGTGATTCAAGAAGAGGCTGAGAATCAGAATCATTGGGGACACCATCAGTAGCATCCCCTGAATTACTGGATGATCCAGCCTCTGGAGGTGAAGAAGATGAAGAAGACCTCTCAAAGAATTGGTGAGGATACCTGCAGGGCTCATTAGGATTTCTAACCTGGTTGTCAATCTCTCGACCAGAACGGAGAGATATCACTGCATTCACTTTCCTCACAGGCTCATTAGAGTTACCAGAAGAAGAAGAGTGACCCTTATGGTTCACCTCAGGCTGACTTGGAAAAGTACCTGGCTCCCTAGAAGATGATGCTAATTGGGAAAATTGTTCAGTCATCATTCTCATCATTCGCTCCATATTAGCATTAATCATTCTCTCCACATTATTATTAATTCTCCTCTCCATTTTATCAATATCACTGTAACCAGGAGGAGGTTGAACTTGAGCCACAGGAGGTGGAGGTCTAAGTGCATTAGGTACACCTTGAAAAACTAGTCTTTGAAAGGAATTAGAAGGGTGAGAGACTGGCTGGGAGTTAGGAACCGCAGCATTTGGTCCATTACTCCAAGAGAAGTTAGGGTGATTTCTCCACCATGGATTGTAAAAAGGAGAAAAAGGGTCATTCTTAGGTCTTTGGAAGGCCATACTTGCTTGCTCTTGCCCAGTTGCTAATTGATGAGCAAAGTAAGGACAAGCACTCAATGAATGGTCTAAGGCCTGACAATGAGAGCAAGACACTGAAGAAGTTTGGGTTATCTGTGGAGTCAATCCTTTCAACATGTTTTCTAGAGTAGCAATCTTAGACTCTAAGTGACTCACATCAGAGACAGAATGTAACCCACCCCTAGCAATCCTAGAACTTAAGCTGTCATCCCGAGCGATTTCCCACTGCATAGTTTTCTCAGCTAAGTCCTCCAAAAATTCCCAAGCATCCGTGGCGCTCTTAGAAAGAAAGCCACCTTGACACATAGACTCTACCATGGTTCTAGTTTGTTGGTCCAGTCCTTCATAAACAATTTGGCACAAACGTGCTTGGTCTAAACCATGATGGGGACACTGAGACAACAAATTTTTGAACCTATCAAAATATTTCCAAAATGATTCCCTATCTAGTTGCACAAATTGATTAATCTCATTCCTTAGCTTAACAGTCTTGGCATTAGGAAAATATTTTCTCAGGAACAATTTCACAAAATCATTCCAAGAAGTAACAGAATTAGCAGCCAAGCCATACATCCAACGTTTAGCAGAATCTTTCAAAGCAAAAGGAATTAATTTCATACGCACAACATCAATGGGAATATTAGGAAAATGCATCATAGAACAAACTTCTTCGAATTCCCTCAAAAACAAATAAGCATCCTCTAAGCCAGTAAATTTAGGGAGCATCTGAGTATAGTGAGGTCTTAATTCGAAGGTCACATTAGGTCGAAGGTTAGGTATAATGAAGCAAGATGGCAAAGCAGTCCTAGGTGGATAAAAGATATCACTCAAAGGTCTTTCTTGTGCCATGTCTTCAAGCTTGGGTTCGGGTTCTAAGTCAGGGTCGGGTTCACTTCTAAAAAGTCTATGAGTTTCAGGATTCCTAACCCAACCAGTCATATAAATCCAACACCCTCACCCGAAAGTTCTTTTTTCTCTCTTTTTTTTTAATCACAAAACAACAAAATGAATAATGAAAACTAAAAACACTATTAAAATAGAAAATGAATAAAACTGAAAACGAAAACACAAACACAAAGAAACTAAAAGAAAATAAGAAATAAAACTACACCTAAACACCCTAATTCTAAAAATAAAATGAAAACAGAAAATAAAACTCCTAAAATCAGAACCAAATATACAGAAAAGTCCACACAATCACAAAGGACATAAATATAATTTTTCCTAATTTTTTTCTGTCCCTGAATAGTGCAGAAAAATGCAAACAGAATATTAATTCTAAACCTCACACAAAAATATAAACAGCTCCAAAAATTCCAGAAAAATTCAAGCACACTCTAAAAATCATGGTGAATCTAGGAAAAATATCAAAATGGCAGAAATCACACCAGAACAGTCCCAGAAAATTCAAACAGAATGCGAAAATTGATGAAAAATCTGCACTGTTTCAGGATCAATTCAACCTTGAATTTTTTTTGTTTTTCACTGCACATAAACCAAACTGATTAGTACTATTTTTTTTCAGCAATAAACAGCATCTAAAAATTGGAAATAAACTAATCTTAACCAAAAACAAAAATCAAAATCAAAATTATAAACTAAATTCAAAAATAGAACTAAACTAAACTAGTAAAACAAAAATTACGACGCAACTAAAACTAAAAACGAAAACAACTCTAACGACTCTAATAATTAAACTATGAATCGATATAACCAAATTTCACAAATTCATCCCCGGCAATGGCGCCAAAAACTTGTTGTGAATTTTCCGCAAGCGTACGGTTTCGTTGTACGTTTTACGAGTATCGTCCTCAGGGATGGAGGAAATTTGATTATTAAAAATTCTAACCTAATTGAAACTGAAAATTAAAATCGACTAACCTGAAAATTATCATATTTGATTTAGTGAATTTACAAACTAAAATAATTGAAAAATTGTAAGAGATTTGAGAGTACCAAAAGATAATTTGGGATATCAAATTGAAAATGAATCACGTGAGCAACACCTTGCAGTAATTTAACTTTGAATTCTTCTTCTTCCGGGCTGAAGCGAAACAGAACAGAGGAGGAAGCAAATTAAGCGGGGGCTACGGTAGAACAGAGAGAATGGAACAGGTCAAGCCAAATTCAATAATTAACGCGAATGTTTACAAACCCAGATTCAATAATGTCAAATTGGAGAAACTAGAAATTGGATTCGGAAAAAAAAAAACCGGAAGCTAAGAACTCTCTCCCCCACTCCTCTGCTTCTCTGCTTTCACTGCCGTTAAAAGCCTCCTGAAGAACCTGTTCGTTGCCCCCAGAAAGCCACCTCTCTCTCTTTGGTTACTGCCATAAATTCTCAAAATAATTCTTTTGAAACCGCTGGGATAATGATGATATTAATTATGGAACATTAAAGGAAGAAAGAGAGAGAAGGAAGGCCGGGCATGGGAAGAGAACCAAGAGGTAGGAAGGCTCTGTTTGTTTCAGATTTTCTGGGGTTTTGGAACCTGTCGAGGAAGAAGAAAGGTTGAGGAAGAAAACAGACAAAGCTCACGTGCCCAGCACGTGATGGATTTAAGTGGAAGGTTGGGTCACTTGATTGAGTGAAGCTGACGGGCTGGACCGCGGGGAGGAGAAGAGGAAGATGGGAGAGAGTAAAGAGAAGGGGGGGGAACCGTGTGGGCTGTCTCGCTGGGCCAGCTTGTAAGGCAAAAGGGGAAGGAGACTGGGCTCTTGTAGCTTCATTTTTTTATTTTTTTTCTTCTTTCTTCAAGTTATTTTCAATCCCTACAAAATAAACAAAAGTATTATTAAAAAGCTAAAACAAGTATTTAGATAATAAAAATCTAATTTAATAATTTATTTAGAGCAAATATTAGATGATAACAGGGTATAAAATATCATAATTTCATGTTCAACACTTTGGCCTAATGGTAACCTTGGAAATATCCTTATCTTTTGAGAATGACAATCACCTTCAAGTTTGAGTAAGCATCAAGGTCAAAGGGAGCTCGATCCTTTTCTAGGACTGCTATCATTTTGAAATTGTAGAGTTCCTCGTCAGTTTGTTTATGCTCTACTTCCAATACCGACTTTTCGCTGGTGATAGTGGCATATAAACTATCTTCGATGGCTTCCATTTTTCCTTTTATTAGCATTTTCATCTTCCAATGCCACGTAGAGGGGGAGCACTTGGTGTACGTAGAGCCATGGACAACTCAAAATTAGATTAAAAGTAGCTAGAATATCCAGCATCTGAAATTTCGTGTTCTTCTCGATGGGACCCACATTGATGGGCAAGAGGATAGTGTCTAGAACTAGTCTTTTTGAGTTTTTGCATGCGGGAAGATGTGTCAAAGGTGATGAGGGTTGGCTCTCCTTGATTTCCAAGTTCGATTCCCAACCTCTTGGTAGTTCTCCACGGGCAGACATTGACAGCCGACATGTTATCTACTAGAGAAAGGGGTACATGTTTTGTAAAGACAGGTCACAGTTAAGTATAAGGCATTGTTGTGTGCCGTGCCTCTTGGTGGAAGATCTTTGATATCAAAGGTTATAGTGCCTTTACCAACAGTGATTGAGGCTATCATCTCTTTAGGTGTCCTGCCAAGCAATAGATCTATCTTATTAAGCTATTCCATTAAGAATTGCCTATTCTTTTATGAAGCCAAAAAAAGCTACCAGATAGTTATACAAGCTTTAAGTTTCTTCAACTGTTTTAGCACATGGTTATCCTCTTTTATCTCTGCACGCTTGTATTTTTCAGGGCTTGCTGTGGGCCTTCTTGGGCTTGATATCGCCCAGTTTTTTTGAAACTGGCCTTTATCTTCTTCTGCAGAGTTTTCTCCCCAGAGGTCTTCATCATGCTCCTTATTGAGCAAAAACCCTTTTTGTCTTTCATACGCGTCATACGCGTCGTCCTCGTCACTTTCCCATATATCGCATACATCTGCATGCTGCACTAAGAGGTAGACTTTAGGCTTTGGTTCACTAAAATTTTGTATGTACCTTGATGGGTCCCAGGCACCCTCGAGGTTGTTGCTAATAGTAAAAATGCTATTATGGTCTCCAAGTTGATTTTTGTTGTTGTTAGGCTTCTAAACAGCCTTAGAAAATGGTAATTGTCCTGACTTGAACATTCGCTCCAACCTATTCTTGAAAGTTTAGCACTCCTCGGTGTCATTGGTCCTTAGCCTAATGATACCTACAATACTTGGTGGAGTTGAAGTTCTTTCTCTACGTGGTTGTTTTGGTCTCTGGTCTGATTTTAGGAGATCAATTTTCCCCTTAGCTAGCAGTTCTTTTAGAGTATGGACGTAAGTAGTCCCAACAGGCGTGTACTCTGTGTGGTGATTTATCGCATGCACTTCTTTGTTGGATGAACCATCAACTTTATTTTCCTTATTCTAGTAGTTGCTTTTCCAGCCTATTTTAGTAGGTGTTTTCTTAGCTAGCTCCTCTTCTACTACCATTCCTACATTCCTCCATGTGGAGGAATTTTCAAAGGGAGTGAACCGTAGGTGCTGCTTGTAAATGGGTTGTAAGTTCCCAATGAATAATCTCACCTCATTGGCTTCTGACGGTCGATCCTCTATATGTGCGACCTTTGTCTTCTATCTAGCAAGATAATAGGAAAAATCTTCTTTCCCCTCCTGTGTAATGAGCTGTAAGTCTCCAGGAGTGATTGGAAGGTCAGTGTATCAATACTGACGCAAGAACTCTCTCCACAAATCCTCCCAATTCATGACCTCTTGTGGGTCCATATCATTATACCATCTCATGGAGTCGTTGTCGAAAGTCCGGGGAATATGAGGTAAAAGATGTCTTTATTAATCCCCTTTAGAGTCATGGCACTGATAAAGTTCCTCATGTGATGATTAGGGTTTTCGGTTCCATGGAATTTTATATCTGGTATAGTGACCTTATGAGGTAATTTCCCTTTCGGAATGATGGTGAGTCCGGTATAATCATTAAAGCAATTATTAAACATAGAGGATTTCGTTCAGTAATTATTCTATAAAATCCACCTGTGAATCCACATGAGGAGTGCTTTCTCTCCCCTTCTTCACTCTTTTTTACAGTTTCCAAGTTTTTCCTCTTATCCCCCACTTTTTCCTAATCATCAGCTTATTTGCCATAAGGTTCTTTATTACAGTCTTGGAGTGCAGCAACCATTGTTTCTATCCTCTTGTCACTTTCATCCATCCTAGCCTGTATCTTTTTTAACATCTTCAGGATTTGAGCTATCTCATTACTGTTCCTAGCCATTGGAATCGATGTTGTCTTAGACTTAGACTTGGACTTGGACTTGGACTTTGTTCTTGACCCATTTGGTGGAGCGTCATCTGATTACTCTCATGGTAGAAGTCTCCCAGCCTCTGGATTACATTTATACACTTTATGTGCTTTCCCTATCCTGGTTGACAACGTAAAGTGCTCATGACTAGCTCATATAGGTGCTTTATATTAATCACCCCAGATGAACCATGCTGACTTATGGACCTAACTCTATGACGAAGAGCCCATAATTCAATTTTTTGACATGAATGCAAATCCTAAAAGGACAAATACCTTTCCTAACTAGATCCGGTTGGTTTTAATGAGGCCCAAGTTTTACCCTTTTTATTCTGACTTTGAATTTGATTTTTATGCATGCAAACTGATAGACTCTACCCCAATGGATCCAGCCTAGGTTCTAGGCCTAACATAGACTCTACTCTGCTCCCAACACAAACTGCCAATTCCACTTTGTCCTTTTTTCCTTGAAAATCCTGGTTAGGTTTTTGGCTCTTTTTTTTAAAACCAAAACTAGTTCATACTTCTAGATTGGAGTTAAAACCTTTAAAATTATGGGTTAGGAGTCGTGCTCGGACTCGATTGTCCTAAAAAGCATTTTGGTTTCTAATTCAACTCCTAGGATTACCCCCTTTTTTGTCAAAATCAGTACTTGAAATTAGAGTTAGAACATTTCGAATTCTAGAGTAAGAGTCATGTTAGGACTAAATTGGCCCAAAAATTATTTTTGGATCCCAATCCAATTTCTAAACTCAGTTTTTCCTAATTTAGGCTCTTCTGAGACTCATAGTATCAATGCGTAGTCCTTTGGGCTAAAGAAGTTAAATCATACAAGGTCACATTACATTTTTAATCATACACATGAGTTCCAAACTAGATAAGAGTTCTACATTGCATAGGTTTCAGGTCAGATTTAGCACAATTCTCTCACAATCCAATGCTTCATACGCCACCTGTGGGGTGCATGGTATGACTAGAATGTTTTAGATGCCTCCCCGAGTTGTAAGGACCGGGAAAGTATGTCGTGAGTGACTGAAGCAACTGCCTGCTCAGTTGGAAGTCTAAATTGACACAACAAGTGACCAGCCACTTTCCCGAAGGGTAGTAATATGGGTTTCACCTAGAGATGTTGCGGATCCCTGATAGGCAGCGTATTGTAGTACAAGTATGCATAATGAAAGTACAGTTAGGATAGTTTCACATATTAAAGTTCAAATCTCACCATCTTAAAAAAATTTCCCTAGTGGACTAACCACTATAAGGATCCACCTCCCCAGGGGTGCGATCCTCCACGAATGGTTCGAGCTAGTGTGCTAGGTACTTTTATACTTTTTCTAGAAAACAAATTTGTTTCTTTTTTTCCTATTTTTTTTTATGCAGAATTGGGCAACAAAATGACAGGGGAATGGGCCTTGGGCTTGACTAGAAACCTGGGCCAAGGGCAGGACTAGGTCTAATGCCCTGGGTTTAGACCCTGGCAGTTTCTTTAGCCTGATCGATAATCTGGGTGTAGGTCTAATCTAGAAACTCGGGCGGGTTCCTGGGTCGGATCAGACCCCCTGATTCAAGTCCAAGTAGATTGCATATCATAGCCTAAATCTATTTTTCAAAGTCTTGCAGTGCAGGAATAGATACCGAATGAAATAGTAAAAAAATTGATCATTAACTAAATAGAGTCGCTAGTGAGTTTTAAGAAAATTTACAAGCCACGACACCTGTCGAAGTAGATCATATCGATAGGGACCCCAAATGGACAAATTGAAGCTACTTTAAAAGGGTTTTGGAAAGGCTCCCGATCAATCCCTAGTATGGGCACAATCTTGAATCCTTGGTTTGGAACTGAGGCTCTAGATTCAGGGGCTGTGGTATAGTGATAGGATGGAATGCATCCCATCACTGCCTGTCATCACTGACGACCTCTACTGATCGATATGGAAAGCTAAAACTCAATCATACTAACACACATCCATGCAACAAATTAGAACTATGCATATAATCAAGGCACAATGTCATCAAAATAAGCAAAAAAAGGTAAAATTATTCAAATCGCTACAGCGGGTGGGGATGAAACTATCTTAAAAGATTACATCTTTGTTAAACTACAATCAGCTAAATTTCATAAAGAAACCAGTAAAGAGAAAGGGAGAACATTATAAAATGCACACCAGGATAACCCTAACTAAATCCTGTAGAGACCTAGCAAAAGATGGTTTATGAAATTGATGTGATTTCCCTCTCTTGACACCATCTCTCTCTTTTAGAAAAGGGATCATAGCTCTCACTTTTTTGCTAGCTCTGTGCCATTCTCAAAGGTTTTTCGACGTACCTCACCCCAGGGGGTCAGCCCCCCTTTTTTAGCAATTGAAGAGGCTCTGTGAATCAAACTAAGAGAAGGAGACCGAATACTATTTTGGTTAAGTTTCAGACTTTCTTAATTGACTGGAACTATAATTAATTAGTAGAAACTAATTTAATTAGGCATGACATTCTAGTTGGCATTAAATTCGGTCTGACTTAGCCTAGTAGAAATAGGTTTTTGCTAAAATAAGGAACGAACCTGTGTGGGCTCTTGCTCTGTTGGACCCGATCGGGTTCACATGGAAACTGGCCCATTGGGCCATTTTTTCTGTGTCCTTAGCGCATTTCTATTTCTTCTCCATTTATATTTTCGAACTGTTAATCTGACGACCCCTTAGACATTCAAACTGGATTGTTGGTTTTGTCATCGGGTCTATTAAAGTAGAATGCCACTTTTAAGTGTCTACACCATGTACGACCCTTCCCAATTGAATGTGAGCTTCTCTTGGATTGCCTCCTTTTTGGTAGCCTCCATCTTTTCTAGGACCCAGTCTCCTTCTCTTTTGAGTCTCCCTTTGACTTTACGGATTTAGAAGTGAGCCATCTTGATTTTTGTGATCTTTTCCTTGAGATAGGCGTCCCCCTTAATACGGACAACATGTCAAGTGTTTCCCTTAGGGCCTTATTTTTAAGGTCCTCTTGAATGTAGTGATTCGATAGGTATGGACAATAACCTCTATTGGAAGCACAACTTCGGAGCTGTAAAGATGCAAGAAGGGGGTTCTCTCTAGGGGGGCTCTTCTCAATTGTCCGAATGGACCATAGTATGGCTGAGAGCTCATTAACCCACAGTCCCTTTGCATCATCCAATCTCTTCTTGAGCCCATTCAAAGTCTGCTTGTTAGTGGATTTGGCTTGCTCATTCGTTCGGGCCCTAGTAACGACTATGAACCTTGTTTGGATGCCATACTTAGCACAGTAGTCAAGTACCTTATTGATGCCAAACCATCGGCCATTGTCAAACACTATTGCTCTTGGAACGTCAAAGCTTCTTATAATATTTGTCCATATGAACTTGCGAACCTCTCTTTGGTAATGGATGCCACCGCCTCTGCTTCTACCCACGTGTTGAAATAGTCCATCATGATAAATAGAAACTTGCGTTATCCCATTACCTTTGGGAAAGGACCCAGAATGTCCATGCCCACATTTTGTAAAGGCAATGGGGAATGCATTGTCATTAAAGGGGTGGATGGCTGATGGTGTAGGGGTAAAATTGTTGGCACTTGCCACACTTTCTAGCCATATCTATTGCATCCAACCAAAGTGTGGGCTAGTAGTAACCCGTCCTTAATGCCTTTGCGGTCAAGCTTTGCCCCCCAATGTGCGATCCACACTCCCCCTTGTGTATCTTGGCTAAGATCCTCTTGCCTTCTTCTAGTATGGTGCATCTTAGGAGGGGATGTGAAAAAGCTTTCTTGTAGTAGAGCCTTTCATACAAGACAAACCATTCATACCTCTTTTTTGATGCGGTCAACCTATTTCGAGTCTTGAGGTAGGGTTTCGTCATGAAAATAACTCATAAGGGATCCATCCATGTCTCGCTTTTATCGATCCGTACCAATCCTTGGCATTAATAGTTCATTTTGATAAGATCTCCTAATGAATACTTCAATGATGTCCATCCGGGGAGGAACTAGTGATCTTTGGCAAGGAATCAACTTATCGATTCTCCTTCCTAAGTACATGCACAATCTGAAATTTCTTAAACATGCAAGACTTCTCCTTTACTTTAGCTAAGTAGGCGACCACAGTTGGATCGCAAACTTCGTAGCCGCCCCTTGCTTGACTCACCACTAGTTGGGAGTTAGAGAAATCTTTAGGCACTCTGCCCCTAGTGCATTGCAAATATCCATCCCAACCAATAGGGCCTCATACTCAGTCTTGTTGTTAGACGCATTGAACATGAACTTCAACACATGCTCATACGAGTGCTCTTTCGATGATACAACGATCAGCCCGGCTCCATCCCCACATTTGTTGTTGGTCCATTGACATATAGCATCCATGCCTTGCTACTCGTCTCTTGGGGTTCATCCAGGATTGAGCATTCGGCAATAAAGTCAGGATGGGCTCGGGCTTTGATTGCTCTTCTTGGTTAATAGTTGATGCTGTAGGGTGCCCCACTTTAACATTCTTCTAGAACTTCCATATCACTCAAGAACGTTTTGTATGGGCTCGTCGATTAAAATAACAATGTGGTAAGATTCGAAACATGGACATAGCTTCTGACTTGCAATCAGTAGGGCACATACGAACTTCTTAATGAGAAAGTAGCATTGCTCTAGCCTACTATTGCGTAGCTCACATTGTGAATTGGGCATTGCTATCCGTGTCTTTCCACTAGCAGCACCTCGCTCACTGCATGATTAGAGTATGCCAACAATGGCTCTTCTACGGTGGGACTTACCATCCGAGGGAGTCTTCCTAAGTACTAATTGAGGTTTTGGACGGCGTGTTCAACCTCTTCATCCTATCCAATGAACATCTTTTTCTTTAGGATTTTGAAGAAAGGAAGACACTTATCGGTTGGTCTTGACATGAACCTCCCCAATGTGGCTATGCAGTCGGTAAGTTTTTTTACCTCCTTCAAGGTTGTTGAAGACTTCATATTCAACATCTCCTTGACTTTGTTGGGGTTTGGCTCAATGCCTCTCTAATCTATCATGTAACCCCAAGCATTTTCTAGATCTGACTCCAAAAGTGCACCTTCTAAGGTTGAACTTCATTCCATAATGGCTTAGGCCCTGTTCTTTTCATTGGTAAATCAACCCACCCCATCCCTTTCCACTCATTTCCACTATTTCCCACCCATTTCCACTCAATTTGATTTCTTACCACTCCTACTGACTCCTCCCAACTCCTACCTACTTTCACCTATTTTATTATATTTTTTTAATTAATATCAACAACTATTATCGTTGGAATTATTATTGTTAATTATTACTAATATTAATTATTGTTATGATTGATTATTAGGTTTGTTATTAATTAATGGTTATTATTAATCAAGTATTGTGATTAATTATAATTATTATGATTAACTATGAAGCTGTGGGAGAGGGTGATTGAGAGAAGGCTGCGAGAGGAAGTAGAGATTTCAGAGAACCAATTTGGTTTCATGCCGGGCAGGGCAACCATTGAGGCAATCCACCTCCTCAGAGGGCTCATGGGCTTGTTCAGGGACAGAAAGGTGGATCTCCATGTGGTGTTCATTGACCTGGAGAAAGCGTATGATAGAGTTCCAAGGGAGGTATTGTGGAGGTGTTTGGAAGAGAAAAGGGTGTCGCCCGCATACATTCGTGTTATCAAGGATATGTACGAGGGAGGGCGGACGAGGGTTAGGACTCTGGGAGGGGTCTCCAATGACCTTGCTGTTAGTTTGGACCTGCATCAGGGCTCCGCTTTAAGCCCATTTATTTTCACATTAGTTTTGGACGAACTCACTAGAGGAATCCAGGACGAGGTGCCTTGGTGCATGTTATTTGCAGATGACATCGTTCTTATCGATGTGACCAGGCAGGGGGTGAATGACAGGTTGGAGAGTTGGAGACATACACTGGAGGCTAGGGGCTTTCGATTGAGTAGATCGAAAACGGAATACCTTCACTGTTGTTTCAGCGGAAGGATAGAAGAGGGGGGAGAAATCGTACTGGATGGGAGGGCAATACCGAAGGTTGCCAAATTCAAGTATCTATGCTCGATCATTCAGCTGAATGGGGACATTGACGAGGATATTAGCCAGTGGATTAGAGTGGGCAGGCAAAAGTGGAAGTCAGCGTCAGGGGTGCTGTGTGACAAGAGAGTGCCAATGGGCTTGAAAGGCAAAGTCTATCGGATGGTAGTTAGACCGGCTGTTCTCTATGGATCGGAGTGTTGGCCTCTAAAAAAGACGCAGGTCCAAAGGTTGATGGTAGCTGAGATGAGGATGGTTAGGTGGATGTGTGATTTTACGAGATTGAATAGGATTAGGAATGGGGTAATTAGGGGCTTAGCTGAAGTGGCCCCCATAGAGGAGAAGATGAGAGAATCGAGGCTCAGATGGTTCGGCCACGTGAAGAGGAGAAGTGTAGTCGCCCCAGTGCGAAGGTGCGAGAGTATCAACCCCCCAGTGGTAAGAGAGGGAGGGGTAGGCCGAAGAAGAGCCTAGAGGAAGTGGTTAGAGAGGACCTGAGAGTTGTCGGTCTCACAGAGGACATGGCTCAGGATAGGAGGTTGTGGCGGGACAGGATTAAGGACTCTGATTATACGGGACCGACTCCGTAGGTGGCAGTAGTTTAGGCGGTGTGGGGTGGGTAGGGTTTTGGTTTGCTGGTCTGCAGGTCGTCCTTTTCCGGGAGGTCACGGCACCAAGCGCCCCTGGTTTGTTGAGGTATATCTCCGCTCCCTCTTTATTCGCTTATCCGAAACCTTTTCTCTTCCCCTTTCTCTTACTTCGGTAATTGGTTTTGCAATCGTTTTCTCTTCAAACCTTTTTCTCAAAACTGTTTTGTGGGTCTTATGGAATCAACCTCTCTATGGGTAGGAATACCGGTAGAGGTAAGGTTGCCTACAGCTGGATCTCCCCAGTCCCCGCGAAAGCGGGACTCACATTGGGAGTTTGTTGTTGTTGTTGTATTAAAAATATTAAAAATTATTATTATTCTTAAAAATTATTAATTATCATTTTTATTAATATTTACTATTATTAATTACTACTTTTTCTTCATATTAATATGAGTACAAATAATAATTATTCTTATTTGCAATAAGAATAATAATAATATATTATAATTATAATAATATAAACAGTAATTATTATTATTATTATTACTAATTTTCATTACTAATTATAATTATAATAATAGTAATTATTCATATTAATTATTATTTATTATTAATATTAATGTTAATATTAATATTAATAATTATTATTAACATTAATAGTTATTATGATCCTTACTAGTAATATTAATATGACTTATTATTGCAATTATTATTGTAAATTATTATTAATATTAATAATTGTTTGATGATTTATTATTATCTTTATTATTGAAATTATTATAAAAATTAATAACGAATATATTAGTAACTATTATTAATTAAGAATAATATTAATAAAACTTATTGTAATATTAGCATTAATTATTAGTGTTGTCATTAATAGAAATAATAACCAGTATTATTAATATTAATACTAATTATTATTGTAATCATTACTAATATTATTTAATAATAAGTATTGTTATTACAGTAATTATAATTATAATAGTTATTGCAATTATTGATATTGATAACAATTATCGTTAATACTATGAATGTTACTTTTATTTTAATGTTAAAAAGTTATTATGATTATGAATATTATTCTTATTAAAAATTGGAATAATTATTTTAATTATAATTGTTAATTATTATTATTAATGACCAATTACTAAATTTATCATAAATAATTATTGTTATAACATCAATTATTGTTAATTATTAATTATTTTTATTGATAACTATTATTAATAAATAATAACTATAATGCTAATTGTTTTTAATGTTAAAGACAATAACAATTAATTGTTATTATTTAATTGATTTTAAAATGGTAATTATTAATATTACTAATCGTTAATATTAATTATTATTACTATTAACAATGTTAATGAATATTTTCGTTGTTCTTCTTAATATTTTTAATTATTATTTTTTCTATTACTAACTGTTAATAATATTACTAATTATTTTGTTTTACTATTTTTGTTATTCACTAATATATATACCTAAAATTGATTATTAATATTAATATTAATAATTATGATTAAGGTTAGTAATTATTAGGATTATTATTATTATTAATAATAAATTATTAATAATTATTATGACTATTACTAGTATTCATTAATAATAATTTTTAGAATAATTATAATTTTAATAATAATTATCATTATTATTGTTATTTATTTTAATATTAATTATCAATATTATTATTAACTATTATTTTGACTATTAATGACATGTTCTTATTTTTATTAATAATTTATAATTGTCATATTGTAATCATTATTATTAATTAATACTAAGATTAATAGTAATTATTTGTAATATTCACAATAGTAATAATTATTAATATTAATAATCAATAAAAATTATTATTATTACTATTACTATTAATATTATTAATAATTTTTATGATTATTATTACATTAATAAGAATTATTATTGTAATTATTGTTTTTATTTATTATTATTAAAATTTGTAATAATTATTAGTAATGATTCGTTGTTTTTTCTATTTTTAATTAAAAATTATTATGATTATTTATTATTTATTATTATTTATTATTAATTTTTAAGAGAATTAATAGTAATTATGTTTAAAATATTAATAATTTTGTTGTTATGTAATTAATTAGGTATTGCTTAATAGCTATTAATATTTATTGTTATTATTAATAATAGTTATAATAATAATTAATGTTTGCAATATTATTCATTATTAAATTTATGATAACTAATAGTTTTTAATATTATTAATTAGGCCTTTTTATTATCATCGGTATTAATATTCCTTATTATTATTTATAGTAACAATAGTAGTTATTATTAGTATCAGTAGTATTTATTATTGTAATTATTACTAGTATTCATTAATAGTAGTAATTATTATTATAATAATAGTTATTACTAATATTAATACTAATATTATTTATTAATATTAATATTAATGATTATTATTATTTTTACTGTTTATAAGTATAATCTTTGCAGTTATTATTTTAAATTATTAATAAGAATTACTATTATGATTAATTATTATTGTTCTTTTTAATTGATGATAATAATAATAATTTTTATTAATTATCATTATGTTGCACAAATCGTTAGCATTACTAATATCAATAGTCTCACTCCTTCCCACCTCCAACAAACTACTCCTATCCACTTCCACCCACTTCTTCCGTCTCCTACCCACTCCCACCCATTTTGTTCCTGCTCCTACCTGTTCCACACATGCAAAATACCCACGAAGAGAACAAGGCCTTAGTATCTTAAAAGTCTCCAGTAAGCCACAAGAGCATCTTTAAAATTAAGTTCCAAATGGTAAATCAACTTATTAGTTTTTTTTTCATTTTAATTTTTTTTAAACAATTTTTTTTTCAAAAGTTACTTGATTCTATGTATTTTCTTGAATGGATAAGGATATGAATAAAGATAACACTCAGAGAAACACTCAATACATATTCAGGCAACTAAGGATATGATAGAGAAAGAACCTGAACAATTGTACCAGAATCAAAACTTAATTAATTCGCTTTATTTTATTTACTGATTGAAAGTCAATGAGTAACTCAATACTTATTAAATACTCATAATGACATTGAAAATGGGGTTACAACTCGAACTCAAAATTGGTTACATAGTGGCATTCGCACAGAACAATTTTGGCCATCAACTAGTTAACTCTAGAAACAATCTCTAATAGGCATGGGTCACATGTATCAAATCCACATAATAAGAGTAGAACATGTATAATCAGAATACTCAAACACTTCCTAAAATCAAATTCAACCAAAGATTTTCAAGTTAAATTTTCCTCAAAAGTTTCATTTTGCATTCCCCCCACACCTAAACCTTACATTGTCCTCAATGTAAAAGACAACAATAAAGAGAACAATCGAGAAAAGAGCAATACAACCTAGCAGGACAAGAAAAGCATTTGTACATAAACCCAACAATGCAATTGAGAAAGTACCTTCATAAACATCACCAACCACAAAAGCCAAAATCAAGTGAAGAATCACACTGTAAGACACAAACAAATCTTGAACAAAAGAAAATAAAATTAAAAAAATAATAGACTCAAACTTATCTAAAAAGATTGGATTACCTCCCAATCAAGCGCTAAGTTTTATGTCTTCAGCTAGACAAGGTCCCATCTACTAATCATAGTAAACTGGGTGTACTAGATTGATGGACTCAATTAAACCAGACTCAATCTCATTTGTCACAATAGGTTTCAAATGTTGACAATTGACAATATGAATACGACTATCATGGGGATCCAAAGTTTGGACTGCCCCAAATGGAAACAGTTGTTAGACTACAAAAGGATAATCTCATCTAGATCACAACTTGCCAAGAAATAGTGTAGACTTAGAATTAAAAAGCTAAACCTTTTGATTAGGCTCAAAAGATTTACGATAAATCATTTTATCATGAAAAGCTTTGGTTTTGGCATTATAAATATTAGCATTTTCATAGGCTTCATTACGCAGTTCATCCAACTCATTTGATTAACGCCTACAATTAGAACCCGCTTATTTCACATCAAAACTAAAAGCTTTAATAGCCCAAAAAACACGGTGTTCTAGTGTAACTGGCAAGTGACAAGTCTTACCAAAAAGAAGTTGGTAAGGAGAGATTACTATGGGTGTCTTATGGGCAGTACGATAAGCCTATAGAGCATTATGCAACCTCAAAGACCATTCGTTTCTATCGGGTCAAATGGTTTTCTCAAGTATGGACTTGCTCTCACAATTAGACACCTCAACTTGACCACTAGTTTGAGGTTAATAGGGGCTAGCTACTTTATAATTCACAAAATACTTTCTAAGCAAAGTCTCAAAAGACCGGTGACAAAAGCCCATCACTAATATATGCTTCAATGTAGCATGATCATTAAATACCATTACTTTTGGACAAAAAGGTATGAACAAAATTTATCAAATGCAAATATAATTGCCAGCAACTATTTTTCAGTAGTAGAATAATTCGTTTGAGTATCAATTAGAGTTCTACTAGCATAGTAAATGGCATGAAGCATTCTATTCACAGTTTAACCCAAAACAACCCTAATAGTGAAATCATATGTATCACACATAATCTAAAAAGGAAGAGAAAAATCAGGGGGCTACATAATGATGGCTAACACTAATAAGGATCAACGCTTTTCAGAAGCTTACACACAAGACTCAATAAACACAAAAGGAGCATATTTAGTAAGAAGATTAGTAAATGGGCGAGTCACTTTACCAAAATCCTTAGTAAGTCTCATATAGAAACCAACATGATCAAGGAATGATCTAACTTGCTTTACAGAAGAAGTAATAGGCAAATTAGAAATTGGATCAACCTTGGGTTTATTAAACTCAATCCCTTTTTTAGACACTTTATGACCCAACACAATCCCTTCTCGGACCATGAAATGACTCTTTTTCCAATTCAAGACTAGATTAGCTTCTTCACATCATTCCAACACAGTGGATAAAATAGCAAGACACACATCAAAGGAAGACCCTAAAAAAAGAGAAATCACCTATAAACACCTCCATGAAATTATCAATATAATTAGAAAATATGGCCACCATGCATCTTTGAAGCGTGGAAGATGCATTACACAACCTAAAAGACATCCTCCAATAGGCAAATGTATTCGATGGACATGTAAAGGTCATTTTCTCTTGGTCCTCAGGATAAATAGTTATTTAGTTGTACCTAAAATACCCATCTAGAAAATAGTGAAAACTTTGTTCAACTAATTTTTCCAAAATTTGATCAATGAAGGGAAGGGAAAAATGGTCATTTCTAGTAATAGAATTCAACTTTCTGTATCAATACACACCCTTCACCCCATGGTCTGTCTAGTAAGAATTAGTTCACAATTATTATTCTTTACCATGGTTATGTAAGATTTCTTAGGGACAATTTGAATTCGACTGACGCATTGACCCTCAGAAATAGGATAGATAATGCATGCATCTAAAAGCTTTATTACCTCTTTCTGGACAACTTCTTCCATATAAGGGTTTAGTCTACGTTGCATTGCCTAACAAGTTTGGCATCATCTTCTAAGCAACTCTGTGCATGCAAATAGTTCGACTAATCCCTTTTAAATTAGCAACCGACCATCCAATAACACCCTTATAATCAGAGAAGACATGAATAAACTCTTTCTCTTGATCACAAGATAAGAGAGGGGAGATGATGAAAGTTAGGGTCACTTTAAGACCTATAAATACATACTTGAGTGATCAATGAGGGGTTTCAACTAAGTTTAGGTGGAAGACAACAGAAGTTGCCTGGAGAACTTGCCAAAAGTGGAAAGAGTTCAGAAGTGGACACCCAAGAGGAAGACTCAAGATGAGGAATGAAGTCAAAAGTAGAATCCATCTCGTCTATTGTACTTCCTAAGTAAAATGCACACAAGTGCCCATGAGAAAGATAGGTTCTCAAGGGATCATTGCTCAAAATAGCAGGTAAAGCTTCTTCAATAAAATCACCAATCACATGAACAAAGAAGCATTTAGATTCATCCTCAAACACAGGTTGAGAAGAAACTTTAAAAACATTAAGCCTAACCATCATGTTCATGACTAAGACATCCATCACTCACGACCTACAGTTAATAATGGCATTAGCTGTGGCTAGGAACGAACGTCCTAAAATAGGAATAATTTGCTTAGAAGCATGAGTAAGATCCATGTTCAATATAACAAAATCAATAGGAAGGAATCCTTTGTTAATTTGAACCAAGACATCATTTATCCTCCTCCTAGGGGTCCTTACTAACCTATCAGTAAGTTGAAGGGTGCAATTGCAAGGTTTCAGTTTACCCAATCCAAACTCTACGTGAATAGACTATGGTATCATGTTAAGACTAGAACCCAAATCCAAAAGTGCCCTTTCAATTTTGTGATTACCAATATAGCAGGAAGTAGTAGGAACACTAGGATCTTTGAACTTAGGTGGAGTGTCAAATTTTAAAATCGAGCTCACTTGTTCACTTAGAAGAATCTTTTTAGACTTGTCATCTTTAGATTTCATTTTAAAAGTGCACATGTCTTTAAGAAGCTTCGCATAAGCCGGGAATTGTCTAATCGCTTCCAAAAGAAGAAGATTGACCTTAACTTGCATGATGGTCTCTATAATGTGATTTCTTTGCTTGTCTTTCTTAGAAGGAAATTGTGCATCCAAACCTTCAGGGTAACGAATCCTCAGCTTATATGTGACAAAGGGGTCAAACACAACATAGGAAGAGGACGAGTCATTTTCCTTTTCAGTTTTAAGGTCACTGTCAATGGTATTATGTCTTTCCTCTTTATCATCTTCCTTTTCACTTACCTAGTTATCAACATCTTTACCACTCGTAAGAACCACTACAACTTTCAATTGTTCAAATTGTTGGGCTTTAGGGTTTTGTATAAGATGACTTGGAAGTTTTTCTTCTTCTCTTTTACCTACAGTTATGACTAGTTGTCCAATTTGGATTTCTAACTTAGCTATAGATTGTGAGTGAGAATCAATGATATGCATTTTAGACTCAATTCCTTGGACCTTACATCTTCATTTTGTACAACAGAAGTTAAGGTACCAAGACAAGAAATTACCTTATCAATATGAAAGCTACCAGATGGAGCTTGATGAGAAGAAGGAGGAGCATATCTCTAATTTTGGAAACTAGGTAAGCCTGCTAGACTAGGCTTAAGGATTCTTACCATTTTACGACCTCCATGGCAAATTAGCATGATTCCTTCAACCATAATTATAAGTTTTAGAATAGAGATTATTGGTTGGGGGAAATCCTTGGGCACCATTCATTTATTCAGTCACACGTTCAGACTTACCAACACAAGGACAGTTAATAGAAGCCTGCGTGGGGCTAGCACAAATGAAAAACACATCTTGTATACAAGGGACATTAGACACTTTGTTCATGCATAACAAGTGATCAAATTTCTTAGTGAAAACATCAACTTTTCTAGAAAGGTCAGTTGAATGTGAAACCTCATAAATCCCCCCTTTACTTCCTAATTGCCTAGGCAAATTAGAATGTGAAGATGTAGCATGCAAGCGTGAATTCCACTTAAGTGTTCAAACAATTCCCAAGCTTCTTTGGGAGTTTTATAGAAGAAAATACCACCAAAAGATGCATCAACCATCTACATATTATGCTCATCTAAGGCAGGCTAAACTGTAGATGCGATGCCACATAGGGACCTCATGGGGAGGGCAACTTTGCAATAAATCTTTAAACCTTTCACAACTTTCATACAGTTGTTCTTTCTAATTTTGTGAGAAACTGGTTATAGGACATCTTAATGCAATCAGTTTTCCAATAGAGAAAAGCTTTTCCAAGAATTTCTTTTGCATTTGATACCAAATGATGATATATGTCTTAGTATCCAACCAAGCTTTAGCTTTATCTTTCAAAGAGAAAGGAAAACGAACACAAATGAAGAGTGTCACTAGAGACATTTTTTAAAAGGTGGTAGAACATATATCTAAAAATGCATCAACATGCTTGAAATGATTTTCAAACTCTAGCCCATAGAAGGAGGGAACCATTTGAATGAGAGAATGCTTAATCTCAAATGGCCCTATTGCAATGGGCATACGGGTACTCATAGTGAATCATCAGTGGCAGGAGTGAAATACTCTTTAACGTGCTTAGGTGTGGTTTGTTCGTCAGTTATCTTTTTCTTAGATTCACGTTTCTTAGCTCATATCCTACTAAGAGACATTCAATTTTAGGATTATATTTTTCAAGACATAAGAATACAAAACGTCTACCATACATATATCTACAAACAATCAAAATAACAGTATAAAATCACTACCACAATAACTTCCAAAACAAATAACAAGAAAAAAAAGTAAAAATAAAATTAAATAAATAAAGGAAGAAAGATCCAAGGGAAGGCAAAACAAAGAAACATAAAATAATAAATAACGAAGATAATAAATGAAATAAAAGGGATTGGGATTGAACAAAAATAAAGAGTAACAATGCAAATAAATGAAATAAACAAAATTAAAAAATAAAATTGTCAGGTTAGATTAGGAGGGAATGAGGAAAATAGTTAGACTAGAAAGGAAATGGAGAATAAAATAAAACAACGTAAAAATAATGAACAAAAAATAAAAGGATGGAGGTTGAGAAGAATAGGGAAAAAATTAAAAATAAACAAATTAATAAAGAGAATAAAAGGAGAAGAAAATTAAAAATCACTATTTGTTTCCAGACAACGACGCAAAAAACTTGATGCGGATTTTATGTTCAGTTTTGAAAACCCTTTTTACTTGGAGGTGCACAAGATCGATTGTGGACTAACAAGTATCGGATGTGGATCCCACAAGGAACCGTAGCAATTTTAAATTTAGCTTTTCCAATATAAAAGAATAATTCAAGGGTGGAGTCCAATTATCAATATGAATTATAGAAATAAAAGAAAAGCAGATGAGTCAAGAAAATAGAAAGAATCAAATTCGAGAAAGATCTAGGACTTTGGATTTCATCAATGACACAAATATTGAATTATTAACTCAAATGGCGATTGAATTAGTCTCTTGTTCAACCCAAAGGTACAAGCATTAGGTCATGAATTAGAAAGATGAATTATAATTATCAAATGATATTATTTATCTATTAGTTAGCATGAACCATTTTTTTTAGACATAACTCATCTAATTTCTAGCATAAATTATTCAATTTTAACAATTGTAATTTTAAGTCCAATTGAATAATATCATATTATCCTATAGGATCTAACATAAATTTAAGATAGCAAATTAAACTATTTGATATATTTAAGATAACAACGTACTGGTCACCTGACTCACTCGGTTGATCAATCCGATGGTTTGAGGTTATTTCGTTACCAATGACTTGTCGATGGAAACAGGCGTCCGATAAAACAATTAGGAAAACTTAGCAATAATGTAAATAAGCATTTATGAACATTGACTATAATCGATAAACTATATAATCGATACGCTACATGCATTCGATAAACATATAAAGGCAATAGGCTTAATATAATCAAGAATTATGTATAATCTAGAATTTCATAAAACCGATAAGAATTTCATAAAATCGATACTCATTATACAACAATAAACATACTATACTCGATAAACTTTATATAATCGATAGACATGCATAATCAATGAGCATGACATAATCAATAAACTTTATGGAAACAGTAAGCATGTATAATCGATGGGCATTATATATATTCGATGAACTTGATCGATAACATATATGTATATATATTCGTTAGCCGTCATAAAACCGATGATCGATAACGTATATATATAATCATTAAACGTTATAAAACCGAAGCCCTCATATAATCTTTAAACGTTATAAAACCTTGCTATTAGTTAAACCAAAGCCCTCATATAATCAATGAGCTAATTACTAATAATTTATATATATATGCCGCCTAAACTGGGACTCCTGTATGGTATCCCATATATATGCATGTACATATATGTATATATCACATCTTTACTGTATATGATTACTAATACTAATACAACAACACCTTTACTAAATATGTTTATAGTTAGGGAACTATTGATGCATGTACATACATACTATTCACATAATGAACCTTTGTAATCCATGAACATACTCAATAATATCGATTATGTGATATATACATGCCTACTATTTGATATATATATATATATATATATGATGCTCAATATATTCGATTCATTT
>JACYFF010031956.1:16634919-16689630 GCA_017589665.1 Selenicereus undatus | reverse complement strand
AAAAAAAAAAATGCCAGATAGAACACTAAGCGCGATTTTTGTTCAAGTGTCGGCATATTGAACGAAATGATCTGGTGGCACACCGTTGTCGCTTGCTGGCGAGGGAGGCACGCCAAGTCAGGTCAACATTGATGCGTTTACAATGAATGCAATCAACGCATCTTGGAAACCAACCTAAGTAACAAAATCTCATATCAGCATGTAACATTGACAATCTTGGTAATGTTGACTCTGTATTACATAATAGCATACTCTTGCTTATGCAATAATAATTACCATATAATTAATACTTCCTTTTAAATATACAAAATTTATTCCCATAATTAGATCAACGAGCTAGTCATGATGAAAATCTCCAATTCAACAGAGCTCCTTATATAAGACCTCCGCCTACAGAACATATGACAATCTCATCCACCCTAATGGGTAATCACCTAACACTTTCCTCGGTTTACATAACTCAACCAAGCATAAGTTACATACTCACTTACCCTGCTAGCACTATTGCAGGAGGGATAAACCCCCCATCCAAGACACTTATTCTCAAGCTGATGGGACTTTGGGCTGTGAACGGCTACATGTCCACATTGCACAGCTATTATGTGGATAGAGGAAAGGGTTAGAAATAGTAGTATCACAAACCCGAGATTCAATTTGGGTTGTCAAAGTGGACAAGTTAGTTTGCCCTGACTTCCACCATCACCTCCATTTCTTGAATCATTACTGTTAAACCAACATTTCCTTGACAATATTAGAATCTACAACTCCTGTTCTTATTCACTACCATGGGGGGACAGATTGACAACAGTGTTAATGATAGTAGAAGCTCGTATTTTTTTTGAATAAATGGTAGCAATCACCATAAAATTGGATCATTGCTCCCACGATCTGGATTACTGCCAAAGTTTACGTAGTTGTACATCTACGACACCAATAATGAACTGTCAAACCGAATGATTGCACTTAGGGCATATGGTCATTCTGGCATTAGATCTGACATTGTCCCAGGGTTGCAACGAATATTGGATTCAGTTAATCCATATGTTGCTATATTTAAAAGAGCTTGCAACATGTTACTTGACCATGGAGAGGTTTTTAATTTGCGAATTCGAATCATCCAGGCCAGAGAAGGCTGACAATATATTAGACACACTGTAGAAGAGGTTGCGGGACTATTAGTTGTGGATGGAACTGAGCACTTTGGACCTTGGGATTTCATTCTTCCAAAAATGGATGGAACCTTATAGAGGATAGATGAGATTCATCCATCATACATGAATTTACATTACCCTCTTTTGTTTTCGTAGGACACTGATGGACGAGTCCAGACATCTCAAGAATGACTAACTCAAGTACCCTCAAGATCAACGACTGCAGTGAGGGAATTTTATGCATTTCGCATCCAAGATCGAGTAGGTGAATATGTAGTTATTAAGAAGAGTAGTTAGCTGGGCAACAATTCTACATAGATGCTTATAAACCTCTATTTAGTCCCATTTTTAGCCCGTTTTTGACTCGATATTTCTTGCCTTTTCATGCTTTATCACGTCAGAAAAAGGTCAAAGTGACCTCCTACGCATATATTTCGCTCATATGACGTTTTTCTGTAATTTTAGGACCGTTGTTGAAGGAACAGAAAGATAGCTAATATTTGGTTGAAAACAGTGTCGAAGAGGTGAATCTAAAGTCACGAAGGAGGTCAATTAAGCGTTGCGTAGAGTTCCACGGATCAAGCACGGACATCTTGGGGCAAAAACCCCGACCATACCATGCGAGAATGGCAAAAAGGCTGGCTAGCCAAGTGGAACGGCACGACCGTGCCACGTGATGACACCGTGCCACGTGCGCAGCGCTCGCGTGACTCCGGTAGTGTTTTGGCATGGTGGGCCCGTGCCTCGAGGCACGATCGTGCCGCCCCCGTTTTTGCGCCTCGACTTAAATTTTCTTTAGGGGCTATTTTGAAGGACATTCAGTTTACATTCAGTTTTCATTCAGTTTTCTTTCCACAGACGTTTTCTTAGGCGATTTTTAGGTTTCACTAGATAGTTTTATTTTTCATACTTTTGAATTGGCTATTGGATTGAAGTTTGTTCTACTTTTAATTCATGCGATTAATTCAAGGTTCTTAATTCTCTCTACTCTTGTTCTTGATTATTTTGAGGCTTGCAATGGTTATGGAATTGAATGTCATGGTTGTTGTTAGAAACATGATTGTAGGCTAAATCCTTCAACTTAGGTTGGGATTGACGCCGAATATGTGTAGTTGAATCGTGTACTGGCCCAATCCCTGCTCCCCCTTTGTTTTGCGATTATGAATTCCTCTATGCACCCCACATGCTCAATGAAGTGCTCGAAAGAACATTCATCCTTTTTATTGGGATTTAGGGGAGCGTTGAGAGACGAAACCTTTTCCTAGTGCGCCTTAGTAGACGATTAGGGTTTTAACATGAAAATAATTAAGATTCTAATTGGGATTTGAGATTGTAAATCTTGTAATCCTTCGACCTTTAGTCCCATGAAAATAGGCGACTATAGTTGTAGGATTAGTCTTCGACCCTTGAGAGAGGTAGGAGATGAGCTTAATTGACAATTTATCCATTCGTGATGCATGCCTGGGAGATGTTTGGTAGGGCTAGTAATTGATTTGCTAGCGTATTTGTGCTGTTAATTCCAACCTAGGTGTTTACTCTTCTGCTGTTTATTCCATCTTTTAGTTGTTATTGTTTGTCTTAGTTAGGCTCCAAAACCCCAACTATGATCGCCCAGATTGAGCAATCTAATTAGTTCTAGTAATTAGAATCAAGTTCCCTGTGGAATACGACCCATACCTGCCGTGTGCTAGCTACAACTACACCATGCACTTGCAGTATATTTTTAACTCAACAAGTTTTTGGCGGGGAACTTGTGCCTTCCAATATTAGAACCGATTCGAATTCTCTAGGCTAGGCATTTCCTTCTTTTCTTTTGCTTTAGTTTATCACTCTTCTTCTTCTTGCTAGAAACTATTTACTTCGGGGTATTGTTTGCTTGTGTATGCGTAGGAGGAGTCAGAGGGATCAAGATCTTATCCCCCTCGATCCTGGGATAGAAGCCGCTGCACGCCGACGTAGCGAAGAAGCGAGAAGAAGGAAGAAAGAAGCAGTGGTGATAGCCCAGGAAGGCAATAGGGTGCTGCGGGACCATGCCCTGCCGTAGGCATCTGGCGTCACCTCATCCATTGTTAGCCCGGTGATCGAGGCTAATAACTTCGAGCTGAACCTAGCGCTAATCAATTTCATGGAGCGTGACCAGTTCGTCGGATATCCCTCGAACAATCCCAACGCGCACCTTCGCCAATTCCTTGCGAAGTGCGACACCAACAAACTCAATGGGGTGTCCGTCGATGCTATTCGACTGCGGTTCTTCCCTTTCTGTTTGAGGGACAGGGCTAGCGATTGGCTACAGAATGAGGAGCCCAACCTAACTCGTTCACTACCTGCGAGGTTCTCTCCAAACCCTTCCTTAGCAAATACTTCCCACATGGCAAGACTGCCAAGCTGAGGACGTACATTACCTCCTTCACCCAGCAGGATGGAGAGTCCATGTACGAGGCCTGAGAGAGATTCAAAGACCTCCAATGATAGTGTCCCCACCACAGAGTTCCTGACTGGCTCCTAATCCAAACCTTCCACAATGGGTTGGAGCGGTCAATGAAGATTTCTGTCGATGCCGCAACAGGGGGTGCTCTCATGGGCAAGTCTATTGAAGTGGCGAAGGCATTGTTGGAAGAGATGACTTCCAACAATTATCACTGGTCGAGTGAAAGAGCCGTCCCCAAGAGAGGCGGTGGCAGACATGAGGTGGATGCAGTGACGCTCCTAGTAAGCAGGGTGGACGCCCTTACACAGCGACTGGATAAGGAGGCTACCCCATCAGTCACTTCTGCGGGGCCATCAATGGGGGCCTATGCATACTGCAACACCTGTGGTGTACAGGGACACACCTCCGTTGAGTGTTAAAATGCTCCCCCTAGCATTGAACACGTCAATGCAATCCACAATTACAACCTACCACCACAAAATAATCCATACCCCACCACCTATAGCCAGGGTTGGAAGAGTCATCCAAATCCTCTCTACAAAAATCCCAACCCCCACCCTCAGAGTTTAGCCCAGCCACCTAGTTTCCACAACAGACCTCCCTACAATCCACCCCTTCCACCTCCCGAACCTACATCTCACCCGGAGAGTTTCATGGATCGCTTTATAGCAACTAAAAGCAAGACCAACGAGACTCTTAGTGAGTCAATCAACTTATTGACCTCCAGGGTCGATACTATGGCCGCCCATCAGAAGACGATGGACACCCAGATCGCCCAGATCGCTCAACAGGTGAGCCTCCCATCATGACCTCAGGGGCATCTACCAGGCCAGCCAGAGACTAACCCCCGAGGTCACGTCAATGTTATCTCTACGATGGAAGCGGGGTTAAAGGAGAGCCCAGTGATGGTTCTCCAAAAGGTAGTTCCAGTTCGTGATTCTGCAGGAACTGAGGGGAAGAAGAGGGAAGAGAATCTGAGCTTTGCTGGGGAGCCTAGTCCGCCAGCTCCTACTCGCACCTACCAGCCCCCAGTGCCTTACCCTCAGCGACTGATATGGTCCAAGCTATGTCAGCTTGAACCTAGATTCGCGCGATTCTTAGAAACCTTATGCTGAATCTATGCCAGTAGCCCCTTCCTAAAAGCTCTCAAGAATGCACCTGCGCACTTTAAATTTCTAAGGGAGCTCCTGTCCAAGAAGGGAGAGCCCGGGGTTACTCCAGTGGCCCCCACTGTCGAATCCTGCCACGCACTTCTACCGAGGCGATCACCATCAAAACTACAGGATCCTGGCAGTTTCTCTATCTCATGCTGCATAGGGGATATCCAGATCGAGAGAGCCCTTTGCAATATGGGCGCCAACGTGAATCTTATGCCGCTCTCTCTGTGCACGAAGCTGCAACTGCAGGACCTCACGCCCACCAGCATGACTGTTCAGCTCGCACACTGCTCCATCAGGCAGCTTGTCGACCTTCTAGAGGATGTTCCAGTCGAGGTGGGCAAGTTCCTCATCCCCTGTGATTTTATCGTTCTTGACATAGATGAGGACTTCCCGACCCCACTCATCTTAGGTTGGCCATTCCTTGCGACCGCAGGAGCGGTGAGTGATGTGCAGACAGACACCATAGCCTTCACTGTATGTGGGGAGAGGGTGGATTTTAGCTTCCCTCCTCCCACTCCACCTTCAGTGCCTGTCCTCCTTCCACCTTCTAAGGAGCCTATCTTTATCTCCCCCTTCGATTATGCTTCTAGGGTGGAGATGTTTGATGGAAATGGGGGACCTCCCATACTAGTTGGCGACTCTTCCACCTTTTCTGCGGTCGTCCCAACTCATTCCGAAACCGCTGCTACTCGTACTGGGGAGGTAGAGGATCCTACTTCATATTATTACACCTCCCCCAGGCCACCTCCCCGCATCATTTCCGTCTACTATTTGGAGGTAAGGTTTAACCTAAGGGCCTTAAACAAGCGTTTCTTGGGAGGAAACCCAAGCCATTTATCGCTCTTTGAGTGGAATAGTGGATTTTGGGTATTGGTTTAATGAGAACACTTGCATTTTCATCATATAGATAGGATGACATATAGTCTTCATAGGGTATCTTTGCATTTCTTTCCTTTAATAGAGCATGTAGGTTAGAGCATATAAGATACATGTTGCATCTCAAAAAGGAGAAGTGATCAAGTTGGGCGTCACTAAGCTTTCCAGGTACTACTTCTTACCCTTCTTCTCACTATCTTTTATATCTTTTATTGCTTTTCTTAGTTAGCTTTATTGCTTTTTAATAAATGTGTGCGAAAATCCCTCTTATGAAGAGAACACAATGGGTGATGATTGATTGATCTGGTTGAGTTGTGTGTTGAAGTGTGGCCTGTTATGGTGTGAACTTTTGTGAATTGCGCTCTAATATTGCCATCTGTGGTTCCCCAACCCTATGGTGTATGTCTTATTACCCTTGAGATTCATGTGACTTGACTTGATTTACCCCGATAAGTGGGATATACGTTGGAGTAAGTTATTGGACAGTGGTAGACTTACCTTTGAGACTTTGAGCCTAATGACGATTCATTGCATACAGTCTCATACTTTCCTTCATGTGTGACTCATCCATGATTACATCTCTAGAAGTTGGTCTTGTTCTCTTTGAAATCGCATTTAGCATGTGCATGTGTTGATATGACTGAGACAATTTTTGTTCTATTTAGTCACATGAGCCAAAAAGTCACCCATTGATATGTACTACCCTCTTTGCTAGCCCTTTGTGCCTTTCCACTTGTCTTTGTTGTTGCCGCCTACGTACTACACATTTGGCCTATCGATATTCCCTATATCCTTGTCAAGGTCTAGTGGAGCAACACTTTCATGTTGAGTTGGGTTTTCTTTGAAGGTTAGTTCACCTTGGGTACGTTACTAGTGGCTTGTTTGGGGGGATTCGTGATTCAAGTTTGTGTTCCCCATGCCATTCACATGCCTTTATCCTTTCAAAGAAAAGAAATAGAAATGAATTTAAAATAAAGAAGCAAGAGAAAGAGAAAAAAAAATAATAAACAAAAGTTGTGAATAAGGTGTTTGGCATGGGAGTGTGACAATGAGACTGCTAAATTCATCCCTTAAGGTTTTTGTGGGGTTTGTTGCTCAAATTTTCAATTGTGGTTGTTCCGATATTAGTTGTGGAAGTGTTTTTTGGTCCCTAGTCTTTGACTATTAGCTCCACTCGTCCCAAACTTATTCCACTTCTCACCCCTTTACCTTTAACCTCATTACATCCCTTTACAAGTCCTCACGATTTACACATTGCATTTTGCATTAGGCGGTGGAGAATTGAGAACTCTACCAAGCTTATGGTAGTTGCTTCATTGGGTAGAGTACTGAGTGCACCCTTGTTACATGTTCTAAACATATTGAGGGGAGTGTTCCACTTTATCTTAAGGTGAGGTTCTACCGGTCCTGCTTACTCACCACTCATTAGGGAGGGTCCTGTCTTGTTGTGTGCTTCGATACTAGGGCATTTGATGTATTGCATTTGGGTATGGGGACCCATAGAAGGAAGTGTGCGAGCTATATTTGAATTGTTTCATATTTTGACTTGACCATCTTTAATGCATAGGTTAACTTAGATTATTGATTATTCATCCCTTGCCTGAGGAGGGTGTGCTAAGAGGTTTGTCGTTCTCCCTGATCCTTCATAGCGTAGTCTTGCTTGGGGACAAGCAAGAGATAAGCATGGGGGCGTGATGAACCTCTATTTAGTCCCATTTTTAGCCCATATTTGACTCGATATTTCCTGCATTTTCATGCTTTATCACGTCAGGAAAAGGTCAAATCGACCTCCTACGCATATATTTCGCTCATATGACGTCGTTCTATAATTTCAGGACCTTTGTTAAAGGAACAAAAAGATAGCTAATATTTGGTTGAAAAGAGCGTCGAAGCGGTGAATCTAATGTCGCGAAGGAGGTCAATTAAGCGTCACGTAGAGTTCCACGGATCAAGCACGGACATCTTGGGGCAAAAAGCCAAATCGTACCCTGCGACCACAACACAAAGGTTGGCTAGCCAAGTGGCACGACCGTGCCACGTGCGCAGTGCTCGCATGACTCTGGCAGTGTTTTGGCACGGTGGGCCCGTTCCTCGAGGCACAACCGTGCCGCCCCCGTTTCTGCGTTGCGACTTAAATTTCCTTCCGGGGCTATTTTGAAGGACATTCAGTTTACATTCAGTTTTCATTCAGTTTTCTTTCCACAGACGTCTTCTTAGGCGATTTTTAGGTTTCTCTAGATAGTTTTGTTTTCCATACTTTTGAATTGGCTATTGGATTGAAGTTCGTTCTACTGTTAATTTATGCGATTAATTCAAGGTTCTTAATTCTCTCTCTACTCTTGTTCTTTATTATTTTGAGGTTTGCAATGGTTATGGAATTGAATGTCATGGTTGTTGTTAGAAACATGATTGTAGGCTAAATCCTTGAACTTAGGTTGGGAATGACGCCGAATATGTGTTGTTGAATCTTGTACTGGCCCAATCCCTGCTCCCCCTTTGTTTTGCGATTATGAATTCTACTATGCACCATACATGCTCGATGAAGTGCTCGAAAGAACATTCATCCTTTTTATTGGGATTTAGGGGAGCGTTGAGAGACGAAACCTTTTCCTAGTGCGCCTTAGTAGACGATTAGGGTTTTAACATGAAAATAATTAAGATTCTAATTGGGATTTGAGATTGTAAATCTTGTAATCCTTCGACCTTTAGTCCCATGAAAATAGGCGACTATAGTTGTAGGATTAGTCTTCGACCCTTGAGAGAGGTAGGAGATGAGCTTAATCGACAATTTATCCATTCGTGATGCATGCCTGGGAGATGTTTGGTAGGGCTAGTAATTGATTCGCTAGCGTATTTGTGCTGTTAATTCCAACCTAGGTGTTTACTCTTCTGCTGTTTATTCCATCTTTTAGTTGTTATTGTTTCTCATAGTTAGGCTCCAAAACCCCAACTGTGATCGCCTAGATTGAGCAATCTAATTAGTTCTAGTAATTGGAATCAAGTTCTCTGTGGAATACGACCCGTACTTGCCGTGTGCTAGCTACAGCTGCACCATGCACTTGCAGTATATTTTTAACTTAACAAGTTTTTGGCGACGTTGACGGGAAACTTACACCTTCCAATATTAGAACCGATTCGAATACTCTAGACTAGGCATTTCTTTCTTTTCTTTTGCTTTAGTTTATCACTCTTCTTCTTCTTGCTAGAAACTGTTTACATCAGGGTATTGTTTGCTTGTGTATGCGTAGGAGGAGTCAGGGGGATGAAAATCTTATCCCCCTTGATCTTGAGATAGAAGTAGCCGCACGCTGACGTAGCGGAGAAGCGAGAAGGATGAAGAAAGAAGTTGCGGTGATGGCCCAGGAAGACAATAGGGTGTTGCGGGACTATGCCCTGCCACAGGTATCTAGCGTCACCTCATTGATTGTTAGCCCGGTGATTGAGGCTAATAACTTCGAGCTGAACCCAACGCTCATCAGTTTCGTGGAGCGTGACCAGTTCGTCGGATATCCCTCGAACAATCCCAACGCGTACCTTAGTAAATTCCTTGCGAAGTGCGACACCATCAAACTCAATGGGGTGTCTGCCGATGCTATTCGACTGCGGTTCTTCCCTTTCTCGTTCAGGGACAGGGCCAGTGATTGGCTTCAGAATGAGGAGCCCAACTCGTTCACTACCTAGGAGGTTCTCTCCAAAGCCTTCCTCAGCAAATACTTCCCTCCTGGCAAGACTGCCAAGCTGAGGATGGACATTACCTCCTTCACCCAACAGGATGGAGAGTCCCTGTATGAGGCCTGAGAGAGATTCAAATACCTCCAACAATACTGCCCCCACCATAGAGTTCCTGACTGGCTCCTAATCCAAATGTTCCACAATGGTTGGAGCGGTCAGTGATGATTTCTATCGATGCCGCAGCAGGGGGCACTCTCATGGGCAAGTCTATTGAAGCGGCGAAGGCATTATTGGATGAGATGGCTTCCAACAATTATCACTGGTCGAGTAAAAGAGCCGCCCCCAAGAGAGGCAGTGGCAGACATGAGGTGGACGCAGTGACGCGCCGAGTAAGCAGGGTGGACACCCTTGCATAGCGACTGGATAAAGTAGCTACGCCATCAGTCACTTCTGCGGGGCCATCAATGGGGGCCTATGCATACTGCGAGACCTATGGTCTACAGGGACACACCTCCGTTGAGTGTTACAATGCTCCCCCCAGCATTGAACACGTCAACCCAATCCACAATTACAACCCACCACCACAAAATAACCCCCACCCCACCACCTATAGCCAGGGTTGGAAGAGTCATCCAAATCCTCTCAACAAAAATCCTAACCCCCACCCTCAGAGTTCAGCCTAGCCACCTAGTTTCCATAACAGACCTCCCTACAATCCACCCCTTCCACCTCCCGAACCTACATCTCACCTGGAGAGTCTCATGGAGCGCTTCATAGCGACTCAAAGCAAGACCAACAAGACTCTTAGTGAGTCAATCAACCTACTGACCTCCAGGGTCGATGCTATAGTCGCCATCAGAAGACGATGGACACCCAGATCGCTCAACAGGTGAGCCTCCCATCACGACCTCAGGGGCATCTACCAGGCCAGCCAGAGACTAACCCCCGAGGTCACGTTAATGCCATCTCCACGATGGAAGCGGAGTTAGAGGAGAGCCCAATGATGGTTCTCCAGAAGGTAGTTCCAGAATCAGGAACTGAGGGGAAGAAGAGGGAAGAGAATTTGAGCTTTGTCGGGAAGTCTAGTTCGCCACCTCCTACTCGCACCTACTAGCCCCCAATGCCTTACCCTCAGCGACTGACATGGTCCAAGTTATGTCAGTTTGAACCTAGATTCGCGTGATTCTTAGAAAGCTTATGCCTAATCTACGCCAGTAGCCCCTTCCTAAAAGCTCTCAAGAATGCACCTGCGGACTTTAAATTTCTAAGAGAGCTCCTGTCCAAGAAAGGAGAGCCCAGGGTTACTCCAGTGGCCCCCACTTTCGAATCCTGCCACGCACTTCTACCGAGGCGATCACCATCAAAACTGCAGGATCCTGGTAGTTTCTCTATCTCATGCTGCACAGAGGATATGCAGATAGAGATAGCCCTTTGCGATATGGTTGCCAACGTGAATCTTATGCCGCTCTCTCTCTGCACGAAGCTGCAACTGCAGGACCTCACGCCCACCAGCATGACTATTCAGCTCGCAGACTGCTCCATCAGGCAGCTTGTTGACCTTCTAGAGGATGTTCCAGTCGAGGTGGGCAAGTTCCTCATCCCCTGTGATTTTGTCGTTCTTGACATGGATGAGGACTTCCCGACCCGACTCATCTTAGGTCGGCCATTCCTTGCGACCGCAGGGGCGGTGATTGATGTGCAGACATGCACCATATCCTTCACTGTATGTGGGGAGATGGTGGATTTTAGCTTCCCTCCTCCCACTCCACCTTCAGTGTCTGTCCTCATTCCTCCTTCTAAGGAGCCTATCCTTATCTCCCCTTTCGATGCGGCTTCTAGGGTGGAGATGTTTAAAAGAGCGTCGAAGAGGTGAATCTAAAGTCGTAAAGGAGGTCAATTAAGCGTCGCGTAGAGTTCCACGGATCAAGCACGGACATCCTAGGGCAAAAAGCCAGACCGTACGATGCGAGCACGGCGCAAAGGTTGGCTAGCCACGCGGCGACACCGTGCCACGTGCGCAGTGCTCGCGTGACTCCGGCAGTGTTTTGGCACGGTGGGCTCGTGCCTCAAGGCACGAATGTGCCGCCCCCATTTCTGCGTCGCGACTTAAATTTCTTTCGGGAGCTATTTTGAAGGACATTCAGTTTACATTCAATTTTCATTCAGTTTTCTTTCCACAGACATTTTCTTAAGCGATTTTTATGTTTCACTAGATAGTTTTATTTTCCATACTTTTGAATTGACTATTGGATTGAAGTTCGTTCTACTGTTAATTCATGCGATTAATTCAAGGTTCTTAATTCTCTCTCTACTCTTGTTCTTGATTATTTTGAGGTTTGCAATGGTTATGGAATTGAATGTCATGGTTGTTGTTAGAAACATGATTGTAGGCTAAATCCTTGAACTTAGGTTGGGATTGACGCCGAATATGTGTAGTTGAATCTTGTACTGGCCCAATCCCTGCTCCCCCTTTGTTTTACGATTATGAATTCTACTATGCACCCCACATGCTCGAGGAAGTGCTCGAAAGAACTTTCATCCTTTTTATTGGGATTGAGGGGAGCGTTGAGAGACGAAACCTTTTCCTAGTGCGCCTTAGCAGATGATTAGGGTTTTCACATGAAAATAATTAAGATTCTAGTTGGGATTTGAGATTGTAAATCTTGTAATCCTTCGATCTTTAGTCCCATGAAAATAGGCGAGTATAGTTCTAGGATTAGTCTTCGACCCTTGAGAGAGGTAGGAGATGAGCTTAATTGACAATTTATCCGTTCGTGATGCATGCTTGGGAGATGTTTGGTAGGGCTAGTAATTGATTCGCTAGCTTATTTGTGCTGTTAATTCCAACCTAGGTGTTTACTCTTCTGCTGTTTATTCCATCTTTTAGTTGTTATTGTTTCTCTTAGTTGGGCTCCAAAACCCCAAATGTGATCACCTAGATTGATCAATCTAATTAGTTCTAGTAATTAGAATCAAGTTCCCTGTGGAATACGACCCGTACTTGCCGTGTGCTAGCTACAGCTACACCGTGCACTTGCGGTATATTTTTAACTCAACAGATGCATGGGCTGCCATTGACCAATACAGCCTTACATGGTACGAAAACCTTCAAGGTTGCATGCGAACAGAATTGCATAGTGGCATTCAAGATGCATTTAACGTAGGCGACGTTAATGTAGAATCAATAGGGTAAAGATATATTCTACCATCTTCTTTCACTAGAGGGCCACGTTATATGATGTAGCAATGTCAAGATGCAATTGCAATTTGTCATGTAGTGGGGCCCCTTGATTTCTTTGTCACATTTACAAGTAATCCAAACTACCCTGAAATCACAAATGAGCTATTGTCCATTCAGTGATCAGAGGATAGACCAGATCTAATAACTCGAGTTTTCAAAATTAAGTTACGACAATTACTTAATGATTTTGAGACGAAAAAAATATTTGGAACAGTCATTGCTGGTGAGTTCCTGAAGTTGTCATACACATTATTTTCCCTTAAAATATATTCAATGCACTAATTATACCCACTTTATCTTTTACAAAATTATACATTGTTGAATTTCAGAAGCATGACCTTCCCCATGCTCATATCCCTTAACAGTAGCACCTAAAGATAAGCACGCATGCCCATAATATGTTGATAGGCTAATTAGTGAAGAAATTCTTGATCAAACTATGGACCCTCTAGCATATGATACCGTCACAAGATTTAAGATACATGGCCCATGTGTATCATGTTTGATTGATAAAAAATGCTCAAAATGTTATCCAAAAAGATTTTGCAATCAAACAACATTCGAGGAGCATGGCTTCGCTCAATATCGAAAGCGGTGCACTCCCCAACAAGTGGTCGTGAATGGTTAAGACATTGATAATCAATGGGTAATCCCATACAATAGAGATCTATGCGTAAAATATGACGCTCACATCAATGTCGAGCGTGTAGCTGTCCATAGCGTGGTGAAATACCTATATAAGTATGTACATAAAGGTCATGATTGTGCTACTATTGTCATTGAAGGCAATACATCACATCATGACAGTGAGCAACCTCAATAATATAGAGAAATGAATGAAATCAAAGAATACTTGGATTATCACTACGTACCTGCAGTTGAGTCATTTTGGTGGATTTTTGAGTTCAGCTTATAGCATCAGTATCCTTTTGTACAAAAACTTCAATATCATTTGCCTGGAGAACAATTAGTCGTGTTTAGTGATAGAAAGAACCTCTTTAGTATCGCAAATGAATCAGAAGCGCAGAGGACAGTGTTGACAATGTGGTTTGAAGCAAATAAGCAGTAACTAGAAGCTCAACAGACCACATATCTTAAGTTCCCCATGCAATGGGTATGGAATCATTCCTCTAAAAGGTGGATGATCCCTTAAAAAGATTCTTCAATTAGTCAACTTTTGTTTGCACATCCAAATTGTGGAGAATGATATTATTTGAGATTTGCTTCTTACAAAGGTTTGTGGAGCAACTAGTTTTGAAGACATTTGTACTATACATGGTGTTCTACACCCTACATTTAAGTTAACATGCATGGCATTGGGGTTGCTCGATGATGATGTTGAATAGCATGCTGCCTTAAATAAAGCATCAACTTGGGCTTCAGGTGTTCAACTGCAAAATATGTTTTGCTCCATGTTGATACTCTCCAAGATCATTGGCCTAATTAAGTTGTAGGATGCAAATTGGACGTATCTAACAGACAACCTTCTCTATGCCATACAACGGCAAATGGGAATCCCATATATGGATTTATTATCTACTGAGCTCTAGAATCTTAGAAAATGGGAATACCCTTACAGCCTAATGAGACTTTAGTTTGTTACTTTGATAAGCGATCTAAGCGTGCGGATCTCATCCGTAAAATAATGTTGATTGTCTGGGAGGAAGCACCAATGATGAATCATTTTTAGCATTTGAAGTAGTTGATCATCACCTCAAGGGATAATCAGAATGCTTTTGGAGGGAAATTTGTTCTTCTCGGAGGAGATTTTAGACAGATACTTTCCGTGATTACACATGGGAGTTGCGAATCTATCATTGTGGCTATGCTCCATTGAGCATCATTTTGGAATGAATGTAGTATTATGCATTTGCTTGGAAACATGAGGCTGTAACGAATAGATGAATCCAACGAGACGATGTGAAATGTTGGGGAATTTGCTCGATGGCTAGTATAAGTTGGGGAGTGTCAAGTGCAAGGAATTTCTATTTCAGATGATACAGAGCCAACTTGGATTAAGATACCAGAGGATTTTCTCATACGGAATGACGAGGACGGTCTACCCAATTTGATCACATCAATTTACCCTGATTTTGATAAAAGATATGACGATTGGTCATATCTTCATGAACGAGGGATTCTTGCAGCAACAAATGATGATGTTGATGAAATAAACACAATCATGTTGTCTGTGCTCCCTGTAGATGTCAAAAGTTATTTAAGTTGTGATACCTGTTTGAACTCTAATGATTGTGGTCCTTTCAGTGACATGGAACCTCCTTAATTATTGCATTCCTTAAAGATTTCTGAGTTTCCAAGTCATTGTCTAGATCTTAAAGTCGGTGCGCTTGTTATATTATTTAGAAGTTTGAATTAGTCAATAGGGTTGTTGCAATGGTATTCGGCTGATTGTCAATAAACTAGGGGATCGAGTGATTCAGGCCAAAGTAATATCTAGCTCAAACGTTGGAGAAACTGTCCTAATACCCCGAATCGATTTAACCCCATCTAATCGTCTAAATCTACAACTCAGAAGAAGACAATTCCCTCTAAAACTAGCGTTTGCAATGACAATCAACAAAAGGCAGGGGCACACATTCAATAGAGTTGACGTATACCTTCCAAGGCCCATGTTTATCCATTACCAACTTTATGTTGCACTGTCACGTCTAGATTAAAAGTCTTGCTTTGTAATAAGAGAGGTGTTCTAGTCGATGTTACAAAACATATGGTGCATAGGGATGTATTGAACCATTTGTAGATTATTGTATCGCACAGTTTGTTTGTTTTACCTATTACATTCAGGATGCTAGGTCAATCCATTTTCAATCATATAATAATGGTGTTATTTACATTAATATACTTTCCTTCACAATTACGATGTGCTCCCTGCATTATGATCATACAATTCATGTCAACTTTGGTACGTACTTTTATTCCTATATGTGCCATCAACCCTTACAATAGATCTATGGCATTAATAGTTTGACTCATACGAGCAATGACTGTTCAAGTATATGGGTAACATATATTATGAATTATATTCATGGACTACCAGGTATTAGAATATTGTGCTGAAAAAAAATCCCTAACATGTACATTTATGTTGCTTACGAATGCCCTTGATTATTTTACAGTGTGATGAGATATTCGGCAACATAGAAGGCGATGCTCATATTACTCGATAGAGACCTATACTCAATGTTGGCAAAGTTTACCACATATCTGGACTCTCAGTTGATGCTGCTACAAGTAATGAACGGAATGTGGTCACCAACAATTGCAAATTGTTTTTTTATGCTGAGAACGAGACTTCTTGGCATCATTGGCGATTATCAGGACATTCCTTAACAGGACCGAGCACCTTTTGTATTGTTCATCGATGTCCCTCAACGTCTACGAACATCGAATAATGTTGTTGGTACAAATTGTTTACATAGTAAAGTTTGCTAACTAAATTTATGCATATATGTCTTATGAAATATATAATGTTCTCATTTCCTGTTCTATAGACGTCATCGGTATGGTAGTTGCTATATCTCCTCTAGAAAGGATCAGAGATAGGGGCACTGCAAGGCGGTAATTATTACTTTGTGACATGCAATATGTGTTGTCATAAGTTAATATTTTTTCATATTTCTTAATGCATTTCAATTATATAAAGATTAATACATATAATACATATGTGTGGGATGCACCTATTGAGACTGACTTTATGGGGAGATTTTGCAAAAGTTGAGGCACCTATATTTAGCATCATTGGACTGCTGAAAATATACTTCTTGCTTCTAGAGTGCACATTAGGGATTATCAAGGTATCCTTACATCCACTTGATATACTTTCATTCATAAAACTGTCTAATTTTCATTGCTATAATGGTATATTTCAGTAATACATTTTCTCGCTTGTAATATACATTTAAGAATATCGGTTTCCACTTTATCGTTAGTAGATTGCTGATTAACCTAGATGTTCAAGAAACAGAAGACTTTAAAGGATGGTATATACAACATGTAACATCAATTTCAATTTTCATTCTCCATGCAAGTTATATACACTTGACCTCACACATGTTACTTTTTGTACATATATTAGGTACTCTGACACCACAGGTGTGATGAAACATTTTGATTTCATGTGTAGGAGAACATTATATATGTACAATCTAGAGAAGTTGTTCGCTACTAAAAGGATTAGATTAGATGAATTATGCTATAACAAAATATTCCAATTTTATACGGACAAGGCCCGTATGAATAATTATGTTCAATTGAATTGAAATCTGTACGATAAATCATCTTTTGAAATCAAGACTTTTGATGTTATTTGACATACAAATTTTCTATATGCCTATTATAGATCTGTACCCCATGGGATCGATAAACCCTTTGGATCTTATTAACCAGAGCTTTAGGCCGCTCTGCTCTAGTTGCTTTTTTATGTTGAGTGAATCCCTGTAGAAATGAAATAGAAGAAGTGACGCCGGCTTGGGGTATGCAGCTATGCCAAATGTAAGTTAGAAATTTATTACATAAATGTTACTTATGCTTACATATGTTCGTTCAATATCATGTGATCTTCAAAGTTTACTATATCCAGGTGAGATATTTCTGGCATTTTACATATATTGTTGAATCCACCCACTGCTTTATTATGCTTGCACTAACTGCAACAAAAGTGTCCACACGTACGTATTCGTGCTTAATATACCGTACTGCACATGTCAACTTCCAATTTTGGCTCACAACAGGTTTGCATACTTGTGTATCTATGTTCGGTACTCTGTTATATTTTCCGAATTGCATATTTGCATTAGTGTAACCATCCTTTTCTATTCAAAATTATAGGTACATCTTTAGAGTTGTCTTACAAGATACTACAGGTTGTAGAGAGTTCAATATTCTTCATGAGGATGCTCGAATTCTTTTACATATGACGGCTACCTAGTTGGATATATATGCAGCGTATGCATTATCATTTTCAATGCTTATCATGTTTATGCAATTTATTGTTTTATTGTTTACTAACCCATGTTAATATTGTCTACAACCATATGGTTATCTATCACTCTATGAGATTATAGATGATTACATAGGTAAACATTGGGTTTTCATTTTGGAGCCTCCACGCCGCCATAAAGTAGAAGCTCCTATCTCTCTTATTACGCCAGTAAATTGGGAGGAAGATGTTCATTACAAACAACATACTAATGTTAGGTACACCAGATATATAATGGGTGTACATAAACTTCAATTCTATCATTGTTAATTAAATTATTACTAAATCTTTATTTTCTTTGTAGGTATAAGAGGAGGAGGTGGACTATTTGTCACTGTCATCATAGATTGACTTATCATCGTCTCATTTAGCGTGCTTTGTAACAAATTCACTATCTACTGTCTCCATCATACTTATATAGACCTTTTCTATAGTCATATAATTCTGAATTGTTAATCTCAGTGGTTATACACGAAGTTGCTATATACTTAACTTTTTCATTGAGTTGTTCCATTATCTCTTCTAAATTATAATATTGATTATATCTATAATAGCTATCCGTTTATTATTTCGATGACATATCTACAAATTGTCTATTTGAATATGCATCGTACAAAGCATAGGCCTAGACTTGTCGTGGAAATGAGTATTTATTTTACAGAACTAGTTTTTAATGGGTTGTAATGTGACCATATGATGTTCTATATATTTTGCTAGTGTATTCTATTCATTTTTAGAAGTTGTATGCAAATTTCTCGCACCCAGTTGACACACGAGCAAGGATGTTTTGAATAGGTCCCTAAGAAGATAAGCACTGAGCAGTCATACGAGCTTAGTGTACTTTTTCCCCATTGTCATTGACCACGATCTTACCTATATTATATCAGAGCTTCAACATAAAACAACTCATGACATTTAGTTAAGTCACAACAAAGAGGAAGATGACTAGAGGAGTTGTACTTGTCCCCAAAAAAAATATCAGACACAGAACAAATTATCTGATTGTTAAGATTTAGATCCTGCATGGGTAAAATAGGACAAGAATAGTTTTCTTCAATGATTGTATTTTTGTGTTAGAATGTGGACAAAAGATCCCTCTAATAGTAGAATCATAAAGCTTTCAAAAGGGATATAACAATATAATCTTATATACACTAAAATGGATAACTTACTTTGCAATCACTCCAAAGTTGGAGAACATAATTAGTGCTCCATTGAAGGAACTAAATGTACCTTAAAAAAATGAAGAAAATAGAAAACTTATGTCCCTTCAAATCACTTCGCGTGCTTCTATGTACGTTGCATAGTCTGCCTTCAAATTCATGGCAACAAAATTTACCTTGCTCAGATCGTGAGCCCTTCTTGCATCACAGAGGATGATGATGGTTGCGCAGAGTTTGTGCAGTGAAGGGCGAGATGCACATTTCCCCATGACAACCCAGGTTTCCATGCCTTCTTTTCATCTTCTAAAGTTTTTACAGGTAGGGAGACATTAGTTAATCCAAAAGCTAGGAGGAAAGGAAATGATATTGGTCATTGAAAATAAGGGAAACTGAGCAAACAACAAGGTATGTGGAACACCCAATACACATATGGGTTGCATCAATTCATCGTCTAAAATATATTGGATTACCATTGTTTTGGGGGGGGGGGGACAATTCTTTCCTCACTTATATTACTTAAAAGGCAGAATTGCATAAGGAAAAATACAAGCCCCTAAAATAAGGGAAGCCATCAATGTAGAGGTGTAGAGGACATCCGGAGACCTAACAATTAACGACGAGTCATTTGATCAAAAAAATGCATCTAATGTATAGCTCGCACTAAGATCCAAATCAGTTGGTAAAATAAGATGGGAATGATCCTATCTTCAATAATTGAGTTTTAGTGTTAGGATTAACAGGGATGAAAGATCCATCAAATGGCAGAGTCTCGAACTCTCGAAAAGAGACATAACAATATTTATTGTAATCCTGTTGATGGGCTCCCAGGTGATATGACGCAACCTATCCATATGTTTCTTTAAGAAACAGTTCATCTTCAACAATGCCGAGGAACATGCCAGGTGTGTTCAATACAATCCTGTATGCTTTGATCCATGACTCCCCAACGTCGTATTCTTCCATCACACCCACACTAATTATATTTGCCACTTCATTAGTAGAAGCAAAACTATCTTCTAACGAAACTGCAGCAAGGCAACCATTTACAGTTGTTAACTTCATGCATGCCTTACGAAGCACTATTGTAGGAAAACTAGTTACGTGAAAGAGCTACTTTACAATGACGAATGATGTAATATTCATTCCTAAATCATGTTTATTTATTTAATTACCTCACATTTAATGATTTTCTCATATTTATTTATCGCATTAAATCATCTCGGTGGAAAAAAAATTAATTTCATTTGGGCCCTTACTTGGAAATTCGGGTTCTATTTATTTATTTAGTCATTAATGAAATTTTTGGGAGAATTGATATTGGGCCCTAATAAGTTTAATCTAAGTGATTTATTTTATTTTCCGTAACATTACAAAAATTTAATTTTGAGTTACGCAAAAACGTTGTTGTTACGGGGCGTTTCATTTTTGAAACCCAACTTATTTCGGCCCAATTTGAAACCCAACAATTTTGCATTATTAACCTGGAAAATTACCATGATTTAAGCTTAACCATGGTTAGTAAAAAGCTACTTTTGGAGCAGATAAATTTAGCCAAGCTTGTTGATAAGTCAAAAAATTACAACCAAACTCAAACCACATCTCTTTCCTCTCCATCTCTAACCCACGACCACCCCCCTCCCAGTTGTTGCCACCTTCTTCTTGGTGTTTTCCGGCAAGCCTTGGTGGCCTCTGACACCCCCTGACACCTTAGTACCACTAGCCACCATCCCCAATCCTCAAAACCACCAAGCATCACCTCCATCTCTACTTTTTTCAAGCTCAAAGTGAGTAACCCTAAGCTTGTTTCTTTGGATTTTTGATTTTGATTCTTGTTTATGTTGATTTGAGTTTTGATCATGTTCTTTGGATGGAAACAAGAGTTATTTTGATGTTTTTAGTTCTTGATTGAGTTTGGAGTATACTAGCGTTTAGGGTTATTCACGATCACGGAAGCTTGAGGTTTAAAGTCTGTTTTTCTTGGATTATTTGTATTTGATTTAGTGGTTTTAATATCTAATAATATTTATGAGGGTGTTTTCGGTGATCTTGGATGAGATGAAGAGGAAGTAAGTTGGTCACAAGCTAGAGTTTTGGCAATTAATGCATGGTTTGAATTATTTTGGCATTAAGCATGTTGTTTGATTATACTTTGATGCAAAATGAATCTTGGATGTGTTCTTTGACTTGAAAAATAAATGATTTAGTGTGATTTTTGAAAAAGGATGGATTATAGAAATTTCTTAAATTGATTATAAAGGATCATTTTGCTCATTAATGCATCTAAATAAGATAGTTGATGTATTTTGAGTGGGTTTGAGAAAGAGAAGAATTAAAAACTTGATGTATATGATTATGGAGTGAAATTGAGTATTATGGCTCTGTATGGTGATGGGAGGGACGAAGACTTTGTTACGTGATTTCAAGGAGTGATTTTAGATGAGGATTTGTGTGAAAGGAGAAGAGAAGGCAAGGCAGTGTGGCTGTGGACTGACATAAAATAGTGGACTCTTTGCCAAAAACCTGGTAATGATCAGCCCAGCCAAAAATTATAATTTTTTGTTGGTGGGTAGATCTGTTTGTTAGCTTTCAAATTCCTTTTGAATTTCCTTAACAAAAGGTCTGTGGAAAAAGTTATGGTTGTTTTGCTAGAACTACACACGTTAGACCAAAACTGGCACACTTGTGTTCTAGCCCTATTTTGGGGACCCTATCGTGGAATCATATATTCTGTTTGAAACAAAAGTTTTTTGAAACCTCTTAAGCTTTCTATATTGGGGAATTAGGTCTCAAATGGAGGTTGGGACATTAGGTTATGAGTCATTTACTTTAGCCCTCTTATGCCCTTACTTTTTCTTTTACTAAAGTATTAACTATGAAAATAATTTGTTTGCTAACTATATGTTCGTACAACGATATTTTTGCTCATAATCAGGGCCTAATCTATCATTTCCTCCCCTTTTGAGCATAATCATACTTAGTGACATTTCATTAAAAGTCCCAGATACGCTCATTGTCTGTATCTTTAGAAATCAACACATATTTATCAAAATTATAATATTTTGGTAAGTATATTAATGAATTAGTCTAATAAGTAGTTTATCACATAATTAACAACCCCATCATTTATCAGTTATAGGGCATTGCCCTTCAGTTACCCGTTCGACTTCAGGCCAGGTCCCCCGATCGGTTTGGTAGGTGTACACCTATCTTCAGATCGTAACAGTTACTAGGGGTTCACTATAAGATAATAATTGACAATGTAGTTTTATATTTATCTCATTCCCTGTTTTAAACTAAAATGAATCACAATGCGAGCCCAACCAGTTCTTCCATGAACGCTTAACAATAAAAGAATGCATGTACTGAGCTTCGGCTCACAGTTTGAAATGTTTTCATCTTTTGTTTTACGCAAATGTTTAGTGAATCGCCCTCAGGCTAGCAGGCCGACTGAAGGTGATAAGTGAGCAAGAAAGTTTGAACGGAACGGTGGTGTATTAGTGTTGAGATTCTTTTAGCACTGTATTGTGAAATATTTTGATGTTGGAATTGTATACTCTGCAAGAGTTACTATATTTTGGTGTAAACCTTGAGAGAGTTGAATGGTTTGACATTAGAACGGCTCATATATGGTTTAATGGGTTGTGATTGTGTGAATGCCTTGTGATGGTAAACATTGTTTAGTGTTGCTATATTTATTGTTTACAAGAAGCCTTGTAGTTTTTGGATGGTAGTAACACCCCGATCATTTGGGATAATACTTCTAATTGCTGAAACTAATGAAGAGAACGCAAACAGTGAATTATGGACATTTGTGGTGCTATAGATTTGGTATCAGAGCCAGGTTTTGATTTTCCTGATGGGATATGAAGTATGGAGCTTAGATATAGGAGGGTGAGAAGGGTTATTAGTAAGGAATATCATATACTGGTAGAGACTTGTAATATTAGAAATAGACTTGTGATGTTAGAAATGTATATTGCTTATGATTTAGGTGCCCCTCATATGTATTTTCCATCCTTACGCGGCTAATATGATGCCTGGTTCGTCTATGGAAGCCTACATTTCACTATTGCACGCCAGTATGATAGCCCATGCGTAGGACCCTTTCTCCGAGTTTCACAACACCGCGGACCGTGCATGTAGATTGTTATGGTCATTACCAATGGTTGATTCGTGGGTAGAGTTTAGGCTTCGTTATCACCATTTCATGATGATGCAAAACCCAGGTTGGGACGGACCTAGGTTTCAGGTCCAGGGGACTTAGGCAACTATCACTTCGGAGCTGATGTCACAGGAGGAGTTCGAGCAGAGGGAGATTGCTATGGGGACTCTTCAACATGTTTCCACGTTACACCAGGCACATCCCCTGCCTGCACCACCTGCAGCAACACAGGGACCGCCCTCATCGCCTGTACCGGGTACTCCACAGATGCCCAATAGTCCTAGGGAGGCTCATGTGGTGGTGGATCTCCCCGATACACCGGAGATCGTGGTAGTTAGTTTTGATGATGTGCCCATGGAGGGTTAGAGGACGAGGACGATCCAGAGGATCAGGATATTAATAAGGTAGTAGAGGAGCAACAGATTGATCAGAAGATTGATGAGATAGTAGAGGAGCAGTACATGGATCAGGAGGTCAATGATGAAGTGCGAGAGCAGCAGGTTGATCAGGAGGTTGATATGGTAGAGTTAATGGTATCGGACAGCAGCTTGGACTCAAGCGAGGAACCAGAGGATGAGTCCAGCCCAGATTACGATCCATCTAGGGATCATTAGGTTGTTTTAGGTGTGGATTTGACTTGGTCACATTTTAAGCCCCGCATGTAAGTAGTATCATCAAATTGGATAGTTGCATTTTGTGTAGCATATGACATGTTATATAGTTAGTCAAATCCTTTCGACCGCGATAACATGGTCCATTTCCTTTTTTTGGACATGTGACGGACTTAGGGATTGCGGGGCTAGTTGGTGTTTTAGGTAGGAGTCAGGGCTGATCTTACTAAGTCAACTAGATGAGTTGTATTTTGTTAATCATGTATATAAAAAGGTAGCTATATATGTAAATAAGCAGTTATGAAATGATATAATGAAGCTTTAGATTCTGTAGTTAAGTCAAAAATCATGCATTATTTTTGTAATTATTTCGAGTATATTATATATATTATTTCGTTTAATTTGTTTTGTTTTATATATTTTTTAGGGTTAGTATCAATTTAACAAAGAGGAGAAGAGAGGACGTAGAAGCTCGGGTTTTACACACTTGGCTACAAGATGGTCCAAAAAATAATAATTATGAAAAATATTATTTTCATAATTATTATATTGGGTTAGGGTTTCAAGAGTTGGTGAAAAGCTAGAAGTCTTGAGAAAGAAGAAACCTAAGGAAGAAAGGAGAAGAAAATCCTAAGACACTAACCCTAGCCTCACCATACTTATTATATATTCATCTCTCATCCCCACCCATAAAAACACCTCCACGGCACACCCTCATCACGTAGCCTTCACTCCCATTAATCATGCCTAAACCCTCTTCATCCTCCACGATATAATCATCACCATCATCTTTCATCACCACCATCACAATTACTTCTTCACCTTGCATCACCATAATCTTACCCACGGCACATCACCTCCTCACAGCCCTTTATCTTCTTCCTCAACGTAAACCAACAACCCACGACCACTATCTCATCAAACCTTCAACCCTTCTCAGTAATATCACGGCATCCTTCCTCCATCGTAGATCATCATCATCATCTTCAATCCAACTACACATCAAGCCACCCTCTTCTTTGGATTTTTATTCTTATATGGTTTTTTTCTTTTTTATTGTTTAGTTTATTGTGAAACATGAACTCTTTGGGTGAATTTTGTGATGTTACTTTTAATATGAGTGAGTAATTTTTTTTATGCTTAGTATAATCTTCTTGAAGCCATGCTAAATTTACTATTTTGAAGCAAGTCTTATGCTTTATTGCCTAATTAATTTATATTCATGATTCTATAGCGATTAGCGTTTGTCGTTTATAACATTCGTGTCAAATTAATTAGAATGCATGCTAGTTAGTTTAATACGATTTCGATTGATAGTTTAGAAGATTGTAATTCGTAAAAGTTATAATCTTTTATGCTCATGTATCACCCTAATTAATCATGGATGGCTCAAACCCATCTCTTTTAATTAGGTAATCACTTTAGATCTTTGTTAAATCGATTTGCTGGTGAATTTGTTACAAAGTATTAAATGATGTTTTTCTAATACGTAATGCTCTAGTTTGATTAAATTTTTGCGCTGGTGTAAATATTATCAAATTAGTAGGGTTTACATTAGGGCTGGACTTGATTAAACTAGAATCTAAGGAAAAATGGGGAAGAACCGCTGGTGGATGTATTCTACAGTTTAACTCATGAATGAAATTAACTTGTGTGTTAATGATAAATATTAATTTACATGGTGGATTGAGATTATACTAAGTATACTTGATAAATTTGACAACTTTGGTAATTATTTGTTGCTTATAGTTAATTTGATTTTTAATTTTTGTTTCATTTTATTAGCTTCAATATAATTTCAATCGACCCACCCCCCAAAGTATGGTCTTTTAGGAGTGTCCAGGTAATTTTAGATAGTTTAGAGTTTGATTTTTAGAGTAGTTATAATTTTAGAATGATTTATATTCAGTTTTAGTATTTAAATACCGTTTTGTTAGAAACTAGACTAAAAATAGTTATTTTTGTTCTTTTTCGATTTTTATTAAGTCCTAGGGTTTATATAGTGCCCTAGTCTGCTCATATTCAATTTCGTAATTTTTGGAATTTATTTGATAATTTTTCAGAATTATTTTGTGAAATTGATAAGTGCAGGTTTTTTAGGTTTTTAATTCTGAAATTTTCGATTTTTAATTTTAATTTACGATTATTAGGTGTTTTTAATTCCAGAAAATTGTGTCCTAGAATTAGGGTAATTTTATTGATTATTTTCGTATGTACATGTATGCAGATCATTTTATTTTTAATTTCAGATTTAATTTTCTACTCGAGTATTCTGCAGTAAGTTTTTGATTTAATTTTCCTGAAATTAATCAGAGATTATTCTAGAGTTATAAGCTTTTCAAGTTTAAGATTATTAGTTTAGGTTACTGCTTGTGATTTTAATATTAATTTTCTGTTTAATAATTTCTGTTTTGATTTTTAGTTGAAGCTTGAATTATTATTTTGTTTTTATTTTTCTAGATTATTTAGGATAGCTAATTATTTTTTTATTTCCAGATTATAGTCCAAAATATTTTGGGGCATCATTGGGTATTTTTCCATATTTTTATTCATTAGATTTTAATTATTTTACAATTATTAAGATTAGATTTAATAAATTGGGTTAGTAAAATCATTCAGGATTAAGCTAGCCTTTTTAAAACAATCTTTCCTCGTGGATCGATCCCTACTTACCTATGCTATAAAAATTATTTAATAACCGAAGTAGTGGTTAAATTTGTAGCTCTCGACAAGCTTAACAAATTTTGGCGTCGTTGTCGGGGAAAGATAATTAAATTGCTAGTTTACTTCTATTTAATTTTACTACTTTTATTGTTTTGTTTTTATTTTAATTTTTGCAGATTGCCAGTAAGTTTTAAGCTTAAAGAGGTAAGAATCCCTACTCTTCGGGAACTTGCTGCCTCTAAGCTAGAAACTCAACCCATGTCCATTACTTATGCTGTATTGGATAAACCCTTGAAACTGAACTCTAGATTCATCAATTTATTACCTAAGTTTCATGGATTAGTTGGAGAGGACCCCTATAGACACATTATTGAATTCCTTATTACCTGTTCTGCTATGGTGCCTGAAGGAATTCCTGAGGACCAAATTGGACTAAGAGTCTGTCCCTTTTCTTTGCTTGGTAATGCTAAGGACTGGTTATATTATATGTCTGCTGGATCTTTTTCTACATGGACTACATTGTATAAATCATTTCTAGAAAAGTTTTTTCCTACATCCCGTATTGGATCTATTAGGAAAGATATATGTGGAATCAAACAAATGAATGCGGAAACTTTTTGTGAGTATTAGGAAAGATTTAATAAATTATGTGCTAGTTGTCCTCAACATCAAATAACTGAACAATTATTGATTCAATATTTTTATGATGGTTTGCTTCCTATGGATCGTAATATGGTAGATGCCGCTAGCGGAGGGGCTCTAGTTAATAAAACGCCAACAGAGGCTAGAAATTTATTTAATCTAATAGCCCAAAATACTCAGCAGTTTGGTGCTAGGGAGTCACAAGTCAAAAGGGTCAATGAGATTGGTTCTAGTTCATTTGTAGAGAATCAGTTATCTTATATTACTGCTATGTTAAATAATATTGTTGCTGGGGGTATTCAAAAAGCAGTAATATGTAGTATTTGTTGTCTAGAGGGACATCCTACTGATGCATGTCCTACACTTCAAGAGGATAATATTAATGCTGTCTATTCTAACCAAGGTCAAAGGAAGTATGATCCCTATTCTAACACTTATAATGAAGGATGAAGAGACCGCCCTAATCTTAGGTATGACCCTCAAACCAATCCACCTGGTTTTGACCAAACATCTCGTCAACCTTCTAATCAAGATAGGACCAACTTCCTACTAGAACAAGTCCTTAAGAAGATGGATGATAGGCTCCAGAGTATGGAAATAACTCTTAAGCAAGTTCAAGAGAGACAGGCTACAACTGATATCATAGTTAGCAACTTGCAAGCTCAAATGCAAAATAGGTTACCATCTCAGCCTTACCCTAACCCTAAGGAGAATGTTAGTGTCATAACACTTAGGAGTGGGAAAGGGTTACATAAGCCTAGGATGAGTAGAGAATTAGAACCTGAGTTAGAGATTAAGGGGACTGAACCAGAGTTAGACACAGATTCTAATCAAACTACTAAGGAAATAGGAGAGAAGAAAAGAGCACCTTATAAGCCAATTCCACCCTTTCCTAGTAGATTTCGAAGCCCTACTTCTAAGGTGAATGTGGCTAACCAAGAGATCTTAAAGACATTAAAGAATGTAGAGATCAACATACCTCTCCTTGATGCCATTAAATAGGTGCCTCATCATGCTAAGTTCTTAAAAGAATTATGCACTACCAAGAGGAAGCTCATTGGTAATGAGAAGATAAGTGTGGGGGAAAATGTGTCTGCTATTTTTCAAAGAAAACTTCCCCCTAAGTGTCAAGACCCTGGTGTGTTTTCTGTTTCTTGCAAAATAGGAAACCTTTGCTTTGATAAAGCTATGCTTGATTTGGGTGCTTCCTTTAATGTTATGCCTAGGTCTGTTTATGACAAACTGAGCTTAGGAAAGTTAAAGAAAACTTGTGTAGTGCTTCAGTTAGCTGATAAGAGCAGTATTTACCCTGATGGAGTATTAGAGGATGTCTTAGTCCAAGTGAATGAACTTGTATTTTCTGCTGATTTTTATGTGATGAACATAGGGGGTGCATGTGCTGATATTCCCATCTTGCTTGGCAGGCCATTTATGAAAATAGCTAGGACTAAAATTGATGTGCATGAAAGAACATTAACCATGGAATTTGACGGTGAAGTGATTAAATTTAATATTTTTGATGCCATGAGATTCCCTGCTGATGTGAGTTACGTGTATGCACTTGATGTTATTGCTGAATTGCCCCAAGATATGTATGACTTATCCAATGAAGATAAATTTTTGACTATGCTTACTAAGAGTCTTAATCATGCTGAGTTTCAAAAAGTTCCTTACCAGATTAATGATGAGTTACTGGAAGAGATCCAACTAGAGGATCTAGGAGCTTTATGAAATCGAGCCAACGACTATAAACAAAGGCGTTGGTTGGGAGGCAACCCAACGTTTTTAGGGAAGTACCCATTTAATTTTGCTTTTATTTTCATTATTTCTTTCTTTTTGCATGCATTAGGGACAATGCATGAATTAAGTGTAGGGGGGTGCATCCTGTATTTAATTTTTGTAGTATTTATTCTTGAAAAAAAAGTAGAAAATTGAAAAAACAAAAAAATTCTTTTCTTATAAATAATGCATGATATGAGTTTATGCTAGGCTTGCTTGCTTAGAAAATTTTTGTTTTATTAGCTATTTTTTAGTTTATCCTTTTATAAGTGAAGACTTCTAAGCATGATAGTTATCCTTTAGAGAAGTTTGAGTTGATCCTTATACATCTTTTTAATGAGTAACTCTCTTGATTATCCATCTTATTTAGTCATGTAATATATGCGATTCAAAGGTAATAAAATGACATGGCTCATCTCCTAGACTATTGAATTAGTTGAATAATTCATTCAAATTGTGATTTTACTTGTCTATTTTTCATAGAGTCAAAGTTGGGAATGACAAGTACCCCTTTGAGCCATGCGCTACTGGGTGCTACCCTTTGAGGCAATACTGTCATTGGAAAGCTTGCTTCCCATACTAGTGAGCCAGTAAAATAAACAAAAGTAATGAAGTGAATAAATTATTTGCTCTAGCACTTCTATTCGAGTGAGTGTGAGATAGGGAGTGTTTAAATTCTAAGACCCTATATGGGCTTCGAATATGTGCGCAAGTGGAGTTTGACCAGAAGAAGAAGAGAAAAATAAATACAAGGCAAGTTTAGAATAAATTCAATGAGTATTCTACCTAGTTCAGTTGTCTCCATAGCCAGACCATGCCAAAATTTTTCTATCATAAATTTTTTAGACCTCTTGATCGATGTATGCATATTTAAAAGAGATGGATAATTATTGATCTTGTTATATCATTATAGAAGTGTTGTGAGGCGGATAAATAAACTCTCTAAGGATAGTTGGATGTTTAGCAGGTATTCACTTATTGAAGAAAAAAAATAATTTATTCAATAACACTGTTTTTCTTAAGCAAACCTAGACCTAGTATGAATATCATAAGTATGCATGATTTTATAAGAAAAGAAAGGATGTCAATTTTAGGTCGACTCTAAGATTTCTTTGCACGAGGACGTCCAAAGTCTAAGTGTAGGGGAATTTGTTAAGTCAAAAATCATGCATTATTTTTATAATTATTTCGAGTATATTATATATATTATTTCGTTTAATTTGTTTTGTTTTATATATTTTTCAGGGTTAGTATCAATTTAATAAAGAGGAGAAGAGAGGACGTAGAAGCTCGGGTTTTACACACTTGGCTACAAGACGGTCCAAAAAATAATAATTATGAAAAATATTATTTTCATAATTATTATATTGGGTTAGGGTTTCAAGAGTTGATGAAAAGCTAGAAGTCTTGAGGAAGAAGAAACCTAAGGAAGAAAGGAGAAGAAAATCCTAAGACACTAACTCTAGCCTCACCATACTCATTATATATTCATCTCTCATCCCCACCCATAAAAACACCTCCACGGCACATCCTCATCACGCAGCCTTCACTCCCATTATTCATGCCTAAACCCTCTTCATCCTCCATGATATAATGATCACCATCATCTTTCATCACCACCATCACAATTACTTCTTCACCTTGCATCACCATAATCTTACCCACGGCACATCACCTCCTCACGGCCCTTTCTCTTCTTCCTCAACGTAAACCAACACCCCACGACCACTATCTCATCAAACCTTCAACCCTTCTGCATAATATCACGGCATCCCTCCTCCATCGTAGATCATCATCATCTTCTTCAATCCAACTACACATCACGCCACCCTCTTCTTTGGATTTTTATTCTTATATGTTTTTTTTTCTTTTTGGTTGTTTAGTTTATTGTTAAACATGAACTACTATTTGGGTGAATTTTGTGATGTTACTTTTAATATGAGTGAGTAATTTTTTTTTATGTTTAGTATAATCTTCATGAAGCCATGTTAAATTTACTATTTTGAAACAAGCCTTATGCTTTATTGCCTAGTTGATTTATATTCATGATTCTATAGCGATTAGCGTTTATCGTTTATGATATTTGTGTCAAACTAATTAGAATGCATGCTAGTTAGTTTAATACGATTTCGATTGATAGTTTAGAAGACTATAATGCGTAAAAGTTATAGTCTTTTATGCTCAGATATCACCCTAATTAATCATGGATGACTCAAACCCATCTCTTTTAATCAGGTAATCACTTTAGATCTTTGTTAAATCGATTTGGTGGTAAATTGGTTACAAAGTGTTAAATGATGTTTTTCTAATACGTAATGCTCTAGTTTGATTAAATTTTTGCGCTGGTGTAAAGATTATCAAATTTGCAGGGTTTACGTTAGGGCTGGACATGATTAAACTAGAATCTAAGGAAAAATTAGGAAGAACCGCTGGTGGATGTCTTCTACAGTTTAACTCATGAATGAAATTAACTTGTGTGCTAATGATAAATATTAATTTACATGGTGGATTGAGATTATACTAAGTATCCTTGATAAATTTGACAACTTTGGTAATTATTTGTTGCTTATAGTTAATTTGGCTTTTAATTTTTCTTTCATTTTATTAGCTTCAATATAATTTCAATCGACCCCCCCAAAGTATAGTCTTTTAGGAGTGTCTAGGTAATTTTCGATAGTTTAGATTTTGACTTTTAGAGTGGTTATAATTTTAGAATGATTTATATTCAGTTTTAGTATTTAATTACCGTTTTGTTAGAAATTAGACTAAAAATAGTTATTTTTGTTCTTTTTCTATTTTTATTAAGTCTTAGGGTTTATATAGTGTCCTAGTCTGCTCATATTCAATTTAGTAAATTTTGGAATTTAGTTGATAATGTTTCAGAATTATTTTGTGAAATTGATAAGTGCAGGCTTTTTAGGTTTTTAATTCTGAAAATTTCGATTTTTAATTTTAATTTACGATTATTAGGTGTTTTTAATTCCAGAAAATTGTGTTCTAGAATTAGGGTAATTTTATTGATTATTTTTGTATTTATATTTATGCAGATTATTTTATTTTTAATTTTAGATTTAATTTTCTGCTTGAGTATTCTGCAGTAAGTTTTTGATTTAATTTTTCTGAAATTAATAAGACATTATTATGGAGTTATAAGCTTTTCAAGTTTAAGATTATTAGTTGAGGTTACTGCTTGTGATTTTAATATTAATTTTCTATTTAATAATTTTTGTTTTGATTTTTAGTTGAAGATTGAATGATTATTCTGTTTTTATTTTTCTAGATTATTTAGGATAGCTAATTATTTTTTTTATTTCCAGATTATAATCCAAAATATTTATGAGCATCATCGGGTGTTTTTCCAGATTTTTATTCATTAGATTTTAATTATTTTAGAATTATTAATATTAGATTTAATAAATTGGATTAGTAAAATCATTCAGGATTAAGCTAGCCTTTTTAAAACAATCTTTCCTCGTGGATCGATCCCTCCTTCTCTATGCTATAAAAATTATTTAATAACCAAAGTAGTGTTTAAATTTGTAGCTCTCGACAAGCTTAACATCTATTTTAAAAAATATTTGAGCCATATTAAATGTATCTATTGGGCATGTTTATCTTATATGTTTGGGTATTTCAGTGATTGAATTATTTTGTTGAATATATGATCAGAATGTCTGAATCAATGCAAAACAATGCGGAGATTCATATAGAGGATAACTCGGATCATCGCCAGGGATCGGGTGAACAAGCCTTAGATCATGTGTCACCAATTTTTGGCCAAATGCCACCAATTCCCCCTGAGTTAGCTAACAACATTAGGGACCCAAACTATTGGCTAACCTTATTAGCTGAACTAATGAAGCGGATTTCCCAAGTACCTATTAAAACCCCTCCTAAAGATGATAAATTAGTAGATAGGGTAGCACGACGAAACCCTAAAGTGTATGATAGAAATTATGATCCAATAGTATTGGAGGACTGGGTAAGGGGAATGGAGAAAATCTTTACAGCGGTAGAGGTTCCAGAGGAAAAGAAAGTAAACATTGGGGCGTATTATTTGACTGGTAAACCTGATATTTGGTGGAACACTGTTAAATGTCGACTCGTAGGAATTCACATGAAGCAAATTATTGGGTGAGTTTAGGGCAAAATTTTACCCCGTTGTGGTCCAAAGACAAAAGGAGAAAGAGTTTATGGAGCTGAAGACAAGTGGTAATATGAATGTGATGCAGTATGCCAGTAAGTTCACTGAATTATCCAGATTTGTCCTTGAATTTGTGTCAACTGAAAGGTTAAAGATGATGAGGCTTGAAGAGGGTTTGGCCTTCTACATTCAAAATCAGTTAGCCGGGCAACCAATCTTGACTTATCAAGAGCTATATGAGAGAGCTGCTGAAGTGGGGCTAGTGATGATAAAGTTGAGGGCCTTGAACCCAATCAACCAAAATAGAAAGGGGTTTGAGCGAGGAACTCCGAGTGAGAGTGTGAACCAGAAGAAACCTTCTATCGCTCCTCCCAAGAGCCGTCCTGCAGGCTTAGCAGAGCCTTGTGGGAAATGCGAAAAAACAAATCAAACCACCCTTGAATGCCGAGTAGGAACCAACAAATGCATGTGGTATGGAAGCCCGGAACACCTCATTGCTGCTTGTCCACGAAGACCGAAAGAGGTCGATAAAGGTGCAGCAACCCTTCGCCCCACCTTGCTAAGGGGCCCTACCACCATGGCCTGTAGTAGTAGGACCGGCGTATGTAATGAGCAAAAAGGAAGTTGCCACCTCTGGTATGGTAGTAACTGGAACTCTCTTTTTAAATTCAAGCCATTTTGCGTGTTGTTTGATTTAGGTGGTACTTATTCATTTATATTTACTTAATCCGCCATGCAATTGAACCTTGAGGGTAGGAGGACGAAAACCAATTATAGAATCAGGCTACCCAACGATTCTGTGATCGAGTGCCCCATTTCCTATAAATTGTTTCCCATCACCATTGGTGGAACCACCTTCCCTGTGGATTTGATTCAATTTGATTTATTTGATTTTGATATCATTTTGGGAATGAATTCATTGCACACTTATGAAGCTAAGATTGACTATGAAGATCTTAAGGTTATTTTGAAGAACTATTGTCATATACGTCCCTACACATTTAGGTGAATCTTATTTGTAACCACAGTTTTTGGAATCATTATTTGAACCCTATCATTTTAGAATTTGTTATCATATGCAGGACATTTATTATTATTTAACCACCCTCACATTAGTACTTTTGGAGGGAAAATGATAATAATTTTTAAGTTGAGGGAGGATAAATAATAATTCCAAAAATTATGGGTTATAAATTGATTTACCTAAATGTAGAGGGGGTGTATGATAATAATTTTTATTTTGAAAGATGAAATGGGGAGAGAAGTATGGTTCCATGGGCAGAGAGAGGAAAAATCTTGTCCCTTGATTTCTGCTATAAAAGCAAATAAGTTGTTGTGTTATGGGTATATTGGATATTGGTGTTATGCTATTGACACCCAAACAAAAGAAAATAAAACAGGAATATTTCTGTAATTTGTGAATTTGTAGATGTTTTTCCTAAAGAGTTACCAGGACTACCCCTGCAGAGGAAAATTGATTTTGAAATTGAATTAATCCCTGGTGCCCAACCTATCTCCAAACCCCGTATCTTATGGCCCCAACTGAGCTTAAGGAGCTGAAGATTCAGTTACATGAGCAGTTTCAAAAGGAATATATCAGACCAAGTGTGTCACCATGGGCTGTCCCAGTGTTGTTCTTAAAGAAAAAGGATGGACCTTAAGGCTATGTATTGACTATAGGGAGTTGAACAAGATCACCATAAAAAACAAATACCTTTTACTGCGAATAGATGACTTGTTTTATCAATTGCAAGGAGCAGGAGTCTTCTCTAAGATTGATTTGAGGTCAAGGTACCATCAACTTAGGATTAAACCTGAAGACATCCTCAAGACTGCGTTTAGGACCAGGTATGGTCACTATGAGTTTACAGTGATGCCGTTTGGCCTCACTAATGCCCCCGCAGCCTTTATGGATCTTATGACACAGGGTCTTCAAACCCTATTTAGACAATTTTGTAGTGGTGTTCATAGATGACATCCTTATCTATTTTAAGGAAATGGAGGAACCCTAAGGGATCATTTGAGGATGGTGTTACAAACCCTCAGGGAGCATCAACTTTATGAAAAATTAAAGAAGTGTGAATTTTGGTTGGAAGAAGTGTTGTTCTTGGGACATGTGGTTACAAAAGAAGGAATCAAAGTTAGCCCCCAGAAGGTAAAGGCAATCACGGAATGGTCAAGGCCTACCAACGTCATTAAGATTAGAAGCTTTTGGGTTTAGCAGGCTATTATTGAAGGTTCATTAAGAACTTTTCAAAAACAGCTTCGCCCCTGACCAATCTGTTGAAAAAGCGAATAAATTTGAGTGGATAAAGTGTGAGATAGCTTTTCAAGAGCTAAGACAGCAATTAACTATTGCCCCAATCCTAATAGTACTAGTAGAGGGTAAAGAGTATACCATTTATAGTGATGCTTTAAAGAATGGTTTGGGTGTGTACTAATGCAAGAAGACAAAGTAGTAGCTTATGCCTCTCGACAGCTCAAGCCTTATGAAAAAAATTACCCCACCCATGACCTGGAGTTAGCAGTTGTGGTCTTTGCATTGAAAATTTGGAGACATTACTTATATGGGGTACCATGCAAGATCTATACTGACCATCAAAGTCTGAAGTATATCTTCACCCAGAAGGAGCTCAATTTGAGACAATGGCGTTGGCTTAAGTTGCTTGAAGACTATCATTTGTAGGTTCAATATCATTTGGGAAAAGTAAATGTTGTAGCAGATTCCTTGAGTAGGAAGGCACAACATAGCTCAAGCATTGTGGTGATTACTCAGTTGAGTCTCTTAAGAGAGCTTGAGAACTTGGGAATTCAACTAGTGTCTCATGGGCAAGCAAATGTTCAATTATCAGCACTTACCTTACAGCCTTCCATAGTCGAGGAAATTCAGGTGAACCAGGAAAGTAATCCTGAATTCCAAAGAATAAAGCAAAATTTAGAGAAGGGAAGTCTTTTGGCTTTGCAGTACATGAGGATGGGACCATGTGATTCCAAAATCGCATATGTGTACCCAACAATGAGGAATTGAGGAAACAGATCCTAGAGGAGGTTCACAATACTAGCTACTCGATGCATCAAGGAAGCACCTAGATGTACAAAGACTTAAGACAATACTTCTGGTGGAATAATATGAAGAAGGAGGTTGCAAAATATGTAGATAAATGTCAATCTTGCCAGAAGGTTAGCCCGTTTCTGCCTTGAAGAAGAATGTTATCTAGGTCATAGTTGATCGACTAACCAAGTCAGCCTATTTTCTACCAATTAGGGATACTTGGGGAGTTGAAAAACTAGCCCAACTGTATGTTAAGGAGATAGTCTACTTTCATGGGATCCCTTTAGACGTAGTATCAAATAGAAATAAAAGATTCGAAGCCCGTTTTTGGCAAGCACTTCAAAAAGCCTTTGGGACTAAATTAAACTTTAGTAGCTCTTATCACCCTGAGACAGATGGACAAACTGAAAGAGTGAATCAAATTCAAGAGGACATGTTAAGAGCTTGTGTATTGGAGTTCTAAGGGAAATGGGAAGACGATTTACCATTGGTGGAGTTTTCCTATAACAATAGCTACCAGTCCACTATCAAAATGGCCCTGTTTGAGGCTTTATACAGGAGAAAATGTAGAACTCCACTGTGCTGGAGCGATTTAGACGAGGCATTGATCAAAGGTCACGAAATGATCTAGGAAACCATTGAAACAATAAGAAAAATTTAGGATCATATTAGGGTTGCCCAGAGTCGGCAAAAGAGTTATACAGATACGAGAAAGAGGCCTCCGGAGTTTCAAGCAAGCGATAAAGTTTTTCTGAAAGGTTTGCCAACCACAGGTATCAAGAGGTTCGGAGTACGAGGCAAATTGAGTCTAAGATATACTGGACCTTATGAAATCATTGAAAAGTTAAATCCCGTAACACATCGGTTGGATCTGCCGGTGGAACTAGAACACGTGCATAACGTGTTTCACATCTCTCAGCTTAGGAACTATATTCCATATCCGGATCACACCATTGTATCTGAACCTATTGAAATCACTGAGGATCTAGTATATGAGGAGTGTTCAGTCTAAATACTAGATCACAAGGCTAAGCAGCTGCGCAACAAGCAGATACCTTTAGTCAATGTGCTTTGGACAAACCATACCTCCCAACAAGCCACTTGGGAGAGTAAAGAGAAAAATAAAAGAGAAGTACCCACATTTATTTGAGGTAATCTTGCATGACATGATAAAGTTCATAAGTTTCGATGACAAAACTCTTTAAAGGGGGAAGACTATAATAGCCCAACCCTAAATCATGTTTATTTATTTAACTACCTCATGTTAATGGTTTTCTCATATTTATTTGTCACATTAAATCATCTCGGTGGGAAAAAAAATAATTTCATTTGGGCCCTCAGTTGGCAATTTGGGTTTTATTTATTTATTTAGTTATTAATGAAAATTTTGGGAGAATTGATAGTAGGTCCTAATAAGTTTAATCTAACTGATTTATTTTGTTTTCCGTAACATTACAAGAATTTAATTTTGAGGTATGCAAAAACATTATCGTTGTGGGGCGTTTTATTTTCAAACCCAACTTATTTCAGCCCAATTTGAAGCCCAACAAGTTTGCATTATTAACCTTGCTGATCACTATGATCTAAGCTTAACCATGGTTAGTAAAAAGCTACTTTTGGAGGACATAAATTCAACCAAGTTTGTTGATAAGACAAAAAATTACAAGCAAACTCAAACCACATCTCTCTCCTCTCTCTCTTTCTAATCCACTGCTAGCCCCCTCCCAGCTGCTGCCACCCTCTTCTTGGTGTTTTTCGGCTAGCCTTGGCTGCCTTTGACCCCCTCGCCACCCTAGTACCACTTGTCACCATCCCTAATCCTTAAAACCACTAAGCATCACCTCCATATCTACTTTTTTCAAACTCAAAGTGAGTAACCGGAAGCTTGTTTCTTTGGATCTTTGATTTTGACTCTTGTTTATGTTGATTTGAGTTTTGATCATGTTCTTTGGATGGAAACAACAGTTATTTTGATGTTTTTAATTGTTGATTGAGTTTGGAACATGATAGGGCATAGGGTTACTCAAGGTCATGCAAACTTAAGGTTGGAAGTATGCTTTTCTTGGATTGTTTGTATTTGATTTACTGGTTTTAATCTCTAATAATGTTGATGAGGGTGTTTTTGGTGATCTTGCATGAGATGAAGAGCAAGTGAGTTGGTAACAAGCTAGGGTTTTGGCAATTAATGCATGGTTTGAATTATTTTGGCATTAAGCATGTTGTTCTATTATACTTTGATGCAAAATGAATCTTGGATGTGTTCTTTGACTTGAAAAAAAATGATTTGGTGTGATTCTTGAAAAAATGATGGATTATGGAAATTTCTCCAATTCATTATAAAGAATCATTTTGCTCATTAATGCAACTAAATAAGATCATGGATGTACTTTGAGTGGGTTTGAGAAAGAGATGAATTGTTAAGCCAAAAATCCTGCATTGTTTTATTAAATATCTGATTATATTATATATGTTATTTCGCCTAATTTGCTCTATTTTATATATTTTTCAGGATTAGCATTAATTAAATAAAGAGGACAAGAGATGATGTCGAAATTCGGGTTTTACACGCTTGGCTATAAAGACGGTCCAAAAATAATAATTTATGAAAAATATTATTTTCATAATGATTAAATTGGGTTAGGGTTTCAAGAGTTGAAGAAGAGCTAGAAGTCTTGAGGGATAAGAACTCTAAGGAAGAAAGGAAGAAGGAAACCCTATTCACTAACCCTAGCCTCATCATCATCACCATATATACCAGCTACGGCAAGCCTCAACGCAGCCCCATCATACTCATCCACGACTTTCTCCTTCGCCCTCAACATCACCATCATCTCCTCCACAAAGCATCTTACCCACGCAACATCTCCTCCACGCAGCCAAACCCCTTCTTCACCATCTTCTCACACTCCTTTGTTCATCCCCTCATCACCACGATCATCATCATCAGATCATCAACCCATCATCTCACTACTCAGCCACGGCACAATCCTTTCCACACCACGATCACCTAAGCCCAATTGTAGTATTCTCTTTCTTTTTTTTTTGTTTACTTTATTTTATTTTAGTTTATCTTATTTTGTTTAGTTAATTATTAAACATGAATTATTTGGGTGAATTTTGTGATTTTAATTTTAATATGAGTGAGTAATTTTTTGTGCTTAGTATAATTTGTTTGAAACTATGCTAAGTTGATTATTTTGAAACAAGTTTCGTGCTTTATTGCCTAGTTGATTTATATTTATGATTCTATAACGATTAGTATTTATCGTTCTTGATATTCGTATTATATTAATTAGAATGCATGCTAGTTAGTTTATATGATTGTTTAAAGGGCTTTAATACGTAAAAGTTATCGTCTTTTAAGCATTAGTATCACCCTAATTAATCATGGATAACTCAAACCCATCTCTTTTAATTAGATAATCGTTATAGATCTTTGTTAAATCGAATTGCTGGTAAATTGATTACAAAGTGTTAGATGATGTTTTTCTAATACGTAATGCTCTAGTTTGATTAAATTCTTGCACTGGTGTAAGGGTTGTCAAATTAGTAGGGTTTATATTAGGGCTGGATATAATTAGATTATAACATCAGGAAAAACGGGGAAAATCCGCTGGTAGGTGTCTTCTACAGTTTAACTCATGGATGAAATCAACTTGTGTGTTAATTATAAATATTAACTTGCATGGTGGATATAGATTTTTCTAAGCATTTTTCATAAATTTGATATCTTTTGATAATGATTTGTTGCTTTTAATTAATTTGTTTAGTTTGTCAATTTTATTTTCCAATTATTAGCTTTGATATAAATTTCGTTTACCCCCCCCCCCCCCAAAAGAGAGTCTTTTAAGAGTGTCTTGGTGGTTTTAGATTAGTTAGATTTTGATTTTTAGAGTGATTATAATTTCCAGATTTGTTTCATATTTTGTTTTGCCGTTTAATTACCGGTTTGTTAGAAATTAGGAAAAAAATAGTTCGTTTCGTTTTCTTTCAAGTTTTAATCCATTATAGGGTTTTTATATTGTCCTAATCTTCCTCTAGTTAATTTCGGAACTTTTGGAAATTATTTGATAATTTTTCAGAATTATTTCGTGAATTCGATATGTGCAGGTTTTTATTTCAATAAATCTGAAAATTTTATTTTTAATATTTATTTCACTTTTAATAGGTGTTATTGAGCCCATAAAATTATATCCTTAAATTTGGGTAATTTTTTAAATTAAATTCGTAATTATATTAGTGCAGTTTATTTAGTTCCTAATTTCAGATTTAATTTTCTGTTTTATGATTCTGCAGTAATGTTCTGTTTTATTTTTTCTGAAATTAATTAGATATAATTCTGGAGTTATAAGCTTATAAAATTGAAGAATATTAGTTGAGGTCACAGTTTGTGATTTTTAATATGAATTTTCTGTTTATTATTTTCTGTTTTGATTTTTAGTTGAAGATTGAGTTATTATTCTGTTTTTATTTTTCTAGATTATTTAGGATAGCTATTGACTATTTTATTCCCAGAATTAATTCTAGAATACTTAGGAGTAATATTGACTATTTTTTCAGATTTTTATTTATTAAATTTGATTTATTTTTGAAATACAAAGAGAAGAAATAATAAATTAGATCAGTAAAGTTATTTAGGATTAAATTAGCGTTTTGATATAATCTTTCCTCGTGGATCGGTCCCTACTTTCCTATGCTATAAATAGTATTTTTAAATCGAAGTAGTGGTTAAATTTATAGCTCCACGACAAGCTTTATGAATTTTATAGCATATGAAAGTAGAGACCGATCCATGAGGAAAAATTATATCAAAACGCTAATTTAATCCTACATAACTTTACTGATCTAATTTATTATTTCTTCTCTTTGTATTTCTAAAATAAATAAAATTTAATAAATAAAAATCTGAAAAAATACTCAATATTACTCCTAAATATTCTAGAATTAATTCTGGGAATAAAACAGTAAATAGCTATCCTAAATAATCTAGAAAAATAAAAATAGAATGATAACTCAATCTTCAACTAAAAATCAAAACAGAAAAAATAAACAGAAAATTTATATTAAAAATCACAAACAGTGACCTCAACTAATATTCTTCAAGTTTATAAGATTATAACTCCATAATTATATCTAATTAATTTCAGAAAAATTAAAACAGCACATTACTGCAGAATAATAAAACAGAAAATTAAATCTGAAATTAGGAACTAAATAAACTGCACTAATGTAATTACGAATTTAATTAAAAAAACTACCCAAATTTAAGGATATAATTTTCTGGACTCAATAACACCTATTAAATGTGAAATAAATATTAAAAACAAAATTTTCAGATTTATTGAAATAAAAACCTGCACATATCCAATTCACGAAATAATTCTGAAAAATTATCAAATAATTTCCAAAAGTTCCGAAATTAACTAGAGGAAGATTAGGACACTATAAAAACCCTAGAATGGATTAAAACTTGAAAGAAAACAAAACGAACTATTTTTAGCCTAATTTCTAACAAACCGGTAATTAAACGGCAAAACAGAATATAAAACAAATCTAAAAATTATAATCACTCTAAAAATCAAAATCTAACAAATCTAAAATTACCAAGAAACTCTTAAAATAATTTTTTTTTGGGGGGGACAAAATTTATATCAAAGCTAATAATTGAAGAATAAAAATTGACAAACTAAACAAATTAATTAAAAGCAACAAACAATTATCAAAAGATATCAAATTTATGAAAAATGATTAGCATAATCTATATCCACCATGCAAATTAATATTTATCATTAACTCACAAGTTGATTTCATCCATGAGTTAAATTGTAGAAGACACTCACCAGCATATCTTCCCCGTTTTTTCTTTTATTATAGTCTAATTAGGTCCAACCCTAATATAAACCCTACTAATTTGATAACCCTTAGACCAGTGCAAGAATTTAATCAAACTAGAGTATTTCGTATTAGAAAAACATCATCTAATGCTTTGTAACCAATTTACCAGCAAATCGATTTAAGAAAGATCTATAACGATTACCTAATTAAAAGAGATGGGTTTGAGCCATCCATGATTAATTAGGGTGATACTAATGCTTAAAAGACCATAACTTTTACGTATTAAAGCCCTTTAAACCATCATATGAACTGTATTAAACTAACTTGCATGCATTCTAATTAATATAATACGAATATCATGAACGATAAATACTAATCGCTATAGAATCATGAATATAAATCAACTACACAATAAAGCATGAAACTTGTTTCAAAATAATCAACTTAGCATGGTTTCAAATAGATTATACTAAGCACAAAAAATTACTCACCCATATTAAAATTAAAATCACAAAATTCATCCAAATAAATCATGTTTAATAATTAACTAAACAAAATAAGATAAACTAAAATAAAATAAAGTAAACAAAAAAAAAAGAGAGAGAATACTACAATTGGGCTTAGGTGATCGCGGTGTGGAAAGGATTGTGTCGTGGCTGATTAGTGAGATGATGGGTTGATGATTTGATGATGATGATGATCGTGGTGATGAGGGGATGAACAAAGGAGTGTGAGAAGATGGTGAAGAAGGGCCTTGGCTGCGTGGAGGAGATGCTGCAGGGGTAAGATGCTTTGTGGAGGAGATGATGGTGATGTTGAGGGCGAAGGAGAAAGACATGGATGAGTACGATGGGGCTGCGTTGAGGCTTGCCGTGGCTGGTATATATGATGATGATGGTGAGGCTAGGGTTAGTGAATAGGGGTTTCTTCTTCCTTTCTTCCTTAGACTTCTTCTCCCTCAAGACTTCTAGCACTTCTTCAATTCTTGAAACCTTAGCCCAATTTAATAATTATGGAAATAATATTTTTCATAAATTATTATTTTTGGACCGTCTTTATAGCCAAGCGTGTAAAACCCGAATTTCAACGTCCTCTCTTCTCCTCTTTATTTAATTAATGCTAATCCTAAAAAATATATAAAATAGAGCAAATTAGCTGAAATATTATATATAATACAATCAGATTATTTAATAAAATAATGCATGATTTTTGGCTTAACAAATTTTTCCACACTTAGACTTTGAACGTCATCGTGCAAAGAAATCTTAGACTCGACCTAAAACTAACCCTCTTTTTGTCTTATAAAGTCATGCATAAATATGATATTCATATCAAGACTTGGCTTGCTTTAAAAATGGTTTTATTGAAAAGTGATTAGTTTTTCCTCATACAAGTGAATAACTACTAGACATCCAACTACCATGAAAGAGTTTATTCATCAACCTCACAACATTTCTTTAATGAAATAACAAGATCAATAATTATCAATCTCTTTTAGATATGCATACACCGATCAAAAGGTCTAAAAAATTTAAGATAGAAAAATTTAAGTATGGTATGGCTATAGAGACAATTGAACTAGGCAGAATAACTCATTGAATTGATTCTACCTTACCTTGTACTTATTTCTCCCTCCTCTTCTCTTTTTTTTGTTTTTTTAAACTCCACTCGTGCACATATTCGAGGCCCATGTACGGTCTTAGAAATTAAACACTCCCTGTCTCACACTCACCCGAATAGAGGTGCTAGAGCAAATAATTCATCATTATTTCTTTTTGACAGTTAGTTTGGTACGAGTCATTGATCGGCCCAAAAAGGGGCATGAATCTCCCAACCACGTGTTACTCTATACATAAGGCTCACTTGAGACCTAAACTTAAGGGAAAAAGGTGTCGAGCCACCTATTCATACCCATGTTGGTTATCTAACATTTTTTCCTTTCCTTTTTTCACTTTTTTTTTTAATAATAAACAGACAAGAAAAGTCACAATTTTAATGAGTTATTCAACTAATTCAATAGTCTAGGAGATGGGTAGGTCATTTTATTGCCTCTGTATGGCTATATAACATGATAAAATAAGATGGATAATCATGATAATTACTCATTAAAGAGATATATGAGGATCAACTTCAAACTTCTCTAAAAGACAGCTAGCATGCTCAGAAGTTTTCACGCATAAAAGAATAAACTACAAAATAGCTAATAAAACAAAAAATTTTAAACAAGCAGGTTTAGTATAAACTCATATCATGCCTTATTTATAAGAGATAAATTTTTTTCGATTTTCTTCTTTTTGTCTTTTTTTAGTTTTTTTTTTCAAGAATAAATACTATAGGAATTAAATGTAGGATGCACCCCCCCCACTTAATTCATGCATAGTCCCTAATGCATGCAAAAAGATAGAAATAATGAAAATAGAAACAAAATTAAATAGGTACTTCCCTAAAAACGTTGGGTTGCCTCCCAACCAACGCCTTTGTTTACAGTCGTTGGCCTGACTCAAATGGGCTCATGGATCCTCTGGTTAGATCTCCTCCACTAAACATACCTGATCTCCTTTATAAAAATGTTTTAGCCTGTGACCATTTACCTTGAAAATCTTGTTAGTAGCAAAGGATTTAATCTCAACAACACCATGTGGATAAGTCTTTACTACCATAAAAGGTCCTAGACATCTAGAGCTTAACTTACCAAGAAAGAGTCTCAGTTTTGAATTGAATAATAATACTTTCTCACCTACCTGAAATTCCTTTCTGACAAGTTTAGCATCACGAAATGCTTTGGCCTTACCTTTGTAAATGATTGAATTGTCATAGGCTTCAAAGCGAATCTCTTCTAGTTCCTGCAATTGCAATTTACGCTATCTTCCTGCTAACTCATAGTTAAGATTACATTGCTTCACAACCCAATATGATATATGTTCTATTTCAACAGGGAGATGACACAGCTTCCCAAAGACTAACCTATAAGGTGACATACCAATAGGAGTCTTGCATGCAGTCCTATAAGCCCAAAGAGCCTCATCTAGCCTAAGACTCCAATCTTTCTTGTCTGGCCTAACTACTTTTTCAAGTATGCCCTTGATTTCTTTATTAGAGATTTTAGCTTAGCCATTTGTTTGGGGGTGATAACTAGTAGATACCTTATGAGTCACATGATTTTTGGCTAACAAGGTACCTAAAGTTCTATTGCAAAAATGAGTCCCCCTGTCCCTGATGATTGCACTTGGTACTCCATATCTATGCAGAATGAGAGATTTAACATGTTTCACCACAACCTTAGCATCATCAGCTCTAGTAGCTACAGCTTCTATCCATTTGGATACATAGTCAACAAGCACAAGAATATAAGTATACCCAAAAGAAGGGGGAAAGGGTCCCATGAAATCAATGCCCTATACATAAAAACTTCACAAACATAAACATTATATAAGGGCAGTTGATTCTTCCTTGATAAATTTTCAGCCTTTTGGGACACTTCACATCCTTTACAAAAATCATAAGCATCACGAGAAATAGTGGGCCAATAAAACCCACACTCAAGAACTTTGTGTGATGTTTTTTTGGGTTCAAAATGTCCCCCACTTTCTGAAGAATGACAGAAGGTTAGAATAGAATGAATTTCACTGTCATCAACACAACGCCTTATCATCTTATCACCACAAAATTTCCATAGATATGGCTCATCCCAAACATAGTATTTGGATTGAGCTCTTATCTTTTCTTTTTCAGCTCTAGTCAAGTCATTGGGAAAAGTTATGGTGACTATATAATTTACAATATCAGCATACCAAGGTAACCTACGACTAATAGCATACAAGGTCTCATTAGGAAAACAATCAGTAAAAGGGCTACCACTCTCCCTTGTTTCTATTCTACTCAGATGGTCAGCAATTAAATTCTTAACTCCAGGTTTATCTTTAATTTCCAATTGAAATTCTTGCAATAATAACATCCATCTAATCAACCTGGGTTTTGAATCTTTCTTTTCTAGCAAGTCTTTAAGAGCAGAATGATCAAAGTAAAAAGTAACTTTCACACCCAACAAGTAAGGACGAAACTTTTCAAGAGCAAAAACAATAGCATACATCTCCTTTTCTGTAGTGATGTAATTACACTGTGCAAGGTCAAGAGTTATAGAAGCATAGTAAATCACATGAGGTACTTTCCCAACTCTTTGACCTAAAAATTCCCCCACTGCCTTATCACTAGCATCACACATTAACTCAAATGGTAAAGCCCAATTTGGGGGTTGCACAATAGGTGGCAAAGTCAATGTCAACTTTAATTGATCAAATGCCCTCATACAATCGACAAAAACTTCCGGGTATCGTCCTCCGGGATGACTTGCGAAACTAGATTACTGATGACCTAAACTAGCATGTTTTCACAAAGTTAACAAAAGACAATTATTAATTTAAATCTAACTATGTGATTTGCCTAAACTTGTTGGATTTCTTTACACCTAACTAAAACTCTCTAGACTCTTAATAATAGAGTTCACAGATAGCCACTAGCTAAGTGAGAACATTGAACCCAACATATTACAATCGACAAAAACCCAAGCTACACTATCACCAAATCTGAATCTCAACGCGCTTTAAAGGACAACAAAAACCACAGAACAAAAGCAGGTGCCCAGAACTCAACCCAAGCAACACAAGGGAAGTGTAAGCCGAATTAGAACACTAGTAGCACAATTGAACTGCAAATATATGCCAAAGTCTAGAACCAAACGTCACGAATTAGTGCAAGGGACCAAAAACAGAGTTTGATATTATCAAAACCCAGCAAATCCAAATTCAAACCCCTAGAAATCTTGCTTAGATTGAACAATTGCGTAAAAATGTTACAAATTTGAGAGCTTAGATGATTGAACCAAAGAAACTGAAAACAAGAAAGAGAACAGAAATTAAAGCCTAATCTCTACTCCACGCACGCTACCCCTCTGTTTCGACCCCGATTTGAAGCCTCCAAAAACATCACTCCCATCCGCTTCGGTTGCCTCCTTTACTCCTTGTAATCGTTCGATTTATGAGGGTGATAATGATGGAAATTGATGGTGAAGAAACAGAGAAACGACTCTGTTCGTGGCCCAATTTTCTGGTTCTGGGCAAGGAAGAGCGCAACAGGCAGATGGGGAAGAAGAAGAGAAAGGGGGAGGGGGCTGTCACGTGCAAAGCATGTGCTCTTTTAATGAGAAAACAAGCTGGGCTAATGGAAGGGGGAGGCGTAAGAATGGACCAGGTCACGTGCCTCATGCTTTTTCTTTTGTTTTTTTTTCTTTCTTTTTTTTCTTTTTCTTTTGTTTTACAAAAGACCCAGGCCAAGTAAGTTTGGTCGCGATTGAGTCAATTTGGCCCAATACTTCAGTTGCCGACATTCCTTCACCTTTTTCTAGTATTTTTTCCGAATTATTCAATACCTGTAAAATAAATTAAAATCAACTCAAAACCTAAAAATAACAATTATTTCGAGCATAAATTAGGTAGAAAGGTATTATAAAAATCACACATTTTTAGCATCAACAGTGGCGAAGTCAATGTCAACTTTAATTGATCAAATGCCCTCATACAATCACAATTAAAATAAAATGAGAAATCTTTTGCAAGCGAGGCACATAAAGGAGAAGCAATATTAGAAAAATCTTTGATAAGCCTCCTATAGAATCCTACATGCCCTAAGAATGATCTTATATCTTTAACACACCTGGGGTAAGGTAAGGACTGAATGATGTCAACTTTAGCTTTATCTACCTCTCACCCCCTCGATGACACTAAATGTCCAAGTACTAGCCCATGCTCCACCATGAAATGACACTTTTCAAAATTCAAAAACAAATTGGTCTGAATGCAACGCCTAAGCACTAGAGTAAGATGATGCAAGCACTCATTAAATGAATTACTATGTACAGTAAAATCATCCACGAAAACTTCCATAACTTTGGTGATAAAATCAGAAAAGATACTTGTCATACATCTTTGAAATGTAGCAAGTGCATTACATAAACCAAAAGGCATACGTCTAAAAGCATAAGTGCTAAAAGGACAGGTAAAGGTGGTCTTTTCCTGATCTGCACGAGCCATAGGGACTTGAATATAACCTGAATAGCCATCTAGAAAGCAATAATATGACCTCCCAGCTAATATCTCTAACATCTGGTCCATAAAAGGCAATGGGAAATGGTCCTTCTTAGTGGCCTTGTTGAGCTTTCTATAGTCAATACACACTTTCCAACCACTCTGGACTCTAGTGGGTATCAACTCACCTTCGCTGTTTTGCACTGCTGTTGTTCCCCCCTTTTAGGAGCCACATGGATAGGGCTAACCCACTCAAAATCAGCAATGGGGTAGATCACCCCAACATCTAACCACTTAAGAATTTCTTTTTGGACTACCTCCATCATAGGTGGATTAAGTCTCCTTTGAGGGTCCCTTTTAGGCTTAGCATCTTTTTTTAAAGTGATCTTATGTGAGCATAAAGTAGGGCTAAGTCCTTTGAGGTCTACTAAAGTCCACCCTATAACTTGGCTATGTTCTCTAAGCACCTTAAAAAGTTTTTCCTCTTGGTCAAAGGTAAGTGCATTAGAGATGATGATAGGCAAAGTCTCATTATCACCTAAATAAGCATATTTCAAATTCTCAAGTAAAGGTTTCAGTTCCACTTTAGGGGGTGAAATGCTAGAGGAAAGTAACTTAGCATGATTTTCAGGCAGTTCAAACTTGTTAGGTCCATTATGCTCTTGCAAGTGAAGCAAAGACCCTATCACATCAACTAGAATATCATTAACCTGGTATGACACTTTTTGAAACTCAGCATGATCAAGACTCTTACTAAGCACAGTAAACAACTCATCCTCATGAGATAGGTCATACATATCTTGGGACAACTCATCAAAAATATCAAGTGCATACACGTAATTCACATCAACAGGAAATCTCATGGTATCAAAAATATTAAACTTTATCACCTCACCATCAAATTCTATGGTTAATGCTCCTTCATGCACATCAATTTTAGTCCTAGTTGTTTTCAAAAAGGGCCTGCCAAGAAAGATGGGAATATCATGACATGCATCACCTGTGTTCATCATATAAAAATCAGCAGGAAACACAAGTTTATTCATTTGGACTAAGACATCCCCTAACACTCCATCTGGATAAATACTGCTCCTATTAGCTAACTGAATCACTATACCAGTTTTCTTTAATTCTCCTAAGCTCAGTTTGTCATAAACAGATGGAGGCATAACATTAATAGAAGCACCCAAATGAAGCATAGCCTTATCAAAGTAAAGGTTTCCTATTTTATAAGGGACAGAAAACACACCTTGGTCTTTGCACTTAGGGGGAAGTTTCCTTTGAAAAACTGTAGACACATTTTCCCCCACACTTACCTTTTTATTCCCTATTAACTTTCTTTTGGTAGTGCATAATTCTTTCAAGAACTTAGCATAACGAGGCACCTGTTTAATAGCATCAAGGAGAGGTATGTTGATCTCTACTTTTCTAAATGTCTCTATGATCTCTTAGTTAGCCTTATTTACCTTAGAAGTAGGGCTTTTAAATCTACTAGGAAAAGGTGAAATTGGCTTATAAGATTCTCTTTTCTTCTCTCCTATTTCCTCAGTAGCTTGATTAGATTCTATGTCTAACTCTAGTTCAGTCCCTTTAATCTCTAACTCAGGTTCTAACTCTGTACTCTTCTTAGGTTCTTTTAACTCTTTCCCACTCCTAAGTGTCATGGCACTAATATTCTCCTTAGGGTTAGGGTAAGGTTGAGATGGTAACCTATTTTGCAATTGCGCGTACAAGTTGCTAACTATGGTATTAGTTGCAGCCTGTCTCTCTTGAACCTGCTTAAGAGTTGTCACCATACTGTGGAACCTATCATCCATCTTCTTAAGGACTTGTTCTAGTAAGAAGTTGGTCCTATCTTGACTACAAGGTTGACGAGATGTTTGGTCAAAACCAGGTGGATTAGTTTTAGGGCCACACCTAAGGTTAGGGTGGGTGGCCCAAGGTTAGGGTGGTCTCTTCATCCTTCATTATAAGTGTTAGAATAGGGATCATACCTCCTTTGACCTTGGTTAGAGTAGACAGCATTAACATTACCCTCTTGAAGTATAGGACATGCATCAGTAGGATGCCCCTCTAGACAACAAATGCCAAAAATGATTGCTTTTTGAATTCCCCCAATAATAATCTTATTTAACATTGCAGTAATGTGAGATAACTGGCTCTCTACAGATGAACTAGAACCAATCTCATTATCTCTTTTAATTTATGACTCCCTAACACCAAACTGCTGAGTATTTTGGGCCATTAGATTGAATAAATTTCTAGCCTCTACTGGGGTTTTATTAACTAGAGCCCCCCCACTAGCAGCATCAACCATATTACGATCCATAGGAAGCAAACCCTTATAAAAATATTGAATCAATAACTGTTCAGTTATTTGATATTGGGGACAACTAGCACACAATTTATTAAATCTTTCCCAGTACTCATAAAAAGTTTCCCCATTCATTTGTTTGATTCCACATATATCCTTCCTAATAGATCCAATTCGGGTTGCTGGAAAAAATTTCTCTAAAAATGATTTATGCAATGCAGTCTATGTAGAGAAAGATCCAGCAGGCATGTAATACTACCAATCTTTAGCATTACCAAGAAATAAAAAGGAAAGACTCTCAACCTAATTTGGTCTTCAGGAATCCCCTCAGGCACCATAGAAGAGCATGTAACAAGGAATTCACTAATATGATGGTATGGGTCCTCTCCAGCTAATCCATAAAACTTAGGTAACAGATTGATGAATCTAGATTTCAGTTTTAGGGGTTTATCTAATGCAGCATAAGTAATGGACATTAGTTGGGTTTCTAGATAGGGGCAGCAAGTTCCTGAAGAGTGGACATTCTTACCTCTTTAATCTTAAGACTTACTGGGTTAGGATGACTCTCTTGGTTTTTAGATTTCAATGGTTGCTCCTTGTCCTCTCCAATTTCCTTACCACTCCTTAATCTCATACATTACAGGCAATCTGCAAAAATTAAAATAAAAACAATAAAAGTAGTAAAATTAAATAGAAGTAACTAATAATTTTATTTTCCTTCCCCGGCAACAGCGCCAAGCTTTACAAGAATGGAAAACTTGATGTATATGACTATGGAGTGAAATTGAGTATTGTGGCTTTGTATAGTGATGGGAAGGACCAAAGCTTTGTTACATGATTTTAAAGAGTGATTTTAGATGAGGATATGTGTGAAAACAGAGGAGAAAGCAAGGCAGTGTGGCTGTGAATTGACAAAAAACAGAGGACTCTTCGCTAATAAACCGGTAATGATTGGCCAAGCCAAAAATTATGATTTTTGATGGGTATATAGATCACTATGTTAGCTTTCAAATGTCTTTTGAATCGCCTTAATCCAAGGTCTGAAGAAACATTACGGCCGTTTTACTAGAACAGCAAAGGTTATACCAAAATTGGCACACTTGTGTTCCAGCCCCATTTTGGGAACCCCATCGTCAGAATCATGTTTTGTGTTTGAAACAAAAATTTTCGACACTTCTTAAGCTTTCTATATTGGGGAACTAGGTCTCAAACTAAGGTCGAGAGATTAGGTTACGAGTCATTTACTTTAGCCATATTACACCCTTACTTTTTCTTTTACTAAAGTATTGACTATGGAAATAAATAAGTTTGCTAACTATATGTTCCTATAATGATATTTTTGTACAGAATTAGGTCCTAATCTATCATTTCCTCCCCTTTTGTACATAATCAAACTCAACGACATTTCATTAAAAGTCCTGGGCACGTTCATTGTCTATATCTTTAGAAGTCAGCACGTATTTATCAAAATTATAATGTTTTTGTAAGTATATCAATGAGTTGGTTTAATTAATGGTTTATCACATAATTAGTGACCCCATCAATTATCAGTTATAAGGCATTTCCTTTCAGTTACCCGCGCGGCTTCAGGCTAGCTCCCTCGTTCGGCTTGGTAGGTGTACATCTATCTTCATATCATAACAGTTATTAGGGATTTACTATGAGATAATAATTGACAATGCAGTTTTATATTTATCTCATTCCCTGTTTTAAATTCAAATGAATTGCAATGCAGGCCCAACTAGTTCTTCCATGAACGTTTAACAATACAGGAATGCATGTACTGAACTTTGGCTCATAGTTCAAAACATTTTCATGTTTTGTTTTAGGCTGATGTTCAGTGAATCGCCCTCAGGCTGGCAGACCAACTGAAGGTGATAAGTGAGCAAGGAAGTTTGAATGAAATGGTGGTGTATTAGTGTTGAGATGCTTTTAGCACTGTATTGTGAAATATTTTGATGTTGGAATTGTATACTCTACAAGAGTTACTGTATTTTGGTGTAAACTTTGAGATAGTTGAATGGTTTGATGTTAGAACTATTCATATATGGTTTGATGGGTTGTGATTGTGTGAATGCCCTGTGATGGTAAATGTTATTTAGCATTGCTATATTTATTGTTTACAAGCAAAGCCTTGTCCTTTTCAGATGGCGATAACGCCCCGGTCATTTGGGATAATACTTCTAATTGGTGAAACTAATGAAGAGAATTGCAAACAGTGAATTATGTACATTTGGGGTATTACAAATGACAGTATGTATGTAATTGGCTTTACCTCAAATGCATCGTCCTCAAGGATATAGGAAGCCTAATGACATGACCCATTGAACTGAAATGCAAGTGTGCGGGTCAGCCCTGGTTCAAACCTTGGTTGGCCATTGTAATAGATAGTGATAAGATAAGGAAATGCAAGCTGAAGGGGTTCGAGCTATTGCCATGAATTTGATGCCAAGCTATGTACATGGAAGTAAGCAAAGTGATAACGGTTCAGAAAACTTGCCATCGTACTCTGAAATACTAATGAATTTGTAATCTTCGGATAAAGGATCAAACTCAAAGCCATCATGGAAAGAATGCAACGGATCATGTCGAATCTCATTGTAGTAATCCTTGAAATCATGGGGCATGGCAGGGTGAGGGATTGGTAACAACACACGGAATTGTCCATTTCCTAGATTCTAGAACATGATAGCGCTAAGTGTTGATTGTGTAGGACTGATCTCAATGCAATAAATACCATTGATTAGACAAGAAATACTAGGGTAGAACCATATGTCTATGTCCTCATATAGATCGGTGATGCCAGGAAGACACTTTAAATCAATGCTTTGTTCATCGGAGAAGAGGAAAGCCAAGTATTCGGGCCAAAGACCTCCTTTTGGCAGATCAGGCGCAAACGATCATTGCTGGAGACACCATATGTGAACATAAGGTATTGGTTCATGAAGGAAGGGCTATCGATTATTGCTTGCCAATCTTTGCGCACACTTGTAAAGCAGGAGAGAGACTTGGGGCTAAATGTCACCAGTATCTGAAGCATCAGGTCTTCAGGGAGGTACATCTTTCCTGATAGCTACTCAATCTGCACGACAAATAGCAATGAGAGAAATACAATCAATACCTAAAGATCATCACCGCATCGCAACTCAGTTCTAAAAGAAATCTAAATTTAAAATCACGGTATTGCCTTGGCCTTAGCATTAACTGATTAGTTAGTATAAGAACCCATCTTGTTCCATTCATAGCGCTTTCTATGTCGAATTTGTAACATCCCATCTTCAACAATTAATCAGATACAAAAACACAGCTGTCCAGTTTTGAGATACTCGATCTTATAATTGGTCCCATATTCGAGAGGATCAGCAAAATCATTGAAAGAATCAAACTTAGCAAATGAATTGGTGGAGGAATATATAATCAACAAAATTAACTCAAATTGTAATGACCTCGTACATGAAACTTAAAAAAGTTACCCGGCAATCTATCCAGACTTTCATGTTTAGGGTCTTTAGATCACAGATTTGCACGTCATGTGATCTTGTCTTCCTAAAATTTTGACAAAAAGAAAAGATAGAATTTTCGACGAAAGCGCCTAGGGTTTTAGGAACCAAATATCTACAGTTGAAGATCCAATAAAATGAAGGGAAAAGTAGAAAGAGTGATCAAAATAACGATTTGAGAGAGAGAGAGAGAGAGAGAGAGAGTTTGAGAGAGACATATATGATATTAGGGACTAATCCACTACATATCTAAGGCAAAAGTAACGGACTTCGGTTGAAGTTGGGAGAAAAGCGTAGAGAGTCGTAGAAACATGATTTAAAGTTTAGGATGGATGAGCGATTTGCAGTTCGGTTGTATGTGCGACTCTTGTCCTCAAAACATTTCTTCTTTAAAAAAAAAAACAAAGTCTTATGTTTTGTTTCCATTTTTTTCATTATTCTTTTCTTTTTAGCTAGAGTATTTCATTTATTTATTTACTATTTCTACAAAAAATTTTACTCGTTTGTTTTTTCCCGAAATATTAGACTGTAGCATTCTTTATTTATTAATTATTAAACCTTTGATAATTTGATGAGTTCCATTGCATTCTTTTATTTTGTTCAATATTTTAAGTTTACATGGAGCAGATATTTTACGTTTACATGGAGCAGAGTTCTAAACCACCAAATACTTTATCTTCTTCTAATTGCTCCCAACTCATATCAAGAGCTCTTCATCGCTCATTGTTTTGCATTGCTATCACACTTAAACTTGTCGTCACACAGTGTATGAAAGTACAGATTGCGAGGTGTACACATAATAAGGACGTCACACAAACAACGCCAAGTCTTATTTATTTTTTTTGGAAAAAAAACGAATCTTATCATAAGATTTAGTATTTATATCGTAATTTATTTAAAAATTAGGCACAGTAACATTGCCAGCTAATAATCAATTAGTCACCCTCCCATTCCATCGTCACACGTTCACAACTACGATTCCAAACGAATTCACCATCCACGCGTATGGCCTAAAATTTCAAGGACGTCGCTGCCTCATGCCCAGATTAAAGCAATATTGGTCGACCCTTGAGACAATGGACAGATAAAGGAGGCGGCAGGCCGACTGTTCATTCCTTAATTACCTTCCAAGTTCGAAAGCACTTGTGGCCATTATTTTGTACATTTTTAATTTAACTTACACTTTACCTGTTGATACACACACACACACACACACACACACACACACACACACACAT
>JACYFF010031956.1:16568987-16614919 GCA_017589665.1 Selenicereus undatus | reverse complement strand
ACATACATACACACATACAGATATATATATATATATATATATATATATATATATATATATATATATATATATATAATATTGAAAAAAATCCCTACACCTGTACCATACCTAGTTTGACCAAAAGATTGCTTTGATCATGTTATCTAACTTTACTCCTTCATGGATGCCAAAGCTAAGCTAGATTGAAGAGGTAATTAAATCAACAATCAATTCTCTTCGATCCTCTGCATTCAACTTTTATTCGGTTTTGTTTAAAATGTTGAAAAGCTAACATTTATAGTTTAGGATTTCTATAGGTTTTGATGGATATGAATGAATTTAAGAACAATCAATTCTTTAATTATTTATTCATTTATATACGTTGAAGTTAAAAAAAAAACTATCTATGAAAGAAAAATGCAAACCCTCACTGTCATCTTAGAGCATCTCAGAAATTGGAATACTAGTATACCACATATTCATATCAGATAAAAAGTAATCTTTATTGTCATTCTTGTGTGTCTCTATCACCACTACCGAACTCATTAATGAAACCTATGCACTCCTTCGCCCACATTAACGGTATCATTATGATTTAATTGCATAAATAGAAAGTTGTTGTACAATCAGTATCAACCTGACATAAACTTCTATAATCAATGTATGTGTTTGCGCAACTATTGAGGACCTTAATAGTCACGCAAACACGTACATTGATTGTAGAAGTTTATGTCAGGTTGATACTGATTGTGCAACAACTTTTTATTTACGCAATTAAATCATAATAATACCCTCAGTGTGGGTGAAGGAGCACATAGGCTTTTGAGGTAGAAGTACCACTCCAAATTATATCATTGCTTCTACTACAGTGGTTGAAAGGTTCTGCCTAGGAAAAGCATTTCGAATTTGCGCTACTGACAAGGGTTGGGCTCCACCTGTAATCCCTGAAGTCAAACAACTTAATACAATTAATACCAAAGAAGAAACTAAAGATTCAAAGTAAGGCAAGTTAGGTTGTTGTTTTTGTTTTTTTTTTCCCGCTTCTCTTTGCTTAACTAAGGTTTTTGTCCCCACCATATTGTCATTTGTCTACCAAGCGACGTTCCCAGGGAGTTGAGAAACTAGGAAGAGAGTCGAAAGTTAAGCTTATTTCGAAGCTTCACCATGATGCGAAGATTTTGGAAGAGATGTAAGGTTCTCCTAAAATGTGTCGTCTAGTTGAACATGGGAATATAATAGGTACCATGTTCATCCCACTCATGGCCCTAGAAAGAGAAATAGGAAGCAATGTTCATGTATTTGGTCGCACTAGGACAAGACTGCCTTAGCCTATTGTATAAAGCACCAATATTTTGTACATTAAATTTACCATCTTCCTCAAACCTACTGTAAGAAGTGCCCCGAGGTCTCATATCTACTGTAGGGGCTGTCTGTGCATAGGCCATGTATAGTAAATTGGTTTGGTAAAGGATTCTGCTGTGGAGGTGGTGGTTGATGGCGGTGGTTTCTATAATAAGTGGTAGGCCAGGTTACTGAAATGAAGAAGTGATTGATATGATTACTATACATTGGTGACAGAGGGGGGATGGCGAGGGTGGAGGTAGGGGGCAGCGGGAGGCGTGGTGTGAGGATGAGAGCAGGGAGTGATAGCGACGACTGCCTCCTCTTACTTGCACCCCATCATATGTGGATGCGAATACAATTGATACTACGTACCAATATAGTTATGAGAATGCTTGCCATTGTGCTCAGTAGTGTGAATTAGTCGTCAGTTAGATAGTGTGTTGCATTTTATAGCTTGCAGTAGGAGGAAGGTGGAAGTAATTCAATTTTAATCCAAAGATGATGAATGGAAAGAGGGGGAGTAGGAAGATCATCATCTTTAGATGAGGAGTTTGTTGGTTATATATTATTCAAGTTTAACCCAAAGTGGCAAAGATTCCATGTTCCACCTTGAAGGTAATTTAGGATTACCTGAATGTGGAAATTCGATTGGTAGGACCTTATGCTTGCTTGATCGCTACCCTCGACCCGGTGGCTACCAGAGTCACCAATAAGTCACGCTCCAAAACCCAAACCTCTAGGATGGTTAGGCAGTGAGAGGGAAGGACAAAGAGAATTAGGGAATAGGTCTTGCTTGGTGTATTTCTGTGTCACACACACACCCATTCATAGTGGTTAATCCTGAAACTGCAAACAGACCTTAAAGGGCTGATTAATACACAATTAATCCCCCTCCTAACTGCCAAATCAATTAGGGTGATTATGGGCATTAGTGTGTGTGACCGTTACCGGTCAACAGCTCCCCCTCAGTCACACAAACCTCAAATCTCATATCTCTCTACCAACATATTCCCTCACGTTTCATACTGGGAATGGAGCGTATGACCAAACCAAAACCGAACACATCAGTGTTACATCAAGTCACCATCTAACTGACATAACACCTCCAAGAAAACCAATACCTTGAATCATTCAAGAGCATCACCAATAGCATACACTGTCCCTTTATGCCTGATATATCAATTGATTATATACTAAATATAATCGCCCGGGCTTGATATGGTGATGGAAAATGATTCTTCCTTAGACAATTAGAATAGTCCATCTTAGCATAACTGCTTTCCTTATGTGCTCCACTGGACTGTATACATCTTGGCCCTTGGATAACACATTAAGGCAGCAATATTATACTCAGATTTCATATTATAACTCTAAGTCCAAGAGTATTGCCAATGAGGGTCACATAGTGACAAGGTTAGGGATTTCACTTGCCACCCATCAAATAGGTCGTCATATAGCAGACACAGTATGAGAGTGTGTCACGGCAGAGCTCCAACTAAGTTGGGCATGTCACTCTTCTATGCCATGCGAATCATAAGTCTGGCTTTTACTTAAAAAACCATCATGAGTTACTAGATTAACATACACAGTGTTAATCACTACACTCAAGATTCGGCCATAAGGCTTCAATATGAAAACTCATTTCATATTCGACTCCCTCGAGTCTCATCTTAGTCTCACTAAGGCGACTATATTCTTCCATTCATACACACTTGGTATAAGTAATCAATATTGCACACCTGGTGATAATATGATTTAGTCTCATCCTGCCCACTACTCAAGCGTCAGGGCGATTGCCTGTGTGACAAGGCCAATCTGAAGCCTAGTGACATTACAATGTGCCTTATAATGTACTCACATAGTCATGAATATCTAAAAAGAAACATCATTCTTTATTTCATAAATATTCAATACAAGAGTACATATGTCCATCATACATTTAGATACATCTAAAAACTAAATTTTATGCAGACCTAAGCTCATCACATGAGCTTTAAAAGCGTCTCTAGGAATAGGCTTAGTTAATGGATCAGCTATCATCCTACTTGTAGATATATACTTAATGGCAACTTCTTTCTCTTTTATGGCATTTTGAATAAAATGATAACACCTCTTGATGTGCTTGGTTTTTCTATGGAACTTGGGATCCTTAGCAAACTGGATAGCAGCAGTATTGTCATACAACAACTCTACAGGATCGTCAACTCCAGGAGTGAGATCAAGATCCTGGAGAAAATTCTTCATCCATATTGCCTCTTTAGTGGCGAGGCAACAAGCAACATACTCTGCTTCCATAGTAGAAAGTGCTACGCAGTCTTGTTTCTTACTGCACCATGATATGTCTCCACCAACTAGGGTGAACACATATCCGGAGGTAGATCTAGACTCATCTAGATCACCACCCCAATCAGCATCTGTATATCCTTTCAGCTTAAGATCCCCTCCTTGGTAGCAAAGCACAAGATCACTTATACCACGTATGTATCGAATGATTATCTTGACGGCTTGCCAGTGACCAGACCCTAGGTTGCTTTGGTAACGACTTACCAAGCCAACCGCAAAGCAAATGTCTGGCCGTGTACACAACATGGCATACATTAAGCTACCCATTGCACTTTTATAAGGAACATTACTCATTCTCTTCTTCTCTTTGTCTGTCTTGGGGCACTGATCAAGGCTTAAGGTTAGACCCTTTTTAACTGGAATATCCACGGGTTTAGAATAATGCATTTGAAAGCGTTCCAAGATTTTATTAATGTATGCTTCTTGACTTAGACTAAGAAGCTTCTTGGAATGGTTTCGAGTTATTTCAATGCCTAGGACATACCTAGCCTCACCCATGTCCTTCATCTCAAAGACGGAGGATAACCACTGCTTAGTGGTTTGGATCATCTCTATGTTGTTTCCAGCCAACAGTATGTCGTCAACATACAAAGTGAGAAACATAATCCCTTTTGCAGTTTTCTTGACATATACACAGTGATCTTCAGAGACCATGGTTAAGCCAAAAGAAATAATGGCTTCATGGAATCGGAAATACCACGCTCTGGAAGGCTGCTTGAGATCATAGATGGACCTCTTAAGACGACAAACTTTGTCCTCTTGACCTTTTGATACAAAACCAATAGGTTGATCCATGTAGATCTCTTCTTCAAGATTTCCATTAAGAAATGCAGTCTTTACGTCCATCTGGAATAACTCTAAATCCATATGTGCAACTAAGGCTAGAAGCAGGCGAACAGAGGCAATTCTCACCGGAGGAGAAAATGTCTCTTCATAGTCTACCCCCTCAATTTGGGTAAACCCCTTCACCACTAAACGGGCCTTAAACTTATCGATCGTTCCATCAGCCCGACGTTTTATTTTAAAAACCCACTTGTTTCCAATCGATTTACATCAGGAAGGAAGATCAACAAGTTCCCAAACCTTATTTCTCGCCATAGAGTCCATTTCATCCCTCATGGCTTCCATCCAATCTTTGTGGTTTGGTGAATCAATAGCCTCTTGGAAAGAGGTTGGCTCCTTAATTTCTAAAGGAGTGTATAAGAATATCTCCTCTTCGATTCGAAAATATCGTTGAGGGATTCTTCCGCGGTTACTCCTCCGGAGTTGAGGACCAGTGCTGGTGTGTCCCACGGAGGAATTCCTCCCCCTATCTCCAAGAGGTATAGAATCCTCAACGGGTGGAGAATCACTCCTATCATGCGGAACAATGGGACTAACCTCATGTTCATTAATAGGAGAATGAGGACGAACCTCATGATCAACTTGAATATGAGGACGAAGCTCAGCACTAAGTTGATCAGGTTGATCCTCTTGATTAACCAACAACTGTACATCTTGCCTACTATCCTCGGTGGTGCGGTACGAAAATCCTCCCTCTCACCAAAAGATAGTTGGTCATTTAGCGATAACTCATACAACGCTAGGTCATGTTTGATTTCACCAATACTTGGGAACTCATCCTCAAGAAAATCGACATTACGTGAATCGACTTCCGTCATGCCACCATTAGGGTGTTCATCATACATAACGTATCCCTTAGAATGTTCGGGATAGCGTATGAACACCATTTTGGTGGCCCTTGGACCAAGTTTTCCATGTTTATGAGTTGGGTTGTGTACATAACCAGTCGAACCCCATGGGCGTAAATGGTCTAAGGAGGGGTTTCTAAGAGACCATAACTCATATGGAGTGGAGGATATGCTCTTATTCGAAACACGATTTAGGATGTAAGCTATCGTAAGCAGCGCATCTCCCCAAAAACTAATTGGGAGATTGGTGCGTGCCATAATTGACATGACCATGTCAAGCAATGTTCGATTCCTACGCTTTGCCACACCATTTTGTTGTGGAGTGCCAGGAATCGTGAGTTGTCTGCGTATACCTTTTTCCTCAAAAAATTCTTTAAACATATGCGAGAGGTATTCGCGACCTCGATCAATTCGAAGAGTCTTAACTCTTCGATCTAACTAGGTCTCAACCTCAGCTACAAAGCGTTTGAACACATCAAGTGCTTCATAGCGATGTGATAATATGTACACATACCTATATCTTGAATAATCATCTATGAAAGTGAGGAAATAGAAAGCCCCATGACGTGCCTTCACATTCATGGGTTCACAAATGTTAGAGTGAATCAGCTCTATAGGGCTTGACGCCCTTGAAGCCTTACCAAAAGGCTTCGCGGTCGCCTTACCAGCTAAATATGACTCACATCTAGGTAACTTAACCTTAGCGAGTTGGTCTAAAAGACCATCTTTAGCTAGCCGACTCATTCTGTGTTGACCAATATGGCCAAGCCTAGCATGCCACTTAATCGATTCTAAATCAGAATCAAAATGAGAGGCAAAAACTGAATGAGAATTATTATAAGATTCATCTAAATCAAGTACAAGAAAATCGTTCCTTAGTGTAGTGTGGCCAAACACATTGCTACAATACAAAATGTTCAAACCATCATGACAAGAAGAAAAACCAAAACCAGATTTTATTAAAGAAACTAAGGACAAAAGACAAGTCCGCACCCCAGGTGCGTAAAGGGCATCAAACAGGAGCAACTTATTTCCCCCTTTCAATGTGAGCCGGTATATTCCAACACCTAGAACGTCTTCTTCACTGCCGTTTCTCGGCACGACAGATTGTGAACCCACCGGATAGCAATGAAAGTCCACGAAGCCAGCTTTGTCCCAAACTATATGTTTGCTTGCTCCCGTATCTACAATCCAATTAGGAAAGGATTTAGCAACTAATGCAAGGGAACATACATACAATTCAGGAGAGTGAGTGGAGAAAGGTACCTTCTTCGGCTCAGGACAATCCCGAGCGTAGTGACCTTTCTTGCCACAGTTATAGCACTTCACACTCGCTATTTTTGTCTCTCCATTACCTTTGACCTGTTGTTTCTTAGCCACACCAGCCTCTGGCCTACCTTTTTGAGGGTGGGGGAACCTCTCTTGAAATGCCTACCTCTAGTGTTCTTGTTGCTTTTAGGCCTATTGCCCTTGGCCACAAGAGCCACGTGGGGAGTCCCAAACATTTTTAGGCGCTCCTCCTCTATTTCGAGGTGGCTTTGTATCTGACCAAAGGTTTTCAAATGGTCAGAATGAGTCAAGACCGTCTTGACCTGTTCCCAATGTGGAGGTTCATAAGGGAGAGCCCAAATCACATTCAGGACTTGCCCCCCCCTCAGAAATGTCTTTTCCTACAGCCTTGAGATCACGAACTATGCCACTCATAATTCGTAAATGCTCGACCACAGTTCGATTGGAATCCATTTTGTAGTTCATCCATTTCAATTGCAAGGTACATAACCTTGTTTCGGATGTCTGTCCAGAACGGATTTTGAGATGGTCCCACATGTCCTTAGTTATGGGATAAACTTCAAATTCGTCAATCAGATCGTCATGCATGCAATACAACATTGTAAAGCATGCTCTACGATCTTTCTTGGCCCAGTCTTGGTAGGCCTGTAAGCTTTCTTGATACTGCACAGTAGTAGTATCAATAGGCTTACCATTTGTATCCTTGTCAGAAGGTGGTAACTTGGATACCGTCAAGTGTTCCAACAGGTCTTTTCCTTCCAGAAGATACTGAATCTTCCATTTTCATATGTCATAGTTAGCACCATCTAACTTTTGACTAGTGGACAGTTCAGTGATTGTTGCGTTGTTAGCTGCCATATGTACAAGTGTTAAAACATGGACATTAGGCACAGTACTCTAAGCAATTAAATTATTAAAAAATTTCATCATTCATGTCATATGATTGAAAATTTCGTCAAGCTCATAATCATCTCATACAATCATGAATTAGAAATTTAAATAATTTCATTACGAAATTTCCATAAGAACTCAATCATATGGACCTCAATAGAACCGTTAACAAATTAACGTTTAAATATCACATAGATATTTTTTGATGTAAAACTAATTTACATTTGAATATTAATCTAAACATATATATGAAACGAATTCATATATCACTATTTACTAACTCTTATGTTGTTTGAAATATAAAACGAATTTATATTTCAATTAGGCATGTAATTAACATTAAACACATAATAGTATTTACCAATCTATATTTCATCAAAGAAATAAACCATGATGATTTGAAATATAAAATTAATTCACATTTCAATTAGCATAGGGTAAATATTAAACATATTATATGCCACAATGGAAACAATAACATGCCCAAACATAGCCCAAAAACAAAGGGCTTCTAAAACACGAGACCCCCCAACCCCTAGGTCCTATTCTCTTTCTTCAGTTCTTCAGAACTCTCTCTCTCTGCTTCTGGGTATTCAACTCTCCCTCACCCAGAACTCTCTAGCCCATGGCTCTATCTCTCTGGTTCTCTAACTGTCTGCCACTCTTCGGGTTCTGCTGATTCTCAGCACATAGCCGAGACCACCATGGCTGTTTTTAGTTCTGGAACCTCGACAGTTCCACGGCAGCCACAGCTGCCGTCGGCCCTTCGGACCCCCGCCCGAACCATTGCTACACTATTCAACCCAAATGATGGACATCCCCCCCTAATCACCTCCTTGGACTCGATCTACGGCTCAACCACTAACCAAATCGGCCCAAAAATTTCGCCGGTGAGTAGATCATGTGGCGACCTCTCGATTGCCACTATCAACTCGCCCAACGCGCCACTAATGTGACAGCGCGTGACGTACACGCGCAGTCGTGATGGGTGTGTTTGACTTGGTTTTGGCCGGATTTGCAGATCGGGGGCCATTTATGGGTTTGGGAGGAAGAAAACAACAGAAAAAGCGTTTTCGTGGCGGCGCATAACTCACATGCGCCACCCTTCCCATGGCAGTGCTGATGGGTTCAGGTAAGATCCGTCCTTCCTCCTTTTTTTTTGGGTTTGTTCCGTGTTCAGGCAGAGAGAGAGCCGTGAGGTTCTTGACTTGGGGGGTTCAGATCTAGAGTCGGGTTGAACAAATCAATGGGTCTCGGTATTCTGATATGACTGGAATGATTCTGGTTGTTACGATTTTCATGAGCATATAAAAAAAACAGAACAGAATGTATGGAATGCTAGCATAATCGTAATGTCTCATGAATTCACACAGAATTTATTTTTATTCTAAAGGATAACCGAGACATATTCTTACTATCATGCTACGTGATACATATTTACAATCAGGATTGTATGCTCATTTGGATTGGAGCACATTCACACAGAATTAGTGTAATCTGAGCATGAATAACAGATAATGAAATGTGACAGTTTTGCATCTGGAATTGACCAGATAACCAAACACAATTTGTATAAACACAAAGTCCACCATCATGCTCAATTTATGTTTAATATGGATATATCTGTTCGGGGCTAGCGTCATGCAAGTTGGCTCTGATACCACTGAAGGTAATTTAGGATTACCTGAATTCGAAAATTCGATTGCCAGGACCTTATGCTTGCTTGACCGCTACCCTCGACCCAGTGGCTACCAGAGTCATCGATAAGTCACGCTCCAAAACCCAAACCTCTAGGATGGTTAGGCAGTGAGAGGGAAGGACAGAGAGAATTAGGGAATAGGTCTTGCTTGTTGTATTTCTGTGTCACACACACACCCATTCATAGTGGTTAATCCTGAAATTGAAAACAGACCTTAAAGGCTTGATTAATACACAATTAATCCCCCTCCTAACTACCAAATCAATTAGGGTGATTATGGACATTTAGTGTGTGTGACTGTTACTGGTCAACACACCTAATAAATAAGATTCCATGTTCCACCTAATAAATAACATTCCATCAAACAACTGGAAAAAAAAAAATGCTAAGAACACAAATAAGATGAAAAGTCTAACAAGTTTTTGATAATACGGTGTCCCAAATCCTTTGTGTGGACTGTGGAACAAGGATGTTCTATTAGCATTCGTTACCTATATAGTCCAAATTAACCTCAAAAAAACACTTAACCATATCAACGGTCCAATAAATAAGATTCCATGTTCCACCTACAACTAATGACCATGAATTAATTTATTAGACTTCCTGATTCACAACTAACAATCTTAAATCAATTGCTTCATCCAAAAAAACAATCTTCATTTGTATTTAACTACCTAAATTTCTTTGGAGTAGAATAGTTATATCTATATAAACTTGAAATTTAGATGGCAGTTGTAAAGCTTGTCGAGGGCTACAAATTTAACCACTACTTCGGTTATTATATAATTTTTATAGCGTAGGGAAGTAGGGATCGATCCACGAGGAAAGATTGTTGTAAATCGCTAGCTTAATCCTAGGTAATTTTACTAATCAACTTGTTAAGTCTAATCTTAATAATTCTAAAATAATTATAACCTAATGAATAAAAATCTAGAAAAATACCCAATAATGCTCCTAAATATTATGAGTCATATTCTGGAAATAAAACAGTAAAAAGATTTCCTAAATAACCCAGAAAAATAAAATCAGAATATTAACTGAAATTCAAATTAAAAATCAAAACAGCAGATAGTAATCAGAAAATAAATATTAAAAATAAAAAATAGTAACCTAAACTAATATTCTTCAACTTTATAAGCATATATCTTCAGAATAATTTCTGATTGATTTCAGGAAAATTAAATCAGTCAATTACTGCAGAATAATTAAACAGAATATTAAATCTGAAATTGTAAATAAGATATTCTGCGTAAATAAAAATACGAAAATAATAAAGAAAATTACCCTAATTATAGGACACAAATTTATGGACCTAAAAATACCTAATAATCGTAAATTAAAATTTAAAACCGAAAATTTCAGAATTAACGGCCTAAAAACCTGCACATATCAATTTTGCAAAATAAATCTGAACAATTATCAAATAATTTCCAAAAATCACGAAATTGAATATGAGAAGACTAGGACCCTTAATAAACCCTAGGAATTAATTAAAACCGAAAAATAACAAAAATAAGTATTTTTAGTCTAAGTTCAAACAAACCGGTAATTAAATACTAAAACTCAATCTAAAATTATAACCACTCCAAAAATCAATCTGTAAGCTATCTAAAATTACCTAGACACTCCTAAAGACTATACGTTTGGGGGGGGGTTGATTGAAATTATATTTAAGCTAGTAAAAATAAAACAAGAATTAACAAACAAATCAAATTAACTCTACGCAACAAATAATAATCAAAAATTATCAAATTTATGAAAGATACTTAGTATAATCTCAACCCACCATGCAAATTAATATTTATCATTAACACACAAGTTAATTTAATTCATGAGTTAAACTGTAGAAGATATCCACCAGCGGTTCTTCCCCGTTTTTCCTTAGACTTTAGTTTACTTAGGTCCAGCCCTAATATAAACCCTACTAATTTGATAATCTTTACACCAGCGCAAAAATTTAACCAAATTAGAGCAATAAGAATTAGAAAAACATCATTTAACACTTTGTAACCAATTTACCAACAAATCGATTTAACAAAGATCTAAAGTGATTATCTAATTAAAAGATATGGGTTTGAGCCATCCATGATTAATTAGGGTGATACCTAGGCCTACAAGATTATAACTTTTACGTATTATAATCTTATAAACTATCAATCGAAATTGTATTTAATCAACTAGCATGCATTCTAATCGATTTAACACAGATTTCATAAACGATAAACACTAATCGCTATAGAATCATGAATAGAAATCGACTAGGCATTAAAGCACAAAACTTGTTTCAAAATAATTAATTTAGCATGGCTTCAAGAAGATTATACTAAGCATAAAAAAATTACTGAGTCATAATAAAATTAAAATTCCAACAGTTTAGCAAAGGTTCCATATTTAATAATGTAGAGAGTTTAAACTAATTAAACAAAATAACAAATAACAAATAAAACAAAAAAAAACTTGCCAATATAGCAACGTGAAGTGGGGGGTACGATTATGATGCTGATGATAAATGATGATGGTTATGCGGCCTGATGATGATGAAGGAGATGGAGGGTGATGGTTATGTGAGGGAGATTGGGCTGCGTGGGGGAGAGAAGAAGAGTGGTGATGTGGCTTGAAGGAGATGAAGATTGATGGGGAGGAGATTGAAGATGGCGTGGGGGTGCTGATGATGATGAAGGAGATGGAGATGGTGATCAGGTTTTTTTGGGTGAGGCGTGGTGGGGGTGAATTAATAGGGCGGGGGTTTAGCTTCTAGGGTTTTCTTCTCCCTCTTTGCTTAGGTTTCTTCTTCGTCAAGACTTGTAGCTTTTTACCAATTCTCGAAACCCTAGCCCAAAATAATAATTCTGAAAATAATAATTTCCATAATTATTATTTTTGGACCGTCTTGTAGCCAAGCGTATAAAACTCATACGTCGACATCATATCTTCCACTCTTTATTTAATTAATGTTATTCCTGAAAATATATAAAACAAAACAAATTAAACGAAATAATATATATAACAGACTCGAAATAATTATAAAATAATGCATGATTTTTTGACTTAACAAATTCCCCCACACTTAGACTTTGGACGTCCTCGTGCAAAGAAATCTTAGACTCGACCTAAAACTTACCCTATTTCTTTCTTATAAAGTCATGCATAACTTTGATGTTCATACTGGGCTTTGGCTTGCTTTAGAAAAACAGTTTTACTAAATCAATTTGTTTTCTCCTTCAATAAGTGGATACCTGCTAAACATCCAACTATCCTTAGAGAGTTTATTCATCAGCCTCACAACATTTTCATAGTGAAGTAACAAGATCAATAATTATCCATCTCTTTTTGATTATGCATATACCAATCAAGAGGTCAAAAAGGAATTTAAGATGGAAAAATTTGGGTATGGTCTGGCTATAGAAACAATTGAACTAGGTAGAATAACTTCATTAAATTTGATCCTAAACTTGCCTTGTATTTATTTTCCTCTTCTTCTTTTGTTCAAACTCCAATTACGCACATATTCGAGGCCCATATAGGGTCTTAGAATTTAAACGCTCCCTGTCTCTCACTCACCCGAATAGCGGTGCTGGAGCAAATTTCTTTGTTTTATTGGCTCTCTAGTATGGGAAGCAAGCTTTCCAGTGGTAGTATTGCCTCAAAGGGTAACACCCAGTAGCGCATGCTTCAAAGGAGTACTTGTCATTCCCCACTTTGACTTTCTTTTCTCTATTATTTCTTTTCTTTTTTCATAAATGAAAAGTAGACAAGTAAAAATCATAATTTTAATGAGTTATTCAACTAATTCAATAGTCTAGGAGATGGTAAGGTCATTTTGTTGCATCTGAATTAGTATATTATATGACCAAATAAGATGGATAATCAAGAGAGTTACTCATTAAAAAGATGTATGAGGTTCAACTCAAACTTCTCTAAAGGACAACTATCATGCTTAGAGGTATTCACTTATAAAAGAATGAACTACAAAATAGCTAAACAAAAAAAAAATAAAAAATTCTAACCAAACAAGCCTAGCATAAACTCATATTATGCATTATTTATAAGAAAAGAATTTTTTGTTTTTTCGATTTTCTACTTTTTTTTTTCAAGAATAAAAACTGTAGGAATTAAATGCAGGATCCACCCCCCCACACTTAATTCATGCATTGTCCCTAATGCATGCAAAGAGAAAGAAATAATGAAAAATAAAAGCAAAAGTAAATAGGAACTTCCCTAAAAACGTTGGGTTGCCTCCCAACCAGCGCCTTTATTTATAGTCGTTAGGCTCGACTTCATGAAGCTCCTGGATCCTCTAGTTGGATCTCTTCAAGTAACTCACCATTAATCTGGTAAGGAACTTTTTGAAACTCAGCTTGATTAAAACTCTTAGTAAGCACAGTCAAAAATTTATCCTCATTTGACAATTCATAAATATCTTCGGGCAATTCAGCAATAACATCAAGTGCATATACGTAACTCACATCAGCAGGGAATCTCATGACATCAAAAATATTAAACTTAATCACTTTACCATCAAATTCCATGGTTAATGCTCCTTCATGCACATCTATTTTAGTTCTAGCAGTTTTTAAAAATGGCCTGCCCAGCAAGATGGGAATATCATGGCATGCATTGCCCATGTTCAGCACATAAAAATCAACAGGAAACACTAATTCATTTACTTTAACCAAAACATCCTCTAACACTTCATCAGGGTAAGTGTTGCTCCTATCAGCTAATTGAATCACTATGCCAGTTTTCTTTAATTCGTCTAGGTTCAGTTTGTCATAAACAGATCTAGGCATAACATTAATAGAGGCACCAAAATCAAGCATAGCTTTATCAAAGCAAATGTTTCCTATTTTGCAAGGAACAGAAAACACACCAGGGTCTTGACACTTAGGGGGAAGTTTCCTTTGAAAAATAGCAGACACATTTTCCCCCACACTTACTTTTTCATTCCCTACTAATTTTCTTTTAGTAGTACATAATTCTTTCAAGAATTTAGCATAACGAGGCACCTGTTTAATGGCATCAAGGAAAGGTATATTAATTTCTACCTTCCTTAATGTCTCTAAGATCTCTTGATTCGCCTCATTCACCTTAGAAGTAGGGTTTCTAAATCTACTAGGAAAGGGTGGAATTGGCTTATAAGGCTCTCTTTTCTTCTCTCCTATTTCCTTAGTAGTTTGATTAGAATTTGTGTCTAACCCTGGTTCAGTCCCCTTGACCTCTAATTCAGGCTCAACCTCTCTACTCTTGCTAGGCTCTTGTAACTCTTTCCCACTCCTAAGTGTTATGGTACTAACATTCTCCTTAGGGTTAGGGTAAGGCTGAGATGGAAACTTATTCTGCATTTGAGCCTGCAAGTTGCTAACTATGATATCAGTTGCAGTTTGTCTCTCTTGAACTTGCTTAAAGCTGTTTCCATACTCTGGAACCTATCATCCATTTTCTTGAGGACTTGTTCTAGGAGGAGACTAGTCCTATCCTGATTAGAAGATTGACGAGATGTTTGGTCAAAACCAGGTGGATTGGTTTGAGGGTCATACCTAAGATTAGGGTGGTCTCTCCATCCTTCATTATAAGTATTTGAATAGGGGTCATGCCTCCTTTGATTTTGGTTAGAGTAAAGAGCATTAACGCCACCTTCTTGTAGAGTAGGACATGCATCAGTAGGGTGCCCCTCTAGACAACAAATGCCACATCTGACTGCTTTTTGAATTCCCCCAGTAACGATCTTGTTTAACATAGCAGTAATGTGAGATAACTGATTCTCTAGAGATGAACTAGAACCTATCTCATTTACCCTTTTAACTTGTGAATCTCTAGCACCAAACTGCTGAGTATTTTGGGCCATTAAATTAAATAGATTTCTAGCATCAGCTGGGGTTTTATTAACCAGAGCCCCCCCACTAGCAGCATCAACCATATTACGGTCCATAGGAAGTAAACTCTCATAAAAATATTGAATCAATAGTTGTTCAGTTATTTGATGTTGGGGACAACTAGCACATAGTTTATTAAATCTTTCCCAATATTCACAAAAAGTTTCCCCATTCATTTGCTTGATTCCACATATTTCTTTCCTAATAGATCCGATACGAGACGCAGGAAAAAACTTTTCTAGAAACGGTTTATGCAATGCAGTCCATGTAGAAAAAGATCCAGTAGGCATATAATATAACCAGTCCTTCGCATTACCAAGCAAAGAAAAAGGAAAGGTCCTTAGTCTAATTTGGTCATCAGGAATTCCTTCAGGCACCATAGCAGAACAGGTAATAAGGAATTCACTAATGTGTCTATAGGGGTCCTCTCCAGCCAATCCATGAAACTTAGGTAATAAATTAATAAAGCCTGAGTATAATTTCAAAGGCTTATCTAAAACAGCATAGGTAATGGACATTGGTTGAGTTTCTAGCTTAGGGGCAGCAAGTTCCCGAAGAGTAAACATTCTTACCTCTTTAAGCTTGAGACTTACTCGCAATCTGCAAAAAATCAAAATAAAAACAAAGCAATAAAAGTAGTAAAATTAAATAGAAGTAAACTAGCAATTTAATTTTCTTTCCCCGGCAACGGCGCCAAAATTTGTAAAGCTTGTCGAGGGCTACAAATTTAACCACTACTTCGGTTATTATATAATTTTTATAGCGTAGGGAAGTAGGGATCGATCCACGAGGAAAGATTGTTGTAAATCACTAGCTTAATCCTAAGTGATTTTACTAATCAATTTGTTAAGTCTAATCTTAATAATTCTAAAATAATTATAACCTAATGAATAAAAATCTAGAAAAATACCCAATAATGCTCCTAAATATTATGAGTCATATTCTGGAAATAAAACAGTAAAAAGATTTCCTAAATAACCCAGAAAAATAAAATCAGAATATTAACTGAAATTCTAATTAAAAATCAAAACAGCAGATAGTAATCAGAAAATAAATATTAAAAATAACAAACAGTAACCTAAACTAATATTCTTCAACTTTATAAGCATATATCTTCAGAATAATTTCTGATTGATTTCAGGAAAATTAAATCAGTCAATTACTGCAGAATAATTAAACAGAATATTAAATCTGAAATTGTAAATAAGATATTCTGCGTAAATAAAAATACGAAAATAATAAAGAAAATTACCCTAATTCTAGGACACAAATTTATGGACCTAAAAATACCTAATAATCGTAAATTAAAATTTAAAACCGAAATTTTCAGAATTAACTGCCTAAAAACCTGCACATATCAATTTTGCAAAATAAATCTGAAAAATTATCAAATAATTTCCAAAAATCACGAAATTGAATATGAGCAGACTAGGACCCTTAATAAACCCTAGTAATTAATTAAAAACGAAAAATAACAAAAATAACTATTTTTAGTCTAAGTTCAAACAAACCGGTAATTAAATACTAAAACTCAATCTAAAATTATAATCACTCCAAAAATCAAACTCTAAGCTATCTAAAATTACCTAGACACTCCTAAAGACTATACTTTTGGGGGGGGGGGTTTGATTGAAATTATATTTAAGCTAGTAAAAATAAAACAAGAATTAACAAACAAATCAAATTAACTCTACGGAACAAATAATAATCAAAAATTATCAAATTTATGAAAGATACTTACTATAATCTCAATCCACCATACAAATTAATATTTATCATTAACACACAAGTTAATTTAATTAATGAGTTAAACTGTAGAAGATATCCACCAGCGGTTCTTCCCCGTTTTTCCTTAGATTTTAGTTTACTTAGGTCCAGCCCTAATATAAACCCTACTAATTTGATAATCTTTACACCAGTGCAAAAATTTAACCAAATTAGAGCATTAAGAATTAAAAAAACATCACTTAACACTTTGTAACCAATTTACCAGCAAATCGATTTAACAAAGATCTAAAGCGATTACCTAATTAAATGAGATGGGTTTGAGCCATCCATGATTAATTAGGGTGATACCTAGGCCTACAAGATTATAACTTTTACGTATTATAGTCTTATAAACTATCAATCAAAATTGTATTTAATCAACTAGCATGCATTCTAATCGATTTAACATAGATTTCATAAACGATAAACACTAATCGCTATAGAATCATGAATAGAAATCGACTAGGCATTAAAGCACAAAACTTGTTTCAAAATAATTAATTTAGCATGGCTTCAAGAAGATTATACTAAGCATAAAAAAATTACTCAGTCATAATAAAATTAAAATTCCAAGAGTTTAGCAAAGGTTCCATATTTAATAATGTAGAGAGTTTAAAGTAATTAAAAAAAATAACAAATAACAAATAAAACCAAAAAAAAAAACTTGCCAATATAGCAACGTGAAGTGGGGGGGGTACGATTAAGATGCTGATGATAAACGATGATGGTGATGCGGCCTGATGATGATGAAGGAGATGGAGGGTGATGGTTATGTGAGGGAGATTGGGCTGCGTGGGGGTGAGAAGAAGAGTGGTGATGTGGCTTGAAGGAGATGAAGATTGATGGGGAGGAGATTGAAGATGGCGTGGGGTTGCTGATGATGATGAAGGAGATGGAGATGGTGATCAGGTTTTTTTGGGTTAGGCGTGGTGGGGGTGAATTAATAGGGTGGGGGTTTAGCTTCTAGGGTTTTCTTCTCCCTCTTTGCTTAGGTTTCTTCTTCATCAAGACTTGTAGCTTTTTACCAATTCTCGAAACCCTAGCCCAAAATAATAATTCTGAAAATAATAATTTCCATAATTATTATTTTTGGACCGTCTTGTAGCCAAGCGTATAAAACTCGTACTTCGACATCATATCTTCCACTCTTTGTTTAATTAATGTTATTCCTGAAAATATATAAAACAAAACAAATTAAACGAAATAATATATATAACAGACTCGAAATAATTATAAAATAATGCATGATTTTTTGACTTAACAACAGTGTTCGTGAATGCATCACGGATAGGTCATCACATGAAAGGCAAGTAAATCCATAGAAAACTCATCGCTTGCTTTCTATACAGATTTAGGAATCCAATCTCAATCGATTCATATTTACGGATTGTAAGATGGCTCTGTTGATCGACCACTTCATGTCCGTCATTGTAGCCTTACTCTTACTGATTACCTCATTTGTAACACCCGACCATCTAGGCAAAGGTGCTACCTTGCCAAGGACGTAAAAGTCCCCCTAAGGCTAGACTCGGGTTACGTAAGTAGAGAAATGGGTATCTTTCACCTATAAATATGTTCAAATTTGTTCCTATCTTCACACAGTTGGGCCCCAAGAGCGAGGTACCTGCTCTGGCTAAATAGAAAGAAATAATCACACACTTCCAAAGATCCACACTTACAACCCAACGGACGCAACGGACAGAACAGGAGGTCACCCTTCTTCTACCTATAGGCTTAGACCATAACGAAAGACAAAAATAAAAAGTGATCGATTATTGGGTTTGGGTTCTTATGTTAGTTACGTAGCAAGCTACCCTCCATCAATTTCAAATGGCACAAAAAAAAAAACAGCAAAAAGAAAAGCTACAACCCTTCTATCTGAAAGCAACACAAGACTTGCACAAAGTACATCACAAGTATTCAGAATATATGCCATACATAAGCCAAACTACAGCCAAAATAGTTCGCCCTGCCCATACAAGAGCTTCAAGAGTGAGAAGAGTCACCTTACGTTGATTCTAAACCAATAGGGAAAACAAAATAATATATAGGAAAAGAATAAGCACCATATAGCCCACTGAGAATCCTCCATTGCCCAAAACATTTTAGCAAAAATTTAAGATTAAAAATTCAAATACAACGTGCATAAGCCCTTCTTCCAAATGTTAAACTCCAACCTTCTATTCTACCAAAAATAATTTCCAAAAGTGCTTTTACGGTCGCAAAAGCTTCATATCAAACCAAAAAGGAACCATCCTAGTGAAAAAGAACTTAACTGTAAAGAACCCTTATCATTCGCGCAGGTAGGAGAAATAGTCCTCAAACCACCGTCTAATTCTCTTTTGGGTGTTGTCTATTGTGTAATTCTACGGTCTAGGGTGGCCGTACCTATTGGCACATTATCTATGCAGAACCTAGCGAGGTCATCGAAGATTAGGTAGCCTCATGATCTGCCATTAATTTGGACCACCAAATTAATATGTCCTCAGACCACCGAAGCCGTTGGTGTAAACTGTCAGATTGGCCTTTCCATTGTTCTATACCTTACCTATCGTAAAATTTAACTGTCCACAACAAAGCAAAATTAGGGTACGTTTGGTAGGGGGAAAATGATTTTCACGGAAAATAATTTTTCCATTTTACACCGTTTGGTAAAACAAGGAGGGGAAAATCATTTTCAGGGGAAAATCATTTTACCCCATTTCAAGGAAATTGTTTTTCCTTGAAAAAGTAGGAAATACGATTTTTCAAGTCCAATTTTCATTGCCTAATTTTGTCTCTCGTTCTATTTCCTTTTAATTGTACCTAGAATCACTCTATTTTCATTCTCATTTTGTCTCTCATTCTTCCCCTCTTCTTCATGTTCATCACGTTCATTGATGATTTTCATTGTTAATCTTTGTAATTATTTCTTGAGTTCTCTGATCTTGTTATAGTTGTCCTTTTGAAGAACTTCTGCAATTTGAGACACCCATCGTCTCCGTGTTCGTCATTTTCTTTAATCTGGATTTATTATCACTCAAAGTCAACTAGGTAATCCTTGGAAATAGTGAAAAAATTGAGATTCATTAATGTTGACTCTCTCTTTTGTTGGATTTGTTACTGGGTATATTTCTTACTAATATTTGGGGTTTGATTTTAAAGAAAAGAGAGAAATAGAATTCGCTGGTTGGGTCATGTCAGAGTAGTGAGCAGGGAAAGGGTTGATGGTAAAAAGAAATGAAGTAAGAATGGGAGGTTCATTCTATCAAATAGAAAAAAATGAAGTGGAAAGAAAATTATTTACTATTCTACCAAACAACTGAAAATGTAAGTAGAAAATAATTTTTCTTGGGAAAATATTTTTCATGGAAAATGATTTTATTTTCCCCCCTACCAAACACACCCTTAGAAAAAAAAGCTTTTGCAAATCACTTTGCTAACTTTCTTAATCTTCCAAACCTCTAAAGTAGATGCAAATGAGGAGCCACTGTTAACAAAAATATATTAACATCAAACTTGAACAAGCTTTTAAAATTTTAGAACATCGAACTGTTTATGAATTTTTTAACTACACAGATAGTTGTAACTAGCAGTGAGTAACGGGTTGGGTACCCATTGAATCAAGCAGGTTGACCTGTTTAAAATAGAACCAATAAAGGGCCAGGTTAATAATGGACCGAATCAATAGTGGGGTGACCCATTAAGGCATATTTACGAGCTGGATCAGGTCGGCCCATTAACAGCCCGTTTAGTGAGCCATTATTTTTTCAGCGTACTTGACACACTAGTTTACATGTTCCACTTAGTTAAACTTATTACGAACCCTTCATATATAACAATAATTATTATACACGGATCTACTTTATAAACAGACCGACCCTAACCCGATCCATTGCCCACCCCCTAGTTATAACTTGTAACACCTAATTGTGCACTGAAGATGGTAAGTAACTAAGTACAAAAAAAAAATAAAAATAGTAGAGACTTCAACTCTCCATCCTATCCTCCAGTTCCAGAGCACACCCCTCTTTCTTTTTGACAAAGCCATGACCCCACTCCCTCCCCCACCCCTACCCCCCACCCAAAAAAAAACCTTCCTGGCTCAGAAAAACATTTTCTCACTCCTCTTTCTAGCCCAAGTAATCTTCCCAGGGCAAGCCAGAGATTCTTTTTCCACCCCCACCAGAAATCCGCTTTTCTTCAACCGCAATTTCCCCACCAAATCCCCCACCTTTATAGAGCATGTGCAATGGACAGCTTACGAGCTAGAAAAGGGCCTCAGTGACAGGGGCGGATCTATGGTCAGCCTAGGGGTGTTCATGGACACCCTTAATCCAAAAAAATGTGTAATGAGCTAATTTTAGGGCTGAATATATACTATTAATGAAAACCCCTAAAAATGACCTGAAAAAAAACATTTAGCCATTGAATGTTGATCTGCTTGGAGTTTGTAATTGGGCTGGTCCAAATGATGCTCAACAAAGGCTAACATTTAAAAAAATTTAAAAAAATTGAAAGTGGACTGGTGTTTGCCTGAGTCTCGGAGTGTGGCCCTTCAATTCTTCAAGCGTTCAACATCTCATTGCTTCTATGTCTTGGCTCTCGCTATGCCCGACTCCACCTCCAGGAACCTCCACTCGACACCAACAGTGTCGAAGCAGATCCGAGCCAGACCCCTGCGCGTGATGCCCCCACTAGTTACCGAAAATACCGCCAAGCCACCAGCAGCCGATTGACGCTGCCACTACCCACTGCCAAGTTAGCCAATCAGGTTAGGGTTTCGATTCGAACTTGAACAAAAGCTGCAAATAATTGAGCACTTTTCCACTTTTAGCACTCTCAGTAACCACTCAAAGCCACCATATCTTCTTCAGAAACTGCCCTTTTCTTCAATTTCTTAGAGAACTCTACTAGAGGCGAGTGAAGATCAAAATTCAGAAGAGTTTTAATCAATGGGTGATGCCAAAGATGGGACTGTTAAGGAAGAGCACAAGGTGAATGCCAACGCCTCTACTTCTGTTGATTTCAATGATTATACTATTATGAAAGAAGGAGATGCTGAGATTTTAATTCATCATAAGAATCAAGTCTTTTTCAACAAGGCCCAAGTTTGTTTTATTGGCATCCCCCTCCCCCAGTTCTAGTGTTAAATTTTGATTGCATTCTTTTTTATAGGATTTGGGATGTTGGTTTTGTTGACTTTTTGTTATCTTTATTTGGGTTTTACATAATTTTTGTACAATTTTTGTTTTTGAATTGTTTTGTGATAAGTTGTTTGGTAAGGGAGATGGGCAAAGGCTTGGAGTGGAATGATAATGTTTAGCTGTGTTCTATTTGGAGTTTTAAGTGGAATGTGTTGCTTGAAGATTTGGTATAGCTTGTAACTTCCCTGTGCAGAGTTGGATGGCTAGCTGTGATACTTACAAAGCCTTTAAATTGCTATTAGCCATGAGGGATCTCTAGCCTAAGTTTCATAAGTTTCTGATGAATCATACATGACTAAGTGTGATCCAATTGTGATATCAGGGAGCAAATTGATCTGCTCTCTAATGATTCTATCATGTATCGTTTTTAAAAAATGAAAAGTCGTAAATAGCAATTGTAATAGTATATATTGTAATGTTTCATAGATTTTTTAAACTTTATTTTATAGTACACAATGTGATGAATGTTCGTAGGTGGACACTCCTGATCCGAAACTCTAGATCCGCCACTGCTTGGTGAGCATGTGCAATGGACTGGATTGACCCTTGTGGCTCACGAGCTGGGCTTGGCCCGTTGAGCTGCTCAGCCATCCAATTTATGCTTTTTCCTTTTTTTTTGCTTTCAATTTTATTTTCCATTCTATTGGACAAATGTGCTTTTTCCTATTGAATTTTTTTTGTGGTGGCCCATGTTTTCCTTTTGTACTTAGCAGAAATTTTTGTTAAAATTTGATGAGGTTTTTTTTGGGCTTGAAATTTTTTTCAAAGAAAAACAAATAATTTTTATTAAATTAGATAATCATAAATTATTTTTCAAAGATAGAAAAAAAATATTGACGCCTTTGAAGTGATTGAAGACTACTCCATTAAGGATAAGTTTTTTTGGGGAGCAGTACGAGCTTGGGTAAGTTTACATTTAAGTCTGCTATTCAAATTATTCGAAAAGAAGAAAACTTGAGGAGAAAGGAGACCGGGATAGAAATTTGGAAAGCTAGGGCTCCATAAAGATTGAAAATGTTAGTATGACATGCTATGCACGATTGAGTTATGACCAATGTTAACAAGTTCAAACGAGGCTTTACAAGAAGCTTAGCCTATGGCTCTTGTGAAACAATGGATGAAGACACAACCCATGTGGTACGTGACTGCCCAGGAGCTAGATTTATTCGGCAATATTTCATAGGAAAAGGATTAGCTTTGCAAGGAATTAACGTGGATTTCAAGGACTGGATTTTGATGAACATCAAAGATAAAACCAAGGATGGAGATTGCCCCACAAAATTTATAATTACTATTTGGTGGCTTTGGAAGTGAAGAAATACAAGCTTCTTTAATAGACATACTCAAGTCCCACAAGACAAGATAAGCTTTCTTCACTCTAAATTTGATGAAACTTTAAGGGTGTGTTTGGTAAGATTGAAAACTACTTTCCTAGAAAATAATTTTCCATGTAAAATGATTGTTCATGTAAAATGATTTTCAACTCATATTTTCAGTTATTTGGCAAAAGGATAAATGAACTTTCTGGATAATGAGTTTGATTAACAAAAAATGAATAAAAAAGCCAAAAATGGTTTTCCGTAATCTTCAAATCATATATCAAGGAAATAGACATGGATTATAGAAAGAGTGTGAGAGTCCAAGAAACGTAAAATCAATTTACGTGCTATTCAAAGTGGAAAATCTTTTCCTTCATTCTAGGGAAAATGATTTTCCCTTAAAAACGAATTTCTCCTCCTTATTTTACCAAATACCGTAAAATGAAAAATTATTCTTTAGGAAAATGATTTTCACCCCTACGAAACACACCCTAAAAGCCTTAAGTGTTGAGGTTGCAGGGCAAGCTCATAAAAACCCAAGCAGAGATGAGTCCCTTATAGATTGGCAACCACCGTCAGTGGAACGGATCCTGCTAGGGGTGTACAAAAAAATCCGAAACCGAAAACCGAAACGGAAAATTGAAAAAACCGAACTGAAAAAACCAAACCAAAAAACCGATTAATCGAACAAATTTATCGAAAAAGTCGGTTCGGTTAACCGAACCAAAATTCTTTTTGGTTACGGTTCGGATTATTTGAAAATTCGATTAACCGGCGGTTAACTAAACCGAAAATAATTTTAGTTTTTTAAAAAAATTATACATAAAAATAAAAAATTTAGGTAACAAAGTGCACTTTTTTATTATTTATAAATGATAACCAAAGTTTAGTTCTTATAAAAAGAATTTAAGTATAAAAAAATGAAGAATTTAGGTAAGAAAGTATAAGTTTTTATTATTTATAAACGACTAATCGGTAATCAAATCAAAAAATCGGTTAACCGAACTGAAAAACCTATTAACCAAAATTTTTGGATTGGTTAAGGTTTGGGTTTTGGACGAACCAGAATTTTCGGTTAACCAAAAAATAGTTAACCGAAATTTTCGGTTCGATTACGGTTCAGAATTTTTTGAACCCAAAAATCGGTTAACCAATATTCGGTTAATTGAAACTCCGGTTAACCGGTTTTGCACACCCCTACATCCTGCTTAATGTGGACGGTGCAGCTAAAGGAATCCGAACTCGGATGGGGCTGGGGTGTTTTCAGAGGAAGCACTGGAGATTGGATCCTAGGCTATGCTGAAGGTGTGGGTGTATGCACACCGACAAGGGCTAAGCTGAGAGCATTTCTAAGGGGCTTAAAAATAGCAAGAGAGAAAAACATGAGGAAACTTTGGGTGCAGGTTGATTCTCTAATTGTGCTCGGCATGCTCAAAGGGCAAACAAACTGGAACTTAGAACTGAGGCCTTTGATCCAACAGTGCAAGCGGTTGATGGAGTAGAATGCTATGGAAATCGTCATATCTCGTTGTTATTGTGAAATGAATCAAGTAGCGGATTTATTAGCGAATTTAGGGACCAAGAGTAATTATTGTTTAGCTATTCTTGAGTCACCTCTGAGAGAGGTTTTGGATGCCCTGTACACGGACAAAATAGGGGTAATTTGGCCTCGTTTGATTACTAAGTAATAATATTTTGTTAGCCCCTCTTCTACACAAAAAAGGTAGAAAATAATATTTTTATTGACTTAAATAATGTCTCTTAGCCATGCACACTAAAAAAAAATAAACAAATACATGTTTAGTGGTGGGTTCTATAGGTATTATCTTATGTTGTGAACCTTGCATTGGAGATGAGAAAGGTTGTGAGCCAAAAGGTTAATTCAAAAGTTAATGTGGAACTAGTAGGCCCCATTGGTAAGCCAAAAACTTGATCCACCATTGCACATGCTCAATCCCTCATTTTTTCCACCTTTACTTCGAAATTTGCCACCCTCTCTTGCTATCCTCTAAACCCTTTCCATTCCCATAACTCACATCATCTCCTCCACCTTCAACTATCAAATTAGAAGAAAATTACATATTCGTGAATGTAGTTTCAACTCTAAACAATAAATTTTGAGGAAAGCTCCCATAAATTCTTGGCGTCCGGCGATCGCCAAAATCAACCCCCAACGTCCCACCTCCTTCTAGTTCATGCTTTCCCATGGCAGGGTTAACCATGCCCTTCTTTTCTCCCCTCTCTTGGGGCTTAGTTTTTAGATGGTAATGATCCTATCTTCAATAATTGAGTTTTAGTGTTAGGATTAACAGGGATGAAATTCATCCCTGTCAAATGGCAGATTCTCAAACTCTTGAAAAGGGATAAAACAATATTAATTGTAATCCTCTTAATGGGCTCCCAAGGGATATGACACAACCTATCCATCTATTTCCTCAACAAACAGTTCATCTTCACCAACGTCAAGGAACGTGCCAGGTGCATTCAATACAATCTTGTATGCTTTGATCCATGACTCCTCAACGCCATATTTTTTCATCACTCCCATACTAATTATAGTTGCCACTTCATGATTAGAACCAAAACTATCTTCTAAAGAAACTGCAGCAAAGCAACCATCAATAGGTAACCTCACTTTTGCCTTACCAAGCGCTGTTCTAGAAACAGTAGTTATGCGAAAGAACTGCTTTACAATGTCAAAGGACAACATGTATGTAATTGGCTTTACCTCAAACTCATCGTCCTCAGGCCTATAATAAACTCAATGACATGACCCATTGAACGGAAATGCAAGTGTGAAAGTCAACCCTGGCTCAAACCTTGGTCGGCCATCGTCATAGATAGTGATAAGATAAGGAAATGCAAGCTGAAGGGGGTCGAGCTGTTGCCATGAATTTGATGCCCAGCTATATACATGGAAGCAAGCAAAGTGATAACAGATCAAAAAACTTGTCACCGTATTGTGACTACTGATGAATTTGTAATCTTCGAATAAAGGATACATTGGTCGGGCCCATCAAGTGAGGCCCGACGGCCACAAAGTGTTGCCCTAGGCAACCCTAGCTGCCCCCCAACCTATAAAAGGATGTTTGGGGGGGGGGTCAGCCACATATATGCACAAGTCTCATCTCTCACACTCTCCTCCCCCTCCCCATGGTTGCCTTACCATCAATGCCAGGCATTCGGGTTTAGGATGTGGACGACCATAAGGCGACTCTGGTAGCCGCCCCCTCATCACTAATTCGCGGACTATCCCCGACAGTAGTTTCCGCATCCAGGTCAATCCTAATTTTTCTAACAGTGGTATCAGAGCCAAACTAATCAGATTTAGTCCCGCCTAATACGTTGAATGATTTGAATGATAAGCATGCTTACTTCTTTAAATATGGCTATACGATTAGTTGTTTAATTTTCATGTTTATGCAACTCATGACATGCTTCTATGATTCTAATGTCTTGAATTGGCTAAAGATTAAACATTTAGTCATAACACTGATTATTTGATAATCTGTCCTACCCAGATGAGTTCTCATGAACATGCTTTAGTTTATTCTGAACATAAATTAATAGAGTAAACTACCCATTCCAGATCTATTACATTACAAACATCCAATGTTGGAGTAACAATTTCAATGTTTAGACATGAATATACAATGCCAAATTTTTTTCTTTTTTTTTTTGGTGTAATCATGCTACTAAATCAATCTGGACATGCTGTTATGCGTTCTGAAAGGCCTAATCCTATAATTGAGTACGGTTGTGCAAAATTGAATCTATGGCTTGTTTGCAACCAACTAATTTTTCATGATTAGTCCATGACAACCCAGAAAGCATGTTTATTTATGGTCAAGAAGTTATTTTTAATTATGCATCTATAATACCGGTCGACTAAAGATTGAATCTTTAGTCAAAGTTTAAATCATGAAGACGCAATTCTTGGTATATGCAGTTAAATATGGAATTATTTAGCCCTAGACAAACACTTCTATCAAGCCCAGACCCATAACCCTAACCCCCCTCTACCTGAGACTTGACCCCTGGCTAAAACGAAAGAAAATAAATTAATAATATTAAAAGGAAGAAGGAATAGAAAACGGAAATAAGGGAACTCGAACCATACCCATCAGAAAACACCGCGGAGGGGTGGCGCGTGACCGTCACACGCCACCGTCGAAGGTCGTTTGACAATCTTCGTCCTCCTAAAACCCCTCATCATCGCCGATCTACACAACCTTGAGGAAAACGAGTCGGAAAACATGATTCTAGGAAGCGCGTTAGACCACGCGCCGCTGCCTCAGTGGCGCATATGGCACGCGGGCACCTTCCCCAGACTAGTTTTCAGCCGATCTACAAGGGGCCGGTGATGGCTCTAGTCAAATTAGCGTAGATCGAGGCTCGTGTGAAATTTTTTGGGTCGACGGTGGTGTATTTTTTTTACATCATTTGGGTTTTTTTTTTTGGAAACCAAGATGGGGGCAGTGGCTGCCGTGGTGGTGGCATCAAGCGGCTGAGGAAAGAGCTCGATGCTCTATTTCTCCGACCATGGCACCGAAAGAACCGAGGGGATGACTTTCGGGGTTGAGAGGAGAGAGAGAACTCGAGAGGCAGGCAGTGAAAGACCCAAAAGAGAGAGAGAGAGAGAGTAGAGGGTTTTTAGGGTTACTGAGTGAGTAAGTTACTCACTTATATGAGGGTCCTATTTTGGTCTGATTTCAGATAAAAGAAAAGCCTAATAAATGAGGTCCCATTTTTTAAAGTTTCGGTGGGCAACTTTTTTAATTACTACTTGCTTCCCCTTTGTGCCATTTTTTTTAATTCCGTTTTAGGCTAATTCAAAATAAAAAAGGCCCCGGTCATTTGTTGGGCTGTTTTTTTAGCCCAAAATATTCATTTTGATGTGGGTCGTTTCATTTTGGTTGGTTCTGGTTCAATTTGGATTATTGAATATCTGCTCCCATGATTACATAGATTTGTTTTTATATGTTGAAACTGGCCATTAATTTTGTTATGAGTTATGTTTTTGGCCTTTATTCTCACATTATTATTGGTTATAGTATGATATTTTTGAGGTTGATTATGTAACTTTGTGTTATATATATTAAAACAAAATGAAATTATGTTAAATGAATTCGTTTCAAAAAAATTATGTAAATGTATTTGCGTAATTAAGGGTGAATATCTTTGTGATAGTCACTGGATCAAAATGTTAATTAGTTTAACAAAACCTTTAAGGAAATTAAATGAAGTTAAGTTAATAATTAAATTAAGGGAGTTCCAAAGTTCGTATCTATACGTGATGATTATGAGCGTAGCAAAATTTTCGAATGTATATTATGAATGATGGGGTCTTCTTGATAATTTAATTATTAAAACATGTTTAACAAATAAGTATATGCTTTCAGATATGGCTACTAGAAACATGATAGGTTGTATGCAATCTGATGACAAACTGGATGGATCGAACTACGATATCTGGCATCTAAAAGTCAAGTTCTATTTAAATAATGATGACATGCTGAACCTCCTGACCTCCTCCATGGCTCATCCGGCTGAAAAAGATGAACAACGTAGAGATATTACTGCAACTAAGTTGTACAAAGAAAACCTAAAGGCATACCAAGCATGGTTCAAATGCGATCGTTCTGCATGTTACACTCTGCTGTCTTGCATGGGGGACGATCTCCTGGGTGAGTTTGAATGCTTCCACACGGCTAAGGAAATGTGGACACAACTTAAGGTGAGGTTTGGGTAGACATCTGCTACAAGGTTGCGCACCTTGCAACTGAAATGGATACAATATACTATTGACTCTAGTCATAGTATCTCCGAACACCTTCGAACTATGAGTGTTATGGTTTGAGACCTTAAGGCTGCAGGGCAAGAGGTTTTTGAGGAAGAATAGGTCCTGAATGTGATTAGGGCTCTTTCCAATGATAATGAACGTTAGAATAGTTTTAAGGTTTTCATGACACTAAGTGAGCACATTAAGACCTTCGAGGCAATCTCCAAACACCTCAAAATGGAGGAAAAGCGTTTAAAGTTATATGCACCTCCTAGTGTGGCATTCATTGCCAAAGGATCGGAGCCCAAGGGCAGGAAACCTTACCGTGGTAAGAAACCGAAGCAGGGATCCTGTCCTCCTCAGAACTCTCACTCTAATGCCGGTACTGCCAAGAAGTATAAGGCTAAGGGCAATGGAGCTAAGGATATGGCACGTGTGAAGTGTTATAACTATGGAAAGAAGGGCCATTTTGCTCGGGATTGTCTTGAGCCAGCCAAGGTACCTACTTCCACTAAAACTTCTGAATTATATGTTTGTTCCCATGCATTCGTAGCTAACTCTCTTCCTCAATGGATTGTAGACACGGGGACAACAAAGCATATAGTTCAGGATAGGGTTGGATTCGTGGAGTTCCATCGCTACCTGGTGGATTCATGGACTGTCGTACTGGGGAACGACAGCGAAGAAGATATCCTTGGAGTAGGAACATACTAGCTCAAACTCTGTGAAGGAAGCAAGCTGCTTCTTCATGACGGCCTCTACGCACCTGGGGTACGATGCTCCTTCGTTTCTTATGTTTCTTTAGTAAGATTAGGTTTTACTTTTGGTTTTCGTCCAGACGGTTTAGATTTGTTCTACAATGGCAATTTGTTTCGCCAAGCAACTTTGAAAGGAGATTTCATTGTTTTGGATTTGGATGATAACTATAATAATATATCTTCTGCTTATGTTTCTTATTTTGACTCTAATTTTGAATCTGTTAAGTGCCATGCTAGACTTGGCCATGTGGGCCAAGATAGGATAAATAGGCTAACTAAAGGTGGTCTTTTAGACCGACTCACTAGGGTTAAGTTGCCTAGGTGTGAGTCATGTTTAGCTGGAAAGGTAACAATGAAGTCTTTTGATAAGGCCTCGAGAGCATCTAGTCCCTTAGAATTAATCTACTTAGATATATGCGGACCCTTCAACATTAAAGCACGACATGGGGCTATCTATTTCATTACTCTCATAGATGATTATTCACGATATGGGTATATGTACCTATCATCTCATCGCTACGAGGCACTTGATGTGTTCAAACGCTTCGTAGCGAAAGTAGAGACTCAATTAGAACGTAGAGTTAAGATCCTTTAAACTGATCGAGGTCGTGAATACCTCTCTGATATGTTCAAGGAGTTCTGTGAGGAAAAAGGTATACAATGACAGCTAACGATTCCACGCACCCCACAACAGAACGGTGTTGCGGAACACATGAATCATACATTGCTTGACATGGTCATGTCAATGATGGCATATGCTAACCTCCCAATCAGTTTTTGGGGGGATGCACTGCTGACAGCAGCCTATATCCTCAACTGTGTGCCGAGCAAGAGTGTGCCTGCCACACCATATGAGTTATAGTTTGGTAAGAAGCCATCCTTGGAACATTTACGCCCATGGGGTTCAACCGGCTATGTGCATAACCCAACCTACAGACATAGAAAACTTGGTCCAAGAGCCCCCAAAATGGTGTTCATTAGGTATCCCACACATTCTAAAGGATATGTGATGTACGGGGAACACCCAAATGGTGGCATGACAGAAATAGATTCCTGCAATGTTGATTTTCTCGATGATGAGTTCCCGACTACTGGTGAAGTCAAGAAAGATGTCAAACTGTTTGAGTTATAGCAAAATATCCAACCATCAGTCGGTGAAGGCGAGAATTTGGACTCTAACCAAGTCACCGAAGATGGTGTGCCTCCTCTATCTTAGGGGAATGGGGGAGACTTGTCTGCCCAAGAGACTGAGATTCGTCCTCGATCTCCTATGCATGAGGAAAGTCAACTTATGAATGAGGTTCGTCCTCAATCTCCAGTTCCCGAACATGCAGTTAGTCCACATATTCGGGATCTTACACCCTAGAGGGATAGTAGGAGAAACTCTCCATATGCTCAGGGTCCCACACCCCTTAGAAAAAGGGGGATGGACGCCTCACTCAAGCAGAGGAACAATGAAGGCCCTAGGCTCCGAAGGAGTGAGCATGGAAGAATTCATCGGTGATATTTCCAAATCGAAGAGGAAATATTCATATGCACTCCTTTACAAGTTGAGGAGCCTACCTGTTATCAAGAGGCAATTGACTCACCAAGCCACAAAGAATGGATGGATGTCATGAGGCATGAGATAGACTCGATAGCAAGAAACAAGGCTTGGGAACTTGTTGATCTCCCACCCCAGCATAAGTCCATTGGAAGCAAGTGGGTTTTCAAGATAAAACGCTGGGCAGATGGATCGATCGATAAGTTCAAAGCCCATTTAGTGGTGAAAGGGTTTACATAAATTAAGGGTGTAGACTATGAAGAGACATTTTCTCATGTGGTGAGATTTGCCTTTATTCGCCTACTCCTAGCCATGGTTGCCCATTTGGAGTTAGAGTTGTTCTAAATGGACATAAAGACTGCTTTCCTCAATGGTAGCCTTGAGGAAGAGATCTATGTGGACCAACCCATTGGTTTTGTATGAAAGGGACAAGAGGACAAGGTGTGTCATTTTAAAAGGTCCATATACGATCTTAAGCAGTCTTCCAGGTCTTGGTACTTAAGATTCCATGAAACTATAACTTCATTTGGCTTATCCGTGGTTTCGGAGGACCATTGTGTATATGTCAAAAGGTCAACTGAGGGGATTATGTTCCTTACCCTATATGTTGACGACATACTACTGGGTGGGAACAATTTGGAGATGATCGAAGCCACCAAGAAGTGGTTGTCCTCCGTCTTTGAGATGAAGGACATGGGTGAAGCCAGGTACGTCCTAGGCATGGAAATAATAAGGAATCGTCCTAAAAAACTTTTAGGTATAAGCTAAGACATATATCAAGAAATTCTTAGAGCGGTTATGTATGCAATATTCCAAACCTGTAGACACTCCGGTTGAGAAGGTGTTAAGATCGTGAGTATTCTACCACAAGAGGGGGTGAATTGTGGTGTCTGATTTTCGCGTTGTGAATAACAAACACCCTTGTGACTTGTTTGCAGAGGCTGTTCTCAAATATTGTAAATGCGAAAATCACCAAGATAAATGCGGAAAATAAAGCACACACAATTTTTACGTGGAAAACACCTCTAGCCCAACTGAGGTGTGAAAAACCACGACCTACCTCGTGTAAGATTTAACCACTTTCACTATCAGGCTTCAAACGTTACAAATCCAACACACCTTGTTACAACTTGCAACCACGTAACCTTCTTCCCTAAGATAGGTTACACCACGTCCAAATCTCACCAAATTGGACACGTCCAAAGTCCACAAGACTGAGGACCACTCACTCACTTTTCTGATTCAAGATCAGGGTTACAAAACACTTTATTGGGTGCTTCTGTCTTAAGCAGATGTAAGGTACAATGAAGTCCTCGTATGCCAATATCTTGAAAGCTCAACTTTAACACAACTTGTCTCGGTTTTTCTTTTCTCAACAGTAGCTTGAAAACAATTTTTTCTCACTAGAAAAGCCACCTTTTTAATTCTCCCTTTTTGCGTTTGTTATGTAAGTTTCTCGTTTTCTCTCTCTTTCAATGGGAGTAAAATGCTATAATTTTATACAAAAATTCCAACAGTCAAAAACCAAGGAGAAGAGAAGAAATCAGCTAAGTTTTGCAAAGAGAAATTTTTTGCTTAGCTTAAGGAATTCTAACGGCTAAAAGATAGTGTTTCCCAAAATTGTAGGAATTTGATTTTGGAAGATTATCTTTGCCCAAAAATATCCGTGACAAAATCTTTAGTATGAGTTTTTGAATTAATCACTTTCCAAAGGATAAGAGAGAGATATTTTCGGTTTTGGTAAATATTTTCCAAAATCAGTTTTGCAAATCTTCATCTTGAATTTTCATATCCGAAAATATAAGCAAAGGAAATCTTTTAGTTTTTGCAAATCTCCCAAAACCTATTTTCGCAAATCACCCATAATATTTTCAAGAAATATCCTTTCCAGAAAAATAGCAATCTTGGAGTTTAAAGAAAGTATTATGGAGATCTTAGCCAACCAAAATGAATTTTCAAAGATAACCGGGTATGGCCACTTCAGTTCAGAAACACCTTAGGCACCCTGTTTGCAGGGTTGTTCGCAACTGGTGTTCTGAAGCACTTAGCGCAAATACCGATTCAAAAGGTGTTTAAAAAGCGTTTTCAATATTGGCATATTAACAAGAGTCTAAATAAATAAAACCTATATACCCAAGACTTCTTGTTTTGAACCAGTCATTTTGTCCAAGATTTATAGAGTTGCTGTGAACACCAAGGCCACCTTGTTTGCTGAGGTTGTTCTTTGCATTGCCAGAGTTCAGGAACATGCCTTACAATTAACTGTCGAGATGGCGTTCTTGACTTAATATAGAATCACCAATTAAAACCTGTTTTGAAGACTTGTTCTCACATGTAGCAAACCAGTTAATACAATAAAGATTACAAACACCAGTTAGGCCTGTTTGGAGCAACATTACTTGGACAAATTTTTACACTTGGATTTGTTATCATCAAAACTTAGATATAATAACTCAACAAATTCCCCCTTTTTGATGATGACAAACCAAGTGACCATATTGACAAAACAAAAGATGAATGCTGATAGGGATAAGTGACCATATTGACAAACCAAAAAATGGATCCACGTAAGTCAAGGTCAGGTTGGTCAGGTTCATTCGCATACATTGTCACATTCAATCGTCATACATTGTCAATAGGTTTTCACTCGTCTTCCCCCTTTTGGCATCATGAAAAAGCAAGAACAACATAGTAATGATAAGGAACAACATAGTATAAAGCGTATAAAGCATAAGGAACAACAAGCAAGAGAGACTGCAAGTAGATATGTCATTAATAAGCAAAGCAGTACAATTGCAAAATAACAAAAACAAAAAACTTAGACAGTCAGGGAGCAGGGGGTGGTTTCGTTTGCAGAGGAGGAATGCTAGGGGCAAGGGTGGAGAGAAGAGCAAGCAGGTCTTCATGGCGTTTGGCAGAGAGGGCTTGTTCCTCAGCAAAAGCAGCCTTGACAGCTGAGAGCTCATCCTTGAGGCGAGCATTGTCCTCGAGAATAGTCTCAACCTTGAGGGAGGGTTGCTCAGAAACAGGTGGTCGAGGTGGTCGACGACCCTGTTTGGAGACTGACCCTTCGCCAATCTCATAGCCACACCCTAGCAGGGTGTCAACCCCAATTTCATCAATGGTTTGGGCTGCTACTCTCCGTGTGAGCACTATTCCAAAGTGCTCAAACACCCTTGTGAGCAGAAACCCATAGCCAAGATCATGGGCCCGGGTGGTGTTTGCAATTCGCCTTATGTGGCGAATCATGAGCGCAGGGAGGTTTATTTGTTCCTCCCGATTTAGGAGGTCTACCAAGCATTGATCGAAGGCATCTGCTGAGTTGCGCCCTTCACCTCGGGGAATTATGTTCTTGATGGTGAACATAAACGGGAGTTGGTGTAGGGAGGTCATTTTACCCTTCTTAACCGAGAGGGTTGTTCTCAGGCCCTGTTTCTGACTGAGGCGTTTTGACATCTCTAGGAGCCTGGCTGGTTCCAGGGTTGTTTTGTCTTCCCTCACATACACAGCAAAGCCTTGTGAGGGCACTCCCAAAATTTTCCCAAGTGTGGGCGCATCAACCTTGATGCCTTGTCCACTCACTAAACTTGTCACCACCCCTTCGGTGACCTCGCAGTTGGCATAAAATTCAGCCAACTCAGGCACAGAACACCCCAACTGGGTGTTCGCAAACAAATCGAGCCATCCTTGGGCTCGCAACTTGGTCAGGAACACCCCCAGACCTTGTTCCTCGAAGAACCGTTCATTGATTACCTTCCCCCGGACGACACTGCGCTTAAGCAATTGCGCATGCATGTCAGACAAAGGAGAGGGAGTAGCCAGTTTTGGGCGTTTGGGAGGAGAAACAGAGCTGGTAGCGGTTGATGGAGGGGCTGTTCTGGGCTTTCTTGGGACGATTGATTTTGCAGGAGAGGGCTTTACAGAAGTTTTAGAGGATTTTTGAGGGGCTTGTTCTTCAAGGATATCGAAGAACACCGGTCGTCCCTGTTTGAAAGACGTGTTCTCAGAATCAGAGCTTGAGAATCCTTCGGTAGAGGACGAGGAAATCTCCTGGATAATTTGAGCAGAGGGTATGGAGGTACAGGGAGAGGATTGAAAAGCTAATCTCGCCGATTTGCGAGAGGGCGGAGAGGATTTTGGAGACAGGGGAGCTTGAGACCTTGGTTGTGGCCTTGTTCTGCTACGCTTGGCCACGATTTTGATTCTTTTCCGTTTTTCGCCAGTTTGAATGGCCGGAGTCTCCTTCTGAAGACACACCAATTCCCTCCCAACAGTGAAGGGAATACTGTCAATCCCTAACCCAACTGAATTTAGAGACAAGCTCTTCAAGAAATTGAAAGGCTTGTATAGCAGTGGGCGAGGAGGGGCAGGGATTGAAGAAGCAAGAACCAGGTCAGTTGAGGGAGAAGGGGTGTTGGAGGCCATTGTCGCTAGGAGAGAGATTAGGGTTAAGCTTATTCACGGGTTCTGCTTTTGAGAGGGAGTCAGGTGAAGTGACAGCTGAGAACAGGGTAATAAAAGAGAGTCACTAAGATTTTGAAGAGGCGCAAGGATTGTAACAGTTGAGAAAATAAAAAAAACCGTGTACCTTGGGAAGGAAGAAAATTTAATGAAAACACATTCCCATATGCACCGAATAACCAAGAGACATACCTATTTTTTGTCATTCGATCAACATGTCTGCCTGTTCTTTGTCGTTTGATCTTGATTAGATATGGCAGGGCTGCTCCAGTGATCCTTAATACATCCCCTTATGTTGCACTTTTTGTATAGATTAAAGCAAAGGCACACAATTCGAGTGTATGCACTCATAATACATAGCAGTTTCCAATAAGATTTGCACACAAGGAAGAGAACAAGGTGTAGAGGTTGATTTTACCACACCTAATTCATGTCTTGGAAACAGGTATCTCAAGGTGTTCTTACCAACCCTAGTTCCAATCTATTTCTCTCAAATTGATCTCTAGCTAGTGCCTTAGTGAATATATCAGGAATTTGATTTTCCGTTAAGCAAAAATTCCTAGAAATTAAACCCTTTTCAACATTATCTCTCAAGAAATGATGTCGAATGTCAATATGCTTTGTTCTTTTATGTTGACATGGATTTTTGGCAATATTAATTGCACTTGTGTTATCACAAAAAAATAGGAATGCATCCAATGTCAACACAAATGTCTTTAAGCTGTTGGCTTATCCACAATAATTGAGCACAATATGAAGCTGCTGCAACATATTCAGCTTCTGCTGTGGACATAGAAACTGAATCTTGCTTCTTGGTAGCCCAAGATACCAAACAAGGTCTAAGAAAATGAGCCATACCTGAGGTACTCTTTCTATCAACTAGGAAACCTGCATAGTCAGCATTAGCATATCCAACAAGATCAAGATTGCAACCTTTAGGATACCATAGAGCTAAATCAGGTGTATGCTTTAAATATCTTAGTATCCGTTTAACAGCCTTAAGATGAGTCTCTTTAGGATTAGACTGAGAACGGGCACATAAACCAACACTAAAAACAATATCCGGTCTACTAGCGGTTAGGTATATGACTGATCCAATCATGCCCCTATAGAGTTTCTCCTCAACTGAGGGACTCCCATCATCCATAACCAACTTGGTTGAAGGAGAAATAGGAGTGTCTATGGGTTTGGCCGACTCCATCCCAAAACGCTTAAGTAGCTCCTTGATATACTTCTGTTGATGGATCATGGTGCCGTTTGGAGTTTGCTTGATTTGTAAGCCTAAGAAAAAGTTAAGCTCATCCATCATGCTCATCTCAAACTCACTCCTCATCATATTTGAAAATTCATTGCATAAATTATGATGAGTTGCACCAAATATAATGTCATCGACATATACTTGAACAATCAATAAATGTTCCCCCTTAGATTTTAGAAACAAGGTATTGTCTACCTTGCCTCTTCTAAAATTATTTTCAAGTACAAAGCTTGACAACCGTTCGTACCAAGCTCTTGGAGCTTGTTTTAAACCATAAAGTGCTTTGTCAAGTTTAAAAACATGATTTGGAAAATCACCATTTTCAAAACCAGGGGGTTGTTTGACATACACCTCTTCTTTAAGGTATCCGTTTAGGAATGCACTTTTCACATCCATTTGATATATCTTGATTTCCATATGAGCTACAAAGGCTATTAAGATTTGAATAGCCTCAATTCTAGCAACTGGTGCAATGGTTTCTTCATAATCAATCCCTTCTTCTTGATTGTACCCTTGAACCACTAGTCTTGCCTTGTTCCTAGTGACTGTTCCTGACTCATCTTGCTTATTTCAAAACACCCACTTGGTTCCAATGATTGTTCTCTCTGCAGGTTTAGGCACAAGGTGCCACACTTTGTTTCTTTCAAATTGATGAAGCTCTTCTTTCATAGCCGTGATACAATCTGAATCTGCAAGGGCTTCATTCACACTTTTTGGCTCAATGTTAGAAAGAAAAGCATAGAAAGCACAAAAATTCTTAAGTTTAGAACTAGTTTGCACTCCAGTATTAATATCTGACAAGATTTGATCAAGATGGTGCGAACTATGGTGCTTCCATGGTCTTGGATTAATTGGATCCACAGACACATGTTCTGTTCTAACTGAAGTGTGTGTAGGATCAGGCTCAAGAACACTTCCTGATCCTGTTTCTACACCTGTTTGCAAGCTGGTTCCTGAAGAACATGGTTCCGAACAGGGTTCAACGGTGTTTCCTCTTGTTTGGCATTCACCTTGCCTGCCATTTTGAGGAACAACTTCTGGACCTGTTGTCCCCATGGTGTTCTTACCTTGTCTTTCATAGGGCAACACTTCTTTTCGGATAAGACCTAATTCAAACTCTTCTTCCTGTGCATCATTCTTATTCAAAGTGTTAGATTCATCAAAAAGCACATGCACACTTTCCTCAACGCACAAGGTTCTTTTGTTAAAGACTTTGTATGCCTTGCTGTGAGAAGAATAACCGAGAAATATTGCCTCATCACTCCTGGGATCAAACTTTCCTAAAGCATCCTTCCTATTATTATGCACAAAACACTTACAACTGAATGTTCTTAAATGCATAATGTTGGGTTTTCTGCCTTTGAAGAGTTCGTAGGGAGTTTTGTTCAAAATAGGTCTAATCATACATCTATTCATAATATAACAAGATGTGTTCAAAGCTTCTGCCCAAAAGTTCCTAGGAAGACCACTAGGAATAAGCATTGTCCTAGTCATGTCTTCTAAGGTGCGATTTTTGTGCTCAACCACCCCATTCTGTTGGGGTGTTCTCGGGGCTGAGAAGTTATGATCAACACCATGTTCATTACAATAGTTTGTAAAACTTGCATTTTCAAATTCAGTACCATGATCAGACCCAAGCTAACCAAAGAGTGTCCTACTCTCTTTTCAGGCTTTTTGAGAAGGGCAATAAAATTCTCAAAAGTTTCATCCTTGGATGTCAAGAACAGGGTCCAAGTAAATCGAGAGTAATCATCCACTATTACAAGCACATACCTTTTCCCTCCTCTACTAGCTATCCTCATGGGACCACATAGATCAATATGCAATAACTCAAGAGGTCGGGTAGTGCTTACACACTTTTTAGATTTTAAAGAAGATCTGACTTGTTTTCTTTTTGCACAAGCTTCACATACCTGGTCATCATTATACTTGATGGAAGGTAGTCCAACAACCAAATCTTTGGAAATAAGTTTGTTTAACAAGGACAGGCTTGCATGACCTAGTCTCTTGTGCCATAGCATTATATCATTATTTAATACATTTAAACAAGTCAGATTATTTTGGGGAAGAGTGGAAATACAAACTTTATAAACATTTTGACATCGCTTCCCCTTCAACACAACATTTCCTGTGTCGTCATTCACAACCAAGCAACGGGTTTTTGAAAACAGTACTAGGTTGTTCTTGTCACACAGTTGGGACACACTTAGCAAATTTTGTTTTAACCCATCAACTAAGTGCACATTATCAATTGAGTGGGAGAGAGTTTTACCAATATTACCTATACCGACAATTGTCCCAGACTTGCCGTTTCCAAATGCTACACTCCCACCATTCAAAGCTGTAAATGAGAGAAAATTTGATCTTTCACTAGTCATGTGCCGTGAACACCCACTATCAACAAACCACAACTGCCTGTTTTCAAGGGTGTTGGTGGGGTTGTTCGTAAGGTTGTTCTCTCTCACTTCAGCCTGCAAAACAAATCACGCGTTAGTTTTGGGAACCCAGATCCACTTGGGTCCCATTCTTTTAGACATGTAAAGCTCATCTTTTCTAATCCAGATTTGTTTCACGTACCTTTCATTCTTTTCATTGGCATGTTTTCTTAAAGGGCAAGTGTATCTATAATGACCCGTTTTATCACAATGAAAGCAAACGATGTTTTCAGGTAATCCCACATACTTCCTATGTATTGGGTAAACGGTTTGTTTGTGCTTGTAACCAAGTCCCTTTTTGTTTCTATTGTGATGAGTGTTTAGCCAATCAAGGGCTTGTGAGGATTTGTTCCAGCGTTTGTTTGTGGCAAGATTAGTTTCCAATTTTTCTATGGTAGCATTCAAGCTCTGCTTTTCATTTAGCAGGGATTCAACTGTTTCTTCCACTTGAGAGAGTTTTTTCTCTACTTGAGTATAATCGCCTTCTTTTAGAAAGAGATCTTCTCTAAGCACGTTAATATTCTCATGTAAACCGAGTTTCTTATTTTTAAGAATTTCATTTTCAAGCTCTAGGTCACGAACTTCTCTTTTTAGATCAGCACAGGTGTTTATCAAATTATATAGAAGTTCTTCTAAAGTGGCTTTGTTAAGACCATGTACCTTGTTCTTGAGATCTGAGAAGCTGATTGTTGAGTCATCATCTGAATCTGAATCACTTTGTGCCATCAGTGCTACGACCTCTGCTTCAGCTTCAGATTCTCCTTCATCCTCAGAGGAATCTCCCCAAGCAGCCAGCATAGCTTTCGAGAATCGCTTGCCCAGATTGTTTACAGGGTGTTTTCGACTCTGTTTTCGAGGATGTTCGGGCATCTGATCTTCTCGAAGTAGAGGACAATTTTTGACTAAGTGATCTGGTTTGCCATATTTGAAACACCCCGTGACCTGTTCTTTGGGGGTGTTTCTGGACTTACTGAAGTCTTTTCTTTTGTTGTTTTCCTTGACCTTTTTGAAGAATTTCTTGAATTTTCTGGACATTAGGGCCATATCTTTATTTTCAAGGTCAGAGTCAGTGTCCTCATGTGCTTTCAAGGCAAGCCCACGAGCCTTCTTTTGCTCCTCTCTTTGTTGTGAGTTCTTTCGGAGTTCATAGGTTTGGAGATTACCAATCAACTCGTCGAAGGTGATCTTGTTCATGTCTTTAGCCTCTTGGATGGCTGTTACTTTGGCCTCCCACGTACGAGGTAGAATTCTGAGGATTTTTCTCACCAACTCTTCAGTGGTGAAAGATTTTCCCAGGGATTTTAACTCGTTCGTGATGTGGGTAAACTGTGTATACATATCCATCACAGTCTCAGGATCACCCATATCAAACAACTCATATTGTCGCATAAGTAGCTCAATTCTAGATTGTTTAACTTGACTCGTACCTTCATGAGCAACTTGCAGGGCGTTCCACATAGCTTGGGCTGATTCACACTCAGAGATGCGAGTGAATTCATCGGGTCCTAGGCCAAAATATAGTAGCTTCTTGGCCTTGGCATTTTTCTCCATTTTCTTATAATCTTCAGCATCAAACTCTTTAGGTTCCTTGAAAACCGTCTTACCATCTTCAAGAACCTTGGTGGGAACAAGGGGCCCGTTCTTGATGAGCATCCATAACTCATAATCTTCTGCCTGAATATAGTTTTCCATCCTATTCTTCCACCAACTATAATGTTGGCCGTTGAAATAGGGTGGACGACTAATGGATTGCCCTTCAAGAATTCCTTGTGGTGTACTCATCTTCAGAATCTCTCAAGGTGTTAGCCTATTGTGAGAGAACCCGCTCTGATACCACTTGTTAAGATCGTGAGTATTCTACCACAAGAGGGGGGGGGTGAATTGTGGTGTCTGATTTTCGCGTTGTGAATGGCAAACACCCTTGTGACTTGTTTGCAGAGGGTGTTCTCAAATATTGCAAATGCGAAAATCACCAAGATAAATGCGGAAAATAAAGCACACACAATTTTTACGTGGAAAACACCTCTAGCCCAACTGAGGTGTGAAAAACCACGACCTACCTCGTGTAAGATTTAACCACTTTCACTATCGGGCTTCAAACGTTACAAATGCAACACACCTTGTTACAACTTGCAACCACGTAACCTTCTTCCCTAAGACAGGTTACACCACGTCCAAATCTCACCAGATTGGACACGTCCAAAAGTCCACACGACTGAGGACCACTCACTCACTTTTCTGATTCAAGATCAGGGTTACAAAACACCTTACTGGGTGCTTCTGTCTTAAGCAGATGTAAGGTACAATGAAGTCCTAGTATGCCAATATCTTGAAAGCTCAACTTTAACACAACTTGTCTCAGTTTTTCTTTTCTCAAGAGTAGCTTGAAAACAATTTTTTCTCACTAGAAAAACCACCTTTTTAATTCTCCCTTTTTGCGTTTGTTATGTAAGTTTCTCGTTTTTTCTCTCTTTCAATGCGAGTAAAATGCTATATTTTTATACAAAAATTCCAACGGTCAAAAACCAAGGAGAAGAGAAGAAATCAGCTAAGTTTTGCAAAGAGAAATTTTTTGCTTAGCTTAAGGAATTCTAACGGCTAAAAGATAGTGTTTCCCAAAATTGTAGGAATTTGATTTTGGAAGATTATCTTTGCCCAAAAATATCCGTGAGAAAATCTTTAGTATGAGTTTTTGAATTAATCACTTTCCAAAGGATAAGAGAGAGATATTTTCGGTTTTGGTAAATATTTTCCAAAATCAGTTTTGCAAATTTTCATCTTGAATTTTCATATCCGAAAATATAAGCAAAGGAAATCTTTTAGTTTTGGCAAATCTCCCAAAACCTATTTTCGCAAATCACCCATAATATTTTCAAGAAATATCCTTTCCAGAAAAATAGCAATCTTGGAGTTTAAAGAAAGTATTCTGGAGATCTTAGCCAACCAAAATGAATTTTCAAAGATAACTGGGTATGGCCACTTCAGTTCAGAAACACCTTAGGCACCCTGTTTGCAGGGTTGTTCGCAACTGGTGTTCTGAAGCACTTAGCGCAAATACCAATTCAAGAGGTGTTTAAAAAGCGTTTTCAATATTGGCATATTAACAAGAGTCTAAATAAATAAAACCTATATACCCAAGACTTCTTGTTTTGAACCAATCATCTTGTCCAAGATTTGTAGAGCTGCTGTGAACACCAAGGCTACCTTGTTTGCTGATGTTGTTCTTTGCATTGCCAGAGTTCAGGAACATGCCTTACAATCAACTGTCGAGATGGCGTTCTTGACTTAATATAGAATCACCAATTAAAACCTGTTTTGAAGACTTGTTCTCACATGTAGCAAACCAGTTAATACAATAAAGATTACAAACACCAGTTAGGCCTGTTTGGAGCAACATTACTTGGACAAATTTTTACACTTGGATTTGTTATCATCAAAACTTAGATATAATAACTCAACAGAAGGGTTTAACCTTGAGCCTCGACCAATGCCCAAAAATAGATAAAGAAAAGGAGGCCATGAGCAATGTCACTTACGCTAGTGCCGTAGGAAGCTTAATGTACGCCATGTTATGTACACGATTAGACATTTGCTTTGCAATTGGTTTGGTAAGTCGTTACCAAAGCAACCCAAGACAAGCTCCTTGGCAAGCTATCAAGAGAATCATGCGCTACCTTCGTGGTACAACCGACTTGGTCCTATGTTATCAAAGCGGGGACCTTAAGTTGATAGGATATTCAGATGCCGATTGGGTGGTAACCTAGATGAGTCCAGGTCAACCTTAGCATATGTGTTTACCTTGGGTGGGGGAGCCATATCATGGTGCAGTAAGAAGCAAAGACTGCATAACTCTATCGACCATGGAGGCAGAATATGTTGGATATAGCCTAGCCACGTAGGAGGCAATGTGGCTTAGGAGTTTCCTCCAAGATCTTAACCTCACTCCTAGAGTTGATGATCCTGTAAAGATGTTATGTGACAACACAACCGCCATCTAGTTCGCTAAAGATCCGAAGTTCCATTGGAAGACTAAGCATATCAAGAGGCGTTATCACTTCATGTGAGATGCCATAAAGACAAAGGAGGTTTCCATCAAGTATATACCTACTAACAAGATGATTGCTGATCCATTAACTAAGCTGATTCCTAGAGATGCTTTCAAAGTACATTCATTGAGTCTAGGGCTTCGCAGAGTTTAGTTTTTGGATAGTATCTTGTTATGTATGATAGATAAGTGCTTCATGTAATGAACGTTTATGAAATAAAGATTGACACTTCTTTTTCTAAATGCTTTGTGATTTATCTGTTAGACACGTTGAAATGTCATAGGCTTCTGATTGCCCTAGTCACAGAAACAATCGTCCTGATGCTTGAGTAGCGGGCAGGATGAGACAAAATCGTATTGGCACTAGGTGTGCAATATTGATTACTCATACTAGAAGTGTATGAGTGAGAAATAGTCGCCTTAGTAAGTCTAAGATGAGATTCGAGGGAGTCGAATATGAGACATGATTTCATATTGAAGTCTTAAAAGCCGAATCTTGAGTGTCAAGGTTAGCATTTAGTATGTTAATCTAGTGGCTCAGGTTAGATTTTTTGGATGAAAATCTAGACTGGCGATTCGCATGGCATATAGAGTGACGATCCCAAGTAAGTGGGAGCTATGTCATGACGCACATCTCATACTGTGTGTTCGTAAAAGACAACCACATATGGAGTGACAATTGACCTTCCTATCTCTTGTCACTGTATGACCCTGTAGGCGATAACCCTTTTTACTTAAAGCTATGATACGAAGTCAAGGCTTGATGTCGCTACTTTAATGTGTTTCCCAAGAACCACGGTGTATACGGTTCAGGGAGAACATGTTAGGAAAGCAATTAAATTAAGATGCAATATCATAAGAGCTTAAGGAAAAGTCTATCCGTCATCACCAATATCAACCCGGACGATTATATTGAGTATATAATCATATGACATATCTTGGCATAAGGGATTAGAAATGCCGCTGGTGATGTTTAGGATGACATGCGGTATCACATTTCGTGAAAGTGTTATGTTAGTTAGACGGTAACTTAATACAACATTGCTTGTTACTTTTCGATTGCACGTCATATTGCTAGTATGAAAAACACTATAAGCTCGCTGTAAACAAAAATTTCCTGCCTAAAATAAATTAAACAAGAAATTGAGTAACAAATTAAGTTTTTGTATTTATATTAAAGAATGTATGGGTACAATCTATGTGTATTTATTACAAGTAAACAAACAAATAATTTCTCTGATTTGATCTCCAATTTGTACTTGACATAGGGTCGACTGACTTGAATCCTGATCAAGTTGATTGATTTGACGTCCTTTGATTGAACTTCAATGAATTTCATCTTGTGAAAGGGCCAAAGAGGCTTGATCGTAATCAATACAAGTTTTCTTTGTTCTTCGATGGTAGACGGCACGTTCTTTGATTGTACTTGTTGTCTTTCTTTAAAGAAACTCTTGAACTCTTGTGAGTTTTTCTAAAACGTCGACCCCTAAATGGGGAGGGAGCTCCCTTTTTATGGAGAAGTCGGAGTTAGGATTTTGCTTCTTATCTCTATTAAAAGAAAAAATTATTTACTTTCTGCATTATTCATGCCACGTGGCACTTTTTAATTGGTTGCAACACATTTCCATTCAATATTTAATTTAATGGGATGCTGTAATTAATTTAACACATGGCGTATTGTAATTAGACAAAATAAAAATATTTAATTTTTCCACATGGCAGATGTTCGTTGGTTGTTTTAAAAAAATTACATTCTACAAATGCCCCCTCGAGATGAGATCGCATACACTACCTTGGCATTTAAGCGTGACTGGCGTCTCGATAAATTTTTTTATTATGAGTAGGTCATGAATCATATTTGGTGCAATTTTGTATGATTCATTCTCCAAAATATTCATTTATCTTGCCCAAAATATGAGGATTTATTAATGAAAGATAATGCATCTTTTCTTAAACTAAAGAGTACATCATGTATATATTTTTTATAACATTGGAGTCCTTTCTCACTCTCCCCTTTCTTTCTCTCTTCGCAACAGCGCCTCGGTAATCTGCAGCACGAATTCTTGAGAGCTTTCGAATAGTAAATTCGAGGAATATTGGGGCATTGAAACAACCACATTCAGCAGTGGCAACACTTCCTTGTCAACAGCCTAAAGAAGCAACACTTGAGAGTAAGTCTGCTTGCCTTTACTTCTCCGTCCGCCGCCTAGTTCTTCTGCCTTTCTTCTTCTTCTTCTTCTTCTTCTTCTTCTTCTTCTTCTTCTTCTT
>JACYFF010031956.1:16545111-16568977 GCA_017589665.1 Selenicereus undatus | reverse complement strand
TTCTTCTTCTTCTTCTTCTTCTTCTTCTTCTTCTTCTTCTTCTTCTTCTTCTTCTTCTTCTTCTTTATTCCCCTTTTTCATTTTCTCTTAAATTTTTGCTGCTCATTCCATGATGCTTGATCAATACCTTGATGCGATATAATCTTCGTGATCTCAAATTTCATATCATGAAATCGATTATGCCTTTTTTTTTGCTTAGATAATATAAACTTGAACCAAAATTTGCATTTTTCTTGCTTGATTGCCTTAATCTCCCCCCCCCCCCTTTTTCATTTGTTTGAAGGCCGTTTTGAAAATTTATACAATATTACTAATTCTTAGTTTCTTGTTGGAATCTATAATAAATTGTTGCGATTAACATTTGAATGTATAACCCTTTTGGTACATCAACGGGTTAACCTTGAATCTTCCTAAGATGGACTTTCGAAAGGCAAAAAATTTCAACAAGGTGAATTTTGACATAATATTAGTTAGCCTTTGAATGTTTAACCCTTTTGGGTACATCAACGACTTCACCTTGAATTCTCCTAAGGCGATCATCCAAAGGTGAAAACTCTCTAGGTGCGAATGTAAATTAGTTATTAGTTAACCTTTGAATGTATAACCCTTCTGGGTTTATCAACGGGTTAACTTTGAATTCTCCTAAAGCGAACTTCCCAAAGGTGAAAATTCTATCACAAGGCGAATTTTGATTTAATATTGGTTAACTTTTGAATGTATAACCCTTTTGGGTGCATCAACGAGCTAACCTTGAATCCTCCTAGGGCAAAGTTCTCAAAGGTGAAAATTCTCCACAACACGAATTTTGATTTAATATCGGTTAACCTTCGAATGTATAAGCCTTTTGAGTATATCAACAGATTAACCTTGGATCCTCCTAAGGCAAACTTCCCAAAGGCGAAAATCCTCCACACGCAAGTTTGACTTGATTATCGATTAACTTTGAATGTTTTAACCCTTTTGGGTATATGAACAGGATAATCTTGAATCCTCCAAAGGCGAAAATCCTCCAAACGTGAATTTGACTTGATTATCGGTTAACCTTTGAATGTCTAACTCTTTTGGGTACATCAGCGGGTTAACCTTGAATCCTCATAAGTTGAACTTCCTCAAAAGGCAAAAATCCTCTAAAAACAAATTTAACTTGATTATCGGTTAACCTTTGAATGTCTAACTCTTTTGGGTACATCAACGGATTAACCTTGAATCCTCCTAAGTTGAAAATCCTTCAAAGGCGAAAATCCTCCAAAGACGAATTTGACTTGATTATCGGTAAACCTTTGAATATCTAACCATTTTGGGTATATCAATGGTTACCTTGAATCCTCATAAGGAGATTTGCATCGCCTAGGTGGCCAACTTGAAGAAGGTTATACTACACATGTCAAGCAACTATGCAACCTTTTTTTTTTCCCTTCATGCTTCTGCAAGTTTGTCGTTTGAAATGTTGTATGCTTAAAGCTTTGGGCTAAATTGATCATTTTCTCTATGACTTGCCACAAGCAATACGAAAGGCTTTGTTTTTTTTGAATAGGTCCACCTTGAGTGACTTTCCCTATTTTTCTCAGCATTGGATGGCTTGCCCGTGCGAGTCCATCTTGGGTGATTTTTCCTATTATAGAGATGGAGGTCACGTTGTTGTCGTCACCAACTTAAAGGAGGGGAGCGTACATCGACAACATGAAGAATGAGGTTATGGCGGTGTTTCTACCAACTTGGGGGAGGAGCCCTGCATTGCCAACATGAACGAGGAGGTTATAGTACCGTCGCTACCAACTTGAAGGAAGAGGCATGCGTTGTTGTTGATGCTAACTCAAAAGAGGAGGTGGACAACTTGAACAAGAAGGCTCCAACACTATTATCACCAACTTAGAGGAAGAGGCATATGTCAGTATTGCCCCCAATTTAAAGGAGTGTTAATAGTCTACAACTTAAACAATGCAAGAGCTGACTTAGCGCCTTTGAGGGTCACAAGCTTTAATGACTTGAGAGTCTACCACTTTAATGACAATCTAAGGTCTACTTAGATGACACAAATGTTTGCTCAATAACTTGAGAGTCAGCAACTTCGATGATTTGGAGGTCTTGAACTTCGAAGAGTTAGGATTTTCTTAACCTTCAAAGATCTAGGAGTCTCAAACTTTTGATAACTTCATAGTTTGAAACTTTGATGACTTCAGAGTCTTTATCTTTGAGGACTTAGGAGTCTTAATTTGGAGTCTTTACTTTCGATGACTTTGGCATCTTAAACTTTCAAGACTTAGGAGCCTTTATCTTCGATGATTTGGAGTCTTTCATTTTGATGACTTGAGAGTCCTGAACTTGGGAGACTTAGTTCTCTTTAATTTCGGTGACTGAAGAGTTTTTGTCTTCGATGACTTGTGAGTCTTGAACTTGAGAGACTTAAGAGTCTTTAATGTTGATGACTTGAGAGTCTTGATTTTGATGGCTTTTGATTTTGATGACTTGAGGGTCTTTATCTTTGATGACTTGTGAGTTGTTGAGGTCACTTCAAAGTTTGTAATTTTGTTGACCTGACAGTCTTTAAGAGACTTGGAAGTCCTTAATTTGGATGGCTTGAACGTCCTACATGGTGACTTAATAGTCTGTGCTGACTTGAGAATTTAGAAGCTTAGACTTAGAAGTCTTAAGGATGACTTGAGAGTAAAAATTATTTTGCGACTTGGGAGTATATAAGAGTCAAAATTGTTTTCCAACTTGAAAGTCTTCATCCTAAATGCTAATTTTGGGTTGCTCCTCTTACAAAGCATTTTGCAATACAATCTTAATAGACGAACAATCAGATTCTTTGGTGTCTTCTTTGTCTAATATGATCTTTTCTTCCTTTATAAGTTGCAGGACTTGTCCCCTAAATGCCTTGCACTTCTCTATGGGATGACTGATTATCCTGTGATACTTGCAATATTTGGGATCATTAGTTCTTCCAATTTCTTCAGGATGCCTTAACTATAGGAGTTCTACAAGCCCTTTCTCGAGAAGTTTGTGAAGAATTTTTGGCGCATTAGACCCAAAATAAGGACACTCATTCTCTTCAGAGCCTCTAAGTATGGAACCTTTACTTCTTGGCAATGTCACTGATTCACCATTATCAAGTCGTCTTCCATAGTAGGCAATTGTAAGTTCTATATAATGAGCTCGTGTTGCTAATTCTTAGAAAGTCTTGGGCTTGTTCACATGCGAAGTGTATAAGATATTCCACTCCATTCCTTGAGTACACATCTCAACAGCAGAAGATTCAGGTAAGTGATCCTGGCACTTTAAAGAGAGGGCAAGCCAACGATTAACATATTCCATGACTGGCTCGTCATCCCATTGCTTAGTGTTAGTTAACTCGTGATAACTACACAAATTGTGCTATAGAACCGACTCATGAACTCACTTTCCATTTGCCCCCAACTATTAATGGACTCAAAGGCTAGGTCTGTATGCCAGTCAAATACAATTCCTTTAAAGGATCATACGAATTGTTTCAGCAATTGATTTCTTTAGATGCGAGCGTTACTACAGGTTTCAATGAAGTGAGCGATGTGTTGTTCGGGGTTATTCTTCCCATCAAATTGTTGGAACTTAGGTGGTTGATATCCATGACGCATACTAAGTGCATTGATCCTCTTTGTATAAGGTTTCTTATACAAGTGAGTTTTATGACAATCCCCTCCCAGATGAGCCTTCACCGCATCAGCAATCAAGTTTTGAATTTGCTCAACGGACAATGAGTTTAAGGTTGAATTATTTTTCAATTTGCGTTCATCATTAGACTCCTTGCTGTGATTGGACTCTTTGTTAGAATCTTCACCGCTTCAGCCTCTCTTTGAGACTTTAGATGATGGCGTCCCTAGCTTCTTTTTCAAATCAGCAATATGCTTATTTTGAAGCTTGATTTGAGCATCCTTCTCTTCGCTTTCCTTGGAGAGTCCTTCCAGAGTTGCCTTTATGTTTGCCATTTCTTCCTCCAAGTTGATAGCCTCTATGACCGTGATGGCATGACGACAATCTCAGCGGATTCGGCTTCAACATTTGAGAAAGTGAATCCCTTGGAGTTGCTGGGGAAGAATCATTACTGCCAGGGTCATCTTCCTCCTTACCAAAGGGTTGGAAGACAGAATTGGTGTAGGGTTGGAATTCATCCAGTCTACAAGGTGGAGTCTTCCTCACATTGAAGACAGTAAAAGGTTTCAGCTTCAAATTAGGGAGAAAAGTAGTTTGATTGACTCCATGAACAAGCAAGTTGGAGCAAAATTTTTGAATTTTTCGTGACTGCAAAGTTGGAGCTACAACTTATTATTTTGCGGTGATGGATCCAGCAACGTTGGTCATGCTCTTAGTCATCACTCCTATGCTTTAATTGCCAAATACAATACTAGCCTTTGTAGATCTTTTATATGTAGATCTGATGGCTTCTTTCTTCGAAAATTAAAGGATGGTGTTTTCGGGGAGCCATGTCTTCTTTGAAGAAATGTAGAACTTGTTTGCTCGGAGAATGGGATGAGAGGCTGAGAGATCTCCCCAGGCGTGCCAAAATTTGTAAACACAAATTTCGCACATAGAAATAAACTAGGCAAGAAATTGAGTAACAAATTGAATTTTTGTATTTATATTAAAAAATGTATGGGTATAATCTCTGTGTATTTGTTACAAGTAAATAAATAAATAATTCCTCTTATTCGATCTCCAATTTGTTATTGAAAGAGCATCGGTTGACTTGAATCTCGATCAAGTTGATTGATTTGACTTCCTTTGAATGAACTTCAATGAATTTAATCTTGAGAGAGGGCCTAAGAGGCTTGATCTCAATCAATACATGTTTTCTTTGATCTTTGATGGTAGATGGCACGTGCTTTGATTGTGCTTGTTGTCTTTCTTTAGAGAAATTCTTGAACTCTTGTGAGTTCTTCTAAAACGCCGACCTTTGAATGAGGGGGTGGCTACCTTTTTATAGAGAAGTCGAAATTAGAGTTTTCCTTCTTATCTCTATTAAAAGAAATAATTATTTATTTTCTGCATCATTCATGCCACATGGCACTTTTTAATTGGCCGCAACACATTTCCATCGAATATTTAATTTAATGGAACGTCGTAATTAATTTAACACGCGGTGTGTCGTAATTGGGCAAAATAAAGATCTTTAATTTTTTTACATGGCAAATGTTCACTGGTTTTTTAAAAAAATTGACATTCTACACTCGCATTCATTTGCTTTGCCTCCTTTCATATGCATAATTGACCTTGTAACTAGCTAGACTTGCTAATGAAGCTCTTATTAGTGTTCTCTCCTATTTTTAAAAAAATATTGTATGTTATGGATTATAAATAGTTTCTCTTTTATGTGAAGTAACATTATCAATTTTCTATCCATTACTTGAATAACAGGGCTCATACACTCGACGTACTTGTTTACCATCTTAGGTGAATGCAATAATAGCTCTGCAAGCATTATATTTACTCCTTGTGTCATTCATGTCGCACCTGAAGAGGTATGTAATGGCTCCTTCGCTCACTATTTTATGACAAAAGCTTGGCACATGTTTAGTCGTTGAAAGAAGCTTTTAGTATTTTCTAAAATTTATATTATTTACGCCCAACCCATATAGCACCAACAATTATAGTAAAATAATAACAACAACAACAACAACAACAACAACAACACCACCACCACCACCACCAACATCAACTTTAGTAAATCAGATATAAATGTGACATGCGTATCAATAAATCGCAAACAGTTTGGAAACAACTTTAATTCTCGAAGTACACAATGGGAAAAGTGGACGAAATACAATACGCCATACACTTCATGCTTTGAGGTGGATGTTACTTAAGTTAACTAGTAAAGTTTTTGAAAATTCCTGTTAGGTACCTAAGCTCAAGTCCAACCAAAATTGACGCTTATGCCTCCCTTTACACGCACTCCAAAGAATAAAATTCATGTTTTAAGCATTATAAGCTTCATTCTGGGTACTTCTAGCCAGTGTGTAAAGTATTTTATTTTTTTCTTTTATAATTAGAATGACTCTATGGAAGGGGAACTTAAGATATACTTAATTTATAAAGTTTGATGGCTATTGTCTACTTTTTGTATAGTTTTGGGGAAAAAAAATCCAACGACTATCATTTCAACTTTAGAATCTAGTGAATATAAGCAAATTCTTTTAATAAACTATCATGCAGTAATAGGATACATCTATTCACCTCCCTTTCAACTCACTGCCATCAAAAGTTGCACTCTATGGAGGCTTTAGGGTCCTTTCTCTAGCATGCTATTTATAAGAACCAACATGTCTAATGTGGTGGTGCCTTGAGGATGCATGGGATGATTGGGGTAAACCCTCCACTCATAGGTATGCAGCCACTTCTAAGTTTTAACCTAGTGTTCTAACAAATTGTAGATAGATAGATAGATATATATGGAAAGTCAAGTGTGCTAATTATAATTTTTTTTTCTTATATTTTATTTTGAACCTAGATGCACAAATCAGCACCTAATCATTAGATTTTTTTTAATGAAACAGTACATTGTACTATGGTGAATACAAATGTTATCGTCCAAGAGCTAATATATCAAGAAGAGTTCAAGGGTCATGCAGTATGGTCGTGCAGTTTGACAAGTGAGGAGACATCTGTCATTTCTAAGTGTATGATCAATAAAAAATCTTGGATCAATGCTTAAGGGAGTTCTTTGGGGGGGGGCGTTCTATAAATCTTACTTATTTATTGTATTTTGCTCTATTCATTCAGTCATGTACTAGTAATATACAATATTCTGTCTACAATAGAGCTAATTTCTGTTTGTACATATACTCTAAAATAGGAAAATTATATTTGTATATTAAAATCCATTTACTAGCGATTCACTCCCTTCTATCAATCATGTAAGTTGAAACTGAATAGCTATGCAGACGTTGTTCATAATATGAAGTGATCAAATAGTACTTCCAATTAATTATGATAAACGCAAATCTTATTTAACTCAAGTCTAAATAAAAATAGGAGATCCCCCCCCCTCCCTAAAAAAAAGAAGGAATTGTATTTTTCTTTTTATTAGTGATTGATCAGGATTTTATGAATATGAAGATTCTGCTCAATCACTTGCTTAAAAAAAAGGAAATCTACTAGTTACTAAAAAAAAACCACACCCCGAGCTATCCAATTTTTAAACCCCTTACACCCAGCAATCTGAACAACACTTGAAATTAAGATTAGCTCTAATTAAACAAAAAGAAATGAAGATCAGCTACAACCAACGGCCTATTCCTAGGAACTACTCTTCAGCTCATGGGTTTTTCTCAAATTTTCAAAATCATTAAAACAGGAAAAAAAAACTAAGGCAAGAAAAAAGAACTTCAACTAATGTGTAATTTGTCATATTAGACTCCTTCTCCCAAAAATGGTTCTAGAATAACCACTTGCCCAATTTATATCCATTTGCCCAAAATTGATTAGGAAAAATTACATAAAAATGTTGCTCTTAAAGTTGCACATCCCAGAGGTGTTGGTTTTGCACTTAAGCATCTTTGTATAAGGACAAGGCTAACACTAGTGTAACTTGTGTCTAAGTTGTCTATGTGAGATGACGAAGTTTTCCTTCCATATATGCTAAACGGAATGTGCATGGAAAAATTGAATTGCAATTTGACTTCAATTAATTGAAGAAAAAGAAGAGGGGCGTCGGGCGATTGGAGGAGATGAGGGTGAGCGAGGGAAGGTTGGAAGAAGATGATGGTGCAGACGTTGCCGGGAAGTCTGCTGAGCGTGGTTGATGTGGTTGAGTGGGCAAAATTGTGGTTGTTGTGGTGATGTTGATGTTACTAGCATCGAATGATGCAAAATGTTATCCTTGGTTTGTCTATAAGTGGTTAGGGAGTTAGGGCTTGTATGTATGTGTGGGTATGCTTATCTGTCAAGGGTTAAGGTTGATGTAATTATGCATGTGTGCAATATAGTGTAATTTATACGTGGGTGGGAGGTTAAGGCATGACTCAGAATGGGTGGGTTGATGAAGGAAGATGGGTTGCAGTGATCATCTATTGTAGCTCAGTTGTGGGGGTTGTGTGACAGTCAATAGTTGTCATCCTATTTTTATGCGTGGTTCTAACCTAGGATGACTGCTGATGTCTTCATGGGACATTTTTAGACTGATGCATGTTGCATTTGTTATCTCACTTCAGTGAATGATGTTATCCTTGGATGAATACTTGTGTAAGTGGAAGTAAATGTATTTTTGTGAGTTATTGGTTTTCTATATTATTGAAGTAGAGTTTTGGCGGGTGAGGATAATGTAAATTTTGCATGATGCTTTTGTAGTTGTAAGGGATCGCGAGTCGCAGGAAGGGTGACAGACTTCATCCAGGAAAAAGTCAAAGAGGGTGTGTGGGGAGGAGGTGCAAGACAAGAAGGGTGACAGGCGGCGGGAAGCAAGGGAGAAGAGGAAGAGGTCAGAGGGGTCGAGCAGGTGCAAGTCATTGGGAAAGGATGTCGTGGAACCTGGATGGCAGGGGGATGACGTAGGCTGCATGCCACGAAAAGTGCGATGAGGGCCAAACGCCGTTGAGAGCCAGTTAAGGAAGATGAGGGCTACGGGGAAAGTCAGACTTCAGTTAAGTCATATGTGGAAGGAAGGAGATGGGAAACATTAGGCAGTGATAAGGAGAATGAGTCAAAGTGGAAGGCATTAGAATATGAGGAAGAATCATCTGAGGAAGGGGAGCAAATAGATGGTAGAAAATACGGTCGTACTAAGAAAGAGGTCACTCACTGTGTGCATGGAATGGAAAGAGTGGCGAGGGTGGGGTTTAATGTAGATGATGCTGATGTCATCCTAAGGTCTTGGTGCACCCTGGACAAAGCTTGGTCAGACTGAATACGACTTTAGATGATTTCCACAAGGATGTGGTAAGGGGTACTGTGTATAGGGCTACTTTGGAGTATGGTGGGATGGAGATGGACCGGCACTTGACCCTTGCGCTTGTGAAATATTGGGTGCCTTGATGGAAGGCTTTTATATTAGCAGGGCGTCGTGTTCCATTCAGTTTGTTTCATGTGGCACTAATGACTGGATTGCATGCACTGGTGACGAGAGTTGAGTTGGATAGGGCCGAGGTCTCGACAGAGATGGGGAGGTTGGTGAGGCAGCGAATATATGAGTCGGAGCGTGAGTGGTTGGCGGCAAAGGTGGTTGCTAGGCCTAGGAAGAAGGCGCGATACTTCTGTAAGTATGTAAATTGTATGGCAAGCCTCGCCCAGGAGTTCAATGAGGAGAATCAAGTTGGCATTTTCTTAAGGTTGTACTCATGGTTGGTATTGAGCGATGTGCTTTTTCCATGGTCGCCGTATGGAGCTAACTGGCACAAGTTGGGGTACACAAATGTACCGGAGACGTTGTGGCAGTGTGCGTGGGTAGAGGCAGTGTGGAGGGATGTCGTCCAGACCGTCAAGGACACGCAGAGGAAGCTTGGTAGTGGTTTGTTATCAGAGATTCAGTTGAATGGGTTCTGTGTCCTCATGCAGGTATTTCTGGACTTGCAAAATGTATTACGTTCGTGGACATGTCAGTGGTTTTTATTGGTGACATTGGTTTTAATCGCTGATGTAATGTTAAATTTTTGTGTTCGTGATGTAGGTATGGTTCTATGAACACATGACATTGTTTGATGCGCAGAACCATAAATGATATCTGAGGATTGCTAGTTGGAAAAAAATAGATCACGATGACCGATATGATGCGAAGGCTCTACTGGCAGGCCTAACAGAGGAGCAAGTGTGACGGGTAGCTATGTCTTCCTGATGTTGGATTTAGTAATGAGGTGGTGTGCACAATGATGTAATTACAATATCTTCTCTATTATTGCAGATTGTCCAGGTATTGCATCCTCGGGCGAGTGAGGTAGGTGAGGATATTGTTAGAGATTACATGACAACACCCGCGTTCTTCCATTACTTGGAGGATGGCAAGGTGAGATGCGGTTCAAAAATGTTAACCATGTTACAAATTGGTATGTTGTGCCGTGACTATCATATCCATCTCAACTTATCGATATCTGAAGTTGATGTCTATTGGCGTCAGGGACTGCTAAGTGCGGAACAGTAGATTAATCATGTAAGGTAGGAGGCAGCGAGATGGAGACAAAAGGCAAAGGAGTTGGAGTTGAGGCTACAAGAGGGTCAGAATGGGTAGGGTGCTCATGCAGGGAATCCGATAGGGGTTCCAAGTGAAGGCCCTAGCCCAATCACTGTGGAGGGACATGAGATGTCCCATAATGTAAAGGAGGAGATGGACACATAGTCATAGAGGATGCAAGTGCACCCGGATACAGCCAATGCAGTTACCGATGATGAGGAGCATAACAAGGGGGGCCTGCATAGCGTGTTGTGGGAGAGTAAGGGGGCCATGATGGTGATGGTCATTTCTTAGTGCGTGACATATGGTTGGATGTGCAGTTGGACAAGGCACATATGATGAGCAAGGATGTGAGTATGGAGTTTCCCTCCCCTTCCCCGCAGCTGGACATTGTAGGGTACTAAGTGCATACAACATCAGACAATGGTTCCCTGAGCAACCCCGCAGTGGAAGGAGAGGATAATGCGGAGGGGGGATATTAGTCAAGGAGTCGTCAGAGGAACAGGAGGACAATGATGTTGCTAAGGAGGGCTTCGTTATTCAGCTGCTAATTAGGGGGACGTATCTGGTATGAATGTGGAAGGGGAGGGGCATTATTCTGAGTAATGTATGGAGAAGGCTTGCATTGCTCACAATGATCTGCATATGCTGCAACCTTGCATCAGACCCACTGTCCCCATGAGGTAGGAGGCAGTGAAGAGAACCTCCACAGTAGGGGCACGCTTGAAGAGTTGTCCCAAGATACGCAAGTCGACTGCAGTGCGAGGTACTTGTACATAAACCCAATGAGGCGATGTCGTGGTGGGCTAAGCCTACAGTCGGTGACATTGTAGCACACTTGTGGTGCATAAGTACACGATCGACGGATGAGAAGAAGAGGAAAGCATAACTATTGTCCCCGTAGCCAATTGGGTTAACAACTGATAGTGGGGGTCGGAGGACAGTTGTATCGTCAGAAGCAGTGGCCAAGATTAACTTGTTGGCATTGTGACTGATTTGTTGTTGTCTTTTACATAGGTGCATGTTATAAGTGAAGTAATGACTAATGTTATGTTATATATTGTTGCAGCAGGAATGCATGCACAAGGTTATGGCTGATGATGTTGATGTTGAGCGGTTGTCTGCATTTGGGGAGGACCACAACCGTTGTTGTCGCAAGAGCTAAGAGATGGTCAATTAGGATCTTTGGTATGGATGACACTTATGTTGACTTCCAAACTTGCTGGTACCTTTCATGTGTGGCCTGTGAAGATGATATTATATAGCATGGTCCTGCTGATGTTTGGATGTTGTGTGCATGTTGAAGTATGTGAGGGCATATGTGACGATCCCATTATCGGTTGAGGAGGTTGACTTGCAAGCACAGGTGCACCGAACCTACAAGACATTCAAACCACCTAGGGCTTGGTAAGTGTGTCGAAGAGAATGGTGATTGCGTAAATTTGTAGTATATGTGTTGTTCGATGACTGTTAGTGTAATTGTGGAACACTATTTCAGGGCCGTGAAATTGTCGTAGGCTCGTTCCCCCAATGCTTTGGTGGATATGTTGAAGGGCTTGATTTTTGTTGTCCCGAAGAAGGGAGACAGGGACAACATAAGCAAGTGTTGCACTGGGGCAGTCTCCATCATGTATTTCGACATGACACTAAAATACATGTCGCCAAAAGTTCCTAACACTGTGTTGGTTGTCCATCTTCCTCAAGTACTATGACAAGGTAAGTTAATTGAAGTTCATGCTTAGGGATGTCATTGTCGTTGTATGACACAATCGATTCATGGTAGGCAGTGAATGTTGTAGGAACTTTTCTGGAAGATGGACGTTGTGCCAAAGTAGATATGGGACGTTGTGCTCAAAGGTTCGAACCCGCCCATTCGCTACGTAAGTCACTATTTCTGTCCTCCTGCACCCATTCTTACGTTGTTTCACGTAACCTTTCCCCTCGTAATATGGCATTCATGTAGCTATTCGTGCCCTTACTTGATTTGGTTCTCGATCATTGGTTGTTGTTTGTCGGGGACTTGCATGAAAAGAAGTACCATGTGCACGATCCCTTGTCGGCGGTTCAGCGAGGAAAGGGGGCCAGAAAGTACCTTGTTGGTAAAGTGGTAAGAGAAAGAGTTGTCTCCGCCTATGATTCACAGTTTGCAATGCGGTTTGTGTTTGCAATGTCAATTATGTGTTAACCACACTGCAGAAGGAGGCAATGGGACGGGCATTCATGCAGTTGTCAAACTTCCACGATGTGCTTTCATGGGAAGTTGACTACCCTGCCTACCCTCAACAGGAAAAGTAAGTTCCTTGCAATCTCATTTTCAGTATGAGCTACTTGTTAAAGTATGTTCCCATTATTGACATGAACGATTGTATGTGGTAGTGGGTACGACAGTGGAGTTTTCGTGATGATGTTCATGGACTTGTTATCGCTAAAGGGTAAAGGAATCTTCTTCAAGCAACGGGACGTCAGGCTTGTCCGTGAGAAGCTATTGGTGTCCCTCCTCAATGGTGAAGTTTGTTATTTTCCTCCCCTCCCCCCAGTTTGGTAACATCGTCGTGATGGTCGTGTCAGTCAGGCCTAGTTGCAGTTGTACGATTTTAGATGGATGGACAGATTCTTTATTAGTCGTCAGTTGATTGTTATGATTGTAAATAACTCACTCAAGTTAATTGTGGGTTCCACCACATCTGGGTCGATTATTGTTAGGATCCTTAGAACGGTGTTATGGTATCCCAAGTTATTATGTTGTGCGAAATGGGGTAACGATATCCCCATTAGGGGATCCACACATAGTACTTATTCCCAACATTGGGGATACAGTGAAACTGGCTTCTCTCATCTCCATCGTGGGTTAGAACAGGGGACATCCAGGGATGTCCCCAACACCTTATTCTGTGTGGTGCATTTCACCAATGGTAGTACTTCATGCACAGTTCCACATACTGAGCATAGTGCACAAAGAAGATGCGGGTGTCATTAAGGGAAGTTTCCGGAAGTATAATATGTACAATAAAAAATCTACAATACGTTTGTCCAAGTGCTACACACTCTGGGTGACATAAAAACAAACCAAATTAATGCAACCATCAACCCCACATATTCCAAGTTCGCATACCTCTGGTATGTAATTGAGACTATGTGGAATGGCCCTAGTACATGTACCAGGAAGGCACCCCAGTTGTGCACATTATATGGACACTCCGGGTGACGCAAAAAAACAAACTAAATTAACCCAACCATGTACCCCACATAATCTAAGTTCGCATACCTTTGGTACATAACTGAGATTATGTGGAATGGCCCTATTACATGTACAATAAAGGCACCCCACGTGTGCACATTATAAGGACATTCGGCCCCAAAAAGTCATCCCATATGTGCGTTATGAGTGAAATTACCCTAGGGACATCAGCATTCCTGGACAATTGCATAGAACATATAGTATGTCACCAATAAAGCCACACCTTCACGTGTTGCTGAACACCACATTCCCATACATGCGTCCTCTGTTCTACTGCTTTGGCTTCGGCTTTACGAAGTGTCGCTGTGATTGACAAAAGGGTGGCACTCAATTTCCTGATTTCAGCTTCAAGTTCCAGTACAAAAACCTTCTCCACTCTAGTGAGCCCGACATCAATCTAGATAAAGTGCATGCAAATCCTTTACAAAAAATTGGGTCGGATCAACGCTTGCGAACCTTTACACTGTAATCCATACACACACTCTCTATAAAAAAAGGTACAACTACTATTATGAGTTCGGAGGCTGTTAACATTACCTTGCGGCAACCTGTATGCCTTCGGAATCTATCCCCCACTGCAGGTACAATGTCCAAGGGCACCCGACATTCACACAAAATCTCATCCCCATCGACTTCGTTATCGGTAGTTGGCACCAATTGCAGTTGCTGATTTCCTAGGTTAGAATTATTGTGGACAACATTCATTGCTGGAAGTAAGGTGACCGGACCCCTTCTCACTCAACATTAGACCAGTGATCGTTCTAATTATGCGTATCTCCAAAATCTGAGATCCAAATAACATATTATATACACATCAACTCGTATATGTTGCTGTCCTAAGGTTGGGAACAGCAATTATGTTGAGTTATTATATTTAAGTTTTGATGATAACAAACCCAAGTGTAAAAATGTGTCCAAGTAATGTTCCTCCAAACACGATCTCCAAACAGGCCTAACTGGTGTTTATAATCTTTATTGTATTAACTGGTTTGCTACATGTGATAACAAGTCTTTAAAACAGGTTTCACTTGGTGATTCTACATTAAGTCAAGAACGTCATCTCAACAGTTGATTGTAAGGCATGTTCCTGAACTCTAGCAATGCAAAGAACAACCCCAGCAAACAAGGTGGCCTTGGTGTTCACAGCAGCTCTACAAATCTTGGACAAGATGACTGATTCAAAACAAGAAGTCTTGGGTATATAGGTCTCATTTATTTAGACTCTTGTAAATATGCCAATATTGAAAATGGTTTTTAAACATCTCTTCAATCGGTAATTGCGCTAAGTGCTTCAGAACACCAGTTGCGAACAACCCTACAAACAGGGTGCCTAGGGTGTTTCTAAACTGAAGTGGCCATACCCGGTTATCTCTGAAAATTCATTTCGGTTGGCCAAGATCTCCATAATACTTTCCTTAAACTCCGAGATTGCTATTTTTCTGGAAAGGATATTTCTTCAAAATATTATGGGAGATTTGCGAAAATAGGTTTTTGGAAATTTGCCAAAACAAAAAGATTTCCTTTGCCATATTTTCGGATAAGATAAAATTTCCAAAGCTGAAGATTTCTGGTTGCTTTTTGAATCTTCTTCACGGCTATGGGAAGATAAGGGTTATCTCTTAAGATAACAAATCCCTTATACATTGGGAAAAACTTGTCACTAGCCATTGGGGAGTATTCTTTTCGAAAAGATCATTTTCCATACTTAGCTGATTCTCTTGATTTGACCGTTGGAATTTTTTTGTTTAAATATAGCATTTTACTCCCATTGAAACACAGACAGTGAGAATAGCAAGAGAAGAAAGCAAGAGAAAATCTAGAAACACAACACACGCAAAAAGCAAAATTCCAAAAGTGGCTTTTCTAGTGGAAAGAATTTTCGAGCTACACTTGAGAAAAGAAAAACCGATACAAGTTGTGTTTAAACCAAGCTTTCAATATATTGGCATACTAGGACTTCATTGTACGTTACATCTGCTTAAGACAGAAGCACCCAGTAAGGTGTTTTGTAAACCTGATCTTGAATCAAAAAAGTGAGTGAGTGGTCCTCAGTCGTGTGGACTTTGGACGGGTCCAATCTGGTGAGATTTGGACGTGGTGTAATCTGCCTTAGAGAAGGAGGTTACGTGGTTGCAAGTTGTAACAAGGTATGTTACATTTGCAACGAGTTAAGCCCGGTTTAGTGAAGTGGTTAAATCCTACACGAGGTAGGTCGTGGTTTTTCACACCTCAGTTGGGCTAGAGGTGTTTTCCACGTAAAAATTGTGTGTGCTTTATTTTCCGCATTTATCTTGGTGATTTTCGCATTTGCAATATTTGAGAACACCCTCTGCAAACAAGTCACAAGGGTGTTTGTTATTTACGACGTGAAAATCAGACACCACAATTCACCCCCCCTCTTGTGGTAGAATACTCACGATCTTAACAAGTGGTACCAGAGCAGGTTCTCTCACAAAAGGCTAATACCTTGAGAGATTCTGAAGATGAGTACACCACAAGGAATTCTTGAAGGGCAGTCCATTACTCGTCCACCCTATTTCAACGGCCAACATTATAGTTGGTGAAAGAATAGGATGGAAAACTATATTCAGGCAGAAGATTATGAGTTATGGATGCTCATCAAGAACGGGCCCCTTGTTCCCACCAAGGTGCTTGAAGATGGCATGACGGTTTCCAAGGAACCTAAAGAGTTTGATGCTGAAGATTATAAGAAAATGGAGAAAAATGCCAAGGCCAAGAAGCTACTATATTTTGGCCTAGGACCCGATGAATACACTCGCATCTCTGAGTGTGAATCCGCCCAAGCTATCTGGAACGCCCTGCAAGTTGCTCATGAAGGTACGAGTCAAGTTAAACAATCTAGAATTGAGCTACTTATGCGACAGTATGAGTTGTTTGATATGGGTGATCGTGAGACTGTGATGGATATGTATACGCGGTTTTCCCACATCACGAACGAGTTAAAATCCCTCGGAAAGTCTTTCACCACTGAAGAGTTGGTGAGGAAAATCCTCAGAATTCTACCTCGTACGTGGGAGGCCAAAGTAACAGCCATCCAAGAGGCTAAAGACATGAACAAGATTACCCTCGACGAATTGATTGGTAATCTCCAAACCTATGAACTCCGAAAGAACTCACAACAAAAAGAGGAGCAAAAGAAGGATCGTGGGCTTGCCTTGAAAGCACATGAGGACACTGACTCTGACCTTGAAAATGAAGATATGGCCCTAATGACCAGAAAATTCAAGAAATTCTTCAAAAAGGTCAAGGAAAACAACAAAAGAAAAGATGTTAGTAAGTCCAGAAACACCCCCAAAGAACAGCTCACAGGATGTTTCAAGTGCGGCAAACCAGATCACTTAGTCAAAAATTGTCCTCTGCTTCGAGAAGATCAGATGCCTGAACATCCTTGAAAACAGGGTCAAAAACACCCTGTAAACAATCTGGGCAAGCGATTCTCGAAAGCTATGCTGGCTGCTTGGGGAGATTCCTCTGAGGATGAAGGAGAATCTGAAGCTGAAGAAGGGGTCGTAGCACTGATGGCACAAAGTGATTCAGATTCAGATGATGAATCAACAATCAGCTTCTCAGATCTCAAGAACAAGGTACATGGTCTTAACAAAGCTACTTTAGAAGAACTTCTATATAATTTGATAGACACATGTGTTGATCTAAAAAGAGAAGTTCGTGACCTAGAGCTTGAAAATGAAATTCTTAAAAATGAAAAACTCGGTTTACATGAGAGTATTAACGTGCTTAGAGAAGATCTCTTTCTAAAAGAAGGCAATTACACTCAAGTAGAGGAAAAACTCTCTAAAGTGGAAGGAACAGTTGAATCCCTGCTAAATGAAAAGCAGAGCTTGAATGCCACCATAGAAAAATTGGAAACTGATCTTGCCACAAACAACCGCTGGAACAAATCCTCACAAACCCTTGATTGGTTAAACACTCACCACAATCGAAACAAAAAGGGACTTGGATATAAACCTAAACGGACCGTTTACCCAATATATAGGAAGTATGTGGGATTACCTGAAAACATCGTTTGCTTTCATTATGGTAAAACGGGTCATTATAGATACACTTGCCCTTTAAGAAAACATGCCAATGAAAAGAATGAAAGGTATGTGAAACAAATCTGGATTAGAAAAGATGATCTTTACATGTCTAAAAGAATGAGACCTAAGTGGATCTGGGTTCCCAAAACTAACCTGTGATTTGTTTTGCAAGTTGAAGTGAGAGAGAACAACCTTATGAACAACCCCACCAACACCCTTGAAAACAGGCAGTTGTGGTTTGTTGATAGTGGGTGTTCACGGCACATGACTGGTGAAAGATCAAATTTTCTCTCACTTATAGCTTTGAATGGTGGGAGTGTAGCATTTGAAAACGGCAAGTCTGTGACAATTGTCGGTATAGGTAATATTGGTAAAACTCTCTCCCACTCAATTGATAATGTGCACTTAGTTGATGGGTTAAAGCACAATTTGCTAAGTGTGTCCCAACTGTGTGACAAGAACAACCTAGTACTATTTTCAAAAACACGTTGCTTGGTTGTAAATGACGACACAGGAGATTTTGTGTTGGGGGGGAAGCGATGTCAAAATGTTTATAAAGTTTGTATTTCCACTCTTCCCCAAAACAATCTGACTTGTTTAAATGCATTAAATGATGATATAATGTTATGGCACAAGAGACTAGGTCATGCAAGTCTGTCCTTGTTAAACAAACTTGTTTCCAAAGATTTGGTTGTTGGACTACCTTCCATCAAGTATAATGATGACAAGGTATGTGAAGCTTGTGCAAAAGGAAAACAAGTCAGATCTTCTTTAAAATCTAAAAAGTGTGTAAGCACTACCCGACCTCTTGAGTTATTGCACATTGATCTATGTGATCCTATGAGGATATCAAGTAGAGGTGCAAAGAGGTATGTGCTTGTCATAGTGGATGATTACTCTCGATTTACTTGGACCATGTTCTTGGCATCCAAGGATGAAACTTTTGAGAATTTCATTGCCCTTCTCAAAAAGATTGAAAAGAGAGTAGGACACTCATCGGTTAGCTTAAGGTCTGATCATCGTACTGAATTTGAAAATGCAACTTTTACAAAATTTTGTAATGAACATGGTGTTGATCAAAACTTCTCAGCCCCGAGAACACCCCAGCAGAATGGGGTGGTTGAACGAAAAAATTGTACCCTAGAAGACATGACTAGAACAATGCTTATTGCTAGTGGTCTTCCTAAGAACCTTTGGGCAGAAGCTTTGAACACATCATGTTATATTATAAATAGATGCATGATTAGACCCATTTTGAACAAAACTCCTTATGAACTTCTTAAAGGCAGAAAACCCAACATTATGCATCTAAGAACATTTGGTTGTAGATGTTTCGTGCATAACAACGGGAAAGATGCCTTAGGAAAGTTTGATTCAAGGAGTGATGAGGCAATATTTCTTGGTTATTCCTCTCACAGTAAGGCATACAAAGTCTTTAACAAAAGAACCTTGTGTGTTGAGGAAAGTGTGCATGTGTTTTTTGATGAATCTAACTCTTTGAATGAGAGTAATGCACAGGATGAAGAGTTTGAATTAGGTCTTGTCCAAAAGGAATTGTTGAACCAAGAAAAACAAGGTGAGAACACCCTGAAGAAAACAGGTACAGAAGCTGTTCCTCAAGACGACAGGCAAGGTGAACATCAAACAGGGGGAAACACCGTTGAACCCTGTTCGGAACCATGTTCTTCAGGAACCAGCTTGCAAACAGGTGCAGAAACAGGATCAGGAAGTGTTCTTGAGCCTGATCCTACACACACTTCATTTAGAACAGAACATGTGTCTGTGGATCCAATTAATCCAAGACCATGGAAGCACCATAGTTCGCACCCTCTTGATCAAATCTTGTCAGATGTTAATATTGGAGTGCAAACTAGATCTAAACTTAAGAATTTTTGTGCTTTCTATGCTTTTCTTTCTAACATTGAGCCAAAAAGTGTGAATGAAGCCCTTGCAAATTCACATTGGATCACGGCTATGCAAGAAGAGCTTCATCAATTTGAAAGAAACAAAGTGTGACACCTTGTACCTAAACCTGCAGATAGAACAATCATTGGAACCAAGTGGGTGTTCCGAAATAAGCTAGATGAGTCAGGAACAGTCACTAGGAACAAGGCAAGGCTGGTGGTTCAAGGGTACAATCAAGAAGAAGGGATTAATTATGAAGAAACCTTTGCACTAGTTCCTAGAATTGAGGCTATTCGAATCTTAATAGCCTTTGCAGCTCATATGGAAATCAAGCTATATCAAATGGATGTGAAAAGTGCATTCCTAAACGGATACCTTAAAGAAGAGGTGTATGTCAAACAACCCCCTGGTTTTGAAAATGGTGATTTTCCAAATCATGTTTTTAAACTTGACAAAGCACTTTATGATTTAAAACAAGCTCCAAGAGCTTGGTATGAACGGTTGTCAAGCTTTTTACTTGAAAATGATTTTAGAAGAGGCAAGGTAGACAATACCTTATTTCTAAAATCTAAGGGGGAACATTTATTGATTGTCCAAATATATGTAGATGACATTATATTTGGTGCAACTCATCATGATTTATGCGATGAATTTTCAAATATAATGAGGAGTGAGTTTGAGATGAGCATGATGGGTGAGCTTAACTTTTTCTTAGGCTTACAAATCAAGCAAACTCCAAACGGCACCATGATCCATCAACAAAAGTATATCAAGGAGCCACTTAAGCGTTTTGGGATGGAGTCAGCCAAACCCATAGACACTCCTATTTCTCCTTAAACCAAGTTGGTTATGGATGATGAGAGTCCCTCAGTTGAGGAAAAACTCTATAGGGGCATGATTAGGTCACTCCTATACCTAACCGCTAGTAGACCGGATATTGTTTTTGGTGTTGGTTTATGTGCATGTTTTCAATCTAGTCCTAAAGAGACTCATCTTAACGCTGTTAAACGGATACTAAGATATTTAAAGCATACACCTGATCTAGCTCTATGGTATCCTAGAGGTTGCAATCTTGATCTTGTTGGATATGCTGACGTTGACTATGCAAGTTTCCTAGTTGATAGAAAGAGTACCTCAGGTATGGCTCATTTTCTTGGACCTTGTTTGGTATCTTGGGCTACCAAGAAGCAACATTCAGTTGCCATGTCCACAGCAGAAGCTGAATATGTTGCAGCAGCTTCATGTTGTGCTCAACTGTTGTGGATAAGACAACAGCTTAAGGATTTTTGTGTTAACACTGGATGCATTCCTATTTTTTGTGATAATACTAGCGCTATTAACATTGCCAAAAACCCATGTCAACACAAAAGGACAAAACATATTAACATTCGACATCATTTCTTGAGAGATAATGTTGAAAAGGGTTTAATTTTTATAAATTTTTGCTCAACGGAAAATCAAATTGCTGATATATTCACTAAGGCACTAGCTAGAGATCAGTTTGAGAGAAACAGACTGGAATTGGGGTTGGTGAAAACACCCTGAGAACACCTGTTCTCAGAGGTAGTTCAAGCTGACAAAAACACCTTATAATACCTGTTCTATTCCCTTGTTTGCAATTCTTGTTATTAAAACAGTGGTCTATGCTTAACGAATATGTGTAGTCTGTGTGCTATTATGATTATATACTGTTGTCTTGGGAGATGGAGAAAGAGTAATCATGACAGACCTTGGAATAAGAGAAGCATGTTCAAGAACAGGCGGCTCGAACAGGTATGCCTTAATTGCCATTATTGTATGCTGCCTGCTTAAATTCTAGGTGTTCCCTAGGTGGCCCTTCATAACAAGTGGGGAGTTTAAAAAACCCCCTTGTGTGCGTCTGTCTTCCCTGTCTTGCTCTCTCTCTCTCTCTCCTTTGTTCTTGCTTTCAAACCCTAGCAAAACCCTCAAAACCCAAATTCTTCCTTACGTTAATGGCTTGCAAAATCGATTCTTCATCAATCTCTGAGAGTAACAACATGTTTATACCCTCAATTCCGGCTCCTCCTCGCCCAATTATCCACAAAATCTTCGGGTATCTCACTCGGTTAAACCTCAAAAGTGTTGGGCTTGAGTTGAATGATATTCCCTACTCCTTTGGTTGGGAATTAATGGTGTATATGGGAACAATCCCTTGTCCCATTTCTTTTGTAGCAGGTGTTGGTTCTTCGGGTTTCCAATACCAATTCTTGGAGAACCCAGAAACCACTCAAAGAACAGGGGATGTGTTCTTCGATGATCTGTTCATGGATCTGAAGGAGGATTCTGGTGAGAAAACAGGAGAAAGTCCTGTCCAAGAGAATGACTCTGTTCCTCTAGTCTCTCAAACTAGAGAGAAGAGGAAAAGGGTAAAGATGGTGGCTAGGCGCACCCGAACACCAAGAACACGACCACAACCAAGGTCTCGCCCCTCTCTAACTCCCTCTTCTCCTCCTTCTCAACCTTCTCGCAAATCTGCGAGAATTGTCTCCAGATCAACCCCCAGATCCTCTAAATCCTCTGCTCCTATCATCGAGGATATTTCCTCTTCTACTTAAGGGTTCTTGAGTTCTGACTCTAAAGACACCACCTTCAAACAAGGGACACCGGTGTTTTTCGAGTCCTCTGAAGATCAAGCCCCTCCAAAATCAGCCACTAAACCTGCTGTGAGGCCCTCTCCTGCAAAAACACCCCTCAAGCAAAAACCCAGAACAGCCCCCCTACCACAAGATACCACCTCTGTTCCTACCTCCAAACGCCCAAAGCAGTTCACTCCCTCTCCTATGTATGACAAACATGCGCAGTTGCTTAAGCGCAATGTTGTCAGGGGGAAGGTAGTGTCTGTAAGTTTTTTTGAGGAACAGGGTCTGGGGGTGTTCTTGACCAAGCTTCGAGCCCAAGGCTGGCTTGAGTTGTTTGCAAACACCCAGTTGGGGTGTTCTGTGCCTGAGTTGGCTGAATTTTATGCCAACTGCGAGGTCACCGAAGGGGTGGTGACAAGTTTTGTGAATGCGCAAGGCATCAGGGTTGATGCACCCAAACTTGGGAAAATTCTGAGAGTGCCCTCACAAGGCTTTGCTGTGTATGTGAGGGAAGACAAAACAGCCCTGGAACCAGCTAGGCTCCTGGAGGTGTCCAAACGCCTCAGTCAGAAACAGGGTCTGAGAACACCCTCCTCTGTCAAAAAGGGTAATCTGATCCCTCCCCACCAACTCCTTTTCATGTTCATCATTAAGAACGTGATTCCAAGGGGTCAAGGGAGAAACTCAGCAGACCTTTTTGATCAGTGTCTGGTCGACTTATTGGATAGGGAGGAACCCATCAATCTTCCGGCTATCATGATTCGCCACATTGGGCGAATTGCGAACACCACCCGGGCTCATGATCTCGGGTATGGGTTTCTGCTGACAAAGGTGTTTGAGCACTTTGGAATAGTGCTCACACGGCGAGTGGAGGCCCAAGTCGTCGATGCAATTAGGATTGACACTCTGCTGGGGTGTGGCTATGAGATTGGCGAAGGGTCCGTTTCCAAACAGGGTCGTCGACCACCTCGACCACCTGTTTCTGAGCAACCGTCTATCAAGGTTAAGGCTGTTCTTGAGGACAATGCTCGCCTCAAGGATGAGCTATCAGCTGTCAAGGCTGCTCTTGCTGAGGAACAAGCTCTCTCTGCCAAACGCCATGAAGACTTGCTTGCTCTTCTCTCCACCCTTGCCCCTAGCATTCCTCCTCTGCAATCGAAACCACCCCCTGCTCCCTGATTGTCTAGGCTGTTTTTGTTTTTTTTTTTTTTGTTGTTGCAATTGTACTGCTTTGCTTATTAATGAAATATCTACTTGCAGTCTCTCTTGCTTGTTGTTCCTTCTCCTTTATACTTGTTTGTTATTGCTTTTTAATGATGCCAAAAGGGGGAAGAAGACCCTACCTATTGACAATGTAACAATGTATGAATCTCAACCTGACCTTGACTTATGTGGATCCCTATCAGCAATCTCAACCTGACCTTGACTTACGTGGATCCCTATTAGCATTCATTTTTTTGGTTGTTTTGTCAATATGGACACTTGGTTTGTCATCATCAAAAAGGGGAAATTTGGTGAGTTATTATATTTAAGTTTTGATGATAACAAACCCAAGTGTAAAAATGTGTCCAAGTAATGTTCCTCCAAACACGATCTCCAAACAGGCCTAACTGGTGTTTATAATCTTTATTGTATTAACTGGTTTGCTACATGTGAGAACAAGTCTTTAAAACAGGTTTCACTTGGTGATTCTACATTAAGTTAAGAACGTCATCTCAACAGTTGATTGTAAGGCATGTTCCTGAACTCTAGCAATGCAAAGAACAACCCCAGCAAACAAGGTGGCCTTGGTGTTCACAGCAGCTCTACAAATCTTGGACAAGATGACTGATTCAAAACAAGAAGTCTTGGGTATATAGGTCTCATTTATTTAGACTCTTGTTAATATGCCAATATTGAAAATGGTTTTTAAACATCTCTTCAATCGGTA
>JACYFF010031956.1:16479710-16505111 GCA_017589665.1 Selenicereus undatus | reverse complement strand
ATGTAACCTCATAAAATACACACCATAAACCTTGGACTGTATGCCTTAAACGAAAGATGTACACCCAAAACTCTTAGCCGTAAAATGGAGAAATTTCCCTTTGAAATATCAACCGTAACCCCCAAGCCCTGATCTTACGACCCTCACATATTGGACCTTTCACTTCATCATTAACCATAAACCATATATACGTACCCCTGCTCCCTCAACAGTATATGGTTACCTATATGTCTGCAATCCTGTTCCAGAAAATGTGAATGGAAAACCTTGATCCTTACCGTAACATTTCGGTTACCATTCATAAACAATATTAAAAGTGCAATTTCTTGCATCACCTTTTCACTTTTTATTTATGAAGTTGTGGTTAACACATTTTTTTGGTCGATTACCAGAAACATAATTCGGGCCCAACCCTGGCTGATCTGATTTCTCGAAGACATTACTTCGCTTATCCGGTTCTCTAGTTTGTTCCATTTTTTGGAATTCTGGGTTTGGTTTTCAGGTTCCGGAGTTCCTCCCACACGCCTACCTGTACTAGTTACCCATGAACCCTATGTCCTTAAACTTTAAGTGTCCCTTCACTAATTTCATACATTACTGTTGCGCATATTCCATCCCTAATTCAATGAAATACGTGAAACCGAATTTTTTGGGTTGGCTAACCTATACATGTAGGATAACGTCTACGGTATCCCACGTTGTCCTTGCCATGTACCTCGGATATCGTCGGTGCCTGCAATTCCCACCGACAGTACAAAATATAAAGCATAAGGGTACAACTATTGTTACCTTCTACATGATGTACATACATGACAATAGTTATTACAACCATGCAGCTGTAGAAATTGATACCCAAAATATACCATAATGCCCGTACAACCGAACTGTCCTAAAAGCATAATACATATGTTATGTACGCCACATTTACGTACATGCACATTCCTCTCCCAGTGCACAAAATGGGAGACTCGTTACCACATACATACCTTCACCATTTTGTTGAGAACGACATCAGCTTTGGCCATAGGGACCAAACAACTACTTCGCAGGCACCACATCATTAGCGTAACCGGCGTCAAAGTTCCCATGAGGATTCCGGCATATATTCCTGTAGTGGTCGAACTCACCACACTTGCAACATCTTCTAACTTTCTTCCCTTGCTTTTTAGACTCTCTCCTTCATTTATCGTGTCTCCGAGGAGGACGAGGATTTTGCGGTGGTATGATGTGCCAGTTGTAGTCTTCATCCAACTCATGACCCCCTACAACTCTCCCAGTCCTATTATTCACATTTGCCAAATCCTGTGTTTTCGTTAGGTGGATACTATTTATGTATATTGTTGTCTGTATGGGGGCCCTGTAACATGGACTGACATAGTCATACACCCATATGTTCTCCTTGTTAATAACTGTCATAGCATGGGGGTACGGGATTCCTCGGAACTACCACCATTATCATGTACAAGTTCTACTACTGAGATTCACAACTAACCTTCTAATGTTGGTTAGTTGCACACTGCACTCACCCATGGCGGACACATATTTCACCACTTCTATCACGCACGCTGACTTCTCATGGTTTACCATAAGCTTCTCCTTAATCCTCTCCTCTACACCATTCTTCCATTTCTGCAGCTCCAATTTCCTCCTGTCTATTTTTAGTCCAAGTTTCTAAATATGAGCTTCCACCAGGCACGGTACGGATAGCTGCCTTAATTTTTACATCTATTTGCTCCAACTCTCTGTCGGGTTGTTGTTCAACTTCACCCACCATTCCCTCCCGAACTTTGATTTCACCCACCGTTCGGGTTCATTATCTTGAACCCATGCAGCCAAGCTACTGTTCACATTCCTCAGCTCCTCCACTGCCTCCATGTACTCTCCGTCCGTTGGCACATATGCAACCCTATTAAACATCTCCTTCAATGCATCACGCCTAAACCCCATCTCCGCTGCCGCCCCTATGAAGTTCTCCCTCAACGTACAATAAACTTGGATTCCCGATCAAATATTATCACAGGCTTCAGTCCTCACACGCTACGATGTAACTCAGTCAAGAACCACAACCACTCATCATTGTTCTCCGCTACAACAATTGTGTACACAACGTCAAACAAGTGGTTATCTGCATCCAACGCAATAGCAGCCAACATTGCCCCTTGTACGAACTTCCAAGGTGGGTCCCAACAACAAACAACATCTTCCAACATCCTAATATGAATCCATTCAACGAAGCGCCAAATGCAATGAACAGACGCTTGAACCTGGATACATCCAACTCATAGAATGCTCTAATCCGGGTTTGACCTCAGAATCGAAGCGCATATCCACGGAAGAAGCTTATGGTGATCCTACAGTCGACCCTCTACTACAAGCGGCACATACTCGCGAGCAGTCCACGCCTGCATGTACGTCAACGACATCCCAACCTCCAACTCCAACTCCAACTCCTTCATAATATCCGTCGGCAAGTAGTCATAAGATTTGCGTACCTTCTCCTCAATCAACTGAGGCACCAACATTGCCCTCGCCTTCTTCTTCCCCTATTGCCCCATCTGACAATAGTCTCCTACGTTGTGATTGTGTTCCCTTGTAAATTGTCTCACAACCACCGCATCAACTTTCTTGCGATCCCTAACACGAATGAAGAACCTATAACCCTCCACCTTGCACTGGACCACAATTCGTCCCCAATAGTTCCCTAGAAATACATAATCAAAATGGTGTGCAACTACAAATTTCCACATGCGGTACCTAAATGCATCCACACTACCAAACTTCTGATCTTTCCCTCTAATTTCATTCTTCCAAATTAGCATCCTCCTCAAATAAGCCTCGGACTGAAGTCATGATTTGGGCCATATCACCCCATCACCAATTTTGTTGGCATTGGAGTCCGAGCTGGAATGCCTCGAATCATCATTCGGTATGTCATCCCTTAAGTTATCCAAAACCACTCCACCCACCTTCATTGTCCAGTACGTACTCTTACCGTACCTTCTTCTTCTCATCCGCCTTTTTCTTCCACCCTATAGCATTCACATGCAAGAAAGACACATTACTAAACAACAATATGTATGCAACATCTACAACTCAATATACTCCCACATCAACCACATACACCATGTTTCAATTGACATTCCAATTGACAAACATTACCTTCCACTTGTTTCGCTTCCTTCTCCATCATGCCCATTACCGCGCTAGCTGCATCTGCACCCTTCCGATTCAAACAACCACCACCTTCACGTCCCTCCATTGTAGCACATAAGGGGATTTCTTGAAGGCGTACTTCCACCGCTCCCCAACTAGGCCCATCCTTCCCACCCACGTACATAAATGCAAACTCATCATTCCCCTTCACGAGTTTCAGCAAATCACCATCTCCTCCAAACGGTACAACAATTCTCCTATCGAACTTCATACTAAACCACAGCGTACATTCCCCCAAATACTCCCCAAGTACTTGCTCAACCAACTTAATTGTCGCCACCTCACCCATATTCTCCCACATCCACACACACTTAGTCCTCCCACCCACATATGACACCCCTCCGTTCACCACCACCTCCTCTATGTAACCCCCAAAGTAAACATAAACAACAACCTTCTTACCAATTACACCTCTAACACCTCTGTCCTCCATTCATACCACCAACTGCACTACACCTCAACAAAGGTCCCAACGTACACATTCCACTAGCAATCACACTTGAAAAAAAATACTAAATACTACACATTCACAATTCAGGATACATTACAACCTCAACTGCACATTAACCTAGCCACCTTAAATATCTCGTGATGTCATGATCTATAAACATGGATAACAACAACATGCATGTGAAAATTAACCTATCAATACTATTATTGCAATTCACAAACCCCTCTAATTCTCAGTGGCCTCTTTCAATAATGCCATACATCCATAAAACCATCAACCTACGATGACCACCCTAATATAATCCCAACCAACAAAGTCATTTGTGCATTATGGTGTTCATTTCAAAACAAAAACCACTTCACTCATCAGATTCACATCCCCAACCACACCCAACACCTCCAGAAATGAAAAGTACTATAATCGCTTAACAAACTCTTATTCCCCTCCCCATCGATTCCACATCTTGCGAACTAAATTCTGATATACAAATATCTGCAATCATAATAACAAAAATTAAAAAGTTCAACAAACAAACTCAATTACAAGAGAAGCTTCAACAACACACATTCTCAAAACAACTTTCAAAACTACCACGTCATCACAAACACAAAAAATATTACTCACCATATACAAGGCTCAACAACTTGAACATGACCATGCACTTCTCCTAACCTCCCAGATTTTGTACAGACTGCTATGTCCTTCATTCCACCTTCTCCACAACATCCACCACTTGCAACATAGATCAGTTTCACCTTCTTCCCCTCCTACACAAAACAAAGCTACTAGACCGCGCCCCCTCTTCATCGCAACCACTGCCATTTGTGCCCAACTTGTCCTTGCTTCCACCATTACAAGCTCCCTTAGAGAAAGAATTTTAGGTTTTATTTGGTTTCTATGAAACGCCCAACACCATTCATTAACCCACTAAAATTTTCCTCTAAATTAAGTCTCTTTCACATACCTTTGTTCTGAGGGCAGCATGGCCATTTCCACTAGACAACTTCAGCCTTGTTGCACGTGTTGTTAGCCTTATCCTCATACAAAGAAACTTAAGTACAAAACCAACACCTCTGGAATGTGTAACTTTAAGAGCAACAACTTCATGTAATTTTCCCAATTGATTATACATACCACAAACCATCCAAGAACCATTGATGCTTATCTTAGCCTGTCTACAAATGAAATAAATGAAGTACAAAAAAGTAGATTCCATTCCTCTAGTTACTATTTCTTATGGATGAGGTTTGGCCTTTGACATTAAAGTCAGACATCTCTGAAGTTATTTTATTCCAATTTGTTGACTGATTGATTGTTGTATGACACAGGGCATTGCATAAAAAAACCTCGCATTTTCAAAAATAGAGCCCAAAGGATGATTCTAATTTGCAAGGACTATCGCATTTGACATAAAAATAATCGTCCAAGTTTGAATCTAAGTTGGTCAGTGTTATTGTCTTTCAATACCCTTTTGGCAATCTATTAGCTTCCTTTGCTTTCCAAGAATTACAACTTTGTGTTTGTTAGCCTAAATCTGCATGAGTAGGAATTTCACATGTATGTTTTGCTTGTTGCCTTGCATTTTTCTCTTCTCAAGTAAAATAAAGCATGCCAACAAATGTAGCATGTGATCCTTAAAATTGTAGCTTTAAGAGAAATAATGTAGGCTATTGGATGGCAGCGCATCCAACAAGCATTCAAGAAAGTCATTACAAGGGTTTTACTTTTTTTCCCCTCTTTTTGGTGGTGGGCTAGGAGGTGGTGTTTATTAGGGTGGATGAAATGGGACAGGGACTATAATATCAAGCAAATCATATACATACTTTGATAGTTTGACATAACAGATTTTCATTGTTTTGCTATTCTGGTTCTAGTTACTTGTGTACGTTCTCTTCTATCCTTGTTAGGGCTCGCGCTTAGTTCGAGATCTTTTATTCCTTTTTTTGTTAAAAAAATTTCTTGATAGACTATTTCTATTTTCTTATATTCTTTTTCACCTACTCATTTAGGGGATGTTTGAAAAACCTTCAAAGAACCTCCTCATCACAACAAGCACCATAGTAGCCTTCTGAGAGTAGAGTAAGGAGGGATAAATTCGGGTAATAGTAAGTACTCTTGTTAGCCTTATTTGGGAAACAATTGTGGGAGAGCAAAGGAGGGCTTTTAGTTTTAAAAGGTATAAGGTGGAGGTGCATGCAGCATTGATGTGAGATTCAACAACACCACCATCGCTGCCTCCCAGTGTGGGTCCTACTTTCTTTGGGTTTGGGGAGATTTAGATGTAGGCAACCTTACCTCCACTAACATCTCTGCATGTAGAAAGGCTGAATCTAAGAAACTCACAAAATAAGATTTTGTGAAAACACTTTATAGAAGAAGGATTTTGTGAAAACATTTAATGAAAAAACACGCATCAGGGAATGAACTAAGAAATATTAATAAATCATATGGCTGTAACTATGTAAACATAAATATAACATAGCAGAGGAAGGTACTATACCTTAGTAAATAGAGGTAGACAAACAATGTCTCTTCCCAAACATACATACTACCTGCATACAAACACAACACGAAAAACCACAACCAAAACTACCCTACTACAACTGAAAAACCACAACCAAATCAGGTGGCCAACTCTCTATGATCTAAGATTTCAATCCCATCCCACCATAATCTTCTATCCTGAGCCATATCCTCCATCAATCCTACAACTTTTAAGCCCTCTCTAATTACCTCGTCCAAACTCTTCTTAGGTTGTCCCCTCCCTCTTTTACCTTCGGGGATGTTAATCCTCTCACATCTCCTCACTAGAGCGTCAACACTCCTTCTTTTCTCATGGCCAAACCATCTGAGTCTAGTTTCTCTCGTCTTATCTTCAATGGGAGACACTTTAACTATGTCTCTTATTACTCCATTCCTAATTCTATCCATTCTCGTTTAACCACACATCCACCTAATCATCCTTATCTCTGCTACGATCAACCTTTAAACCTGTGTCTTTTTTATGGGCCAACAATCCGATCCATACAGTACAGTAGGTCTAACTATCATGCGATAAACTTTTCTTTTTAATCCTACAGGCATCCTCTTATCATATAGCACACCTGAAGCCTACTTCCATTTTTGCTAGACCACTTTTATGCGCTGGTTAATATTTTATCAATATCCCTATTCTATTCAATGATCGAGCCTAAATATTTAAACTTCTCGACCTAATGTGAGATTGTGAGGCATAATTCGTTTTACTTTTTGCAAATATAGAAATTTTGTCCTTAAAACGTATTTCTGCCACTACTTTTGAACACAATGATGAGATACCAAGATAGGGATATGATATACTAATAAAGTAATTGGGCATTTAGGAAAGTACTCTTTAGCAATATAAGTATTGCATGTGACATAAAACTTTCAAACAAAAACTACATCTGACAAAAAAAAAAAAACAAACGAAATGATAACAAGAACAATGACAACTACTCCCTTGTTAAAATAATGCAAATCACTCGTCCTGTATAAAAAATAGCATTTACCTTGGGGGTTGAAAGACAATGCTTATATTAAAAACTCGGGACTATAGTCCTGACCGGAATTAAGAAGAGGAATGACAGATGTATTCAGTGCTCCAGCCGCATAAACTCCAGATGCACCAAAATTTCTCCAAATTGTTCATAAACCACAATTAGCTATTCCCTCACTATAATCATTGCAATTAATATACAAATCAAAAGTTTGAAATTTCTTGTATTGACATTCCCTCGTTTTAAGATAGAAAGACATCAAGTAACAATAACAAATTAAACAACCAATGTGCACAGAGCTCCCCTCAAGTTTTGGTAGTTAATTAAGTTGCCTTCCCGGAGTTGAAATTTAGTTTGGATAACCTTTAACTTTGCTGACACATTTATAATTGCTCCTAATCCGTTGAAGTGAAGGTAAGTCAAACAAAAGGGACATATATTACCAAAAGTACCCTTTCTTTAGAGGTTAAAAAGGGTTATTTTCTGAAACAGAAAGGGAAAGAAAGTTGCAGTGGTTCTTGAAAAGCGAAAGAGAGCAATGGTGGGTCTTCTTATTTGTTTCTCACCGTGGATTGCGTCTAAAATTAGCTAGTTGAGGTATGGTTTAATCTATTTTTTGATTTCGATTTTAGCAAGGAAGCCATGGAAGGTCATATGTTTGTCACCGGTTGACTGCCATGTTTAATTTATTTTTTGTTGGAGAAGGCAACGATGGAAGGTCCAAGCCCAAGCTTTGGTTCACTAGCATCAAATTCAAGAATTGGTTGTCCAAAATGCAAAGTTGCAACTGAGTTGAAGTACAGTATCTCTAGATCGGAGAAGAATTTCTTAAGGCCTAGAAGAATTTCTTAATGCCTTACTATGCATGTTTGAAATGGGGGGGTTTGTTTGTTGGGTAGAGCAAGAAGGCATAGGAGAGACCATGGGAGGCCATGAAAGGGGAAGCATAAATAGAGGAAGGCAAAGGGTAATGGAAGGACCCCAACGCTCAATTACCATCGATTTTTGAATGATATAATTTAGTTGAAGGAAGAAGTTTCATGTAAAGGGGGAAATTATCAAAATGAGGAGTGAATAAGAAGTCGCTTGGGCGAGATATATGAGGCAATTAAGATGTTGGCTTTATTGTGTGTTATAATTTGTATTGTTTGTGTTGTAATGTTAGACATTTTGAAATGATGTTGCAATGTAGTATTTGTTGGGTTGTACTTGTGTTTTGCTTAACCATGGTATAATTTCATTGAATCAAGTGTAGTTCAATGCTATGGAATGAAGCTAAGTTAGCATAATGACATTGTTGTTTGAACTTATGCGTGTAAAAATGAGAATGCTTCTGCATAACGAGAATGCTTCATTCTGATAGTTGTATTTGCGTAAAATGAATGCAGTTTCGAGTTGCAAAGTTACAAAGCCCAAAACAATATTGGGAGTGTTGATAACTACAGCTATAAGCAATGCAAAAACTGACTCTGACCTACATTCATGAGCTATGAAAAAACTAGCTATAAACAACATTCACATGTTATGCAAAAAATGATTGTCACCTACAATCAGATGAAGTGCATAGTCATATACATTCAAGCTGTCCAAAAAAAAAAAAAAAGTGGGCCAGGGGCAAGGTATTAAGCCATCATATTTTTTATCCTCTTTTCAACTTCACTAATGGCAACCCTCAACTCATCAAGGGTCATGGCAGACACCTCTTTCGCCTTCCTTTTTTTCATGCTTTGAGGGTTAACTAACTTCTTCTGCTTGCTTTGAGCTAGCCTCATAATAGGTTGACTAGAACTGGGTGGCTTTAGTGATTTCACCTTGCTTGTGGTTGATCGTAGAATTGGCTGACTTGAACAGGTGGGTTGTCTTAGTTTCCTCCTTGGGCTTCTTCTTAGCATTGCAGTTGGAGATGGGTGTGATTAGACAATTGGATGACTTAGAGGAACCTTGATGACAATATGAAGACAAATAAGTCAGCAGGCAGAGGAGGATGTTCCGGTTGGAATGAAGCATCAAGTGCAATTAATGAAATCTTCATATGTACCTCACTTGAAGTGCTTAAAATGTGTAGGTTGGTAGAAGAGGATGTAGGCTGACTTAGAACGTCCTACAAGGCATAATGTTAGCATTAGTTAAGTAGTATTAAATGAAAGCATATATTTTTTTCATAAAAAAAGGGGTTCATTGCTTATAGTAGTTGGGCTGGGTTCCACAATTCTTTTAGGCCTTCCAACTGGATTTCCTGTTGGTGGCTTCCTTTTCTTTTGATATGGTTGCTTCGCAAGTTAAGGACAACCACTTATATTGTGTCCAATGCCCTTGCAATGTGAACAGCTTAATGTGGTATTTCTGCCTCTGACCCTCTTTTTTCTGCCCTCATCATTGTCTCTTCTCCTACCTTGTTTAGTTGGGCCCCTTTTCTTTTGATTAGGGATGGGGACAACAATGGAATATTATCCATTTTAGGCCAAAATTTAGGGTCCCTAATTAGATAAATTGAATGGCTATATGTTGCCTTGTACTTTTCAATGAAGTACCACTCATCCACCCATTCTTCTAGATCAGCCTTCATATATACAAGACACTTAACTACATGCTTACAAGGGATTCCAAAAATTTGCCTATAGTTACAGTCACAAGTCTTAGCATTCAAGTCAATAATAAATCTAGTCCACCCATCACGGACTTCGCACAAGTTCTGTCCATAACATCTTAACATTAAACTCCATACCTTACTCTTAGATTTACCTAACTTATCCTTAATAGCAGGAACAATCCTCCTTGCCCACTTACTAGGCTCATCATGCCTTTGAACAATCCATTCAATGAACTTTTCCTTAAGCTCTTCACAGATTGAGAATATAGGCTTATCTCTACATGCATCAATAACATTGTTGAAAGACTCTACAAAATCGGTAGAGTTATCAGGTACGTTGGTAGTTCGGTCAAATTTATGTCTGCACCAATGCTCACTAAGCTCATCTTGCAACCATGCTTATGCTGCTGAGGATTCTTCCTTCAAGGATTCCATAAATTTATGGAAGTTCACTTCACAATATGCTTTAGCGACCCTTGACAGTAGCATGTTCAATTTGGGACTTGTGTATAGCTTCTTGTAGTTCCTCTTATAATGAATCATGCAAACTCTTCTTGTTGCTGCAGGAAAAACATCCCTCAATGCTGTTATTACTCCTTGTAGTTAGGCAAATATAATGACTTTAAATAAGATACAATTCACTTATTTAGCAAGGGTAAAATATGCTCAAGAAATTACCTTGCATCTGTCATCTATGAAGGTGTATTCACTTCCTGATCCATCCCCAATGATGCCTCTTAAACAGTTGAAGAAATAAAACCAGTTGTCCTTATTTACTACATCAACAATAGCATATGCCAGTGGTACACAATGGCTTTGAGCATCAATGCCCATAGCAGTTAGCAATGTCCCTTTGTAAACACCCTTTAGGTGTGTACCATCAACCCCAATGAACTTTCTACATCCAGCCAAGAATTCCTCTTTGTAGTCCTTAAGGCATACAAACATTTTATGAAAAATAGGCCTCAACCCCTTATTTTCTGTATCTTTTCATTTTATGTAACAAATGCTTCTAGGGTTTACAACTTTAATCATTTATGTGTACCTTGCTAGCATTGTGAATCCCTCTTTATGTTTGCCCATAATTTCATCCAAAATTACCCTCTTGGCTCTCCACACTGTGTTGTGAGTTTTATGAAAGTTATATTTCTTCATTAGAGTATTCCTCATTCCCTTGACACTCATATTAGGATCTGCTCTAACATTCTCAAAGAGCTTACTGGCTATCCATCTATAGGTTGTAGTTGGATTATCAAGAAGTCTCTTGCAACTGTGACTGCCTCTAATGGTCTTTACTCGGTATGTTGAACCATCACGAAGAACAGATGCATGTATCCTCCAACTGCAGTTTTTACCTTCATATTTTGCAGTGTATCTAAAAGGCTCATTCTTCATTATTTTGAAATAGATGCCCTCTTGTCCCATATAATCCATAATCACATCTAAGAAACATGACTTATCTATGAACATATCCCGTTACAAGATCTTAATTATCCCATCAGTTTCTATTTCCCAAAACCTACCCTCATATAATTTGTCAAACAAACCATGCTCATCATCTAAATCTAAGTTAAATATTTCATCCTCATCCACAACAGAAGCTAAGTCACTCCTCTTTGATTTTGATTATTCTCCATCCTCTATCTCAAACTCATCCTCATCATCCTCAACACAATCCCCCTCGGGTTCTATTATGGCATCTGTACCATGAGACTCATCTCGGAGGCTGGAGAGGAGTCAAGTCACAAACAAACCCAATGGGTTCAGTATATGAAGGAATGTCAAGAACAACAGATAGCATAGGCTGTGAGGGGTGATGCTTGGTTCACTTGGCTTGTAGTTGCTATGAATAAGCTCTCATCTATTGACCCTACCATGTAATCCCAAGAATCATCACCAACTTCAAGCATTACATCACTATTTGCACCCCAACTACCTCCCCCAAACTGCCCCCTTGTCTAGTTGATGTATGCTCAGTATCCCCTTCCCAAATCATTTGCCCCATTTGCTCATCAAGTTGAAGAACAGGCTTATCTGTCAAAGTGGGGGATCTTCTTTCAGGAATTGTGAACTGAATCCTCTTCCTGCCCTTCCATATGTCAAATACTTTCAACAAGTCATGATTAGTATTTTAGCCAAGCTTTTTGTGGAGAATGAGATGTTAATCCAAAGAACTTGGACTTCCTATCAATAGGTGGCTGACTTAGAAACTTATTAGCATTTCTAACCAAATCAATCAGTTGATATCTATCCCTATCCCTCTCAAATGAGATTGACCAACCCCTATATCTCAAGACAACAATATAATATGTATCTCTCATATCTATAAATCAATCAAGTTTAAAGATCTCATTAACACTACACAATTTTCAACATAAACAACAATTTTTCACATGCAAGAACAGAAAATACCACAACAACACATGCAAGAACATGCCCTATTCCTCTGTTTTGAACCCACCCTTACAACCTAACCAATTGACACTTCATCTAGATCTACGGACATTATCCAACTTCCCAAAGATCATTTTTCCCCAATCCATCACCGTTTTAAGCCCATTTTCCATCCTGAACCCTAAATTTCCAGAATTTTTTCCAAACAACTAAACCCTCAAATTCAAATAACATCAAAACCACCACAAAAATTCCTCACATTCTCAACTAAATACATGATTATATAACAATGCGAACTTCAAAAAGTAAAAGAAATAGAAGATAGCAGCATTTACGTGTTCGATCGTATACTCCACCCACATTTCACTCCAATTTGTTCGATTATTCCAAAATCAGGGGTATCTTCCTTCCTCAAGCTCAGATAAACAACAATTATCAACAAATATTATGAATTTCTTACCCACATTTGAAAACCCCGAATTTCTTCTGCTAGGTTTTTTCAAACCAGAGAGATGAGGAACAGAGAGGAAGAGTGAGGTAACTAGTTCAATGAGAGAGTACAGTAAGAAGAGAGTGAGATAGTGAATGACGTGTCAAACGAGTATTAAGCCGCCAAAAGTATTCAGCATGCATAGCATTAAATTGAGGGTATTTCGGTCACTTTGTTCAATTATTAAAATTCTCACCAGATTTTTAAGTCAACAAATGTCTCAGCAAAGTCAAAGGTTGTCCAAACTAAACTTCAACTTCGGGAGGACAACTTAATTAACTGCCAAAACCTGAGGGGAGCTCCATGAACAAAAACCACAGACAATTCGTCAATGACAACAATTTTTTTAGGTAGATGTTAAAAGTTGTCTCACTTAATGATATGAAATGAGTCTTAGTATCTCAGTGAATGCTCGACACCACTACTATAAATGCGCAATACCCTATCTTTGTATTCTAACAACTAAATCCTCAACATAACTAAGCTAAATGTTGATCAATGTTGCCTTGATTGCTAAGCTTTAGTTTCAATGCTCAACATTTTACCTTAAATGCTCGGCAGCAATGACTGGAATCTTGAATGATCAATTACGAACCTTTAAATGCTCAACACATCAACTCTAATTTCTAAATGCTAAACTGGAATAGTAATAATGCTAAATGACAACATAATAAAACTTATGTAATCACCATGCACTCAACATCTTGTTCAATACTATCTACCCTTCTTCTTTCTAGACTTTCAATTACAATACAAAGATCAACAAATATGTACAATTGAAGCTCCAAATGGCGGAAGAGATTCCACAGAAGCAACAAAACTATGACCCTTGCATTTCCCAAACGCAAATGATAGCAATATAGTGCAAATTGAAATCAAAAGATGAGAAATCAGGAATACTCAAAGTGGCATTCAACCACCAAACCAATCTAAACACTCAATCTAGGCAAATAATCACTTGATTTGTGTTTAACTGTAACCATTTTGAAACTACTAAGTAATAAAAAGTTGGACTTAACAACATATAATAAAAGACTCAGGTTGTGATTAACCACGCCATTATGCCTAATAGATCAATTGCTAAACTATGCAAACTTGTCCATATAAATGTTCGAAATGGATAGATTGCAAATTAACACTCATCTATGTCTTTTTTCAAAGGTTACAAGACCAACCAACCAACCATTGTTATCTATTTTCATGAAACTAGAATCATAAAAGCCACGAGATTGACTAATCGACAATACCAATTTGAACCCTAATTATTTTCATATTAAGAACTCTAGTTGCTCACAAAGGCACATCAGGTAAAGGTTTCAACTTTTGTTGCTCCCCTAAACCCTAATTAAGAATAGTGAAAATAATCTTGTTTGAGACTTTCATCAAACAATGCGTAGACTATTTGGGAATCCAAAGCAAAAACATCGGCAAGTTCTACTAAAGCCAAGATCATGATGAAATTATGTACAATAGGGGCCACACCCAACCCGAGATGAAAATTTAGCCTCTAGTCATTACTAGAACAATGATTTCGAAACCTAATTTGTTAGACATTGATGAACACGAAAACACAAAAAAGCAATAACAAAGTAGGACATAACTTAGAAATGAACTTGGATTGATCGCAGTCAAAGTCGCAAAACAATCTTCAATGTTGATAAATTAGATGAATAAGAGTCTTCAAAATCTCCCTAATAAAACTTGAAAATTCTCTCCAAAGAATTGCTCTCAGATAGACTCACAGATAATGTAAAGAAGGCTTCCCTCAAATATGAGATCGGCTTAAATATCCCGAAAATAAACAAGACGCACAATCATGCTTCAACTCAAGGCCGGCCATGCAAAATTATCAGGTAGAAAGCATGATCGTGTAGAAATGCACGACGGGTTGTGCACTCTTGTAGGAACTTTCGGCCTTCAAATGCATATATATAGTTGTGCAAAATATGCATGTGCAGCCATACATGTTTTCAACTTTTTAGTAATTTTGCATGGCTAGTGGTGCAGATACTTTCAACTTTATATCTTGATTCACTGATATTTCTGCTGACTCCTCGTACCTCTTCTCTATCCAAAACATTCCTCCTTGCTTGTTTATATGCCATAAATTTGAATTCTCTAAAATTAGGACCAAAACAACTACAAAAAGCCAATTAAAATGATTACAAGCAAAGAGGAGCAAATACAGTCCAATTCCTCATTGAATTAAGGAAATTATGTGGAGAAGAGTGATAAAATCAAGGGACCTAACTAGCAAAATTAGATGTTTATCATGTTCACCTCTGGTAGTCACCGATGATGGACTATCGACCATCTTTATCTCCAATGGAGGGTTGTGCCAAGTCTAATTCCCCCAAACTCTTGAACTTGCGGATTAGGACTAGTTAATTGAAGCTTAAACCACAAAATTTGCTGCAATTGATTAAACGACAAAATCAGCTGCAATTGATTGGGGCTTCTGCTCTAATTTGAGAACTTTGGGCATTTTGGTGACTAATGTATTAATTTTCTGTTCGCAGAATGAACTGTTGTGATGCACATAAAGTGCCAGGCCTTCACCTCGACTAAGGCACGTCTGTCGTTGGATTTGCGCCTTAATTCACCTGACATGCGAAACCATTTGCCTCTCGCCAAAATGCAGGCCCGCACCTTTTAAACTAAGAACAAGAGTAAGAATGAGCAACTCCCACCCAAACTCCTTTTTACTACCATTTTTTTAGCACCCAAATTTAGGGGGGTAAAGAGGAGTAAGCTAATGTCATATTACTAATATGCCCTTATAGACCCTCGTATAGTAAATCACGTGATAAAATTAGAGGTATATGTACCAATTTACTTTCTTACTCTTATTCATTGGCATAAACTTCTAAGGCTAAACAAAATACTTTCATTATGATAAAACTCCCAAACAAGGGCATGCTATTAACTCTTGTTTAGTCTTCCTAACTTTACTCTTTACTCTTATGATTGCCCCAAAAAAAAAACCCTCTACTCTTTACTCTTATAAACTCTTAATCCTCTTCCCCCCTCCCCCCCCCCCCCCCAAAAAAAAGAGGAGGGGGAAAAAAGGAATGTTGGTAATGCGAGCCATTGACCTGTCCTACCTTTGTGTTCCGGAGTTGTTCATACTGAAATTCTAGCCTATTATTTGCTTGTTTGTAAGATTTTCATGTGATTTGTTTAGGTAGATTGTATTATGAATTATGATAACTTTTTTATTCCTGTTGTACTGCTAATGAGAAAACATTATGCTTGCATGTGGTCCAATTACTCGATGAGAAATCAACCGAGAATCCTAAAGGATACCTTCTTTCCCTAAGAACGCTTCCTAATATCCTATTTGTAGGTCGGGCCTAATAGAATTAGGCCCGACGGCCACGTATATTGCTTACGGCAACAACCCTGGTTATTCCCCAAAACTATATAAGGGGAGTTTAGGGCATAGCCAAGGGACAGACCATAGAAATCTCTCATACTCTTCTATATTCTCTCTCACGGATGAATCACCATCTATCGAGTTCTCAGGTTTTAGGACTTGACATCTCTAAAGCGACTCTAGTAGCCGCTTGGTATTCTTATTGATGTGGATTGGTATTCTTATTAACGTGGACTATTACCGGCAGTATATTTTCGCATACAGGTTAGTCCTAATTATTCATACGGTGGTATCAGAACCTAAACTATTCGGATTAGTCCCTATTGAAAGATTAATAAATCTGCCAAAACTGATTCGTTAAAAGCATGCTATTTTTATTCGTTTAATTTGCTTAATTTTCGTGATTATGCAAACTGCTAAAATCAGAAGCATGCTCATGTTATTATGATGCCCAGAACATATTAGGAACTACTATCATGAACATATTAGAGTCTACTAATCATGAACATGCTCATGTTATTATCAATGCCCAGATAGATTCATGCTAATATACTCAGACAGCTCTTGTTAATATATGTACAAATTACATACAGGTCATGGTGATTCTGCCAAAGCATGTCCATGGTTAATTCAGGCCAAAGACCGTTCCTTTTTCCCTGATTAGTTCAACCGTGAGATACATGCATGTTTCTATTTGTTTTTGAAACACCAGATTCGATTAATCGATGCTAAGGTATTATGCTACCATGATCCATGCTATGTGCAAATTGCAAAATCAGTAGGCGTAATCCGTCTCCTTAGTCACTGATAATAAAAAATAAAAAAATAAAAAAAAACAACGAAAAGGGGGGCGGATTTGGGAGGGAAGGGACTCATAGCCCTAACCCTAAAATAAGCCCGTCTACCAGAAACCCTAACCCTAAAAAGACGGTTGCGTACACCTCAGAGGTCCACCGCCAAGTCTGTCTCCACTGTCGGTGGCTCTGTGGTCGCGGTGGCCGTGGACGCTCTCGATCCCGACCAAACAAGAAAAAGGGGGGGAAGGGGTAGAAGAGACTCGAATCTAGACCATACCCATTAGAACTGCCGTAAAGGGTGGCACGTGTGAGTCACGCGCCACCAATGAAGGAGATTTTGGCTCTCTTTCTTCCTCCAACCGCACCCTTGATCGCCGATCTACCCAAATCCGGCAAAGAAACCGCAAAATCCACCAGATTGGGGGTGCGTGTGAGTCACGCGCCACCACGTCAGAGGCGCGTTCGGTGCACACCTGCTGTTTTCTGGCTTGGTTGCGGCCGATTTACACACTGGTGGGTTATTTGTGGGCTTTCGACGATGAGTGGGGGTTCTTTCCTCATTTGGGTTTTCAGCCAGGGTTCACCATCCTCGATAAGGTTGAGGTAGAGATATGAGCCGTGAGAAGAAGTCGAAAAGCAACCATAAAAAGGGTCAGAGAAGGCCGAGTACTGGTGGAGCTCTGTACTCCACATCTCGGCTATGGCGGCAACACGACTAAACGAAGGAACGTCAACTGTGAAGATGGTTGGCGTGGTCTCAACGCCAAAAGCCCAAGAAAGGAGCTCGGTGCTCCATTTGCTGGCCTTGGCGTCGAAAGGAAGGCTGAGAGGAGAAAGGAAGGAGTTCCTTTTCGAGGGTCAAGAGGAAGAGAGAGAATAGAGGGGCAGACGGGATAGAGAGGAGAGAAAGCGTTTAGGATTGGTAAGGAAGGGGGAGAAAGTGAGTGTTACTCACTCATATGAAGGCCCCAGTTGGGCTCCATTTAATGGGCCGGTTTACTTCTTGCCACATTTCAATAATATGGGTCAGACTATTTTCGACTATTTTGGACCGAATTATTTTTCAGCCATTACTGTTTAATTATTATCATTAGTCATAGCATGACTTTAATTGAATTATAATGATATTCAAGTTGATAAACTTTCATGCAGTTAATTCATTTGTTGAATTAAGGTTTCGAATTAGTTTTAATTATGAATGCATGATTTCGTTATAAAAACATTAATATGTTTAATGTCATATATAAATTCGTTTTACATATCCCTCAACTTGACATTTTTTTGACCGAGTAACTTGTTATTGGTCCATTCGGTTGACTTTATATGAATTTGTTTCATATATAAAATTAGTGCGTATGACGTAACTTTGTTTTAGCCGAACTCAATAAATATCTATGTGATATAAAGATCCCCTTGGTCGGTAAATAAATATGTTTCATAAGTTAACATTATATAAATATGTTTTATATAATATCCTCGTCACGTGAATATGTTTCATGATTTGATAATTTTATGCGAAAAACATGAGCAATTATAAATAAGTTAATTGTTATGTCATTGTTATAGTTAACAAAATGATTCATTGAGTTTTACATGAACACGTTTCATCTATTATGTGGATATATAGGATATTTGATTATTTTATGAATTTGTTTCATGAAATTTAAAGTTTGCAATATTATATGAATATGTTTTATATAATTTGCGAGCTTTATTATGAATTTGTTTCATCCAAATTCTAATATTATATAGATTTGTTCCATGTATGATTAATTGCGATTAATATTTGGATATATTTCATGTTATGAATTATATTACATTCGATTACATGAATATGTTTCATACCAATCACCAATTAGTAGTATTATATAAATGCGTATTATATATACAAACTACATGAGTTGTAGTAAATTTGCTAATTGATTTAGGACTTGCTCCTTGCCCAAATTAATGAATGTAGATTCATATTACCTACTAATTATGTAGTTTATCGGTATTTTATGAATTGGTTTCATGAAATTCAAATTCATGACATTATAAATGTGTTTATAAATTGCAAATAACATTAGAATAAGTTTCATGTTATATATAATTATATAAATGTGTTTTATATAATGCTATTTGGGCATTTTATGAAATTTTTTTTGTAACATGTTATTAGTTGAATATGTTTGGCAATATAGATTCATTTTATTATATAGATGCATTTTATATAATAATCTGAATTTCATGTTTGATATGCCATTGATAAAGTTCTAGCTGACATATTAGTAGTTATATATAATGAGATAACTTCAAGTGAATTTGATTTACATAAAGTTGGATATCTTTGTGATATTTCTAAAACGTTAATTAGTTTAGTCATAATGCTCTCCATAAATTTTGTTTTATGGAAAATTGTGATAAATAAGTTTTAAAAACTTCTAATTCATGCTTGTATGAGATGATTATGAGCTTAGCGAAATTTTCGATCATACGACATGGATAATGGAGTTTTTGATCATTTATTTATTTGAAAATATGCCTAACGTCCACTTTACAGAATATATACCTTTAGATATGGCAATTAAATAAGGTTGGTAATTTGTTTACCAATAAAAGAACTTGATAGCGCTGACTGTGATACATAATGTCTGAAGATTCAATTTCTTCAGAATGAACGCGAAATGTTAGAACACGCATTAGATTCTAGGTCTCATAGGATGGCAAATATGGTACTACTAGTGAACAGTATCCAGAAAACTTAAAAGCATACCAAAAGTGGTTCGAGAATGGATTGATCAACATGCTATACTTTGTAGTACCGCATGAATGACTGCCTAGTGAGGGATTGAAAGCTACCCCACTGTTAAGTACGCATGGGATTAGCTTAGCATCAGGTTCGTCCGGATCCATTCCCTCATAAAGTTCTAGACCTAAGATTGGTATTACAAAAGGGAAAAAGACTAAGGGAAATAAAGAGGGGCATATAGCACGTGTGAATGCTATGACTATGGAAATTAGGGATCTTATGCTTGGGATCGTTCTGAGTCGATTAAGTTATCTTTTTTCATAGCCTGGATAATATTTGTGCTCTCAAGCATTTGTTGCTAACTGTGATCCTTAGTGGATTACAGATACGGAAGGAACCAAGCATATAGTTCGGGAACGAGTTGATTTTTGTGAACCTTCACCACTACACGATGAGTTCACAAATTGTCGTTTTAGGTAACGACGATGAAAAAGATGTTCTTGAATTAAGGACAAATCATTCGAGGCTCCTTGAAGGGACTACGTTGTCTCTTCCCGATGCTTTCTATACACCTGGGGTGCGATGTTTCCTTGTGTCTTCTGTCCCTAAGGTTAGTTTTCTTTAATTTTCGTCTAGATGTCTTAGGCATCATATGACATGGTGATTTGTTTGACCATATCACATTGAAAGGTGTTTTCAATGGACGAAAAAAACATCTTCCATCCTTGTCTCATTTTCGACTCTGTTTTATGCATGCTCGGCTTGACCATGAGGGTCAAGATAGAGTTAATAGACTAGCTAAAGATGGCTTCCTTTTAAGACCAACTCCCTATGCTTAAGATGCAAAATGTGAGTTATGTCTAGCTAGTAATGCAATAGGAACTCCTTTTTGTAAGGTTTCAAGGGCATCAAATCCCTTAATGTTCATTCACTTTAGACATCTGCGAGTCCATGAATATGAAAGCACATCATGGAGCCATATATATTCATGATATAGGTATGTGTACCTACTATCTCACCGTTGTTAAGTCCTCGATGTGTTCATATACTTTATAGCAGTAGTAGGACTCAACTGGGACGAAATATTAAAAACTCTTCGAACCAATTGAGATCATGAATATTTTCTTCGTGAAACAAAATCCCGCAATGTTGATTTTCTTAAGGACGAGTTTCTTAGCCTTTGGTGAAATTTAAAAGGGCCTCAATTTGTATACGTTACAATAAGAACTTCAACCAGCTCTCGATGAGGGGGAGGATTTGAATTCTCATTGACTCACCGAGGATAGGATGGTACACCTTCCTTATTTAACTATAGGAATAATTAGGACTAACCTGAATGTTGAAATATACTGCCAATAATAGTCCACGTTAATAAGAATACCAATCCACGTCAATAAGAATACCAAGCGGCTACTAGAGTTGCTTTAGAGATGTCACGTTCTAAAACCCAAGAACTCGATAGATGGTGATTCTTTGTGAGAGTGAATATAGAAGAGTATGAGAGATTTCTATTATCTGTCCCTTGGCTATCCCCTAAACTCCCCTTATATAGTTTTGGGGAATAGCCAGGGTTGTTGCCCTAGGCAACATACGTGACCATCGGGCCTAATTCTATTAGGCCCGACCTACACTATTGTTCTGCAATCTAGGATATATATAATTGCCTGACTAATTTGTGCCACATTTTTGTGTAGGGCCATTTTGAGATCTTGTGCTTGGTTGGTTCATACTTAGTTCCTGAGACCGGTGGACGTAATCGGATTGGTGGTGTCAATGTTTCTATTTCTAGTCCTGATGGTCGTGTAATTGGTGGTGCAGTTGGGGAAAGGCTTACTGCGTAAACAGCAGTCCAGGCACTGGATTGATTTATCTGTTCGTAAATCTGTTGTTTTCTTCTCTACCACCTTTAGCGCTTCTTTAAATTTGCAGGCAAGCTGCTTTGATAAGCAGATTAAAACAAGTAGCAAAGTGCTGTTAATCCCGTCCAAGCATTGGCTTCAAGTTTTCTAGCAAGTAAATAATCTATAATGCTGAGGACGACTGTATTGTTGGTCTCTTTTGTCTTTGGTTCAACTGAAGCTCGTGTGGAAATTGGCGTGCCTTATTTTTGATGCTCGATAGGTCTCAATTTTGGTGGCTGAGAAGAGTACTCGTTAATTTTGCGCAGTGCTGTTAATTCAAATCGCCATATTTGGCAGGAGTTGCTTTTTTCACTTGACAATGACATCCTCCTAGAGGATGAAGAATGACGTGCTCTGTGCACTTACAAGTTCCAGGAGTTTCTATTGTTGGTTGGATCATCGCATGAATGTGCATTACATTCTCGAATTAGATGAAAATATGATGGGTAACTGATGGTAAATTGGGACTGAGCTGCATTTGCATGAAACTGTTCTGCCATCTTTTTCAGGTCGTAGTGTGCAGTTTAGTATATGGGAATAAAACAGGCAGGAGACAAGGATTATGTCTCCAAAGATGAGAAGAGTTCAAACAAACTATTGAGCGATAAAGCATCAGCAACAGATGAATGCTTCTAGCCAACGCATCTCTGGTTCATGGCCGGGTTCGAAAGGGGTGGACCTGAAGAACCTCAAGACTAACATTGACTTTGCAAATGGATGACCCAAAAGAACAGAAAAAAAAAAACGAATGGGTTGTAAATACATTGTGTTGTGTCTGTCCAAGCCATTTGGATGCACGAGTTTCAACAAAACACAGAAATCAGCCTTGGCAGTGTGGGCGCCTCAGATGGCATCGCACACTGCTGACTGTTGTGTGTGATTTGCTGAAGCTCCCTACCTTTACTCCTCGAATTCATCACCGTGGCTTTTATGTATTTTGGGGCAACCGTATTTGAGATAATCCAGTTTAGGTGGGGAATTTGCAGGGCTATTTTCAGGTTAGAGAATCTTTTAATGATTAGTGTAAGAGTAGTTGGAGATTCTGTTGTAATCCTTCTGTATCTGCTGACAGCTCCCTAGTTTCTGATATAAATCATGCCAATGACATTCACCCACTTTTTGTGGTTGTTTATTGGTCTTATTTCATACAATGGCTACAAAATTACACCTTGGTGAGCTTTGTTCGTTTCGCTGCCTAGAAAATTCACTTCCTGAAGGAGGCATAACCAAAACATGCTGCGAAGCAGTGAAGCACCCGGCTGTCGTACTCTTAAGAAAATTCGTTCGATCTTATTATCTGAATTAATTGATATCAAGAAGATCAAGTGCATGATCATGAATTGTCCAATTTCAACACGGAAGGTAGGAATTTGGTCATGTCTGGATATGATTTGGGTCTGCACTACTCCAGTCTAACCCCAACAGAATTGTTAGTGACGCTAGAAATCCCATACTGACAGTTTGGACATTTATCCGTCTATACTTGGTAGAGATACACGGAAAACTCACTTAAGTTCAGGCGATTCAAATATCTACCTATTTCAGCAGAAAAGTCCAAAATTTGATCAATTCAATTCAAACAAAACCAAACAGGTAACTGAAGGTGATGCTCATACACAGCCAACTGGATTAAGTCAAGCCACAAATAAGCTCATTTAAGTTCCTCTGATATTGAAATCTACTCCACAGCTTTTTCCGGTCTTCATTAGACTTGGCAAAATTAACCCGAAACCTGAACCAAACGACCCAGATCCATACCCGAACCGACACCCGAAATGGGATGAACCGATTTGGACCCTGAACACCTGAAGTAAACCGATCCATAACCCAACAAAACCCGAATTGTAGCATGATCCGAAATTACTCACACCCGAAATGACCCGACCCAATTCAAACCCGAACTGAAGTGACCCAAAAATGGACAACCCGAACCCGACCCGAACCATACCCGTTTTAAAACCGATCTGATTCCTACCTGACTCAATTTTACTCGAATTAAACCCGAACCAAAATATACCAGACCCCGAATATTAACCCGAACCGAAACATACTCATAAGTCATGCAATCAGTAATATTTCATCAAAATTATCCACAATAACATCAAATCAAGCTATTTGATACAAGCGAAAACTGAAATTTGAGATCTAGGATTTTACCAATGTTGACCCAAGCGACGAAAAGGGAGAGAGACGAACAGTGCCACACTAGTTCTTGAAAAACGATTTCACTTGTCCACCACGTCAACTTGAGTCAGGATGATTCGTCTTCAACTTCTGCACACTAGCCTCTAAAATTTTGAACGAAATTCGGCTCACAGATCCTCCAAAATTTTGCAGCAAATTCAGTCCATAAATTGCAAAATCTTGTGGGGTGAAAAGTCAAGCAGTGGGAACAAAATGCAGAGGGACGAAGGAGCAGCAAATTCAACCCATGAAGATTGGGCAGCGAAGCCAGCAAGATATAGAGTGAGAGAGTAGAAGGAGCAAAGAGAATTGAAGAAGGGGCAGAGGTGTTTTTGCTTTTGTCTGGGTTCACGCGAGGTAGAATTGGCACGAAGGGGTTTTGTTTTTTTTTTTCGTTTAAGTGAGAGAGAGAGAGAGAGAGAGAGAGAGTAGATGGGGCCCTCTAAATTGAATCTTTTTTTTTTTAGGTTTTAGACTTTGGGTGGAGAATTTGAAATTTTAGAACTCAATTACTTGAGTTTAGGAGGGAAACAAAAAAATGACTTAAGATTTAAGAGGAAAATTTTACAAATTAAATCAAAGAAAATTTAAGAGGAAAAAATAAAATTCTTAGTAGTTTTTAATTTTTAATTTGTTAGATATGTAATAAAAATATTAAAACCAATTAGTTGCATTTAGGAGGGAAAAAGAAAAATGACTTAAGACTTAAGAGGAAAATTTTACAAATGAAATCAAAGACAATTTAAGAGGAAAAAATAAAATAGTTGATAGTTTTTAATTTTTAATTTGATAGATATATAATAAAAATATAAAAGACATAATGTTTGGTCAAAATATAAATTAAGAACAGACAAGCATAATTAATAAATTATTAAAATCTAGCAATATCATTTTACTATTTAATTTACTTAATAATTTAATGCACGTTAAGATTAAAGTTATAATATCATTCTTTAACTACCGTCATTCCTTCAAAAATACTACATTAGTGCATTACTAATCTACAATCGTAAATTATCTTCATAACATGTTTAAATTTTAATTCTACGTAATCATATTCAAGAATATATGCTTGCATATGATCACATAGACTCATAATAGTGTGACTCATTTGAATTTTAGATAACTGAATTCCAAGTCTTGAGTTTCAATAACTAACATTCATAATTACATAAATGTAACCATAATTAACACATATAGACATTTGATCTCACAAAGACAAATCAATCTTGATATATGATCACTTAAAGAGCTATCAAAAGAACATTGAATCGAGTATTGAAAATACTAACTTGAACCAACCTGTTTCTATTTACCAATTCAAATATGACAATTAACAAACATCAAGTTATGAACCAACACCGAGACCAAAATAAAATTTTATTATTTTCTTTCTTTTATTGGTCATTTTTCAAGGTATATATATTTTGGCATTGAGCCTTGTAAATGAGACAATTGACCCCTGAATCATGATTGACGCTAAGTTGGTTCACTAATTTTGTCTTAAAATGAACTCAATTAAGATATTTGAAACAATGAAACATCACTAAACAACCCGCAATTCTTTAAATAATTGCACATCGATCGTCGCGTAACTGCATAAGAAATTAAGAATATAAGATATATGGACTAGGTTCATATCAAGGGTTGTACTTGAGTACTTGTAACTTACGAATATTCATAGTAAATGTATAAGTATAACTAGGTCCATTAAAATTTTCAATTATAAAAGTTCCTTTTAATTTTACTTAAGCTT
>JACYFF010031956.1:16467928-16479310 GCA_017589665.1 Selenicereus undatus | reverse complement strand
CTATCTATATATATATTACACGGACGTATAAATGATTAAACGTTAATGAATGAGTGTATGACTTAAAAGAACACAGAATAAATGGGCTTAACTAATTAAATGAATTTTATCTTTTAAATATAATTTATATTAGAAATGAGCACATTGAAAATATACATTGACCCAAAATTAACCCGAATTAATTTATACCTAACCCTATTTACATCCTACCCGACATTCACCCGAACATTGAACCGCATGCCACCTGACCCAAATTAGACCTGACCAATACCCGATCCGAACCGGACTACCGTACACAACCCGAAACATACCCGACCCAAACTCCACCCGAATTGAACGCGAACCCGACCCGAACATGACTGACCCGAAAGTGACCCAGACCCGAACCAAACCCGAACCCCACCCGAACACAATTGACTCGAAATTAACCCAACCCGTACCCAATCCGATTGACACATTTGTCAGGTCTAGTCATCACCAGAAGTCCAAGTAAGACAGCACACCTTTGGGTCTTTGCAGGGCAGGAAGGGGGGGCTGAACAGTGAAAAGAATGTTACACCAAAGATTAAGGCCATGTTTGGTAAAGAGCTTTTTGGGTGCAAAAAGAGCTTTTTGAGGGTATTAGCTATTTGACTTTAGTCAAAAAGCTCTTTGGGGTGTTTGGTTGATTAGCTTTTTAGATTAGCTTTTTATACTCAAAAAGCTCTTTTACAAAAAGCTCTTTGAGATAGCTTTTTCAAAGAGCTTTTTGATATTTACTATTATAATGACCATACTAACCTTATAATTTGGACAAATTTACATTACATATCATTCACAAATGATATTTCCAAATGTTGGATACTTATACTTTAAATTTTTCAATTTTTTTTTTTTTTGAGAAAAGAGTTGTTGATGGTCATGATGTTGAAGATAATGCTTTTAATTTTAATACTTTAATTTAACAAATAATTTATGTTAGTCTTATATGATATATAAATATTTTTTATATCACATAATTTCAATTGCTATTAAAAAAGAAAACATTTAACATTAAAAATATATTTTGATGATAAGTACTAAAATTAGGAAAAAGTATAAATGTAATTTTATATATCACATTAGTCTTAATTCATAATTCATATCGAAAAGAAAAATAAATATCCAATGAAAAATTATTTTGTTAGAAAAATAATAAAATTGAGTAATGGGTATAAGTGGAATTTTATCAAATAGCTTTGTTAGAAACAGCTAACTTCACCAAACACTTTTTTTACAAACAGCTAATGCAATCAGCTAAGTCAAACAGCTAATACAATCAGCTAACAGCTAACAGCTAATGCAATCAGCTAACAGCTAACAGCTAACAGCTAATTGCCAAACAGGGCCTAATTTCGCTCAGAACAAAATGCTTTGTAGGCAGCTGAGTTGAATTTCGTCGTCGATTTACAATCACAAGTTGATACTTGATAGAAACCCCTTGCAGCAAGACAAGCAAACTCAGAAACAAGTTTTGGGGAAACTAGTGTTCAGCACCCAATTTCTTGGCTCCTGAACTCCTCACTTTGACCTAGTATAAATTGAAGACAGGAGTGCCAAACTTGTATTCCTTACAGTACCTTGCATCACCACCAACAGTGTCCCCCCCCCCCCCCCCAAAAAAAAAAAACCCAAAAAAAGGGGAAGCAGGAGTGGAGGACGATCATATGACTTGTTCCTTAACATTTGCTGGCAATCACTGTCAAGCATAATGTGCACAGTAAGAGGAGACACAGCTGCCATCAGGAATGCTTAACACAGTCTCCAAATTAGGTCTTTCAAATACTGGGTAAATGCACTGCATAGCCAAACTTTCAGCCTAGACATCGTAGACTTCACCCAAGGTCCCAAGCATAAAAGAAATTACAGCAATCACACTTCAACCAAACATAAAAGAAATTACAGCAAATCACACTTCACAAGCCTCTGTACCTCGCCAAGAGTAAGTGCATGTACACTTTAAACTGTTTGCATTAGAACAATTTATGCAGTCCCCAGAAGCTTCTTAATATCATACTGCAAAGAACAAAGAGCCCATAAGAATATACAGCAAGACATCATGATTCAGCTAAGGTCCCTAAACCAAAGCTAATCGAATGGATATTATTACCTCCATACTCAGTGGAGAAGTTGTGGGATAATATCGGGCAACAGGGTGGCCATTCTTATCAACGAGGAACTTGACAAAATTCCATTGAATGTCATCTCCAAAAAGTCCCCACTTGCCCTGCTTCAAGAACTTGTACAGAGGTGTGCTGTTCTCTTCATTGACTTCAATCTACAGGAACACATAAAAGTGACAGATATTTGAGATCCACCAAACTGACACCCTGAAAATCCATCTTGCTATGATACGCAAGACAAATATGTACAAGAACCAGGGAACTGTTTCAACAACAGCACGCAAAACTTTCTTTGCAAGTTGAATCATGTAGAGGAGCTAAAAGAATGGTATGTTCAAGTAATCTTGCAAGAGACAGAACTACATCTTTAAATATATATATATATATATATATGTGTGTGTGTGTGTGTGTGTGTATCCCTAGGAGATCACGCAAACAAAAGCAGTCTGAAGATAGACAATAAGGAAATAGATGTAACTTGTAAAGGCGTCTAGCAGGCAGAGGCAACTCCTTTTGTAAAGGGTTACCTTATCAAAGATAGGAAATTCTGATTTGAAGCCAGTGCAAACAAAGTCCATAATCTCATTGTTGCTTCCAGGTTCCTCATCGCCAAATTGATTACAAGGAAATGCCAATATCTCAAGGCCTAAAATTAAATTCAAAAAATCCAAACGTTATATCGAAAACAAAACCAATAGGTCAAAACTCTTAATCCAACAACTAAAATTAGAGGTGACAATGGGGCGGGTACGGGGCGAATTTAACCGTACACTCAACCATACCCATTAACAAAATTAATACTCATACTCATACCCATACCCATCAGCTGTTGTAAAGCTATATCCAAACCCATACCGACTGGGTATAGCGGGTATGCAGGGACAAAAGAGAATTAAACTCATTGCGTACTCATATTCGACATCAAAATGCCAATATGTCACATTAACCCCAAGTTTCTAACAATATATCATATTACGTCGAATACAACTAAAAGTTTGTCAATCAAAGTAATAAATTAGCACTTAACAATTACAGTTTCTACCAAAATGCCTCACCGAATTCATGAATATCATACTACTCAAAGCAACTAGTAAAATATCCAAGTATAAGCAACAAATTAGAACTTTAAACAAACGGATACGAGCTTTATGTGGAGTGGATATAGGGTGGGTACGGGACGGGTATGGGGCTGGTACGAGGCATGTAGAATCTATACTCATACTCATACTCATATTTATACCCATTTTAGCAATACCCGTCCCATACCCATTTTTTTTTCATTTTCACCACCCATACCCTTGCCCAGTGGGGCAGGTTTTGCAGGTTCTAGGTGGGTACGGGTTTTTTTGCTGACCCTAGCTAAACTATAGTTTAACAACAAAAATTGAAAAAAGAAAAGGATAGAAGAGAAGACCTTGATCTTTGTACTTCTTATATAATTGATTCAGTTCTGTGTAGTTGGAGTTGGTCATTCCACTGCCACCAATTAAGCAATCAATAAACAATAACACCTTAATCATAGCGATAAAATCTATGCACAAGAAATACCAATTGGCATCAACAAGAAGGTATTTCTATTTGTAAAAGCACATGAATCAACTACAAAAAAGAGAAGAGATCACCATTTGGAAGCAACATTTACAATCAGCAAAACTTTGCCCTTATAGTCGCTCAAACTGACATCATTTCCCTTGGCATGCTACAAGTCAGAACAAATTATTAAGAGCTTACAACCAGTACTGATTCCATCAGGAAAATATACCCAAGGCTGTGATAAGAGCTCAAAAACGCAGTATTGATCCCATGAAGAAAATACTCAAGGTTATGATATACCGTCTTACCCGTAATTACTTGAGTACTGATACACATATAAGTTAGAAACCAAACACTCAAATTCACATCTAAAAACCCCAAGTTCATTGTTTGCCTTCAAAATTTCAGTTATTTGACGATAGCCCACCAACCGAATCCCCACTTTTGACCTAATTGTGTTTTGGAATAAGAAAACTGCAGTTCCCAAATCCCCAGTTGAAGAATTGAGCTGAATTATAATGTATAGCCTTTTTTTCGCTTTGTCTAGTGCTATAAATACAGATTAAAGCTCAAGAGGAGTTGAATGAGAAAAGGACAAAAAAGCAAGCAGAGACGGACCTTGACGGTGAAGTCGTAGATGGATTGCGGTGGGTGTTCGGTGGGTAGAATTGTAATTCCCATTTGAATTTGGCCACCTCGGTTTGATGCAATAGGATTTTAGTTTCAAAATTATAGCAGAAATTCAACGATGAGCGCGGCGATCTCTGCACTCTGGCACTCCGTCTGGTGCAGGAGTCACTTTTGAGCGAGCTCGCTGAAATTTGAAAACGTCGCTCCGTCACACACACACATACGCATATATATATATATATATATATATATATATATATATATATATATATATAAAATAGTTGGATGAGGGGTGTGCAAGAAGTCTCTAGTGAAAGAGAGAGAAACTCTAGAGAGAGAGACATGGGGTTGCCCTGCCGTGCAAATTTGTAGCCTTCACAATTTGCTTCTTCATCTTCCTCATCTTCTTGATTAGCCTACAATGGTCCCTTTAGAGCCCAAACCTCCATATCCCTTCACCCCTTGTTGCTTTCTTGCTCTTGTTCTCAGAAATTTTACCCTAAGTCCTCTATTCTCCATGGCCAAATTCATCGCATCAAATATGCCTTGAACGTCGTAGACACTGGATTAGCGCTTTCTCAGCCCTCACAATTGGGTTTGGTAATTGAAGTTGTTTGTTTTCAGGGAGTTTTAGAAATACATATGCTCGAATCTAGCACTGCCATGCCCCTTCGGGTCAAATGCTCAAATTTTTGATCGATCTCGCATCAATCAAGTTGTAGACTTTTAGTGCCTTTCACTATCCATCTTCGGGAATTTGATGCCAGCCACATCTTGTACTTCTTGATCGACAAATTTGTCAAAGTTCGGGTATCTAGGGTTTTGGCCTTGGTCAACCATTTCTATAAGATTATTGATGATTCAAGCTCAGAGCTCACCTTTGGAGTCGAAGCATATGGTGGTACCTAGGTCGAACAAGGTGCTTTTGCAAGGCCCCTTAGTGATGGACACCGATTTCCAGAAAGTAAGGGCGATGCCCAGCCCTGCCGACTCACATCCGCTTTCTCTACCGCTGACCGAATTCCGGGTGGTCCCGAACTTCCCCAGTAAAGCTACTCTTGTGGACTTCAGGTAAGTCATCTGTTCTCTGGGTTTTTAATTGTCTTGTTGTCTTCTGAGCTTGTAAGGCTCTGCCCTTGTATTTGCAACCTTCGATTTTTCAAAGATTTGCTAAAAGCTTTTAACCAATTTCTAGTGAATTCGTCTCAATTTGTAACTTCGATGTGTTGGATGCTACTATACCTGTGGGTTCGAGGCTTGTTTGTTCATAAATTTGGTTTTACGAATTTGGTTGGGAATTTGGAACACTTGAATATTTTTAAGCATTATGTGTCTGAATTCTGTGTTGAGACTTATGCATTGAGCCCTCCCTATGATGATCTCGTTGTCCTCTACTTGTCATTGTCATGGTCAATGCGGTTCTAGGATTGGCTTTCTAGTGACCAAATGCTGAGTGTATCTTGCATTTCCGTAATACGTAACTCTATTGTGTAGCCACTACCCGTGTATTTCTTGAGTACATGCTGCTAGATTAGGAGGATTATTCTATTGGGCATCTGGCTTGCTGCTTCCTATGGGAAAGGTGTATTCTTTAAAGTTGTAATTTACTTGTGTTGTTCTGCCTCTATGATTCTGTGTATTTTTATTTATATAGGCTTCATATTGTGAGTTCAACTATCTTTGTTACGTCTCATTTGCTTCCTAGGGTTTTATTGCCAGATTTACGAACCATTTTCTTGTAGTCACAGGGTCTTTGTATGGTTGGTCCATAACTTTGCCCAACTTTATGATACTATTGTTGCATTTCGTTAGTTATCGCCAGTTGATTAACTGGTATCTGTTATTGTTGTCACCTGAATTTTATTGGGGTCTGAGGATGGTGAGGGGACATAAGGTTTACCCCTTATGGCCCAATGTCAACCCATTGAACGATCCTTGTGGATCAATTAAGCCTATATGTTCTTATTGTCAATTGGCATCCCTTTGGGGTCAGTCTTATTATGCTCATCTAAAGTTGATATCTTTAGCATGCACTACCAATGACATTATTTTGTATCCAAGGCATAGGTTGTTATTATGCACTGTTGTGTGGTATTTTTGCTGCCTTTTAACCAAAGGTTTTGTTAAGTTGAATCCCAACTTCTGTTTTCGGCTCATGGTGAGAGAGATGGAGATTTATTTCTTCTCCAAGGCCACTTTGCAACCTAGACACAATGCTTCCAAGACCTGTGTCTGGTGCTTTTTGGTTTGTGGCCATTTTTCTTACTTGTAGGTTATTGTAATCTTAGAGACAACTCCATGCCAAGGTGCTGCCCGTGTTGCTCCGCTTCATTCTGGTCTTGGACAACTCAATTGTGATAACTTGAATTTTATTACTGCTAATTGTAATTACTTATCTTTATGGATTTTTTTAGTGAAATATGAAAGTATTTCTTAGGGGGGGAATTGAATGTGGAAATTCTTTCTGGGAGTTTCTTGCGGCCCAGCCTCTTATGGCTTCAGAATGACCAATCTTGGTCCCAAAATATTTCTATCATAACTTTTAATGTTTGCAATGTGTTAATTGTGGAAATTATTAGATGCAATGTGCAAGGAGTTCAGAAAAACTCCGTGTTTGCAATTGTGGTGAAGCATCTCTAGTTTCTTTCTTCTATTTTGGAAAAAAATCATTTTCATGCTACTGAAGCACATTTTCGTTTGAGTCACTGCAATCTAATGACATTCTTGTATCTTCCTAATAGAAAAACTATGTTGGTGAGTGGAAGAGAGTTTAATTACTCAATTCCTAAGCCCAATTTAATGCTTGATTCTTTGGATCAAGAGGCAAATTATCAGAAAAATCCCCTTCCTCATTGTGTTATATTATGAAAGTTGTATGTTGGAATGTCCAAGGTGTTAAAAAAACGCAGGTTATACAAGAAGTTAAGTTCTTGACCCGAACACAAAAGCCTGATATGTTCTTTTTGCTAGAAACTATGGTTAATGAATCAAATATACGAAGAATTCTCCCCCTATTAGGATTTGAACATTTTGATTTTGTGTTACCAGTTAATCACTCTGAAGGTATAGCGGTTCTTTGGAATAACGGTAATATCCATGCCTCAATTTTATTAAAAGAAACTAGAGCTATTTATATGTTAATTCACGATACCAGATAACGCACAAAATTCTATCATTTTAGGAATTTATGCATCGGCGCAAACTAGAGATAAAAGTGCCTTTTGGAGCCATTTAGTTGAGCTAAATAACGTTATCGATTTACCTTGGTGCCTAATGGGAGATTTCAATGAATTATTGTGTCCTAATGAAAAATTAGGAGGCCAACCTCCTGCTTTTGGTAGATTTCAATGTTTGAATAACTTTTTATCTGTCATTAATGTTGAATGTGTTCAAGTTTCAGGCCATTCATTTACTTAGAAGAAAAGAATTCACACTCAACTTATCTATGAAAGACTGGATAGAATTATGATTAGAAAAGATTGGAGTACCAAGGATCCAAATGTTTATGAAACGCATGGTAACTTCTCTTGTTCTGATCATTGCCCTATTATTATGTCGACTCAAACTCATTTATCAAAAGCTAAGGCATTTCCCTTTTGTTTCCAAAATTTCTGGACAAAGTATCAAGATATTGATATTATTGGCTCTAGAAATTGGCGGTATAACCACAATGGAACCAACATGTATAGAATTATGAGGAAACTAAAATGTGTCAAGCATGATCTCAAAGATTGGTCAAAAAGAAACGTTAGGAATTTCAATGATAAACTTGCCAAGAATGCGGTTAAAATAGAGTACGTGGAGGAAAGACTAATAGCTAATCCTAATAGTCATAGATTTCTCTCCTAGATGCAACGGCTGTTGAAACAATGAGAAAAAATGATGTTGTTTAATCAGAAATATTGGGGGAAGTTAGCACGAAAATAATGGCTAGTAAATGATGATAGAAATTCTAAATTCTTTCAAAATAATGTTAATTCTAAAAGGAAGAGGCGGGACGATTGTGGCATTTCGATTGAAGACCATAAAATGATTGCTGAGAAATTTATTTCAAACTATGTGCAGATATTCAAATCCATGCATAACAATGTTAGAGTATTGCCGAACTTAGGATTATCGAAATTAATTTCAAACCTTGATAATAATGAGCTTATTAAACTTCCAAATTTGAAAGAGGTTAAAAACGGCCTATTCAGCATTGACTCTAATAAGACACCAGGACCAGATGGTTTTGGTGCGGGTTTCTTTAAGAACTATTGGCAAAGCATCAAGAAAGATCTTTTTAACTGTATTCTGGAGTTCTTCATAAATGGAAAAATCCTTAAAGAGATTAATCATAACTTTATTGCCCGTATCCCGAAAACGAATAGTCCTACATAGACTAGTCATTACAGGCCCATTAGTTTATGTTCTATGATTCATAAAATTATTTCGAAAATCCTTGTTAACAGAATGAGACCCCTCCTTCACCGTCTAATATCACCCTTCCAAAGTGCCTTTGTACCTGGTAGATCTATTTATGATAACATTCTGTTAACGCATGAAATTATGCATAAATTTAAGAACCTTAAAACTAAGACTGCATGGACAGCTATCAAATTAGACACGGAGAAAGCATACGATAGAATCAAATGGGACTTTATATTAAAATGCCTTAAAGAACTAGGTTTTCACCACACTTGGAACTCATGGATTAAACAATGCATCTCTTCAGTTTCGTACTCCATCATTGTCAATGATGAACCTAATGGCCTTTTCATCCCGACAAGAGGGATTAGACAAGGGGATCCTCTTTCCCCTTATTTATTTATTCTATGTATGGAAGCTTAAATCATTTGCTTCTCAAAGAAGCTAATTCTCCAAAGTCTGGAGTGGGAGTTAAGATCTGCCCAACATCTGTCAAAATTCTGTGCCAACTTTTTGCTGATAATTCCTTACTGTTTTGCAAAACTAATTTAGACAGTTGTAGTAAACTAAAATGCATCCTTGACTTGTTTTGTTCTAATTCGGGTCAGTTAGTCAATTATCAGAAATCTGCATTGACTTTTTCGCGTAATTGGATGAACACACAAAAGCAACTAGTGACTGCAATATTCAATATTCTGTATAGAGAGTCGTTGGCCAAATATCTGGGATGCCCTGTTTTCTAGGGTCGGCCTTCTTACTCAACTTTTTAGGAAATTATCAATAAATTAACTACAAAACTAGAAGGATGAAAAGCAAACTGTTTATCTAAAGCAGGTAGAACGATTCTCGTACAGTCACATTTAGAATCACTCTCAGTACACACAATGCACTGTTTTGAATTACCACATAATGTTAGCAAATATTTAGACAAATGTAACAGAGAATTCTTTTAGAAAAGTCCAACAGAGAAAAAGGTTTCCCACTTATAGCTTAGGATAAGGTTTGTAGGCCTAAAAGCATAGGCTGGTTGGGTTTATGCAAAATAGAAACAATTAACAAGACTTTTCAGTGTAAGTTAGTCTGGAAAATACTTACTAACCCACCAAGTCTTTGGGTCCAATCTATGAGGGCCAAGTACCTACATACTACAAAACTTTTTTTGTAGTAAACGGAAAAACACGGATTCCCCAGTTTGGAAAAGTTTACTGAAATGCAGAGGCCTCCTACAAAAGCGCATTATTTGGAAAATAGGCAGAGGCGATGAGATCTCCTTTTGGTTTGATAACTGGGTCGAAAACAGGAATTTAGTTGAGATCCTGGGTGTGGCTGAAGATAGTATTGTCCACCCTGAACCCAAAGTCTGTGAGTTTATTCAGGAGAATTCAGAATGGAATGTTCTCAAACTAAGACAAGTCCTCAAGAATCATCTTGTTGTATAGAAGATTCAGGGTATGCCTATACCCATCCATAAATTTAGTGACTCCTTTTGTTGGGGGTTGAATAGCTCAGGTAACTTCTCAACAAAATCAGCTACATGGGCAGCCCATGACATCCAATTGCATGACTCATCAACGTGGTCATATAAATGGATTTGGAATATTGACACCTTGCCAAAAATCAAAGTCTTTCTTTGGCAGCTTTTTCATAATTCCTTACCTGTAAGAGGTACTCTTCTTGAAAAGGGACTAAATGTCAACCCATCTTGCCCCCTCTGTCTAGGTGATATTGAGTCTATAAAACATCTTTTTAAAGATTGCCAAATTGTTAAAAAAGTTTGGGACCTAGCAGCAAAACATCATTGGCTACCATTTATTTTTTCTCCTTCAGGATGCCATGATCCTTTGCATTTTTTGAACAAGATACACTCATCTTATAACCCAAAATTGTAACAAAAAATTTCATTTATCTTATGAACTATTTGGAAATCTAGGAATGCAACAATTTTCAAAAATGAAAATTTCAATCCTGTTGCATGCTTAGTTCGAGCAAAAAAGGCCAATGCAGAATGGAGAATTCGAACTTGTATGTCGGTTGATCATTATTTTAGGGGACCTTCTTCTTCCCCTTCCCCCTCAATTCATTTAGTGAGGTGGCACCCCCCATCACTAGGATTTGTTAAACTCAATTTTGATGGATCCCTCATCAACTCATCAACAGCAGGACACTTTGTCATCCGAGATTAGACGGGCAAACTTGTTAAGACAGGAGCAAGCTACTACGGTGATAAATCTATTTTTGTTGCAGAAGCAAGAGCATTACATGACAGACTACGATTAGCAATTCAGGCAGGGTTCAAGTGTATAGTCATTGAAGCTGATAACAAGACACTGATTCAAGCACTTCAAGGAAAGATTCAAGTTCCTTGGACAATATCGAATATTATCAAAGACATACATATATGGCATTCTCAAGGTTTCCGTTTATTCATCAACCATGTTTTTAGGGAAGCAAATATGATAGCGGATTGACTTTTCAAATTTGGACACTCAGTTACAACGTCCTTCTCTTCAAATATCTATTTTTCTTCTTCTCTTAAGGCTATTTTAGCAGGTGATGTAGTTGAGTGTACTCTTGTGAAAAGAGACGCTTAATATCCTTATGGTTTTATTTACCCTTGTAATATATATATATATATATATATATATATATATATATATGTACTGAGTGTCCA
>JACYFF010031956.1:16419103-16447928 GCA_017589665.1 Selenicereus undatus | reverse complement strand
ATACTAAAAATAATTACAAAAACGGTGCATGATTTTCGACTTAACAAGTGTGTTTAAGCTAAATAAGAGATTGAGTTTTTAGATCCAAAGATAAAACCTGGACAAATCATCCTATAAAAGCATATTCTAAAAAAAATAGAAAATTTTTCTGAAAAGATTAAAGATAGAGCAGTTAGAAAGGTTTCTTAGATGCCTTACCTATGCATCAGATTTCATTAAAGATTTAGCCAAATTAAGAAAATCATTACAACAGAAACTCAAGAAAGAAGTAAATTGGGCATGGACCACTAGTAATTCAAAGATTGTTCAAAACTTCAAAAAGATGTGCAAAAATTTTCCTATTCTTAATTTGCCTAATGAAAGGCATGATTTGGTTCTTGAAACAGATGCCAGAAATGAACACTAAAGTGTAGTACTCAAAATTAAAGAAGGAAAAAACTCTGCAAATATTGCAATTGAAGTTTTAATAAAGCAGAATGCAACTATCTTACGATGAAAAAAGAAATCCTTACAGTCATAAGGGGAATTGAAAAGTTCTTAATCTTTTAGCCCCAAAACCTTTTCTTATTCAAACTAATTGCAAATGAATACTTAGTTTTATGAAAAAAAAATTATCAAATATGCAAGCGCCAAGGTGACTTCTGCATTGACAATTATGGCTTAACTAATTTTCCTTTTCTATTGAATATATACAGGGATCGAAGAATTCTCTGGCAGATAGTTTAACTTGAGAACTTGCTAATGGTAATTATCAGAGCAAAACTCTTGCCAAAAAAGGGAAAAATCCATAATGTGATGTCATTACTATTAGAACGATTACTATTAGAATGGGTTACTCCTTCTAGTAAAGTCCATATTAATAATCTGGAATTCCATACAAAAAGTAGATCATGTTTTGATCTATTATGTTCTGCCTATCTAATAGCCTAAAGATTTTCTCTTCTAGAGTTACAAGTTAATTACTTAAGGTGTCCTTATAATACCCAAGAGAAAAATAAATTGTTATGTTCAAGAAAAATAGGTCAATGAGTGGTATGCAGCCTCGAACAACTACTATCATAACTATTCCTATGATAATTTGGGAATCATGGAGTACTACAATCTACTTTCCTGATAAATCTGTAGTTGGCGGTGTTAGTTTCCTAACAAATTCAATCTCTCTAAATGACCCCATCATTAAAACCTAGGAGTACGAGATGGTAGTTTACTTTATGAAAATCCCAGATCCCAATTTTTCATTTTTCTTAAGACTAACTAAATTTCAGTAATGCATGTTCAGAATAATCCATTGAATTCTTACATCTCCTATTGGTCCAACAAAAATTCCATATAATAGATGTCTATATATGGAAGTCCATATTGTGCACTAATTGAGTATGAAAATAGAAAAGGCAAACTAGCCCATTATCTTATTTAGATTGTTGATTTCGAAGATCCCAATGATCAACAAAAAGAATGGTTTTCAGAACGACGAGACTTAGTCACCGATCCTGCTTTAGCAAGAGCCATCGATTTCTACAACATTTATCATCAAAGTTGGGCATTAATTGAATGATGAAAAATATTAATGCATTGTGGAAACACTACTTTAGCATGTGACAAAGAGTTTAACGAACACATGAAGGTGGAGGGAGTAGTTTCAGAAGATATATTTGATTATCTCTTTGATGTTGGGGCCATAAAATTGTTATCAGAAAAAGGAAAGAAATATCTTCTTGAATTATTTGAGAAATGGGATCCATAGCATCTTCAATATAATGAAAATTTTGATGACTATCTGGATAATGATGGTCTGAAAAATATTATTGGAGATGAAGACATACAAAATCTTAATAATGATGATTAGTTTTGTCAGCATTAAAAGGCTCTGGAAAGTGGTTGTGATAAACCTCTATTTTACACACTTTTAGGCATGATTTTTACCACTCATCTTGGCGATTTCTGGTAAAATCCCGAGAGTTTAGAGGTTGATTAGTCATTCTTTACCACAAATCTACTTAAAAGTGTGTTTTTGTGTTTTCAGGGGTTAGATTGAAAGAAATGAGAAAAACAAGCTAGCGCCGTGCCACATAAGAGCTAAAAAGGAGGATTTCAAGCCAAAAGAGAGTGGCACGGTGGCACCATGCCAAACAGGGTGACCGTGCCACCCCAAGAAAGCGAGAAAACAAGGGCAGCAAAGTGGCACGGTGGCACCGTGCCAAATTAGTCTTCCTCGTATAGTCGCGATTTGGCGTTGTAATTGGCATCGATGCTTTTCTCTATTCTTTTTCTCTCTTGAAAACGGCGATTAGGGTATATAGTTCTGGGTTCTGATTGTTGTGAAATTCAAGACAGTGGATCAAGATTTCTTTATGCTTTTGGTAGATTGTTGCTGCAAATTACACAGAGTACATTCCTCTACCTTTTTCCTTTGCGTTGTTTTAATTCAAAGTTGAATACCTTCGAGCATGTTCGTTTTCTTGATTTTAATTGTGATTAGAATGACGATTAGCGGCTAAATCCCGTGTCTTGGATTGGGCGTAGCCCCTTTGATGTGATTTGGATTGATGTCCTAGGTTTTCGTGAATTGATGCCCATGTTATAATTGAACTCTCGCTTAGCGTGCCAGGTGTTCGATGAATTGCCTGAAAGGGTTGTATTCGTGTTCGTAATTAGGGTTTAGGACATTAACGAAAGTTAAGTCCTTTACTTAGAGCGGTTTTGCAAGCGACTGAATTTCCTAACATGAAAATAGTTAAGGTTTCAATTAGGAATTAAGGGTCACACAATCTTGTAGTCTTGCGACTCTAGTTTCATGAAAATAGGTAACTAGGATAACTTGACCAGTCTAATGACCTTTGAGAGAAGACGTAGACGCGTTTAATTTGTAACCATTCCATTTCAGTTGTCTTGTAGGCGGATTCATATGACCTAGATTACAATCCTAAGAACATCAAAGTGTGGTGAACCCCAATCCAGGACCCTTGTCACCATTGATTTGGATAAAAGTAGTAACTTTAGATTGAATATAGTTAACTTCTAGTGAAAACCCATTGTACTAGACTCTGGCCTAAATTGAGTGTTAAAGGTTGGATTCGGTGATTGAAACCAAGTTCCTTGTAGACACGACCCGTACTTGCCGTTGCTAGCTACAACTGGCACGGTGCACTTGCGGTTATTAAAACAATAACAAGTTTTTGGCGCCGTTGCCGGGGAACTTGTTCATTTTGGCATCGGAACCGACTATTATACTTGCAATTGGGCTTTTTCTTTTCTTTTTCTTCTCCTTCCACCCTGCTTGTTTTTACCCTTGCTTGAGCCTGCTTATGCTTGGTATAGTTTTTGGCTTTGTATGCACAGGCGCAGTCAGAGGAGTCACAACTTGCTTCCCTTGAATCCTGAAATCGAAGCTGTTGCTCGCAAGCAAAGCGGCGCACGCAGAAAGAAGCAAGCCGAATCTACCATGGCAGCGCAAGACAATAGTGTTTTGAGAGACTATACTATGCCTCAATCGTTGGGTATCACTTCCTCTATAGTGAACCCTGCGGTCGAGGTTAACAACTTCGAGTTGCGCCCATCCCTTATCTCCTTGGTGGAGCGTGACCAATTCGGTGGACACCCCTCTGAGAATCCCACTATGCACCTTCGCAATTTCCTTGCGAAGTGTGACACAGTTAAACTCAATGGGGTCTCCACCGACGCGATTCGATTGAGGCTCTTCCCGTTCTCCTTAAGGGATAGAGCTAGGGACTGGCTCTAGAATGAGGAGCCCAACAACTTCGCCACTTGGGATGCTCTCTCCAAGGCCTTCTTGAGTAAGTACTTTCCCCCAGGGAAGACAGCCAAGTTGAGAGCCGACATCACCTTATTCGCTCAACTGCATAGCGAATCGTTATATGAGGCGTGGGAACGGCTCAAGGATCTTCAACGCCAATGCCCCCACCATGGAGTCCCTGATTGGCTCCTTATTCAAACTTTTCTACAATGGACTGGATTAGACTTTGAAGATGTCCATTGATGCTGCAGCTGGGGGAGCTCTTATGGGAAAATCGATCGAAGTGGCCAAGGCTTTATTGGAGGACATGGCTGCTAATAACTACCATTGGTCTAATGAGCGGGCCCCCCCAAAGGAAAGGTGGTAGCAAGTATGATGTTGACGCCATAGACATGCTAATCAGCAAGGTCGACGCCTTGGCACAGCGTTTCGGCAGGCTTGGAACTCCTTCAGGGAGTTCAATGGGAGGTCCATCTGGTGCAATGTTTGAGGTTGGAGCACTTTGTGAGATCTGTGGCATTCAGGGCCACATTGCTACTGAATGCCAAACCACTTTCCCAGGCGTTGAGCATGCCAATGCAATGCAAACTTACGACCAACGCCCACAAAACAACCCCTACTCAAACACCTACAACCCCGGTTGGAGAAATCATCCAAACTTCTCCTATCGCAACAACAATCCCATGCCAACCAATCCTTCCCAATCACAACCACAACCTCCCGGTTTTCAATATAGGGCCCCTTATGCCCAATCTCCTCAACAACCTCCCCAACAACCCAAGTCCAATCTAGAGAGCCTCATGGAGCGCTTTATAGCAACTCAGACGAAAACCAACGAGGCACTCAATGAGTCGGTCAACCAATTGAACTCCAAGTTTGGCTCTATGGCTACTCACCAGAAGATGATGGACAATCAAACTGCTCAAATTGCATAGCAAGTGAGCCTCTTATCTAGACCCCAGGGACATCTGCCAGGTCAACCTGAGACCAATCCCAAGGGTCAGATGAATGCCATTACACTGCAGAGCGGCAAGGAGTTAGAGAGTCCCACAATGCCTATGAGGGAGGAGAGGAAAGAAGCTGATGATGAGGATGATGTCACCAGGGTGGCCCCTAGGGAGGTCGTGAGTGAGAGGGCCTAGAAAGAGAAGCCCAAGGAGGATGCAACAGAGAGTACCCCCGCCCATGTGAAGCCTTACAAGCCTCCTGTCCCCTATCCTCAAAGGCTAGCAAAAGGTTAGGGAGGAGCACAAGTATGGCAAGTTCCTTGAGATGCTAAAGAAGTTTCATATCAACATCTCCTTTTTGGAGGCCATTACTGACATGCCTTCCTATGCCAAGTTCTTAAAGGATTTACTCTCCAATAAGGGGAAGTTACTCGAGAATGCCACGGTGTCTCTCACTGAGGAGTGCAGTGCGATCATTCAGAACAAACTTCCTCCTAAACTTTCAGATCCAGGGAGCTTTTCCATCCCCTGTTCTGTCGGGGGTCTTACCATCAGTAGAGCACTATGTGACCTTGGGGCTAGTGTGAGCCTCATGTCGTACTCCATCTGTAAGAAGCTGCAAGTTGGAGAGTTAAAACCCACCACCATTTCCCTGCAGCTAGCCAATCGATCAGTCAAGTACCCTTTTGGTGCTCTTGAAGATGTCCCACTCCAAGTGGGAAAGTTCTTCATTCCTTGCGACTTTGTGGTTATGGAGAAGGAGGAAGACTCCCGCATTCCTATCATTTTGGGGCGACCATTCCTAGCCACTGCGAGAGCTATGATCGACGTCGAGAACGACAAGCTTTCCCTTCAAGTAGGGGATGAGAAAGTGGAGTTTAGCCTGTCACAAGTGATGGCCTCCCCCACGTTAGGTGACTCATGCTGTAGAGTCAATATATTAGAGAAAGCCCTCAACTAGGAGGGCAAGACCCATCTGTCTGTAGAAGACCCGTTGGAGGCCGTGTTGATCGGTTGCCATGTTACCAACTCCGGTTCGGATGAGAAGGAGGAGTATGCCAAACTCCTCAATGAGTCTACTGCCTACTTGCCTAGGCAGTCCTGCGAAGAGATTCATAGTGTGGAAGAGCCTACCTCCAAGAAAAAAGAGGAGCGTCCACTTAAGGTAGAATTAAAACCTCTACCTCCCCATCTCAGGTATGAATTTCTGGACTCTTCCCATCAATTTTCCGTTATTGTTAATGCTAACCTGGATGGCCCCCAGTTGGAACAACTATTGGACGTGCTTCGTAAACATAGGGGTGCCATCGGGTATAGTATCGATGATATTCGGGGACTCAGTCCTACGTTCTGCATGCATTGCATTTTTCTTGATGACAGTCACCGCCCCTCTCGACAATCTCAACGCCGTTTAAATCCAAACATGCAAGAGGTTGTCAAAAAGGAGATTCTTAAACTACTTGATGCTAGGATCATCTACCCAATCTCAGATAGTGAGTGGGTGAGTCCAGTCCAGGTAGTCCCCAAAAAGGGCGGTATGACTGTCATAAAGAATGAGCGAGATGAGCTCATTTCTACTAGGATTGTTACTGGGTGGCACATGTGCATCGACTACCTTAGATTAAATCAAGCCACCCGGAAAGATCATTTTCCCCTCGCTTTCATTGACCAAATGCTGGAAAGGTTGGCAAGGCATTCTTTTTTCTGTTATCTGGATGGTTATTCCGATTTCTTTCAGATTCTTATCCATCCTGATGACCAGGAATAGACGACTTTCATGTGCCCATATGGTACCTTTGCTTATCGAAGGATGCCATTCGGATTATGTAATGCCCTGACCACCTTCCAGCGGTGCATGACCGCTATATTCTCTGACCTTATCGAAAACATCATGGAGGTGTTTATGGATGACTTCTTCATTTATGGAGGTACCTTCGCCCTTTGTTTGGAAAACCTCACCAAGGTACTCCATAGATGTGAAGAAGTCAATCTAGTATTGAATTGGGAAAAATGTCATTTTATGGTGCAGGAGGGGGTAGTACTAGATCATGTTATTTCTGCTAGGGGCATTGAGGTGGATAGAGCGAAGGTCGAGGTTATTGAGCGATTACCCCCTCCTACTTCGGTAAAAGGGGTGAGGAGGTTCCTTGGTCATGCAGGGTTTTATCGCCGCTTTATCAAGGATTTCTCCAAGATCACCAAACCTCTTACTCAGCTGCTCACTAAAGATGCCCCGTTTGTCTTTACTGATGAGTGCCATGAGACTTTTTGCAGGATCAAGCAGGCATTAATTTCTGCCCCCATCATACAACCACCAGATTGGGATCTCCCATTTGAGATTATGTGCGATGCCAGCGACCATGCGGTGGGGGCAGTTCTGGGGCAGAGGAAGGATAAGAAGCCAGTGGTGATATACTATGCTAGTAGAACGCTGGATGAGGCCCAACAAAACTATACCACGACTGAGAGGGAGCTGCTTGCAGTCGTGTATGCAATGGAAAAATTCAGGCCCTACCTGCTATGTTCTAAGGTCATTGTGTACACGGACCACTCTTCCCTCAAACACCTCCTCGAGAAGAAGGATGCCAAGCCTCGCCTCGCCTCATCAGATGGATTTTGCTACTCCAAGAGTTTGATCTGGAGATCAAAGACAAGGCTGGGGCCGAGAATGTCGTGGCCGATCATCCTTCCAGGCTCGTTGTTGAGAGCCACGACACCCCTATTGATGATGCCTTTCCCGACGAGCATCTCATGAGCATCGAGTCAGGGCACGCCCCATGGTTTGCCGACTATGCGAACTACCGAGCTTTGGGAATCCTTCCCCATGATCTATCCTTCCACTAGAAAAAGAAATTCCTCCATGATGTCAAGACATATTTTTAGGAGGAACCATTCCTTTTCAAGTTGTACAAGGATGGGATTATCAGGAGATGCCTTCCTGAGGGGGAAATTCAAGGTGTAATCTCCCATTGCCACGATTCTCCTTGTGGAGGACACGCTAGCACCTCCAAAACAGCCGCTAAGGTGCTGCAAGCAGGCTTCTTCTGGCCTTCGCTCTTTAAGGATGTCCATGCCTATGTCCGCGCGTGTGACCGCTGTCAGCGGATGGGAAATATGTCTAGGAAGAATGAGATGCCCCTTAACTTTATCCTTGAAGTTGAGATCTTCGATGTTTGGGGCATCGACTTTATGGGACCCTTACCATCTTCAAATATATCCTCGTTGCCGTAGACTACGTCTCCAAGTGGGTGGAGGCAATAGGTAGCCCTACCAATGACTCAAGGGTTATAGCCAAGCTTTTCAAGAAGATCATATTCCTTCGCTTTGGGGTCCCGAGGGTGCTAATAAGCGACAATGGATCGCACTTCATAGAGCAGAAATTGGAAACTCTCTTGAAGAAATATGGAGTGCACCACAAATATGGAATTGGCTACCACCCTCAAACTAGTGGCACGACAAGTTTATCAACCGCCGCGAGTTTCGGGAAGGTGACTTGGTTCTACTTTTCAATTCCCACTTGAAGCTTTTTCCTGGGAAGCTTTGCTCCCGATGGTCGGGTCCCTTTAAGGTGCTTAAGGTCTACCCATATGGGGCCATCGAAATAGGCAATGAAACCACCGACTCGTTCAAGGTGAACGGGTCCCACTTGAAACACTACATTGCCGGTGAGTCTCTTGAGGGGAAAGTCACATGTGCTCTCCCCGATGTCCCTCCTTCTTAGGGATCCTAACGGTCAAGCTCGGGACCTAAAAAAAGCGCTTCTTGGGAGGCAACCCAAGCTTTATTGCTTTCGGAAAAAAAAAGAAAAAAAAACAGAGGCGATGAGAGGAAAAAGGTTCCCAAAAAAATTTTGAGTGAGAAAAAGAAACAACAGATTTGGATGGAGTTGGTTTGGAGGGCAGAAAGCTGGCATGGGCGTGCCACCCCTCCTTGGGACTTGAAAAAATTGAAGGAAAAAAAAAGAGGAAGCAACAAAAATAGTGCCATTGAACAGCAAAGTGGCACGCTCAGATCGCGCCTCCAGGCACGACTGTGCCACCCCTGATTTCACAGAAGTAGACCGTAGAGTGGCACGGTCACACCGTGCCATAAGGCACGACCGTGCCACATTAAAACACGGCCAAAAGGCTGAATTCTCCTTCTTCTTCCTCCTTCCTCCATTCAAACTCTCCTCTTTCTCTCTTTACAATTCGAAACCCCTCTCTCTCACTCACCATACCCATTTTATCTCTCCCCCCCAAACTCCTCAAATCCTCCCCAATTTCTTCAATTTTTTCACTCCCCTTCACTTTCCTTTCAAAATTCCTCCCCTTTTCATCTCAAACTCATCCCATCCACACTCATTTTCTCTCTCTACAACCCTAACCTCCATTGTTGAGGTTGAAGGTGGTAGAGAAAGAAATTAGCCCTTCTCTTCCTCTTTTTAGCCTCTACCTCTTATTTTTGGCCCTGATCTGTTGTTTGATTGCACCATGGGCAAGAAATGTGCTGGAGAAACTTCCAGGGTTCCATCTCAACCCAAGAAATCATCGCGGGCAACCTCTTCTTCCGCTGTGACTGCCTCTGCTAAAGGTACTAAAGATGTCTACCCTCTTATTTTACCTACTAGAACTAGGGGTTTATAGTTTGTGAATGACGCACAAAAGTCTCAATATGAGCTTTTAGTCACTAGGAACACTAGTGAGCTGAAAAATTTTCATGCTGATTCCTTACACTCTTTGGGACTGTTGGATGATTTGTTGACTCTACTTGTTAGGTTAGGATGGACCGAATATACAAACATGCAATGCACATCCTATGACCGTTTTATGGTTGAGTTCTTGAGTTCTTTAGCTGTTGATTGGGATGGTGGTTATAATGGTCAGGAAGTTGCCATTTATTTTTGAATGTTTAACATTGATCACCGGATGAGTTTGAGAATGTTTAATGACCTTTTGTGACTCCCGGTAGTTGATAGGGCATATAGGGACGTACCCTCTTTGTGGCGACCTGACCCCGTTTGGTTTAGCATCACCTGCTCCAAATGGAAAGAGTATTACGATAGGTGGGGGCAACCTAGGGTCTTTGACCCTCAACAGGCCAAGGCTACCGACATTTGTAATGTCAACCTTCGGTACCTTCAGCGCCTAACGGCGAACATTGTTTTCGACCGCAACGACAACCAGAACGGTTGTCAGAAGGCCGAAGTGTTTATTATTTGGCGCGCCCTGTCCGGTACCCCTATTGACACTTGGGCCTTCATAATCCGCCACTTAGCGGAAGTAGCCAGGCCTAGCAATAGGAATGCCATTAGCATTGGTGGTACTGTTACCGCCATTGCTAATGCCTTGGGTTACAGCTCACGGCTCTCCACTCTCGAGCCTCATTTTCTAGGTGGTCACCTCGACCTTGGCACCCTTCACCATATGCATATCATAGATACCCGATGTGACACCATTCGATACACCCACTATAAAACCATCCTTTTCACCCTTCCCACTCCTGAGCGGACCACGGTCGCTAATAAAAGAAACTGGAACTGCGATCGACAAATTATTAGGGCAACTGTTCTCCCTCAGGATGAACAGTTGGCAGTTGATGAGGAACTTGCGGTCGATGGGGGTGATGATGAGGAGTATGATGAGGAGGCGGAGGAGGAGGACATTGATGCGGGCCAAGGAGAGCCCGAGCCCGAGGACACCCCTGCTACGGAGGCAACTATCCCACCGCCTCCCCCACCACTTTACCCACTATTTACCTATGAGATGGGCCGGTCTTCTTCTTTAGCGGTATACATGCTGCTTGACCCCGCCTTTCTACAGTCTTTCTCCAACCTCCAAGTGGTGGTTTCCAGGCTTCGGGAGGGTTTCACCGGCATGCGTGCCTACATAGATCGCCTTTCTGGCGCATGGACTCCATTGAGGAGGGAGTCTCCTATTTCCGCAGTTTCGTTGACCGCCAGGAGGAGAGGGAGCAGCGGCGGCTTCAGAGGGAGGAGGAATGGGCCATGAGGGAAGCCTGCGAGTACGAGGAGCGTCGGAGGATGAACAAGCTACTTTGGCGCCAGTCGGAGTCTATTCGATAGATGGAGGGGCGTTTACGCTCCTTTCAGGGCGATCAGGGTAGCTCCTTATCCTTCCCATCTTATGATTCCTCCACCTTCCACCCATTTCCTCCGCATTTCTGCCCAGCTTCAGGGCCTGACGGCACCTAGTGACCGTAAGTGTATTCCCTATTTCCCTTCTTTTCTTGCGATTAATGCTTTCATTGGGGACAATGAAGGGTCCAAGCATGGAGGGATGTCTATATCTGTTTAGTGGGGTGCATTGTATATATTTCCTTGCATTTAACACTTTAGGTTTCATTTAGTTTAGCAGCATGTTAGGGTGCATTCGTTTTTCTTTTATCCATCCATTTAGTAAAGCATGTTAGGATAATGCATATAGGTAGGTGATGCATTGTATATATTTTATTTTTTAACCCTTGGTCTCAAGTGGACATTTGTCGAGTGGAGCTTCACAAGACTGCGAGGTAATTCTTCCAACTCTACTCTTCATTTATTTACTCCTTGACTGCTTAGGGTGATTTATTGTTTTCGTCGTTTCGCCTTTGAAAAAAAAAAGGGTTTTAAAACCCCTCCTATGACGATGACCAAGGCATTGTGAATCAGTTGATTGACATGGTTGTGTATACTTGTGGGTTCTTTGTGGCAAAATGTGTTTGATTGATGATTTTGAAAATGTTTTGACCACATTGTTTGGTTCGCATTCCTAGTTGCCCTTGAAACCCCCCTCGTCGTGATTGATTATTCCTTTTAAATAGGACATCCTTGGGGTTGGTTGTATTGTTTGGTGGTGTGACCCGTGAGATTTTAAGCCTATAGACTAATCCATCAATTTAGTCTCATATTCTTTTTCATGTGTGTCTCTTCCATGACAACGTCTCTAGGACTTGCTTGGATTCTCTTTGAAACCGCATCTCGCACGTACATAACGATGAAATGATAGAGGCATTCATTTGTTTTTGAGCTACATAACCAAATTGTCACCTGTGATCCAATGTTTTTAACCCTTTGCTTACCCCTTTGAGCCTTATCCGTTTTTGTTGTGACCCTTTCACCGCTAGCTCTTGGCTTAAACACATTTCCTACCTTTCAGCTAAAGCCAGTAGAACAACACTTCATTAATTTGTTGGTAGTTTTGATTGTTATGCACATTTGTGGTTAATTTGGTATATGAGGAATGGTGGTTATCCGTGAATTGACTATTTTGTTATTGTGTGTGCTAATCACTCGTTCTCCTCCTTTTGAGCAAAAAAAAAAAAGAAAAAAGTGGAAGAGAACAGGAAAGAGAAACTTGTTGAAACCCAAAAAGGGTGATAAGTAAGAGTGTTTGGTCTGTTGTCATAGTTCATTCCTGATGGTCCTCATGATTTGGGGGTATTCTCACTGTGTCTTTAAAGATAGTGTGGTATGATTGGTTTAAATGTTGGTTGCTCACTAGCTGTGGCTTTTAGCTCCTCATTTCCCAAACTATTTGTCCCTCTCTTACCTGTGCCCTTAGCCTCATTTCACCCCTAAAAAGTCCTCTTGATTGTTGTTGTGTATTTTGCACTTTCACGGTGGAGAATTGAGCGTCCCACCAAGCCTATGGTAGACCGTTTGATTGGAAGAGAGTCAAGTGAACCTTCTTACATCTTAAACACGTGTGAGGGAGTGCATTTACTTTGCTCATCCTATGAGAGCCACTACTAGGCCTTCTAGCCCACTACTTATTTGGATGCGTCTTGATTGGGAGGGGGTGATATGGTTTGACGGTATGCTTGAACATGTGGTCTTCTCAATGATTTGAAATGAGTTTGGAAATTGTGTTTGTGCCTCAAATCATTCCGCTGGCTATGCGCACCTATGTTCGATTCAACTGATCCCCTATTGGCCTTGCCTGAGGATGGCGAGTCCCTTTCTATTCATTCATGTTCTAGTCTTGCTTGAGGACAAGCAAGAGATAAGCATGGGGGAGTTGATAAACCTCTATTTTACACACTTTTAGGCATGATTTTTACCTGTCATCTTGGCGATTTCTGGTAAAACCCCGAGAGTTTAGAGGTTGATTAGTCATTCTTTACCTTAAATCTACTTAAAAAGTGTGTTTTTGTGTTTTAAAGGGTTAGACTGAAAGAAATGAGAAAAATAAGCTAGCGCCGCGCCAAATAGGAGCTAAAAAGGAGGATTCCAAGCCAAAAGAGAGTGGCACAGTGGCACCATGCCAAACAAGGTGAACGTGCCACCCCAAGAAAGCGAGAAAACAAGGGCAGCAAAGTGGCACGGTGGCACCGTGCTGAGTGGCACAACCATGCCACATTAGTCTTCCTCGTATAGTCGCGATTTGGCGTTGTAATTGGCATCGATGCTTTTCTCTATTCTTTTTCTCTCTTGAAAACGACGATTAGGGTATATAGCTCTGGGTTCTGATTGTTGTGAAATTCAAGACAGTGGATCAAGATTTCTTTATGCTTTTGGTAGATTGTTGCTGCAAATTACACAGAGTACATTCCTCTACCTTTTCCCTTTGCGTTGTTTTAATTCAAAGTTGAATACCGTTGAGCATGTTCGTTTTCTTGATTTTAATTGTGATTAGAATGACGATTAGTGGCTAAATCCCGTGTCTTGGATTGGGCGTAGCCCCTTTGATGTGATTTGGATTGATGTCCTAGGTTTTCGTGAATTGATGTCCATGTTATAATTGAACTCTCGCTTAGTGTGCCAGGTGTTCGATGAATTGCCTAAAAGGGTTGTATTCATGTTCGTAATTGGGGTTTAGGAGATTAACGAAAGTTAAGTCCTTTACTTAGAGCGGTTTTGCGAGCGATTGAATTTCTTAACATGAAAATAGTTAGGGTTTCAATTGGGAATTAAGGGTTACACATTCTTGCGGTCTTGCGACTCTAGTTTCATGAAAATAGGTAACTAGGATAACTTGACCAGTCTAATGACCTTTGAGAGAAGGCGTAGGCGCGTTTAATTTGTAACCATTCTATTTTAGTTGTCTTGTAGGCGGATTCACATGACCTCGATTACAATCCTAAGAACATCAAAATGTGGTGAACCCTAATCCAGGACCCTTGTGACCATTGATTTAGATAAAAGTAGTTACTTCAGATTGAATATAGTTAACTTCTAGTGAAAACCCATTCTACTAGACGCTAGCCTAAATTGAGTGTTAAAGGTTGGATTCGGTGATTGAAACCAAGTTCCTTGTGGACACGACCTGTACTTGCTGTTGCTAGCTACAACTGGCACCGTGCACTTGCGGTTATTAAAACGATAACAGGCTGCTCAATTATCATACTATTTTTACAAGTGTTAGGTCTGTAAAATAAGACAGTTTACTGTAGCCATATAAGTGTAACTATAGCCATGTGTCAAATCAGTCTGCACTGTAGCCAATAGAGCATTCTATGTGTCCCTTTCCACTCTATAAAAAGAGAGATCAAGGGCTGAGAAGGAACATGATCATTTGAGAATTCTTAAGCAAAAGAGAAGTCGAGATTCTTTATTTCTTTATGAGCAAGCATATATGATGATCTTAGTAGTTTAAGTCCCTCTTAAATCTTTTCGTTGTAATATTTCCACTTTCAATCTTTCATTAAAAGAAGTTACTCAATAGGGAATTTTGTTTAATTGAACCCTATGTCTTAAATATTATAATTTCTTGAGTAAAGTTCCACTATCCTTTAAAATATAAAGAACTTGATTAGTGACTACGGTCCAAGGTAGACAATGAAATGGATCTGTACGATGTCTAATTTAAGAAGGGTATGGTTGAGAGTAATAATCTTTGTAAACTGGAAGCTAGAGGAACGTCAAAGTTCAACGCTGACTAATTTCAAGTAATGGTCGAAACTCTCTAATTATATTTTAATTATTTTGCTAAGCATGGTAGGCCTACAACAACAGAAAGTATAATATTTAGGATAAAATTAGTATATTGTGATAACTAGTACCAGTAAAGTCATTATAAGAAGTCTAATTGTTTAAAACAAGTATATTTCCTGAAAAAACCCTTAAAATAGCTTATTTGCATATTTTACCAAATTCTAAAGGTCTTTCTGCAATTTCTAAAAGTTTTGGACCAAAAGTGAAAAAGAAAAGAGCACGGGAGGTATTAAAAAATTACAACAAAATTGAATAGAACCCTTAAAATAAAATCCTATTTAAATTAAATAATTTTTTAAATTAATATTTTTAACATAATACATCAAATGAGACTGGAGTAATTGCTTGAGATAATTGTTGCTTGTTGCACTCCACAATTTAATTATTCTGGCTAAACGGGGCATAACAATCTTAAAAGGGACCCAAAAATTGGATTATATCTTCCTTGGCCATCTCGGTGTATTTGTCTGCGGCCTCACATGTGCAAGTTGGACATTTGGTGGTGTTCTTGAGTTCATTCCAAAGCCCCATTAACTTTGAGAAGAACTTGACCACATCTAGATTTCCTTCATTGCAAGAGGCAATCTTGGCCTTTAATTCATGGATTTTAGGCACATTTGGTACTGCATACCTTTTTTGAATATTCTCCCATATGGCTTGATCCGAGTCAGCCTAGGCAATACTTGCATGGAGTGTTGGATCTATAACGTTTAAGATCCATGAAGTGAGAAGTTTACAATAATCCATGCATTAGCCTCGATTGAGTGGGCTCCCTTCTTCATCGCCGGTTTGTACATAATATCATCAATGAATGCTACTTTTTTCTTTCCTATTAACGCAGTTAGGCCCTGTTTCTTTCGTGGGTAAATTGGATGGGTCAAAAGATTAAAGTGGGTTGAAGTTGGTTTGGGTGGGTTACAATAGGTTGAAGTTGGTATTTTTTTTTTTAGATGGGTTGAAATAGGTTGAAGTAGGTTGAAATGGGTTGATGTTGGTTGAAGTTGGTATATTTTTTATGTGGTGAGTTGAAATGGGTTAAAATAATGAGAACGTAATTAATGTGTGATAATTTATGAAGATATCCAAATTTTCTGAAATTTTTGTTTGTTATTTTTAATTTTTAATTTTTTTGATTTTTAATTTCCAATTTTTCCTTTTTTATTTTTTATTTTTCATTTTTCATTTTTTTTCTTTTTACTTTTTTATTTTTTATATTTCATTTTTTTATTTTTTTTTCTTTTTTTTATTTTCTAATTTTTTTATTTTTATATTTAATTTTCAATTTTTAATTCTCCATTTTCTATTTTTTATTTTTTATTTTTTATTTTCTATTTTTTTATTTTCTATTTTAAATTTTCTTTTTTTTTATTTTTTTATATTTTATTTTTATATTTTATTTTTTATTTTTTATTTTTTTAGTTTCTTATTTTTTATTTCTTATTTCTTTTTTTCTTATTTTTTTAGTTTTTAATCTTTAATTTTTTTAATTTTTTTTAATTTTTTAATTTGTATTTTTAATTTTTAATTTTTAATTGTGAATTTTGAATTTTGAATTTTTGAATTTTGAATTTCTTATTTCTTTTTTTCTTTTTTTATTTTTTTTAATTTTTAATTTTTAATTTCCAATTTTTAATTTGTAATTTTTTAAATTTCTTATTTTATCTTTTATATTTTATATTTTTTATTTCCTACTTTTTTTGGTTATTTTTTAATTTTTATTTTTTTATGTGTTTATGTGTTTATTTTTTTATTTTATTTTTTTTTGCTTTTTCATTTTCATTTTTTTTTATGTTTATATATATATTTTTTAATTTCGTATTTTTTAATTTTTAATTTTTTAAATTTATTTTTTCTTTCTTATTTTTTAAGTTTAGTTTTTATTTTTTTATTTTTTATTTTTTATTTTTTATTTTTTATTTTTTTATTTTTTTATTTTAATTTTAATTTTAATCTTTTATTTTTATTTTTATTTTTTTTTTTTTACTTTGTACTGTTTATTTTGTTAGTTTTTTAGTTCTTTATTTTTTATTTTTTAATTTTGTATAATTTTATGTTTTTTATGTTTTTGTGTTTTTATTTTTCTATTTCTTATTTCTTATTGTTCCTTTTTTTATTTCTTATTTTTTATTTTTTATTTTTTATTTTTTATTTTTCAATTTTTTATATTCGATTTTTCATTTTTCATTTTTCATTTTTTATTTTTTATATTTTATGTTTTTATTTTTTATTTTAAATAATAAAGAAAAAATAAATTTAAAAAATTAAGAATTTAAAATTAAAAATACGAAATTAAAAAAATAAAAGAATAAAAAAATATAAACATATAACAGAAAAAAAAATAAACGAAAATCAAAAAGTACAAAAAATAAAATAAAACTAAAAAAGTAAAACATAAACCATAAAACATAAAAAATAAACACGTAAACACATAAAAAAATACAAATTAAAAAATAACCAAAAAAATTAGGAAATAAAAAATATAAAATAAAAAAGCATAAAATAAGAAATTTAAAAAATTACAAATTAAAAATAAAAAATAAAAAATAAAAAATAGGAAATAAAAAATAATAAAATATAAAACAAGAAATGAGAAATAAGAACTAAGAAATTAAAAAAATGAAAAATAGAAAATAAACATTACAAAGTAAAAATAGTAATTTAAAAATTTTAAAAAAAATTTAAAAATTAAATATTAAAAACATAAAATATAAGAAATAAAAAAATAAGAAATAAAAAAATAAGAAATAAAAAATAAGAAATGAGAAAGAAGAAATTAAAAAAATAAACAATAAAAAATAAAAATAAAAATAAAAATAAAAATAAAAATTAAACATCAAAAATTAAAAATTAAAAATTAAAAATGAAAAAATAAAAAAAAATGAAAAAAAATAAAGATTAAAAAAATAAAAAAAAAATAAAAAATAAAAAAATATGAAATAAAAAATATAAAATTAAAACCAAAAAAATGAAAAATCAAAAACTAAAAATTAAAAATTAAAAATCAAAAAAAAAATTCACAAAATTTGGATAACTTCATAAATTATCACACATTAATTACATTCTCATTATTTTAACCCATTTTAACCCACCATATAAAAAATATACCAACTTCAACCAACATCAACTCACTTCAACCTACTTCAACCTATTTCAACTCACTTCTAAAAAAAAATACCAACTTCAACCTACCTTAACCCACCTCAACCTACTTCAACCTACTTCACCCTTTTACCTACCCAATTTACCCACGAAAACAACAGACCCTAAATCTCACATGATACTTTACAAATTATTAAAATTATGAAGGGGGTGGGTTGAAGTTGGTTGAAGTAGGTTGAGATAGGTTGAAGTGGGTTGAAGTTGATATTTTTTTTTCAAATGGGTTGAAGTAGGTTGAAATAGGTTGAAGTAGGTTGAAGTGGGTAAAAATAGATTGACACACGAAAAGAATAGGCCCTTAGTACAACTTTCTCCCACAACTTGTAATTCTTGCCTTCAAATTTGAGCTAGTGATGATCGCCCCAAGTGCATCTAAGGGATGAAGTAAATAAGGTGATTGATTATCAATCACAAATTCGGAGGTTTTGTTATGACTCATATGTCGTTCCCTCTTGTATATTTAGATTCAATAGTCTATGGATCAATGCTCTGATACCATGAAGAGAAGGGAACAAAGACAGGGAAGAACCGATCGAGCTTTGTGTCTTGGTGAGTATTCTTTATTCATGGCTTATGCATGTACACAGCTTATAGTACACAAGGCAAGAAGAGAACCAAGCTATTCCTAAACACGCTTAGCAGCTAAGCAAGCATATCTTTGTGAAGATACAATTCTATCACTTAAGAAAATAATCTATCACAACATTATCACTTAAAAGAAATAAAATCTTTATACAATGTCACATAGAATATTGTCTATCCTGTTAGTTATATGTTAGTTTATTATATAAGATATAATAAATATTTATTTTGTGCAAAAGGAAACTCATTTGAATCCTAAATAATCAATGTATACTAGTATCCTGGCAGGGGGGATGATTGGTGCAAAGGAAGCCCGTAATGTGTTGGATGGCGTAGAAGGAGAAGCTTAGAGTTCAACTCAAGCTGTTTTGCGCTACGTGGGTAAAGGTGTCCTCTTTACTGGTGTTGCTGTGGTTTAGGATGTTCCTTTTCTTTTACATGCGTAGAACAGCGCGTAGAACAGCCTCTTGTGGCTTGTATCCCATTTTGCTGTAATTAGCCATACAAATTCTCCATAACAATTGATGTTTTGCTATCTTTCAAAAGCCATCCGCATATATCGTCTACAGTCTTTGCCTTAGCAAGAGGGGCTGTTTAATCATACGTTACAAAATATGTTCGTGTTATGCTTAAATATATACTAATAATGTTTCATGTAATGTTTCTTTGCATGGTTAGTTGCCATGCTTAAGTATATATTATTCAGGTCTATCGTACTTCATGAGGAGATGAATGAGGGGCAGGATCTATGCTAACTATTCCCTCATTTTCAGAATGACTGTTATTTTTGATTTTTTGCAATATTTAAGGCAACACTTTGACCATCAAGTTTAAAATACAATGGCAATAGAGATGAGTGCAGTTTATTAGATGTGCGGTTATACAAGATTCAGTCGCTTAAGAAATAAAGTAATTATTAAGGTATGCATAGCACCAATAGTGGACAATATTTATATGGTTGGGGATGCCAACACGTTATCACACTACATTTGTCCAAAGGTGGTAATATAAGTTAAACTGATATACGATCTGCAATATCTGTTCCACTTAAAATTCGTTTCGGAGTTAAGAGTGTCAGACATCGGTTGCACAGCGGGAGCCTTACTTGTCTTGGAAGTCTAGCCGAGTAGCTTGTGAACCGCGCAACGCAAAGGCAAATGGCGCGCTCGTGAGCTTTGCTGCGAGGGTCAAGCTTGCTCGGAGCCTCTTTCCCTTGCTTTTCCTTTTTTTGTTTTAATTGGTTTTTCCTTTTTTTGATTGAAAAAGAAAGTTGTGTATTGTAGAGTGCATTTATAGATATCATTTTATATGATGAGTCAAAGTTGTGAAACTTACATTGAAGGTCGGTTTATAAGTTGAAAAATAGGCTCAAAAATTGATATAAAAGTAATAAGTTCTACTGATAGTCAATTTTTTGGCTCAGCATTGCACATGCCTTAGGGGGTCATGACTCCCTTGGGATGTTTTGATTCAACCCTCAGTTGCTTTCGCCCATCTCTTTATTTAGATCTCAACAGTGATTCACATGCTTCTGTTTCTAAGGCCTTCAATCCGCTCTCCTCTTTTCAATTCCTCATAACCGACTCTTTTGCCAGATCAACAGTGGATGGCGAGAGGAGTGCCGAATTGGTCACATCAGGGGTTGCGGTTGGTCTGTCTCATGACTTGGTGGTTCTCTTTGTAAGCGCGGATTCCCTCCTCTGATTCTATTCATGAATCTCAGGTACGTTCTTTTCCTCTCTCTTTTATTTGTTTGCTCTGGGTGGCTTCCTTGTGTGGTGGATTTGTGCTTCAACTGAGTGTAAGTTCTATAGTTATTTTTTGAGAGAGGGCCCTATTCCTTCTCCAGTTGTTATAACCCACTACATTTGTCTAACATAGTGGGTTCTCAACCTAAGTCCTGGACAGATCCTTGCTCTGATCTAATTTCAAACTTGGATGGCCTTCATTGAGTCTTCAATCATGGCTTATTTGGGGTTGCTTCTTGTCATTGTAATTGGGAATGTAACCGGGCTATTTGATGGTTTCTTGGCTAGTATACTGTGTAGGAAGCTTTTTTATTTTTTCACTCGTTACTACTTGTCCATCTTATGGTGCGGTTCTTGTTATATGGTATATGGGTTCATGTCCATTGGCTTAACTTCAATCAATATGGTTATCATTGTTTCTGTATAGCTAGCTAATGGTTGTTGTGATACTGATTTATCTAATTTTTGGATTTGCAAAGCAGGAGGCTTGCCATGGCCCCTTGTCTGGGTCCTTTTTGTCATTTCATATTGTTTATTTAGCGTATACATGTCATTAGTAAAAATTGTCAGGAATACCCTTGATTTGGTTTATGATCAATGTTATTTCTGGAATTGCTTTGTGAACTTTATCTGGCCCTCTATTTTGATGCTGTCCACTTTGATGCTTCCTCTGGACAAGCGTTCATTGCTATTTGCTAATCGGTTTGTGTGTTGCATAGTGCTCTTCACCCCAACTGGGGATCACTTCATATTCTTTTGCAGGGTCCTCATTGGCAACTCTTTTTTAGTTTCTTCAACCTTGGATTGCACGTGTTCATGCTCGGATTCAAGTGTATTTTATTATACACGTCTGGACCTTTTTTGGACTCACTTCCTTTCAAGGAAATTCAGACTCAACTGGGTTTCCCAATTCGTTGTTTTTATGAGATATATGCTCATACAGATAAATTTTGGACTGACGGGTATCAACAATGACCGTCGCTTAGTGCTTTGTTTTTTCGGTGCTTACTGGCAAGTTGCATGCTGTGTTATTATTTGTTACCCTTTGTGCTATTTTTGTGCCCTATTTTTATGATTACTTTTGTTTTATCCCTTTGGGCCAATGGTTTCAGAATGTTGATGTGTCGTCAACATTCTTATTCATAGCATATTTGTGGAAGTGTTAGCATGGAATGTTTAAGGTGCTGAAAAGCACCAGATCCAACAAGAAGTTAAGTTGCTCGTTAAGACGCACCAACCTGATATCTTGTTCTTGCTTGAAAATATGGTATATGAATACAACACTATTCGTATTATTTTGACACTTGGGTTTGAATGCTTTGATTTTGTACTTCCTCCTGTCAATCATAGTGGAGGCATTTGGGTCTTGTGGAATGAAAATAACATGATGGCCAATGTTTCACTCAAAGAACATCAGGTAATTGACATGCTAGTTGTTGGCCCGATTTTGGCTACTTAAATCACCTTAGAAGGCGGTGAATAGGGTGATGATTAAAGTCGCAAGATAATCTAAATAAAGAACGGAAAGATAAGTGTGGACAAAATATAAAAACTTTTTAACAAGATTAGCCTCAACTAGGCTTAGTCCCCGCTTAGAGTTCCCTAACTCTAGGATTAGCCCGAATTTTTTATTAGGAGGGATTACACAACTCTAGTGTACACATATTCTAAGTTACAAGTTATAAATTGACCCTTCAACAAGTCGTTGGTAGAGTTGACCATTCAACTCTATAATCTCACCTTACTTACAACTTGAACAATACAACTTGATAAATATAAAGTACGTTAAAGCGCAAAGTATGCAAGTGACTATTGAGTATGACAATTGCTTGTGCTCTCTTTCTTGTGTGCTCCTCAGCTGCAAACTCTTCCCTTTTTATAACAAAAAGAGCTGAAGTAGCTGTTACTTTCAAATATGGAAGGAAAATATTCAGTTGATCTTCAAGCCCTTGAAATCCAGTTTCAAGGCCTTGACCTGCAACTAATTTTCAATAGCAACCTCAAATCTTCAATGGCTATCTTGCTGATTTCTTACAACGGCTAGTTGATGCTAGAAATCTGTTAGTGCTATTTTTAGGCCAAGCGACAACTAGAATCGAATTTCAAAAGATATGGCCATATTTAGAGAATCGTAACCTCATATTCAAATTTGAATCACACAATGTAATATCATAAAGATTACATATTCAAGTTTGAATATTAAACAATCTCAAAGATATTGTGACACCTTATATAAAGTCAATTAAGTAATATTAGTATTTCAACATCCACTTCCAAAATGTAGCACATTTAAACAATAATAATTATTAAGATAATTCAAATATAATATGATGAATATATCAATTGATTAATCTCTTATTGTCCTTCATCAAAATATATTAATAAAATATATTATAAGTTTAAGGAAACTAACAATCTCCCCCTTTTTGATGAAAGACAAAACCCAATAGAAATAACATATCAATATAATTTTAAATGATACTCCACGAAAGCTTTTCAAATACTTCTTCCCCTTTTTGTATTTCATCAAAAAGGTAGCATAATGAGAAAGAAAAATTGAAACGTATAAAAAAATTATGGCAAACACATATATCTCCCCCTTAACAAATTAATGATATATAAGGATACTCCCCCTTAATTTAAGGCACTAATGAAAGAAAATATAAGGGATTAAACACTAACATTTTGATCAAATCATATATTCTAATATGCATGCATTGACTTGATATTCTAATGAGGATTGCAAGGGATCAACATATTAATATAACAATTCTCCCCCATCAAGAATAAAGCAAGATTACGTACAATAATTAAGTAATATAATTCTTCTCTTATAGAAAGAAGCAAGATCACATATGTGAATATTAGAGATCATAACAGTTATGGACCCAAAAAAGATCACATACAAGATATCATCTAAGTATAAAAATAATTACATGTCATGATAGCATAGAATATGATGGAGTATTAATCATGCTCACCTTCTAAAGATAATTAAGCAAATTAAAACTCAAAAATTTGAAAATCAAAATTTCTCAAATAGGACGTAAACCATGCAAAGATAACAACACCTTCTATTTGGTAAGAATTCACATTTTGATTTCTATTCATGTTGTTGAAATAAAAAATCTAACCCTTGATTCAATCACACCAAAATTTCCAGTTTCGACCTACAGTTCAAGGCCTTGAACTGTATTTCAAGGCCTTGAAATCTGAGCAACAACAAAACAAACGAACTTACCTTATTTTTACTTTTGGCAAACCATAACTTACCATATGCCTTTGGAAAGCTCTAATGTTTCCTTGTCCACTTAAATTTTCAAGAGGATCAAATGCTATTGAAAATTCATTATTAGTACGTAAATTAGGAATCAATAATGTCCCACAACACATGCGCATTCTTTTTTAATTTCTTCAAGAATGAAGTTGCTTGACCAAATCTTAATACCCTTTTCTTCTTGGATTCAAAACTGTTAGAAGTAAGAAAAATTAATGAGGTAAAATTTTTCTTTCCCACAATTTTGATATATCTTCTTGATTTAACACCACAATCAAGAATTTTTGAATGTTGAAAATTTGGTGTGGTATTTAAATCATAAAAAATATGACAACTTGGACAAAAACTATTAATTGAAAATTCAATTATGGATGTTATCTCATCCTTACCACTTTGGAGAATAGATGAATAACTAGAATCATTATTTTTCTCACCATTTTCAAGAAATTCCTCAATTTAGGCATGCTTAACATCATTATGTATAAACTGTTCAATTGGATCATCATTTTCATGTTCTTGCTATTCATGTAGTTGGTGATCCTCAACTTGCTTAACATTTTCTTCCATGATTATTTCATCATGCGCCACAAATTTGCTTAAAATCACATTTTGATTAGTACCATATAAATTATAAAGAGTCTCCAAATTTTTCTTAGCCTATCACAATATGAGATAAACTCATAAATGTCAACAGTAAGAGCACAATATAAAATATTTATAGCTTTAAAATTTTTGGATATCCACTTGTAATCATCTTCAACATATTCATCTTCCGATTTCTCAATAACTATTGGATCTTTGACCATGATCTCCCAAAGATTGATACCCTTGTACTTGATATAACGTTCCATTGTTTCCTGCTACAAAAAATAGTTAGTACCTTTAAAAAGCGGAGGGTAGTCAGAATCAAAATCATAACTAGCCATGGGATCGAACTATTAAACGGTAAAGTCTCACAAAAATAGTACTAGCTTTGATACCAATTGTTGGCCCGATTTTGGCTCGTTAAATCACCTTAGAAGGCGGTTAATAGGGTGATAATTAAAGTCGCAAGATAATCTAAATAAAGAGCAGAAAGATAAGTGTGGACCAAATACAAGAACTTTTTAACGAGGTTAGCCTCAACCAGGCTTAGTCCCCGCGTATAGTTCCCTAACTCTAGAATTAACTCGAATTTTTATTAGGAAAAATTACACAACTTTAGAGTACACCTACTCTAAGTTCCAATGTACAAGTTGACCCTTTAACAAGTTATCGATAGAGTTGACCCTTCAACTCTATAATCTCACCCTACATACAACTTGAACAATACAACTTGAATAAATATAAATCAAGTTAAAGCGCAAAGTATGCAGGTAACGATTGAGTATGACAATTGCTTGTGCTCTCTTTCTTGTGTGCTCCTCAGCTGTAAAGTCTTCCCTTTATAACAAAAAGAGCTGAAGTACCCGTTACTTTCAAATATGGAAGGAAAATCTTCAGTTGATCTTCAAGCCTTTGGAATCCAGTTTCAAGGCCTTGAACTGCAACTAATTTTCAATAACAGCCCCAAATCTTCAATGACTATCTTGCCGATTTCTTGCAACGGCTAGTTGATCCTAAAAATCTATTAGTGCTATTTTTTGGTCAAGCAACAACTAGAATTGAATTTCAAAATATATAGCCATATTTAGAGAATCATAATCTCATATTCAAATTTGAATCACACAATGTAATATCATAAAGATTACATATTCAAATTAGAATATTAAACAATCTCAAAGATATTGTGACACCTTATATAAAGTCAATTAATAAGTAATATTAATATTCCAACATCCACTTCAAAAATGTAGCACATTTAAACAATAATAATTATTAAGATAATTCAAATATAATATTATGGATATGTCAATTGATTAATCTCTTTTTATCTTTCATCAAAATATATTAGTAAAATATATTGTAAGCTTAAGGAAGCTAACAGTAGTTTTTGATAATTGTATTGAAAAATTTTCGTAGTTTCTGGTATGTATGCACCTGCACAAAATCATGAAAGTGATGTGTTTTGGGCTCATCTTCTTGAATTAAACTCTATTATTGATTGTCCTTGGTGTTTGATTGGTGATTTTAATGACATTGAAGACTTCTCTGAAAAAAGGGTGGCATAGCTCCATCACCATCTCGTCTTAGGAGACTACGACCATTTTAAATTCCATATCTCCACCATCACTCAGCGTTCATGGCCGCATTTTTACTTGGAAAAATTGAATTCATAGACACTTGGCTTATGAGAAACTAAATAGAGCAGTGGGAAGAGTTGACGGAATTTCTTCGTATCCACATGCTTTTATCCACCTACGTCTAAGTCATATTTAATATTTTGCTTTGTACTTCGCCCCATGTGGCATCTTCTAAAAAGCCCTCTTTTTGTTGTCAACCTCATTGGTTTACGTACGATATGGTAAAATGCATTGTATGCCGGAAGCGGCATACTCACTACTTTGGTTCTCCCATGTTTGGACTTCCTAGAAAGCTAAAAGCCATCAAAATAGAACTTCATACATGGAATAAGACTACTTTTACTAATTATTATACACAAGTTGAAAAAAATGCACATTAGGGAAAATCGTCTCTTGTTCAATCCAAATTGCATATGACTAAATGATTGATATGCTCGCCTTTTAAGGTAATGAGAAAAATTAATGTTATTTAACCAAATATACTAGGGTAAACTCTCTAGGAAGAAATGGTTTGTTGATGGTGATCGGAATTCCCGACTATTCCATTGAATAATTACCACTAAGAAATGCCATTATGTTGTCCGTCACCAAAGAAATGAGCTTGGTTCATTAAGCAGTGTCTCAAATAGATCCGTACAAAGCTCCTCGGCCAGATGGCTTTAGTGCTGCTTTTTATCAACATAATTGGAATCTAGTCAAAGACCATGTTTGCCTCGCTATAAAGGTTTCTTCTCCTCAGGAAAGATTCTTGAAGTAATTAATCACACATTCATATCTTTGATTCCTAAAGCAGAAAATTCAGAACAGACACACTTGTTTTGCCCAATGAGTTCGTGCAAAACTATATATAAGATTATTTCTAAGATTCTAGTCAACAAAATGCAGTCTGCTCTTGAGCAGGTTATTTAGCCTACTCAAAAATGCATTCATTTCTGGTCGTGTTATCCATGATAATATTTAGGTGACCCATGAAATTATGAATAAATTTCGCTCTGATAAAGAAAAAAAGGGCTATGTGGCGTTCAAATTAGATATGGAAAAAACTTATCATAGGGTAGAATGGGACTTCTTATGTACCTATATGGCTGAGATGGGTTTTCATAATAGATGGATTGCTTAGACAATAGAATGTGTTACTACAGTCTCCTATTCTCTCACAGTTAATAATGAATCTTGTGATTTTTTCAAACCAACTAGAGGTCTCCGACAACGTGATCATCTATCTTTGTACCTATTTGTCCTATGTATGGATGTCGTTGCACAACGTTTATACCATCATAATCGTAAAATTTGGGATCAATGTTAAAATTGCACCTAAAGCTGGGAAAAATCCTTGTCTTTTGTTTGCTAACCATAGTTTGCTTTTCTGTTAGGCCACATCCCGGGCCTATTGCTCTCTTAAAAATTTATTGGATGATGTTTGCCAATATTTAGACCTACTGATTAATTTGCACAAGTCCATTGTCGTGTAAAGCCTGTCGAGAGCTACAAATTTAACCACTACTTCGGTTATTAAATAATTTTTATAGCATAGGGAAGTAGGGATCGATCCACTAGGAAATATTGTTTTAAACTGCTAGCTTAATCCTAAGTGATTTTACTAATCCAATTTATTAAATCAAAACTTAATAATTCTAAAATAATTAAAATATAATGAATAAAAATCTAGAAAAATACCCAATGATGTTCCTAAATATTCTGAATCAAATTCTGGAAATAAAACAGTAAAACGATTTCCCAAATAATCTAGAAAAATTAAAATCAGAATAGTAATTCAATCTTCAACTAAAAATCAAAACAGAAATTATTAAACAGAAAATTAATATTAAAAATCACAAGCAGTAACCTAAACTAATAATCTTAAACTGGACAAGTTTATAACTCCAGAATAATGTTTGATTAATTTCAGGAAAATTAAATCAGAAACTTACTGCAGAATAATCAAGCAGAAAATTAAATCTGAAATTAAAAATAAAATAATATGCATAAATATAAATACGAAAATAATCAAGAAAATTAACCTAATTCTAGGACACAATTTACTGGACTTAAAAACACCTAATAATCGTAAATTAAAATTAAAAATCGAAATTTTCAGAATTAATAACCTCAAAACCTGCACATACCAATTTCACAAAATAATTCTAAACAATTATCAAATAATTTCCAAAAATTACTAAATTGAATATGGGAAGATTAGGACACTATATAAACCCTATGAATTAATTAAAATCGAAAAATAATGAAAATAACTATTTTTAGTTTAAGTTCGAACAAACCGGTAATTAAATACTAAAACTGAATATAAATCAATCTAAAATTATAACCACTCTAAAAGTCAAAATCTAAGCTATCTAAAATTACCTAGACACTCCTAAAAGACTATACTTTTGAGGGGGGGAGGGGTTGATTGAAATTATAGTGAAGCTAATAAAACTAGAACAAAAATCAACAAACTAATCAAATTAACTCTAAGCAACAAATAATAATCAAAATTTATCAAATTTATTAAGGATGCTTAGTATAATATCAATCCACCATGCAAATTAATATTTATCATTAACACACAAGTTAGTTTCATTCATGAGTTAAACTGTAGAAGATATCCACCAGCGGTTCTTCCCCGTTTTTTCTTAGATTTTAGTTTACTTAGGTCCAGCCCTAATATAAACCCTACTAATTTGATAATCTTTACACCAGCGCAAAAATTTAACCAAATTAGAGCATTAAGAATTAGAAAAACATCATTTAACACTTTGTAACCAATTTACCAGCAAATCAATTTAACAAAGATCTAAAGCGATTACCTAATTAAAAGATATGGGTTTGAGCCATCCATGATTAATTAGGGTGATACCTAGGCCTAAAAGATTATAAATTTTACGTATTATAATCTGCTAAACTATCAATCGAAATTGTATTTAATCAACTAGCATGCATTCTAATCGATTTAACACAAATTTCATAAACGATAAACACTAATCGCTAGAGAATCATGAATAGAAATCAACTAGGCATTAAAGCATAAAACTTGTTTCAAAATAATTAATTTAGCATGGCTTCAAGAAGATTATACTAAGCACAAAAAAATTACTCACTCATGTAAAAATTAAAATTACAATTATAGCTCAAATATTTTATGTTTAATATTAAACCTACCACAAAATAAATAAAACTAATAATAATAATAATAATAATAATAATAATAATAATAATAATAATA
>JACYFF010031956.1:16354758-16411302 GCA_017589665.1 Selenicereus undatus | reverse complement strand
TGAAGAGACATTTTCTCATGTGGTGAGATTTGCCTCTATTCGCCTACTCCTAGTCTTGGTTGCCCATTTGGACTTGGAGTTGTTTCAAATGGACGTAAAGACTGCTTTCCTCAATGGCAGCCTTGAGGAAGAGATCTACATGGAACAACCTTTTGGTTTTGCATCAAAGGGGCAAAAGGACAAAGTGTGTCGTCTTAAAAGGTCCATATATGGTCTTAAGCAGTCCTCCAGGTCTTGGTACTTAAGATTCCATGAAGCCATAACCTCTTTTGGCTTATCCATGGTTTCGAATGACCATTGTGTGTATGTCAAAAGATCAACCGGAGGGATTATGTTCCTTACCTTATATGTTGATGACATACTATTGGCTGGGAATAATTTGGAGATGATTGAAGCTACTAAAAGGTGGCTATACTCCGTCTTTGAGATGAAGGATGTGGGTGAAGCCAGGTATGTCCTAGGTGTGGAAATAGTAAGGAATCATTCCAAGAAACTCTTAGGTATGAGCCAAGAGGCATATATCAAAAAGGTCTTGGAACGGTTCCGCATGCATTATTCCAAACCCGTAGACACTCCAGTTGAGAAGGGTTTAACCTTGAGCCTTGACCAATGCCCAAAAACAGACAAAGAGAAAGATGCTATGAGTAATGTCCCCTACGCTAGTGCCGTAGGGAGCCTAATGTACGCCATGTTATGTACGCGGCCAGACATTTGCTTTGCGGTTGGTCTGGTAAGTCGTTACCAAAGCAATCCTGGACAGGCTCATTGGCAAGCTGTTAAGAGAGTCATGCGTTACCTTCGTGGTACAACCGACTTGGTCCTATGCTTTCAAGGCGGGGACCTTAAGTTGAGAGGATACTCATATGCTGATTGGGGTGGTGACCCGGACGAGTCTAGGTCAACCTCAGGATTTGTGTTCACCCTGGGTGGGGGGGCCATATCATGGTGCAGTAAGAAGCAAGACTGCATAGCTCTGCCGACCATGGAAGCAGAATATGTCGCATGCAGCCTAGCCACGCAGGAGGCAATATGGCTTAGGAGCTTCCTCCAGGATCTTAATCTCACTCTGAGAACCGATAATCCTGTAGAGATGTTATGTGACAATACAACTGCCATCCAATTCGCCAAGGATCCGAAGTTTCATCGGAAGACCAAGCACATCAAGAGGCGTTATCACTTTGTACGAGACGCTGTAAAGATGAAGGAAGTTGCCATCAAGTATATACCCACTAATAAGATGATCGCCTATCCATTAACTAAGCCAATTCCTAGAGATGCTTTCAAAGCACATTCGTTGAGTCTAGGACTTCGCAGGGTTTAGTTGTGGATGAAATCTTATTATGTATGATAGATACGTTCTTCATGTAAAAGACATTTATGAAATAAAGGCTAAAACGTTCTTTTTCTAAATGTTTTGTAATTTATCTGTTAGACATGTTGAAAAGTCACAGGCTTCTGATTGGTCTAGTCACACAGGCAATCACCCTGACGCTTGAGTAGCGGGCAGGATGAGACGTAATCATATTGGCACTAGGCGTGCAATATCGATAACTCATACTGAAGGTGTATGAATGAGGAATAGTCGCCTTAGTAAGACTAAGATGAGACTCAAAGGAGTCGAATATGAGATGAGTTTTCATATTGAAGCCCTAAAAACCGAATCTTGAGTGTCAAGGTCAACATTCAGTATGTTGATCTAGTGGCTCAGGTTAGATTTTTTGAGTAAAAATCTAGACTGACGATTCGCATGGCATAAAGAGTGACGAACCCAGCTAAGTGGGAGCTATGCCATGACATACATATCATACTGTGTGTGCTTGTAAGACGACCCATATGTGGGGTGACGATTGAATTCCCTATCACTTGTCACTGTGTGACCCTATGGACGATGACCCTTTAACTTAAAGCTATGATGTTAAGTCGAAGCTTAATGATGCTACTTTAATGTGATTCTCAAGAGCCACGATGTATACGGTTCAGCGGGAACACGTTAGGAAAGCAATTAAGTTAAGATGAGATTTCATAAGTGTTTAAGGAAAATCTATCCACCATCACCATATCAAGCCTGGGCGATTATGTTGAGAACATAATCATATGATATATCAGGCATAAGGGACTAAAGATGCCACTGGTGATGTCTTGGGATATTTTTGGGGTCTCGTATTTCGTGAAAGTGTTATGTTAGTTGGATGGTAACTTAATATAACACTACTTGTTATTTTTGGTCGCACGTTCTATTCCCAGTATAGAATGTGAGGAGACATGATTCATGGGGAACATGTGTTGTAACGGCCTTTTGTGGCCGAGTGGGAGCTGTAGGCCGGGCCCATTAGTTGAGGTCCGACGGCCACTAAGAGGCCTCCTTAAACCGTAGTTGCTAGCCCCCCAATACCTATATAAGGAGGTTTGGGAGGGTCAGCTAATAATATTGATAGATACAGAAATATTATTTCTCTCTCTCCTCATAATTACTCTACCATTGCCGCGGAGTAATCGGGTTTAGAACGTGGACATTACAAGGCGACTCTAGTAGCCGCTGAGATTCATTCTGACTGGAGATTTGGTATTCTTATTGTGGACTATTATCGACGGTATACTTCCGCACCCAGGTCAGTCCTAATTATTTCCTACATCTTGTATGGGAAATATACAGACGCCAAACGAGGACAATGCTTTGAATTGGAGAAGCTCATTCACAAATATGTCGCACAAAACTCAAAGTTTTGTAGCACCCTTACAAAGAAGAAGTATAGCTTGAAGTTCCTTAGGCTACAAAGCTTTCGAAGTTTGAACCACAAATGACCAATTTTGCTTTAGAAACTAACAAATCCCATTCTCCATTGTAAGTAGAAAGCAAATATTTTTGAAGTAGTAAGTATCTATAGTAGTGAGGAAAAGAAAAAGATAATACATCCCCCAACTTCATGCATAATAGGAAACCAACCCGGAAAAACATGTTCAAAACTAATTAGTACATACAGGATAAAAAACCATTTTGAACTCAAAAAAATAAAAATAAAAAACTAATCTAACATGGCATCCTTCTAAAATCTGTAAAGGATAAACAAACAAATATTCTTGATAAGATAAAGAGGTAGATGTAACCATCATGCTTAGACCCTACAAACATCAAGAAATACATTTAGCACGAAATGGCTCCTGCACGAGAAACAAAACAAATCAGAGCACGCATTCAAGATAGAGGAAATTATTTGACATGAAAATAAACATCTTTTCGTTGGGATGACAACCTTGACATGCTAGATGACAAAGTGAAGACAAATTAAAAGCCAATAATCAACATCATATAAATTACAAAAGCAAAAAAGAAATAGAGTGCCTTGGATAGAAGGTAGTAGTTCTACCGTACACACACGCACCGACGTCAGTATTGTATTAGGTATGCATCCTGAAAAAGATGAATAATATAATAGAAAATATTCATCTTTTGAAATATCAAAAGGTTCATCAATTAAATCTAAAGATTCATTTAAAATAGGCTAAATCATTTGGACCTAAAAAATTTACTACTCAAAATTAAAGTGCATTTAATTTAAAAGAATTGGTCACATAAAATTATTTTTATAAGTCAAGAATCAAAAGACTCTCTTGAAAAGATTCGCTATTTAAAAGAAATGGTTGAGTTAATCATTTGTAGCTAAAGCTCATCCTTGAAAGAATAAAAAAAATCCATTTTTAACTGAAGATTCATTCAATTCAAACAAAAGGTTCAATATATGATACTAAAGTTTTACGTTCTTATGTGATAAAAACATTCGTAAATTTATTAGGAGAATATAGAAAAGTGTTATTTTAAAGTAAATTACAAAATATGTTTATTAATGACATTTGACCAAATATCATTAACAGAAGTTCAAAATAAATAACATAATAAAAGACTTAAAGAATTGAAAGGCTAAAACAGAGAAACAGGGGAGTATGAATGAATTGCACACAGAAAGAGTAAGGAGCTCTGCTTGGATTCAAACCTTGCGCCTATAGCCCAAAAGCCACGCACACAACACCGCTCAACCATAACAACTCTCGTGTTAGGAGGAAATTCTACATGTACAATAAACGTGCCAAACGTGCCAATTGGCAGTTCAATGTGTGTGAATCCAACGATAAGGGTGTGTACAATGCAACGTACATGCAGATGCCTGGTAAATATTTCCTACAGAAAGGGGTTGGGGGTAGGTAGTAACTATTGATTAATGATATTATGACTCATATAGAACCCCCCCCCAAAGACAAATCCCAAAATTAAATCCAGGTGACCTAGTCAAATATGCAACATAAAGCCACAAACCATTACAGAAGCATATAGATATAGAATTTGGGGGGGGGGGGGGGTAGAGATAATCACCAATAAAGGATGTAGCAATAAGAGGACATTAGACTTAAATCAAGTATGCTGCTCTAGCTCAAAGGAATTAAAAGGGTCATCAACACTGTAAAATTTTGCTTTCACTCGGTAACTTGCTAAATTCTAACAACCATTTTATTTCACTAAAAGATCACTGTCGGACCTCCATGACCCATATATGTGCAAATCCCTGAGCATCAGATTTCTCTCTTTCCGCCTTCTATCTGCCCTACTATTGCATTGTTGCTCAAACTTAGATAGATCAAAGAACAATTCAGTGACCGTATCCCAAGGATAGTATACAACAAAATAAGGCCATCCAGATAGACATCAATTTTGAATTAAAATTAGTTGCACCAAGAATATATAGTTTTTTTTTGGTAAGCGGTCTAGTTCATTGGGCCCAGGGGTACCCAATGGACCTCAATAGGCCAAGGGGTAAGGAATGTCAAAGCTTGAGCACAAAGCCCATAAACTAAGGCCCACCCACTAACTCTTGCACAAGACACAAATTTTGCACCACCCAAATTCAAACCTGGGTTGGGAAGGTGGTCAACGCACTCTTGATCACACATGCCAAGAGCTCTTCAGCACCAAAGAGTATGTAGTTGGTAGTCTCCAAAACCCACTTGTATGAAATGAGGCTTAAAGTAGTGATTTTAGAGCCACCAAAACACATGATTTTAAAATAAACATATAGATAAACCCATCTAAATTTACCTCTTAGATCAAGAAAATGGGGCCCATTTAGTGAAGGTACAACCACAGAGCATGTAGTCAAACAAAAACATACAAATAAATCCAAGAAAATTAACTTTTAGATTAAAAGAAAAGAGCCCAAATAAGTAAACTCACATAAAAGCAATAAGGGTTTGTTCTTTTCGTAGGTAAATTATGATGAGTAAATGGGTGAAGTGGGTTGAAGTTAGTTAAGGTGGGTTGAAGTAGATTAAAGTGGGTTAAAGTTGGTTGAAGTAGGTTGAATTTTTTTTATATGATAAATTAAACTTGATTAAAGTAGTAAAAGTGGGTTGAAATAAGTCAAAGTAGATTGAAATGGGTTGAAGTGGGTTGAGGTTGGTATTTTGGAATTCACCCACGAAAAAAACAGGTCCTTAATACCACAAAATAAGGGTTATTATTAAGACACCCCAGGGTTCACAAAAAGATATGAAATGAAACAATATATTCACCGAAAATGGGATTATACCGTTCCTTTTCTAATTTTCCAATCATAGCAAATTTTTGAATGCGTCACGTCCACACCTCATGTGCGTGCTCCGACCCACTCCCGCCATGAGCAATATACATCGTATCTCTTTCTCTATATATACTACACAACCGTGCCCAATCTATTACAATCAACATGAGATGCATCCCCACTACACTATATGTCAACTAATCCATTCAACACAAGACCAAATAACTTACCAAAAAAAAAAAAAGCAAATCCTCCGTTAGTTTTATCCCTTCTTAAAGTCGCCAAATGAAATTGTAACGTGCCCTTGTACTGAAATCAGGTGTGTATGAATGTTGTATAATTTAAGATCAAATTACAGTGACAAAATCATCACTCAATTGACATAGAGCTATATAAGTCTTATGCCGTATTCGGCAACAGCGTTTTGGGAACCGTTCAGCATTTTGATCGGGATACACTACTTAGTTAATTTTTAATGTTCGTTAAACTAGTATTTTGACTAATATTTCAAGTAGTGTTTAGTGTTTTAAGCAGCGTTTTTGAAAAGCAAATAGTATTAACGTTTGATATTTAAAAGTAGCGTTTCATATTTTTTAGCAAAAAAATATCCCTTAAAAATTTTATCTTTTGAAATTATCTATATCATTTTATGTCAATTTACATTAATCAGCTATCGTAACAGCTAAATTTACCGAATACATTAGTTTCAATCGTTAATCTAAACAGTTATCCGCTAACAGCTAAATTAGAAATGTTATCCACTATCTAAACAGCTAACGTTGCCGAACAGGGCCTTAATCCCCACTTAGGTCTTCTTCAATAACAATTAAAGGTGTTCAAAGCTCTGTACTTCAACTGCCATTTTTACCTCAATATATCTACAATCTTGGCTGAAAGCATCCAGTTCGAATAGATGATGGTTAAAACATCTTACTGGATAATTTAGCTAAATGCTGAAGAACATGAAAATGAAGCAATCGATACAAAAATTCGAAGCCCAAGAAATATATTTGTATTCACAAATTACAAAGATTGAATTTTTATAGATTCAATTGATTTGAGTGGGTACAATCTCTATGGATACAAAATCATCTGATTCTTTCTCTTTCAAGGATAGATTTTCCAATCTTGAATAAACAGAGGTATGGACTTATTTATAGGAAAGTCTTCCCCTTGAAAGTCAAGACATGTCATGACTTGGGTTTTGGGTTTTGACCTAGGTTTTAAGGCTTTTAATCAGGCTTTACCCTAGATTATTTTGACTTTCGTTTATTTGACTTTGACTTTGACTTGGGAGTCTCTCAGGCTTGAGTAGAGCATTGACTTGGAAGTCGCATTGAACTTTGACCGGACGTTGATTTGAGAGTCGTTTTTACGTTTGACTTGTAAATCGATATAGGTTTTGACTTTTGACTTTGACTTTGACTTTGACTGCGCCATGACTTGAACGTTGTTCAGACATTAGGTCGTGACTTGACTTAGTAGTCGTCTTGAGCATCGGTTTGGGCTTTGACTCGAATTTTGACTGAACCCGGACTTGGTAGTCATATGGGCTTCATTTTGGACTTGATTTGTAAGTCTTTGGGCTTAATTAAATTAATTAAAATGGTTGGCCCAATTAATTAATTAAATTTAATTTTGGTACGATACGAATAAATTTTTAGTGCCTGCAAATTGCCCCGTTGAGACAAGGTCATGTATGGGACTTATCATTTGAGCGTGACCGATGTCTCGATATTCTTTTATAACCTAGCATTTGTTCATGAAAATGCCTTTGACTTGCTCTCTTTTTTTTTTGGAAAATTTTGAGCAAATGGCAATTTTTTTTTTCAAAGAATTGAGGGAAAGGATGATTGGACCGTGGGCCTGGTGAACATAACCCTGCCAACAAGGCCAATGTTAGAATGCCTTGAATCTTTTTTTCTTTAGCCCCCTTCTGGGTAGTCTCTTGGCCTTTTTTTTGTTGCTTCCTTCTTTGTTGTTCTCACGGGTCGGACTGCTTCCCCTTTTCTTCAAAGCAAGAGCCCAGTCCCTTATTTCACTTAAGTAAATCACATGCCACTCACATGACTCACTTTAATTACCCTTTCCTTCTTTCTTTACGGTTGGGCTGGGCCTAAGCAAGCTTCCACTTTGCTTCACACACCAGAGCCTACCCTGCTATTTGGTTTTAGCTCATTAAAAGCCACGTTCTTCTCACGTGATGCTGCCCTGTGCCCCTTTCTTCCTACTCCTTCGCATCAGCCACCAACAACCCTTCTTCTTCCAATCTTCCTCGTCGTAGTTGCAACGGGAGCACGCCTCCACCTTGCTTTTGCTGGTTGTTTACTAGAAAAACTCGTATGTGCTTTACGGTGCTGCCATTTCCAGCCCTCATAGCCACCTAAGATAACAACTTTCTCAATCATTTCCCTTTGCTTCCTCAACCGCTCAGCTACACTAGAGCACACGGTCTCCACGACCTGCTGCCCTTATTTTGCCGCTACTGTTCATGGAGGGAGCTCCAACAATTAAATCTTGGACGACCATTCTCACCCCTTGTAAAGGTATTCTCTTTTCTCAGTCATTTTCTCCTCTTTTGTTTTTCAAAAATATGTGTGCTTGACTTCATGCCCATGCCTATTTTTTGTTTCGTAGCTGCATAGCCTCTTCAACACCCAGCTGAATCTAGAAACTTCGAAACCCACTGGTGCTGCTAGTGGTTAACGGTGGGAGCTCGCCCCCCCCAAAGCTTTACCTTTTTGCACACCATTACCTTCAACCCTGGTGACCATTAAAGGTACCACCTTTCTCAACCCCCTTTTTGTTTTGGTTTCTTTTTTTTTTGTTGCTCTGTTTCTGTTTCTTCATGCTTTCCTTTTTTTTTTTTTTGTTGCTTTTGTTGGGTCTGTGCATTTGATTGGGAAGAAAGGGAGAAGCTTGGGGATGATGCTTGTGATACTTGTGATGCTTGGTTTTGTTCTTTTTTGTTTTGGACTTGCTTTGCTTCAAGCTCGAGATTTGGTTGATGAACTTGGGCATAAAATTCATGGAACTTGAAAAGATTCAAGGCTGACCATTGACAAGGCCATTATTTCCCTTGGCAAAGAATCTCATCATGCCCATTCTGTTTCCTCTGTGTGAGCAATAGATTGGGCATGCGTGTGAGGATGAGAGAAAATGAAGAAGAAGGCCTCTGTTTTGTTCTTTCAGTTTGTTGGGAATGGAGATGAAATGTCAAATTTTGCTAGGGTGTTGCTTTGCTTCTTTTTTTTTTTTACTTTATTTGCGAATTGATGCCAAAGCTGTTGTGTAGCGCCCATTGCCTTTGTCTTGCCTTCCTCCTTTGAATATAAAACATGGAATCCCCTTTTGTTTTCCTCCTTTTTTTTGGATCAAATAACTTAAATAAAGTCAAATACTAATCTTTAGGGGTAACAATTTTTTTTTGTGGTCAAATTATGTGTGAAAATGAGGAAGGTTTTTTTTTTTTTTTTTTGCACATTGAACTATAGGTCGTTTGCAACTTGACCTATTTTTGACGTTTGCAATGTCGTGCCTTGAAGAGCTTGCCATTTTTTTGACCATAAGCAATAAAAGTTATGACTCTGGCTGAAATGAATCCATAGGAAGTCCTTTTATTAAACTGACGAATCTTCTCACGTCCGTCTGAGTTGTTGTAACACTGCATTCATTTATTGTTGCATTTTTTGCATATCGTGACATCGTGCTCACTTGCTAGAAGATGACATTTTTTTTCGCTTATGTTCACTATTTTGTGGATGCCAAGACCCCCCCTATTTTTTGTTTGCTCTTGTACTATTGCTTGTGCAGATTGAGAAGCCATTTAAAGAACCACTTGAACCACGGTTCGTTGCTTGGCCAAGGGCCTTCAACGGAACTGATACGCACGGAATTGGTATGAAGACGTGAAGAACCACATTTGCGACACGGTTCGCTGCTTGGCCATGTGCCTTGAAGGGAACTGATTTGCACGGAAATGATACGAAGACTTGAAGAACCACACTTGCAACACGGTTCGCTACTTGGCCATGGGCCTTGAACAGAACTGATACGCACGGAAGTGGTATGAAGACTTGAAGAACCACACTTGCGACACGGTTCGCTGCTTGGCCATGGGCCTTGAACGGAACTGATACGCACGGAAGTGGTGTGAAGACTTGAAGAACCACACTTGCGATATAGTTCGCTGCTTGGCTATGAGCCTTGAACGGAACTGATAAGCACGGAAGTGGTATGAGTAGTGAAGAGTAGCTAGCGCGGCAATCAACGAACATTTTGATTGATTTTGCTCCACGCTTCACCATTCTTTAGCATTTATTTTGTTTAGATGTCGCTTTGCTTACTGATTTCTTTCCTGAAAAAGAATTAACTTTATGTTTGATTTTGTTCTTAGGTGATTTATAATGGTATATCTTAAGGAGTTTCAGCGTGACGGCAAGCCACTTCTTTCCGTCTTGGATAAGGAAAACGACAATCCTCGATCAGTCAGTTGCTTCCAAATCTACCGTTCTTTGAGGAGGCCGAAAGCCAATCAGACTCCTGTTATAGAGCCATCGTCCTTTCCTTCCAAATTTTCCATCCGAGTAGAAAAGGGTGCGGAAGATGGTTCTGTCGAGTACTTTATGCAGAGCACATATCATGACAAATCCAACCTTCTTACTGAATTCCCTATGCTCGGGCGTCGTATCATATCCGGGCAGTCTAGATGGGGCCCAAACATGATCCTCTATTGCGAGTTCAACTATATTCCCTTGTTCTGGGAATTGACAGAGCATGTGCTTTCCTGTTTTGAAGCACGCTTATGAAGGTGCGCTTTATACGAGGCGGTGTATGCCTCGCTCTACTCTTACAGTCACGATATGCGCATCATGCGCGCCTTTTGTGAGAGTTGGTGTCCTACCACCAATACTCTTCACACGATATTTGGTGAAATGCCTATCTCATTATGAGATTTGCACAAACTTGGTGGGCTCCCAATTAGCGGCAAAGTCTACGATGAGACCATTCCCTGCCTCCAAGCCTTTGAGCATCGGGATAAGCAAAACCTGAGGACTATGCCATCTTCCTGCAAGTTTCTATTCGCTGCTTTTAAACGTTTGGAAAAGATGCCTATCTGTGAAAAAGGCCTCAGTGCGAAGGCATGGATTGACTTCTGGTGCAAGAAGAAGCTCATTCACAACCCACCAACGTGGTGTCGCCTGCGTAGCTTGATTCCCACAAGGACGCAAAATCCAAGCGGTCGGATTCAACCTCAAGATCCTTGCTGGAGTCGTGAGGAGTTAGAAGTCTTCAAAAGCTTGCGTTTCCCAAAGAGAGGAGGGAAAACACCTATCTGGCAGCGTACCTATCATGTTGGTTGTGCGTTTTTGAGCTTCCAAACGCCGGTGAGAAAGTCATTCGCCTGGGCACTTTTGAGGCTGCCAGCCTGATGGCGTCTGGTACTACCTTTAGCCTAGCTATCCCTCTACTAGCCAGTATTTACCATGGCTTTAATAGGCTTACTACGGCTGCGAAGCCTTCCCATTCACAGTCATTCTTCCCCTAGCACTATCTCCATCGTTGGCTCGCCCATTGTTTCAAGACTCACCATGTCTTGCAACCTCCCCCTCCAGACCCTTTGATGGTGCACTACTCCGGGTCACATATGACATGTAGCGACCTTGGAGATGTTTGCGAGCTTATATATGAGGGTAGAATATCTAACATGGGTTGTCTAATGCTGGGGAAGAACCGATCAGAGACCCTTATCGACGAGGGAATTTGGATTCAGATAAGTCAGATTACCTGATCTCTCTTCGAGATGGTTTCTTTCTTATTCATCGGGATGCGACCTTCTATGTCGAACCCTATAGCCCGTACTGGTTCAGTAGGAAATTTGGGTTCTGCCAGGGGATCCCTGGAGTACATCTCGAAGATCCTCGCATCCGAGAGGTGCCATATGAGAATGCCCTTTCATATTAGAAACGACTCCTCTTTTTGGGGACCACGTCTCAGGGCTTTCTTCCCTGTCGTTCCTTGGCCTTAAATCAACACATTTCTTCGGCTTATAAGATTTGGTGGCCCAAGGTGACCATTAGTGACCTTCGTTTCAGCGCTTCCGTTCTGCAGAAGAGTACGGAAGCAAGTTTATCCAGGAAAGACAAAGATGCAGAGGCTGGCTCATCGAAGAAGGTCAAGGGGAAGAAAGGAAAGGATCCCGTGGCCGATTTAGATGCTGAGGGCCCAGAGTCTGGTGATGATGCTCATGGGTATCCGAGAGTTCACCTTGCTGAGAGAAAGCGAGGTTTGGCGACAGACAGTGATAGCGAGCCAGTGTCTGAGGTGAACTTCAGACATGGGGGACGTAAGAGGTGCGGTACCGTGAACCCCAAAGCTGCCAGAGTCAACCTTGGGGATGACTTTTTTTAGGACGTCCAGAGCTGCTCAGGCGAGCTGGGCAATCTTGAGGACGTATGCACCATTCCTTCGCCCTTTACTGTCATTTCCTTTTGCTTTGGTTTTGATCAACATAAAATGATTCTATACTTATCTTATTCTACCCCTCTTCTTTCTTTTTATTTAGATTGGGGAGTTTGACCTAGCACAGGAGGCGACACCCAATGTCGATGAGCAGTTACTTGAGGATGTCAACCGTGCTGCTAAATCTCTGCACCCAAGGCAACCCCGGGTATTGGCAAGGACATTGAGATTGTGAGGAAGCAAACATCCCCTCATGAGGTTGGGAGTTCAACTTCCAGGGAAACAGAGGCCTTGCGCTCGTCAGCTACTCAGAGTCATCACCCAGTTGATGGACCTAACTCACTTGAGGTGGCCACTAGGGGGTTACTCTGTACTGACACTGATGTTGGCACTCCTGGGGGTTCGAAAGGGAAACCTTCCTGTGCAGATGCTCCCTCCACTACTTCCTTTTGTCCCGGACCCGACTCTCAAAGTATTGTCACCGCCGTCATTCGAGTGATGGATTTGACCAGTTTGAAGAATGTAAAATTTGAAGAAGTAGAGGGAAAACTTCAAAGTGCCCCCATGATCTATGAAGGAATTGAACGGCTTTGTGGAGACCTGACCCCTTTGAAGAAGAGGGTGGAGGATTATGGGAGCATCGTGTCAGCCTTTTTATCATTAAAGAAAGTAGCTTCCTCGTGCCGCCACCCAAATGATGTGGCGAAGGAGAAGGCGCTGTGCACCGGGCAGGTCGATCTTGTGCCCTCATGCCTTGCCATTGCGCGTGCAGATCTCAGTGCGATGACGGAGAAACTCAAGGGGGTGGCGTAGAGGATTGTTGATTTGGAGGATGCGCTTCCCCTTGCCCGGGGTAGAGGAGTGCCAGCTTAAGGGTGACGTCCAAGTCCAATCTTTCCTATTGGAGGCTGCTGAGCAGGAAGATAATGTGAGGTCCAAAGCTCTTACCGACCTCGAGATGGTAACCACTCTTTCTTCTGATGATGCCAAGGAGTTAGAGAGGCATGAGCAGATCATGCTAGCACTGCAATCCTCGCTTAATCCCGACACTTGGATGGACACCAATTGATGTTTTGCTTAAATTATCTTGTTCCTTTTTTTTTGTAACAAATATTTGTAATAGACTTTGTATCCTCCTTTATATGAAATTTGATCGCCACCCTGCCGTCTCTATTTTATTATGTTTGACTGAACTTGATATTTGATTTACCAAGCTGCCTACGTACTAATGGAAACATTACAATTCCCAATAAGATCAAGTCATCACGTAGTTCAACAAAATAAATTTTGTATATATTTGTTTTGCTGTACACAGTTTATGCTCTTGCGGGCCAAGAGTATTACAACGAAAATTTTTTCTTTTTTTGAGTTTCTTTTTTGCCGTTCACAGTTTATACTCTTGCGGGTCAGGAGTGTTAAAACGGAATTTAACTTCAAGGAATGAGCAGTTTAGGCTCTTACTTAGGAGCGTTACAATATCCTATATCAAGGGTAGTAATGCTTCAAGAACTTGCCATTTATGGGTCCTACCCGAACCCCTTGTCCATCTACAATCTTATAGGCGCCATTTGAGTACACCTCGCAGACAACATAAGGTCCTTCCCATTTCGAATCGAATTTGCTTCCTGTCTTGTGCGTCATGAATGTTGGCCTTTTCAGCACCAACACCTAATTGCCAACTTGAAACGAACGTGGCCGAACCTTTTGTTGAACGCTCTTGCTAGGTAAGCTTGGTAGCATTCTAGCTTCTGTTGTGCTTGAAGTCTCTTCTCATCAAGGGCCTCCAGCTCAGCTAAGTGAAGCTTATGATTTTCGTCTTCCGTCAAACCCTTTTGTATGGCGATGCATAGCGACGGAATTTAGAGCTCTAATGGTAGTACGGCTTCAACTCCATACACCAGAGCAAAGGGAGTCGACTGTGTCAGCATCTTGTATGTAGTTTGGTATGCCCAAAGAGCCTCCCCTAGTCTGTCATGCCAATCTCTTTTAGACTTTGCGACGACTTTTTTGAGCAAGTTGCAAAGTGTTTTATTAAAGGCTTCTGCCAGGCCATTTGCAGGGGCATGGTACATGGAAGACTTATGTTAGGCGAACTTAAACTTCTCACATAGGTTGGTCAACAGGCTGTTAATGAAGGGATTACCATTATCAGTGATAATATACCTCGGCACACCATATCGATAAATAATGTGCGTCCTTATGAAGTTGACCACATTTTCTTTTTTTAACTTCCCTTAGTGGAATTGCTTCCGCCTATTTAGAGAAGTAATCAGTGACCGCCAAGATGTGGGAATGACCAACCGACGATTTAAGCGTGATTGGTCCGACGACATTAAGGCCCCATGCTTCAAATGGCCAGGATGCAACAATTCGGTGAAGAGGTTCTGGGGGTTGATTTATGAAGTTAGCATGGAACTGGCAAGCATCACATCTCTTTGTATAATCCATGCAATCTTGCACCGTAGTGGGCCAGTAGTAACTCATCCTTTTAATATGATCATGTAGCCTAGGCCCTGATTGGTGCGCTCTGCACACGCCTGAATAAGCTTCTGCCATCGCTTGCTTTGCCTCTTCCAGATCCAAACATCGTAGCCAAAGGTCAAGAAAACTGCGTCGATAGAGCGTTCCGTTGTAGTAAAGGAAGCTCAGGGCTCTCCGCTGTGTTTCTGTCTTATGTCTTGAGTCATTAGGGAGTTTTCCGTACTCTAAGTACTCAATTATAGGTTGACGCTAGTCTTCTGTATCTATTTCAAGGACACAGATCATGTTGACGTCTTCCTCTGAGTCTTCATCATCGGGCGGAACAACCCAGTAGCCACATACTGGAATTGTCATTCCTTTTTCTGCCCCCAGTGCCAAAGTGGCTGCGAGACTTGCTAGTGCGCCAGCCATCTTGTTGGCACTCTTTGGCACATGCTACTTGCCATTTCCAACTTATTTAGCAGGCATAATGCCTACCTGTGATACGGGACACCTCTTTCTTCACCTCGTATTCGTCAAGTAGTTGATTGATGACCAACTGTGAGTCACCATATATGTTGAGCTTGGCGATCCCCATTACAATGGCCATTTCAAGACCCAAGCTAAGTGCTTGGTATTCCCCCACATTGTTAGAGCATAGCTGAGTAAGCACAAATGAATATGGGAGAATGTGCTTTTCGGGAGAAACGAAAACCACTCCTGCACCAGCGCCATCACGCCTAGCCTCACCATCGAAATACATTTCCCAATGAGGGAGAATATCGATGTAGAAAACGTCTTCTCCTGGCAAATCATCATTTAGCTCCCAATTATTGGGAATGGGATAATCTGCTAAGAAATCTGCCAAAGCCTGTACCTTAACCACTCTTTGGGGTACATAGACTAGATCGTACTTATTTAAGATGACCGCCCATTTTGCCAACCGCCCATTTAAGATTGGGCTAGACAAGATATACTTGATAGGATCAGCTTTGGAGACCATTTGTACCGTATAGGCCTGCATGTAATGCTTGAGTTTTTGGATGGCAAAGATGGGCGACAAGCACATCTTTTCAATGGGGGAATACTTCAATTCAGCGCCAACCAATGTACGACTTAAGTAGCACAGGGCGACTTCTTTCCCTTCCTTGTTTTCCCATACACATTATGCTCCTAAGGATTTTTCCTGAGCTACAATGCATAGTCGAAGAGGCTTACAAGGGGTGGGTGCCGCCAACAGTAGAGGATGAGACAAATATTCCTTTATTTTCTTGAAAGTCGTTCGACATGAGTCGTCCCATTCAAACGATGCTTCGTTTTTCATAAGGTGGCTGAAGGGGTGGCAATGTCCTGCAAGATTTGAGATGAATCTTCGGATGTATGCCAAGCGACCTTAAAGACCGCGAAGCTCCTTGAGATTCTTCGGCTCAGGCATCTCTTGAATTGCCTTAATCTTCAATCGGTCGATCTCAATTCCTCGATGGTGAACGATGATGCCCAGGAATTTTCCGGAGGTGGCGCCGAACGCGCACTTGAGTGGGTTCATCTTCAATTGGCATCTCCTTAATCGCTCAAATATTAGATGAAGATCTTGCAAGTGGTATGCCCTTTTCTTGGACTTGACCACCAAATCATCGACGTAACACTCAATTTTTGTGAAGCATATCGTCGAAAATTGTTTGCATTGCCCTTTGGTAAGTTGCTCCTGCATTCTTAAGTCCAAAGGGCATCACCTTATAGCAAAAAATGCCTTTAGGTGTGCGGAAAGTTGTGGCCTCTTGATCCTCTGGCGCCATCAGAATCTGATTGTATGCTGCGTTACAATCCATGAATGATAACACTTTATGCCCTGTAGTTGAGTTGATCATGAGTTCCGTGACAGGCAACGGGAAATCATCTTTTGGACAAGCATCGTTGAGATCCCGAAAGTCCTCACAAATGCGAAGTTGCCCGTTTTTCTTCCTGACGGGCATGACGTTTGCTATCCACGTTGGGTATTTGACCTCTCAAATGAATCCTGCCTGTATGAGTTTGTTGACCTCCTTTTCAATTTTCGGTACCAATTTCGCGCGAAAACGTTGCTGAGGTTGCTTCTTAGGCGAAATACCCTTTTTGATAGATAGACGATGGATTGCTACCTTTGGATCCAACCCAGGCATTTCTTTATAGCTCCAGGAAAATACATCATTGTACTCGGACAGGAGTTCCAAGTACTGTGTTTCCTCCTCGGGTGTAAGTGATGAGTTTACGTAGATAGGACGAGACTTTTCATTGGTCCCAAGATTCAACTCTTTTAACTCATCAACTGTAGCTTGCCCCCAATCTTCGAAGGTCTTAGGAGTTTCGGCCTATCTTTAAGTCTGAGTCACATTCATGCGTTGTGATATGATTGGAATGAACAACTTCTTCTTCCTCCGCCTCATTGCTAGAGTTAGAGTTGTTTTGTTGACCTGTGAAGATCACAGTACGCCTCTTTACTCTTAATGAACCATCTATTTTCACATCCAAGCTGAAGAAACACTTCATACGGGAAGGGATAGAGCTCTAAACTTCATTTATCACTCCCAAGCGGCTAAACGTAGAACTTTCCTCTTGCTGAAGCCGTGAGCTTGAAAACTCCTCACCAGTTTTTATCATGGCAAACAATAAACGCCTTGGCTGGGGAACATCTTTGATTCTGTTAAAAACGGAGATTTTGTGGCCTTTCCCTTTCCCCATTCGGGTGAACACTGATGGACGTTTTCTCGGAGCGGGCGAATGCAGCCTATCAAACACAGAGGATTTTGGGTTAGGTGAAGCACTTTCCTCTTCACTCTCATCCACCTTTTCAGCTGAGATATGTTGGATTGCCACCTTCTTGTCCTTTCATCGCCCCGAGATTCTGATTGGCTGTGGTGGTGTGAAACCCAATCCAACTTTTGAGATGCCTACTGAACCTCCCTGCTCTTAGATATTTTTCTGAGTTTCATTAAGTCCATGACGCTTGACCTCGACTACCTTCCCTAAGGTAGTTGGGTTTTGAAGTCGTAACCAGCCTTTTCCATCAACTCATAGGCATTGGGATCAAATCCTTCTTTAGTCTAAATGCTTGGTAAGTCATCGTTTTCCTTAGAAGAGACGACAATCCCTGGAATAAGAGGCCGACTCACCTTTGCCTACTACATCTTAAGGGTTGGAACTGTTACAGTCCCTTTTAGAGAAGTTATGCTAGCTGCATCACCCTTAGTAGTTTTGGTCTCGTTGCTACGGCTCGTGCACTCGTCGAAGGGTGATTCGCCCTCCTTGCGGCGAGACCTAAGTATGTACCTTAAAATTGGCGATATTGATCCCGTTGAAGGTGCAACTTGTTTAGCGACTTGGTCAATATGAAAAGTGGTGCTACCTTGCTTGCTTGCTTCTTTCTCGAGTTGTTGCTTAGAAGCGTCGTCTTTTGTTGCTCGAGGCGCCTTCTTTGCGACACCTTTGCCTGTGGAAGAAATAGTTGACGACATGGTTTCTTTAGGTGTAGCACCTTCTTCAAAGAACCTTGCGTCTACAAAATGAGATTCAGCCTTAGTGAATGGCTTGACATCCCCATTGATTGTCTTCTCCCCATCACGATAATACTTGAGGCATTGGTGTAAATTAGAAGCGAGTATCCCATGCTCATGAAGCCATGCTCACCCAAGTAATAACCTGTAGGACGTTTTGGCATCAATTACATGAAAGATGGAAGATGTCGTCAAATCTCTTATCATTAGTTCAACGCGAATCATGCCAATTACACGCTGACCTTCAAGGTTAAAGCCTTGAATCATCGTTCGACTCTTAAACAGTTCTTCCACTGTGATGCCTATGTCGTTCATTGTTGACTTGGGCATGATGTTGACGGCTGACCCTCCATCCACGAGAATGCGCCTGACTTTTTGTTCCTTGATGTAACCAGTCACAAACAAAGGATGATTATGGGGCTTAGATCCGAACAGCAAATCATCGTCAATGAACGTGACTGCAGTATTGTAAGAGGCACACTGAACAGGGTCTTCTGTTGATGCTCCCACATCCTTGATTTTATCAACGTAAAGTTCTGGGTGTTGGAAGGCGGCAACAACATGTTGGCGCATCTCATGAGGCAAACAAAAGATTTGCCCCCGGCCAATGTGAGATGGCAGAGCTTTCAAGATAGTTAAGGTTTTACCAGCTTCTTGAGGAGACTCCTCTTGTCCGTCGCTTCCTTCGTCTTCCTCTTCTTCGAGTTCAGAACATGAGGTCATGTTGACCGTAACTTTGTCAAAGAAGCCTGTTGGGAAAAACTCTTGGAGTGTTGTAAGGACAACTAGCTCCTGCTCAAGGAGGTCAATAGGCAGAATTCCGTGCCCTTTGACGTTCTTGGACTTATCCTTTCCTTTTGAGTGATGAGGGCTCTTCTTTCTTCCATGTCTCTTCCTGCGGTGAAGAGGTGGCAACTGCACTTGGCTTTGCTTCCTTGGCCTCCGACGAGTGACAAGAGTCCATCCCTTTTCATCCACATCAGCCTTATCAGAGACATCCACAAAAGGATCAGTCTCTATCAAGGATCCTTTAGATTCAATTGGAACCACCACAGCCTCTAAACTTCCAAATTAGATTGTAACTAATTTCTCTCCAAGGGAGGAAATCAATCCAGTGTTTACTCCACCATGAGGTTGAGTATGCTTTGGCTTCCCGGCGGATGAGGAATATTCCAACTGAGTGGAGATATGATTTATCTTGGCAGTGTCGCCCAAATCCAATATTATCTTCCCATCCCTGGCAAGTAGCATAATACGCTCCTTGAGTGTTATGAACTTCTCAAGAGGGTGACTAACCACCCTATGATACCGATAATATTTTGGGTCGGTAACTCTTCCAGCTTCTTCAGGGAGTTTTGGATCTGGAAGCTCAATGACCCCATTTTGAAGGAGATTATCGAGCATTCCTGATAAGTCTGAATCAGGGAAGGGGTATTTCTTCTCCAGCAATTCCTTCAATGTAGGACGCTTGTTCCCAGTATTCTTGGGGAATTCGCTTTTCTTGTTTTCATACTTAGGCTTTTCGGAGATTCGAACTGGTTCCCCAGTTGAAGCAGTCATGGATTCCTTGTTTGAGGACTTTGAGGACTTGGGATTTTTCTTGAATTCACTCTTATCCTTTCTAGAGTCAGGTAAGGACGCCACGACGACTTGCAATTGTCATCTCCATATCATGAGCCTTCGTTGCCAGTTCCTGGAAAGTCCTTGGCTTGCTCATTTGTAAGACATACAATAAATCCCACTCCATGCCCTGCGCACACATTTCAATAGCTGAAGCTTCTATCAGACGGTCTTTGTACTCGGGACTAAGGGATCTCCAGTGATTGATATAATCAAGCACTGGCTCATCCTTCCGTTGTTTGGTGTTCGTTAGCTTTGTCATGCTAACAACGCATTGAGTGCTATAGAACCGATTTAGGAACTCCTGCTTCATTTGTTGCCAGCTATCAATGGACTTTGCTTCACTAGTCGGTCTCCCTCTGTGCCAGTAGTGCTGCACTTCTCAATGAAGTGTGCGACATGCTATTTAGGGTTGCCCTTGCCATCAAACTAGTTGAACTTGGGAGGCTGATAGCCATGGGGCATGCGCAGTGCGTCAATCCTCTTGGTGTAGGGCTTTGTGTACAAGTGGGTCTTGTGAGGCCTTTCTCCTAGCTGAGCCTTGACTGGGTTCGCTATTAAGCTCTGAATCTACTCAACTGACATTGAGCTTAAGGAGCAATCCTTCTTAGCTTTGCGGTCATTGTTAGATTCCTCGTTATGATGTAACTCTCTATCAGAGTCTTCAGCGCCTGAACCCTTGTTAGAAGCTTCAGAGAACTTCTTTTCCAGCCTCTTTGTCAGTTCAGCGATCTGGTTGTTCTGGCGCTTGATTTGGGCATTCTTCTCAGCACTCTCTTTAGAGAGCCTATCCAAGGTAGCCTTCATACTTGCCAGCTGCTCTTTAAGGTTAGCAGCTCCTATCATCATCACTAGCATGATGACAGTGTCAGAAGATTCAGCTTCAATCTCTGACATGTGCACCCCCTTTCGTGAAGGCGCAGAAGAGTCACTGCTATAGTAGTCTTCAACCTCGCAGATTGGAGGTTGAAGGCTAAGTGTTTGAATTTCATCCATCCTAGACGACGCCTTGTGTTGCGTCTTTGAGTCTTGGAATTTGGATGGGGATGACGCAGTCTTCCTAGCAGCAGTCGACGAAGCAACTTTTGCTATGCTCCTGGTCTTCATGGTATGACCGCACTCGCTAGAAGTGACGCTCGCTTCACAAGATTTAAGAGAGAAGGATCCCGTGTTCTTCTTCTTCGAAGCTTGCGCGGTGACATTCTTTGTAGCCATGTCTCCATTGAAGATGATGTTCTTGTGACTTGAAAGTCTTGATTCTTAAGAGAAAGATATGAGAGGTAGAGATGTCCCATCGAGAGTGCCAAATTTGTAATCACAAATTACAAAGATTGAATTTTTATGGATTCAATTGATTTGAATGGGTACAATCTCTATGGATACAAAATCCTCTTATTCTTTCTCTTTCAAGGATGGATTTTCTAACCTTGAATAAAGAGGGGTAGTGACCTATTTATAGGAAAGCCTCCCCCTTGAAAAGTCAAGACAGGTCTTGGCTTGGATTTTGGGCTTTGACCTAGGTTTTGGGCCTTTCAATCAGGCTTTACCCTAGACTATTTTGACTTTTGTTTGTTTGACTTTAACTTTGAATTTGACTTGGGAGTCTGCCAGGCTTGAGCAGAACATTGACTTGGAAGTCGCCTCGAACTTTGACCGGACGTTGACTTGAGAGTCGTTTTTGACGTTTGACTTGTGAGTCGATGTAAGTTTTGACCTTTGACTTTGACTGCGCCATGACTTGAACGTCGTTCGGACTTTAGGTTGTGACTTGACTTGGTAGTTGTCTTGAGCTTCAGTTTGGGCTTTGACTCGAATTTTGACTGAACCCGAACTTGGTAGTCATCTGAGCTTCATTTTGGGCTTGATTTGCAAGTCTTTGGGATTGATTAAATTAATTAAAAGGGTTGGCCCAATTAATTAATTAAATTTAATTTTGGTACGACATGACTAAATTTTTAGTGCCTACAATATTAATTTAAGGCAAATAAAAATTGAATGTATAAATAGAATTGGGGAACTACAACTCCTTACCTACATTTTAGGTCTACTTTTTGATATTTTTCCATTATCAATATCCTGAATACAATGAAAAAATAAATTGAATCAAAATTGAACATCAAATTAAAGAGCATAAAAATGTTGCTAAACCAGAAGTGGCCAAAATCAAATAGAACTGTAATCCCAAAAATTGCACATGTAGTTGATACCAAAAATTATTCATCTCATAAATTACATAAAAAACTTAAAAAATAAATGCAGTTAAAAGGTCTCAATGATGCCAAACTAGAAGTGACCAAAATCAAATACAACTTTAATCCAAAAAATTGCGCATGCAGTTGATATCAAAAATTGTTCATCCGATAAATTACACAAAAATTTAAAAAAATGCAATTAAAAGCTCTAATTTCGAATTAGAAACTGAATTTAGGGGTTTCAATTTTGAGTATTTGAAAGTTAATTACTCATTGGTATAATTTGTTTAGAAGGGAGAAAGAATCCGAAAGAAAATGACAGAGGTGAGGAAGCAAAGCTTGATTGGAAGGGAGAAATTTTAGCAAGGAAGCTAAAGTGGATTGAACAAGGAACAAAAGAGTAGAATTAAAATGTACGTACCATGTAGTAGTTCACAAACTGATCTGGTGCTACATTTTAAGACCGAATTTAGGGTTTGAACAATTTTCTTACTTACATTTTAAGACAAGGGGGTGTTTGATAAACAGCTTTTTGGAGAGTTTTTTGGTCAAAAAGAGCTTATTTTTTTTACCAAAATTAGCTGTTTGACTTACTTAAAAAGCTAATTTAGGTGTTTAGTAGAATAACTTTTTGGAGGAGCTTTTTGGGTCCAAAAAGCTAATTTGAAAAGGCTAATTTGATTAGCTTTTGGAAGAAGTTTTTGGGGAATTAGCTTTTTGTTTCACAACTTTGTTAGAAACAACTAATTTCACCAAATAATTTTTCTACAAACAGCTAATTCAAACAGCTAATAGCTAACAGCTAATACAAACAGCTAACAACTAATAGCTGTTTGTCAAACAGGGCCTAGAAAGAAGAGAGGAAGAAAAGCCATCGAGCAAGAGCAAAAGAGCAGGAAAAACTGAAAAAGGCCTAGAAAAGTGCTAAAGTGGGAAGTAACTGGATTTGATTTTTGTTTTTGGAAGACATAGGTAGTTATGGGGAGTCGTGATGATGGGATGTGATAGAGAGAGGGGCGGAGACCAAGAGACGTTCATCGTTGCGCAAGTTACTCATACATTTATGACTAGAATTTTAGAATTGATTTCTGTTTCAATCCAATGATCCTCATTTAATATAACAAATTGAACGACGACTTCAATTTACTGGAATCTTGAAACTCACTCTCATTGCAGAAAATTGCAGTTATAAGAGCATCTGTAATGCAAGGTTCGTGAGTTAAAAATTTGACTCATGGCCCAAAAAAACAATATGTATCAGTGATCCGCTTCAGTCGTCTTACGGTCCAGCTCATATCCATGATCTGCCCCCACATATTTTCTCTTTTTCTTTTTTTGCCAACTAAGTTCTAAAAGGTCTAAAACCCAATAATATGTTAGTGGTGGGGTCTATAAAATATTATTTTATTTGGTGATCCAAGTTGGTGATCCATAGAATGTTGAGGAGAGATAAAAAGTTGGCTTGTGAGATGATGTGGAGCGTGTGAGCCCCCAGTTGTGATCCAAAATTGTGGATCACCATTGCATATGCTCTAAGAAGATTGCTATTGTGTATAGTAATAGATTAAGGTTGTTCAATTTTCCACGAGAGGCCATCCAAGGATCTTTTGGCTGGCCTTGTTGAAAAAGCTAATTCAAAGCCGTCTATTTGGAAAGCAATCGGTGTCCAAGGCTGGTAGGGTTGTTCTTATCTAGTCTAATCTTGAAACTTTACCCAGCCATACAATGCAATGTTTTCAGTTGCCTTTGACAGTTGTTGCTAACTTAGATAAAATCAACAGAGAATTTTTCTAGATAAACTCTGATAAGGAGAAAGATTTACCGCCCTGAGGCATGGAATAAGGTCTATCGACCTAAAAAGTATGGAGGTTTGGGTTAAGAAAGACAAGGGTTGTTGATAAGCCTTTTCTAACAAAACTTTCTTGAAAATTTATGTGTCAACCTGATAATTTTGGGGTCAAAGAGTTAAAGGCCAACTATGGACAACTGGGAATTTTTTTCTCCTGTAAAGCCAAATAGTCTGATTCTTAGGTTTAGAAGTGTTTGTTTTGTAGTCGGGAGATTTTCAAGAAAGGAATTTGTTTGAAAGTAGATAATGGGCAATGAATAAAATTTTGGTCAGATTATTGGTGTTCTACTAGTACTCTTGCAAAACCTATGGCTTTGGATCTTAGTACAATCCCATACACTAAAATAATAGTGAGTGAATTCATTACTCATGACAAAAATTGGGATCTTCCCAAACTCATGCAGGTACTACCTAACCATCTCGTTAGGCAGGTACTTGTTGTGCCAATTCTAGTGCCAATTCATATGAATAAGTAAGACTCATATTGTTGGGGTTTTATTGGAAATTGAGAATTTTCTTCTAAATTTACCACATGGAAGGCTCATGATACCGTTTCTTCTTAATCTCCTTGGGCATACAATTGAATTTGGAAACTAGAGATAATGCCCATGATGAAAAATCTTCTTATGGAAACTTTGTCATAATATTATACCTTCTAGAGATACTCTCTTAAGAAGAGGCGGGCATTAGAATCCAATGTTCGTCTTGTCAATTTGATATAGAGAGTATTGATCATATCTTCTTAGAATGCCCTTTGATGAATAAAGTTTGGGATTTGGCGTTTGCTGATAATTAGTTGCTATCTACCCCTTTTGATGGCTCCCCTACATCCTTACACTAGGCTCTACATTCCCTTTATGTAAGGAAAATGTCACATCTTACCAAGATTGTTATGATGTTGTGTAGTATTTGGAAGAGACAAAAGGCATTCATATTTCTCGATAAGTTTTTTCTTTCAATTTTGGATCTTGTTACATGCCAAATGTAATTGGGCTGAACGGAAATCATGCATTCATCCTACTATTCCCTACCTGATTTAGCCTACATCCACACCCTTTCATCTCAAGACCACTTGTCTCATAGGGTGGAGGTCACCATAGGAGGATTTGCCAAACTTAATTTTGACGGCTCCAAATCACCAGCAAGAGCAGCTACGGGATTTGTTCTATGTAGTTAGACAAGAAGCTTTCTACAGGGAAGTACTAGATTCATCGAGCATGCATCCATCTTAGTAGCGGAACCCATGGTTCTGCAAGATGGAATTAAGGTAGCTTTAAAAGCTTATGTACAGTATCTAGAGGTTGAGGTGATAACCAAATAGTAACAAATGCAATTAAGGGGCTTGCACATGGGCCATGGTAGATTCAAACACTAATCCAAGGCATCAAATCGGTGATTCCCAACTTTCGACACATATCGTTTACACATATTTATCGAAAAGCTAATATGGCGACAGATGGGTTGGCAAAGTATGGTTGTCTTTTAAGTAATTCCTGTATTTTTCTTTCCCTGCCTAGTAGGGATTTTCTTTTTATTTTAGTAGATGAGAATTTAGATGGAACCGTTATGAGAAGGACTGCCTAAATCTTTTGTACTTACCCTCTTTTTTTTAAAAAAAATTAATTGTTAAAGATGGTCGTCTTTCCGACACTTTGTGATTCCACCATATAGGGACCCGTAGTCCCTGTTAATAGTAATACAGACATAGAATGATTAGAGATAATCATTCTTGTGTTATTTTACCCACTCGAGATCTTAGTATCAACTCTTAGATAGGTTGATTCGTGCTCGAATATATTTTAAACATACAACTCATCTTCTTCTATCAATTGTCAAGATTTAGTTGAATGTTATGAGTAGTTTCATGTCGAACGTCCGACACAGTATTTGCATGACCGTAGTCAAGGATCATCGACAAGTACTTTGGGGTTGCTTTTTCTATAGAAACTTGGGGCATATTTGTGTAGATGTAGACATTAAGACTAGTTGGAAGAGGTAGGACATAATGTAGACTGCATAAAAGAGCATGTGATCACAAGTCATGCAAGGTAAATAATGCCTAGAGGAAGATGCATAGATCGTCTAAGATTGACTCATATACATTCAACTGATTAAAATACTTTGACTTTGTTAGTTTGAATTGAGTTTACAGCAGATTTACATATCCTTGGATTAAAAGTAACACTAAAAAAATTGATAAACTAGAAATAAATTCGAATTTTAAGAAAAATTCGGAATGATCCCACTATTGTCTAGCATAATAGGCCTAAAACCCATCAAATTCAGCTCCAAAATAAAACCCTATGAAATTTGTGAGTTTAAATTGAAGTTCATGAGAGATATAGGAACACTTGTATAGAATCCAACCAATACGGGCCTTCACACATTATGCATGCCAAATTATCGACCACTTTGTAAATATTTTCATTAGTATATGTGAAAATAGATAAATAATAAGACGCTCTGCCCACATTGGGAGTCATGGCGTTTTACTTATATTAATGGAAGAGTACAAAAAAAAGCAGTTTTATCCTTGGAATGTATTATTCTCTGCTCAATTTGAATTTTTTTGGGAGGGGCAAGGTGCAACAGACATATTGGATACTAACGATAAAAATCTATTAGCCAATGCGACCTTTTTGAAATGATCAGCTAACTATTGCTGAGTATAACATAACATAAAACCAAATCGTTGTGAGTGGCAAGGTCATGAACAAAATGATAACTTACTTTGATGTGCTTGCTTCGACAGTGAAGAACTAAATTGTTGCAACGTAAGTAGCATTGTGTTGTCACACAACATCTTAATTGCACAGGTTATGACAATCTCAAGCTCGGTAGGTAGATATCTAAGAGTGATGGTCTTAGCTACAATGTAAGTAACTGCATGATATTTAGCTTCAGTGGAAGATTTGGAAACAATCAATTGTTTCTTTAAATGCTAAAAAATTATACGGTCGCGAAATATGGCAAACTCATTAGTGGATCTTCAAGAGTTCGGACAATCTGCCCAATTTGTGTCAGAGTAAGCACAACATAAGTAATATTTGACCGATCAAAGTTAAATACTGTTATCCCCCAACCATACCGCGATGTACTGTAAGATAGATCAGCAAGTAACACTTTCTCTAATAATGATCACGGGGTCCTAAAAGGAAGTTGCGTACCATAAGACTTCGCTGTATGCAAATGTAACTTGTGAACAAGGTCAAAAATATACTTGAAGGGAGATAGAAATAGTCCAACAGATGTCCTCATAATTGAACCCAAAGAAATAATGCAAGCCAACCAGGTCTTTCATTCAAAACTGAATAGACAGTATACGAATGAAAGGGAAAGTTAAATATGAGTATGCTAATATCACTACAAGAAAAAGGCCAAACAAAGACGGAATCAGTGATAGAATACGGTTTATCAGCGACGGAATACGGCTGTCAAATTTTCGCTTGTTACCGAGTACCCGGCGACGGAATTTTGAAATTTCGTCGTCATTGGCAATGGATTCAGCGACAGAAATTGCGACTTACTTTTTTTTGGTGGGAAAATTGGCAGGGCATTGGTGGCGACAAAATGTGTAGTTCGTCCCCATCAGAGACGGAATCAGTGACGGACATTCTGTTGCTGATGGCGACGGACTGCACATTCCGTCGCCACCTTCTCCCAAAATTAATATTTTTTTGGTCATTCCATCCCATTTCGTCGCTAGGTTTCTAATTTTTTAAAAATAAAAATGCTTGCTTTTGATCGTGTCCCTTAGTACATACATTTCAATCCCTGCAACAAATTTACAAGATCTTTACACTCAATCAACTTCCAATGGCTTCGAATATGATTTCATTCAAAGCGTTCTCAACAATTTCAAGCCACACGAAGGTCGAATATCACATCCAACGCAACACTTCCAACCAAGGGTTTTCAATTCACAAACCACAAGTTCCAAATAAAGTCTCTACATATCACAAACCACAAATCCAAACAAAGCAAAAGTTGCCAGTAATTGAGAATGAAGTTATATGTTTGCAGAAGAGGGAGAAGCAAGCGCCAAATGGGAGGAAAATTAAATAAGCATCAAGGGGAGAGGAGTGAAATAAGCATAAAGGGGAGGGGAAGCAAGCAGCAAGAGATGTACTTCGTAAGGAACGAATCAGAAGAACCACCAGCTGAAGGAAAACTGCAATCAACTCAATCACCAAGGTGAAGATCATCATCTTCCTCATCCTCATTATGTTGCGAGTGATGAGTAAATGGTGGTTGAGATCCCGAGCCAGACGCCTGTTGCGTTTGAAAGAAAGCTTAGAAGCGTTGATCGATGCTCATCATTTGTTGGCTCAGTTGTTGGTTGATTTGGGTAAGCAAACTGTTGGATTCCTCCAGTTGCTTACATTTCTCCATAAGCAACCGGTAGCTTTCCGCTTGTGAAGTTAGCTTACCCCCCAAGTTGGTTACTACACCCCTTAAGTCATTGAGCTTTTGTTGCGATAGCGTAGAACTGGTACCTGCTGATAGGCATTTCAGTGAAGTACACATTAGTATTGTAATTAAGTAAATTCAATGTATAACTATGTTCGTTGAAACTTTAATATGAAAACCGTACCGGATCTTTGAGTGGGAATAAAGTAACCGGATTCCCTAATGTTGACAACCTCGTCACCAATGTCATAAATACGACCCTTCCTGTTGTTGAACGTCTTCACTGACAACTCATTTGGGTTTGGAAATGGCTAGTTTGGATCTTGAGCAGTGTCATCCCCAGTCCCTTGAGAGTTGATAACATTTTGAAAATCACGTTCAAAGGATTCTTACAATACCGCAACATGCGCACGAAATTATGTATACTGCAATTACTGAAAATAAAGTATACAAGGTCATGTTGAACTACCAATGAAGATTGAAAATACCTAATTGCTTACCTATGTTTATTGTGATTTCTTGTCAACCCAAGCGGCATCTTCTTTGCCATGGAGTTTGTGAGTGCGACTGAATAATTCAACAATGGTGGGCTCCGTCCCAAGTTGTTCCCTCTATGTGCGTGCCAGGAAGAATGATGTTAAGCACAACACAAAATACAGTATTAAACTTAAAGAAATACATAGCAAACATTAATTCATTTACCAGATGTCGCCTATGCTCATGCATAGGGATCGAGCCATAGGTGTGGAGAGATGGGCCACCACTTTCTGGAGCTCCCAGTCGGTTCTTTTGGGCTGTTTCACACAATTTCTTGTAATGTTCATTCGCCCAGTGCTGTTGGAGTCCCTCCCATTGAGCATCACCGAACCAAACAAGCTTCTTGTTATGCTTCCTTGCTTTGCCGAAGAAGTATCTCAATCGTGCATTGCCTCGATTTTCAAAATTCCTTCTTATACAGTCTGCATGGACCGGATCCCAAGTAAACCACTTCAGCAATTATGAAAACAAAAAACACATCAAATAATAAAATAGTAATTTATCACGTTCACAGAAACTGTTAATTTGTAGTCACTATAGTTACCTTGAACTCTCCAAATCATAAATCTCGTACTGGTTTGGGCACTTTGCTCAACTAGGCCAAACTTCATCAAATTTGCTTTGAAATATGAGCGAAATCCTACTAACAGCACCATCATTGGGGAGAAACCTAATTGAACATAACACATCAAATTGATTACTTGTTATGTAAAATTCATGTAGTACTTCATAAGATATAACAAATGAATACTTACCCATTACCATCTGGCTCAATCCAAGTCTTAGCTCGAGTGCTCCCATGACTGGATTGTGTTTCACTTTCACCACTTGCAATGTTGTCTTGGGACTGGTTTGTGTTAGGGTGAGCGAGTTGGGGAGTAGGCTGCACAGTGTGAACAAGATAGGGGTTTGGAGGAATGTTGTAGGCAAATTGGTTGTACATGGTGCTTTGGTTTGGGAATGTATGAAGTCTGATGATGGAAAGCCCTAAATGGGGGAGGCAGTGGTCCTGAAATACCTGGTATCTAAGCATCCACTGTGGCTCCTTGCTAAACTGGTATATAAGGTACCTGGGGGGAAGATGGATCAATGTCCATTGCGGCCGGATCTACAGCAAAGCTCCTACGCCCTCGTCCTCTATCTCAAGGGGAGGACTTACCTCGGGAGAACTGGAATCCATACCTGAAATAGGTGACAACAAAAGCCAAGTACAAATATATAATGATTGTACATATAAACCGTTTACTCATACATCATAATAGGTACGTAGGTAACACATATTTTGCAAAGCTCATTTATACAATATAAGTAAAGTCACAACCAATTGTTTGACATGCAAAATATTCAAATACATAAGAATTCATAGGCACTCAATCATCTGCATCCTCATCATCATCAATGTCATCATCATCGTTATCGTCATCATACAAATGCAAATTTTCTTCAGCTTCATCTATTTCATTACCGTCATCCTACTCTCACGCCCCCTCTTCATCACCCTCATCATTCTCTACCTCATCTATCTCGTCATTACCCTGAATGAATGAAAACCCTATTTCATCATTAACCTCTTCCGGTGGTACACTTTCATCCACTAATGATGCAGGGATGGCATCATTCACAAGTTCGACGACAGTCGTCATGTCCGTTTGTTGGTATGGAGTAGGTAGAGTGTACTGCTTATCCACTCTCGCCCTTGGTTTGGTTGGTATGACAACAAGCCAATTGGCCTTATCCCTTGAGCGATCTGCATGTGGTATAAAGTATGCTTGTGATGCGGTGTTTGGGAAGATAAATGGGTCGTACTTTCGGTACCTCCTTGTACGGTGGACCTCAATAAGGTTGCTTAGTTTATGAGATCGTGTCCCACGATTCAATGTGGGATCGAACCACTCATAACTGAAGAGCACACATCATTTAAGTGGTTCGCCTACGTACTCAATTTGGACAATATCCTTCAGTACACCATAATAATCATTCTCAATATCGTCTTCCCCAGTGCCACAAACACGAACACCAAAATTATATGTTCTCTTCTCGACGCTTCGAGCTTCTGTGTGGAATTTGAATCCATTTACTCTATATGTCATCCACGTCGACACATACCGCTTTTGGCTCAAGTAGCAATGTTTGTCGGTCTCGAATAGTTGAATATAATGCACCTAAGGTGACATAACATGTGATTTTAATTAATACAATGCACCTAATTAACTGTTATGTTAAAATTATGAATAAATGAGTTATAATACTTACATTCTGACTAAACCAATATGTGAAATGAGTTTCGATGATGGTGTCGACATCTGTGTCGCTAACATTGGGACGTGCAATTCTGACTTGTTCTGTGAAAATTCTATCATATTTTATGAAGCCTATTAATATACTTGCGCTCTCAATGACAAACTCAATTGGAAGTGAAAATACCACTCACTCTATATAAGGTTTAACTTCATCACAATTTAACAGCACGTGAAGATGGGCAGCAACATATTCGGCATCTGTGAGATATCTTGATCTTTCTATACCAATAAGGGTCCCTTGCGGTGCAAACACGGACAGAGTTGAAAAATGATTAATATGTTCATCGTCATCCTCATTTCTCCTACACCTAGTGCGCATGGAGGGCACATTAGAGCCAAAGTAATAGGAGGCGAAGAATGTTCTCTCTGCTTCTAGGTATGCTTCTGTGATTGAACCTTCAGGACATGCTTCTGTGATTGAACCTTCAGGGCACGCTTGTTGATTCACAATTGCATTCATTTCTAAGTGATTCCACATATAAGAATTGAGATAAGGTTTCATCGATTATAGTATAATTTACCTCTCAAATGGATATATCCATTAGTATTGTATTGGACCACCTAGTTGAGTCTCTTTTGCCAAATGCATTGGCAAGTGCTCTATTACATTGAAAAAGCCAGGAGGGAAAATGGTATCCAACTTATACAAAATGATGACAATGTTGCGATGCAGTTCCTCAAGCATATCATCCTGCAATGTTGTTGAACATAAGTTCTTGAAGAACTAGCCTATCTCAATAAGAGATTTCAACACATCATCTGGGAGGACACCAAATGTAATTAGTAAAAGAGTCTCTATGAACACATGACAATCATGATTTTTCATGTTGTTGAACTTAACCTCATTAGGGTCCACGATATTCTTCAAATTATAGCAATATCCATCAGGCATTTGAAGCTCCTTCACCTATTCACACAACTCTCTTCGTTTATCCACAGGAAGTACATACTTCGCTTTTGGTTTAACCAGCTTACCACTTGGGTCTGAATGTAAATGTAATTCTGGTCTATTACGTATTTCTGCAACATCCATTCTTGATTTAACGTTGTCCTTTGTTTTTCCATGAATATCCATAACAGTGTTAATAATGTTATCGAAGAAGTTCTTTTCAATGTGTATCACATCCAAATTATGGTGGAGGAGTTGGTGTTGCCAATAAGGCAACTCCCAGAATGTGCTCTTCTTCATCCAGTTGTGCTCATTTTTCTTAAATCCTGGTATGACAAAGTTACCATTTGTACTTACCATTGGGCAATCTTCTACCTCAGCATAAAGTTCTTTCCCAAATAGTCGGCAAGGAGGACCCCCTGTAATAGTTCTGTCTTTCCTAAATGTTGTTCTATTTCTTCTGAAAGCATGATTCCTTGGTAAAAAACACCGATGACAGTCAAACCATGAGAATTTACCTCCATTTCTCAATCTTAAAGCCTTTTGCTATTTCATACATAGAGGACATGCCAATTGGCCATTAGTACTCCACCCAGATAACATTCCATATGCGGGAAAATCATTGATGGTTCACATAAGTGCAGCCTTCATCTGAAATGTATGCCGCATAGAAATGTCATAAGTCTCAACTCCAACATCCCACAACTCTTTCAACTTATCAACAAGAGGTTGTAAATATACATCTATCTTATTCTTGGAATTTTTGGGCCCGGGGATTGCACAAGTCAAGAACATAAATGGTGTAGTCACACACATTTCAAGGGGGAGGTTATAAGGTGTAACGACCACCGGCCAAATGGAGTATGATCTTGAAGACAATGTGTAAGGATTAAATCCATCATCACATAATCCAAGCCTCACATTTCGAGGCTCTGCAGCAAATTCAGGGTATTTGGTATCGAAATGTTTTCATGCTGCTCCATCTGATGGATGACATAAAACACTGTCCTTACGTCGATGTTCATAATGCCATCTCATGTGATTTGCACTACTTCTTGATGCGTACAACCTCTGCAATCGAGGTTTTAATGGCAAGTAATGCATCCTCGAGTATGGCAATGGATGGCAATGGATTCTGATTCCTTTGTTGTGACCTTTGCCTCTTCCATCTTGAATGCCCACAAAACTTGCACGCATCTAGGTTTGCATCCTTCTTATAAAATAGCATGCAACATTTCTGGCAACAATTAGTTTGGATCATCGTTGCCGAGATCTTTAACAATCTTCTTCGTTTGCCCATAGTTGTTTGGCGCGCGGTTGTTAGGGGGACACATCTCGTTCATTAATTGAACAATTTCATTGAAACAATTTTGAGACATATTATAATCAGATTTAATACTCAACAGTCTCACCGTCGCAAATAGTTCACTGTAGGTGGAGCAACCACCATATAAGGGTTGTTGAGCAGCTTGAACAATATTTAAAAAATGGTTCTTGGCAAGTGTTTGACCCCCTCTTCCCTTACATTTTGATTTGCTAGTATAGCATCATCAACCATGTTCTCCATCTGATCTACGTAGGATTCAGAGTAGTCATTATTAATATGAATTGAACCTCCAACTTTGGAAATTTCACTATTTGAACACCCAGAATCATATTGTTGAGGTTCTATTTCCCCATAACTTATCCAAAACCAATACCCTTACACAAAACCCTTATACATAAGGTGTATCTTAACGTCATCAGGTGCCAAGTACACCCTATTTCTGCATTTCGCACAAGGACATCTATACTTTCCCTCATTCAGAAACTCTATCTGTTTACGTGCAAATTGATTGAATTGGTTTACTCCATCTAGAAATTCTTGTGTATAACCACTACGATTAGGCAGTAATATATTATACATTCACCTACAATGTGGATGACCATTCATATTCTGCTCAAATAACAATAACCACATAAAGTATTTGATAAGAATTAATTTTAATCAAAATTATAATAATTACATAAATTACACAATTATATATTATATATTTTTACTTTAAAATTTCCACGTGCACAAAAAAAAACTTATAAATTTCGACAAATATACTTATATTCTCACGAATATCACAAAACTAATAATTCATACATAGTTGACCACTTTATTCCACCAACATATCAAATTTGAACTTAAAATTACCAAATCTAAGTGTACATTGCATTCGGCGAAATCTTTAAACAAATATGAGCTACAATTTCATACGAACATCACATTTGAACAAAATTATAAACTAAAGCATCTCAATCCACCAACATATCAACTTTCAAGTTCACATCACCAAACCTAAACCCTAAATTGCATTGAGCAAAATCTCCAACCAAATTAGATCAGTAACCTCACACAAATACTACATTTCAACAATATCATCAATTAAACCATTTCATTCCACCAACATATGAAATTTCAACATCAAACTACCAAACCTCAACCCACAATTGCATTTACCAAATTCTTGTAACGAATTAGAGCAATAACCTCACATAAATAAGACATTTCAACAACATTATCAATTGAACTATTTCATTCCACCACCATATCAAATTTTAACTTCAAACCACCAAACCTAAACCCTAAATCGCATTTACTCAAATCTTGAACCAAATTAGAGCAATAACCTCACATAAATACCACATTTCAACATAAATATGCTAACTATGAAATTCTAACAATCTAATACAAAAATTTGTAGAAATTACAACTAATTTAGTTAAAGAAACTTACCTCAAACTTGATGAAAACCACCTGGCAAAGGGGCTGCCAGTGGCGGGCGGCCGGTGACAGACGGCGGCGACGGTGAGGGGGAGGGCTGGCGGTGGTTGGACGCAGCCGGGGCCGGTTCGCCACTCTCTCTCTCTCTCTCTCTCTCTTCGAAGCTTTCACAAAAAATGAAACCAGAAAGCAATACTGGTTTCATTTAACTGGGCTGGCGATAGAAATTCCATCGCCAGCCTGGTTTTTTAAAAAAAAATTCGAAATTTTTTTGGGCGACGGAAATTATGTTGCCCTTTTTTAAAAAAAAAAAAAAGTTTAATTATTGCAATGGAATTTCCGTCGCCCATTGTCAATTATGGCGACAGATTAAATTTTCTGTCGCCATATTTGTTGCGCAATCTACCTTTTTTGTAATACCGTTTTTCAGTCGCCATTTTCGTCGTCAAATTTGTCGTTAATTTTTTCCGTCGCTGAATTTCGTCGTTAATTTGAACTTTTTTAGTAGTGATATATATATGCATAGATTTCATAAAAACAATATATAATATTAGTTAAATATCGTAATTAGGTTATTCATGCGAAGGCGAAAGTTGTTATTGTATGCATGTGATATCATACACTTTCAGATCTTTTGCCTAATGTGAGTAAAGGAATCAATGTTTTAACAACATTTTTTATATTTGCTAAGCGCGGCTAATTCACTGGTCCCTATTTTAAGGCAACCCACTAGACTGCAACAGACCCCAGGAACCACCTAGGACAAGCTGGACCCTTCAAACCCACAATTTTCTTTCAAATAAATATATATAATGCTTCCCCTAATATTTGCACACTGTTCGATAGGGCGATCAAAACTGGTTAACCAAAAATTCGGTACGTTAACCGAAAGTCAGTTAACCGGAAATTCGGTTTGCAAAAGTTGTGAACCGAAACTTTCGGTGAACCGAAACTTTCGGTTGACCGAAAATTTCCTAGCCAAATTTTTCGGTTCAGCAAAAATGTGAACCGTAACCAAACCGAAAAATTGGGTTAACCGGATTTTCGATTCGGTTACCAGTTAACTATTAATTTAAATTGTTAATTTTCAACTTTCACTCCTTTTTTAATTAATTTAACTATTTGAGACACCAAATATTAATTTACACATTATTGTATGTCTATTCTTATCTTTAATAATTATAAAATCTATACTTGATCAATATAAAGTTAATTTATTTATTTAATAAAAGTGTAAGTTTTGGTTTTAGTTAATTGTCGGTTAACTATGCGGTTAACCGAATCTCAAATGGTCGAACCGAAACCCAAACCGAAACCAAAGCCGTAAAATTTTTTCGGTTCGGTTAACTAAACCAAATTTTTTAGAAAAATCAAACTGGCTAACAGGTTTTTCGATTTGGTTTTTCGGTTTCGATTTTTTTTTACTCACCCCTACTGTTAGAGAGCATGGAAGATATACAGAAACTAACTAGCTCAGCTACTGCCTCCTTGGCTGCTTTTACTCTAGCATAGGTTTAAGTGACACCTTGTGTTTTTGCATACCTACTCTAACATCACTTTCAGGCTTGCGATGTGACTTAGAGCATTCTGAGTGGTGAGCCAGATTTTTGGCTTATCAGTGGCGGCCTACATATGCCACATTAGCTTATGAGCTAATTTTTTGGCTCACAATTATCTCTCTCTCTAATGTGAGGCTCATCACTTTGGCTCACAAAATAAAATAATACTCATGGACTCACTCTACAACACATACTCTTCTTTTTAATATCCCAAAAAAGGAAAAAACCAATTAAAATTAAAAAAAAAGTATGAAAAGGAAGGGGTGAGCCGGCTCACTGCCACGAGCCAGCCTGTGAGCCGCTTGCAAGCTCGCACCATTGCATGGGGGCAGGCGGCTCGACCCACAGTCCAAGACGGACTAGCCAAATTTTGGCCTCTGTTGGACTTGCTCTTAGAGCACTAGCTGCGCAATACTCGTGTTCCAACTTGAGAGGCATGCATTACAAAATTTGGCCTCTAGCACGAGTTCCATGAGGAACGCCACGTGGGATGGAAAGCTTGATCAGTTTATCCCGATTTCATTTGTTTTGTCTTTTTGTGACTTTTTTCTTTTCTTAAAGATATTATTTAGGTGGTTTTTAAAAAACATGATCGCATCTTATGGGGTAAGTCCATGACAAATATATTTTTGGGTGATTTAAATTGAAGTTCCATAAGTTGTAGAATTGACTGACTGTAAGTTTCAAAAGATAAGACTTTTGCTGATGTAGGATGGAGCTCCAAATTTTGGAACTCCCACTATGAATGCTCTTAAGCAGTTGGAGCATCCACAGTAGGAGTTTGAATTTGGCCCCATGCCATATCTTCAGGGTTAGGGTCAGAATAATCTCTTCTGACAAAATTGGCCCCATATCTTCAATTTTGGGCCTTTTGCTTTCAGGTTACCCGCCCCTCCCGGGCGCAAAGAAGCTATGTTTATATCCTTTTGTATTTTTCAGCTCATATATATCCTTTCATTGTTCAAACTACATTTTGTTCTTACCAATTCAAATTACATGGTTTGCTGTCTATTGTTTCATTTTTATATGAATGGATCTCTGTCACATTTTTCTTATATTTACCCTTTCTTGTAATGCTTATGATCCGCTCAATTACAAGCTAATTAGCACCGAACTTCCTCCATTGGTAAAACAACATAGACCTTCACAAGAACATCTTGAGTGGTTCATAGACAATTGTAATTTCAAGTTTAATAACCTCTTCTTCACCTTGACTTAGTGTGGCCCACAAGGTGTCTAGATGGGGTGATAAAACATGCAACTCGTACGATTTAATTACGCAAATAAAAAGTTACAGCATAATCATTGTCAACTTTATATAGACTTCCCCAATCAATTTACACATTTGCATGATGATCAAGACAGAAGTATAGCTCCTCCAAATAATTACATTTGCTTCCACCGTAGGGGATGAAAGGTTTTTGTCGAGGAAGGGATTTCCCACCGACAAGGGTTAGGCTCCGGCTGTAAGCTCTGAATCAAGCCACTTAGTATAATTGATGCCAAATGAGAAACACTGATACCAAGGCAAGCTAGGTGGTTCCCCCCCCCCCCCCCCTTTTTCCCCTTCTCTTTCATTCCCAGTAGGCCCATTTGACAAAGCTACACCATGGGACTAGATCATCTTTGCCTATAGGAAGAACATGGGGGTGGGGGAGGATGGGTTGGAAAAATGGGCAGAGAGTTTGGAGTTAAGTTACGTACCGTTTCTTCGAAGCTTGTCCATGACATGAAGATTTCAAAGAGGTGCAGCTAGGGTTGTTTCAAAGTATGTCATTTGATTGAACATCGGAATATAGCATGTATCATGGTTTTTCCACTTGCAGTCTCAGAAAGAGAAAGTGGGTCAATGTTGGTCATACTGGGCCAAGACTCCCTTAGCCTAGTGTTTAAAGCACTGATATTTCGTACTTCTTATACATCTGCTTCTTAACACCTAGTGTAAGAAGAAACCCAAGGTCACCTTTTTTCGAGTGCAGACAGGAGCTATCTGTGTGTTTGTCGCCACTGGTCATGGATAGTGAATTGATTTGATAAATGATTCTACAGTGGAGGTTGTCGACAGGAGTGCTTATTACAAAATTTGATAGGCCACATTACTGAAAGGATAAAGTGAATGATGTGATTACTAAACATTCGCAGCGATTGTAAGGATAGGAGCAGGGCTGACAGAGGATGATGACAGCGACACATAGTTCAACTTTAGTCGCATCATCTATGGATGTGAATGTAATTGGTTTTAATAATATAGTGATAAGGGTTCTAAATATCGCCATTCAGAATTAGTAGTGTGAATTTTAGCTTGATATGTTTACTTGGATATGCATTTTCGCCAGATAGTGATTACTTGGTTATATTTACAGCTTACAACAATCAAGATATATGAATAGTTTAATAATCAACAGTGTTTATTTGGCTATATGTAAGGGATGATTATTAAATCATTTATATATCTTAACTGTTGCAAGCTGTACATACAACCAAGTAAACACTGTCTGGAGAATTAAACACTACTATCCCCTCTAACATTCATACTAGAAATTCACATTGGCAATATTTATAGCATACCTTATCACTATATTATCAATGCCAGCTGCATTCGCATTCATAGATGATGTGACAAAGGTTAAACAATGTGGTTATGATCATCACCCCCCCACCGCTCCACGCCTCCGCTCTCGCTCTTGTCGCCACCTCCTCTGCCAATGTTTACTAATCACATCATTCACTCGATCCTTTTAGTACTATGTGGACTATCATAAGGTCCACCCATGACAACCAAATCTACGAGGGAATCCTTTACCAAATCACTTTACTATCTATGGCCTTTGGCCACAAACAGGCTAATAGCACCCAAATTAGGAAAAAGGAGACCTCGTGAAACATTTTATTCTACTTGTCAAGAACGTGATGTATTGGATGTACAAAACATCGATGCTTTAACCACTAGGATAAGCAAGTCTTGGTCGAGTATGACCAACATGAACACAGCTTATTATTACTCTTTGTGGGGCGATGAGTGGGTAGAATATGGTATCTGTTGTATCCCTATTGTTGGATAAACTAGTGACTAAAATGTTTTGATGAAATACAAAATTAATCAAGGACTTGTTTATAAAAGTAAGTAATTATAAACATACTATACCCTTGTTGAACATATGTATGCATAAGGCAATTATCCTGGCAAAATCAAATATATCACGTGGCCATAGGATAAGGAATGAATGTCATCTCAATTCGCAAGGAAGGCAATCATCTGATTGACTAATTGGAAGCAAAGACTCCACTACAGTAAGAAAAATGTGACTTTTAAAACAAGGAAAAGATATGTGTATAATATTGATTGATTGCCTCCAAAAAAGGTCTTGAGGGATGTAATTGCAGCAACGCTTGACACATACCATAAAAGCAATATAAGTCAGACCAAATTAGGCCAAAACATCCTCCCTTGATTGAAGGACACCTTGGACAATTAAATTATGTAAGACAAATATCTCACATTTATTTATTGTCATCTTGAGAAAGCAAGGAAAGCCAAGAGCAGAATAATATCAGCCAGGATCATGTGAAAGAAGGCAAGAAAATCAGCACAAGTGCCATCATCCAGAAGACAGAACCCTGAAAATCAGCATCAGGATATTCTGAGTTGAAATTCCCTCCTTGATGCACGTCCAGAGATGGTTATAAATAGATGACCAAAGCAAGGAAGAAAAGCGTGTGAAAGCAAGTGTGAAAATACACAGCATTAAGATCATTCTCTTGAGTGATACTGAGCTAGTGCGCAAAAGAGAGCATTGAACATTCACTTCAAATTATTGTACTAAATATTTTGGTGACTAAGTATTGTGAGTATTTTGAGGAAATTATTAAAGAGTGAACCTAGGAGTTGGTGTGAGGTCACAACTCCTCCTTTTCTTAAATCATGGTTGATTTAAAGAACTTGGGATCTCTAGAGTGAGGTGACTCTGAGGGATTGTAGGGGTTCATCTTAATGCAAAAAGTAGAGTGTTGAATCCTAGAGTTGAATAACTCTAGGAGGGGACTTAAGCATAATTGAGGCTCAACCTCGTTAAAACATCATAGCGTATCTTGTTCATTTAATTTCAATCCTTAGTTCTTGCTTTTAAAATTTAATTTCAAATTTTATACAATCACCCTATTCACCTCCCTTTAGGGCGATTTGACTCTTCAATTGGTATCAGAGCCAGTCCCACACTCTTTGACCTAACAGTCGAGTGGGTGACGATCATGGCCTTTACTGGAGATGTCAACATCGAAGGACGCTCTACCGTTAGACCCCCTCTATTCAGAGGAACAAATTTTTCTTATTAGAAAAATGCCATGCAAATTTTTATTGAATCAACTGACATGGAATTATGGAAGATTGTGAATAATGGACCATATACTGTGCCTAAGGTCAAAAATGACAAGGGGGAAGACATCGACAAACCAAAAGACCAGTATACAAGCACTAATTGGGAAAGACTCACCAAAAACTCGAGAGCCAAACACATCCTCTATTGTGGTTTGGATGCTAATGAGTATAGTAAAAGCTTTGCTCTTTCCCTCTAGCTGCTCTCTTTCTCTCTCTCTCTCTAGCTGACCTCTGCCCAAAAGGTGCGTAGGTGCAGAACGGTAACCGGCCCAGGGCAATCTTCGACCAGCTCCTCACCGGTAAACCCCTCCAGCCTCCCCACCAGAGATGAACACTGACCAGCTCCCCGCCGGCAAACACTTCCAGTTCCCCCCAGCAGGCCGGAGGCAATTTGAGGCTTCTTCAAACCCACTTTGCCGGGCAATTCAACAAACCACACTTCAAGTAGTAGGTACTATTAGTTGGTGAGAGCACAAACTCTAGCCACCTCAAATTCCCAACTATCTTCTTGCGCTCAGGCACACCTTTAATCCATTTTAGCTACCCTCTCAATTTTTGTTTGCTTGTGTTTATGTATGTGTTTCAGTGATTTATGCTTGTGTGGTTCTCCTGTAAGATTGGCTGCTACCTTGCTTCAGTGTCCTCTGCAATATTTCTTGATTGCTTTAGTGTCCTTTGCTCTATTTTCTCTTCCATTCGTGGTCTTAACGGTTGGTGCCTTTTGTTTGGTTCTTGCTGATCGTGTTCTGCCCACCAACTGTTCGACAAATTGTCTCACTCGCATTTCCTCTTCATCTTCCCATTTCTGTCTGTATCTTTCAGCAGCTCATTTAGTGAAGTGTACAGATAGCATCCATACCATTTACCCAATTGTGTGGCTATTGTTTACCCCTTACAATTGGCATTAGCCTCCGTTAGTGTCATAATTGTTATATATTTCTATTCTTGTTTTTATGATTATTGTTACTGTTGTTTCTGGTTTTAGTTTAAATTATTATTGTGTAGTAATAGTATTTTTATTTTTTATTTTATTTATTTATTTATTTTAAATTTTTTTTGCACTTTTTAATTATTTGTTTTACTATTATTGTTTAGTCATTCCGTTAAGTACGTGTCCTTTAATATTATTTACCTCACTAGTATTGATTGGTTTTATTTTACTTCCTCTTCTTACTATTATTATTATTATTATTATTATTATTATTATTATTATTATTATTATTATTATTACCTTTTATTAGCATTGTTATTACATTCATATTTTTGGTGTGATTCTTGCGGTATTACTCTGTTAACTAGCAGGTGGATCATTAGCAGTAGTACCTATTACTAGTGTCAAACTCGTTTTAAGCTAGTGGCGAGCTATGTAATTGCACCAGTCAGTCCTCCAGGGGGTTATGGGGTTATGAGGGTTGCAGGTTCGTGGAAGGTTCGCTTAGCGCCTTGGAATATTGGGTTTCTTACTGGTAAGTCCATAGAATTAGTTAAGTCTTTGTATAGACGTCAGATTAGCATAGCTTGTGTTCAGGAGACTAAATGGTGGGTGCGAAAGCTAGAGTAGTTGATGGGTATAAGTTGTGGTATTCGGGGTCTAACAGGGCAAAGAATGGCATTGGCATTTTGGTTGGCAAGGAGTTAGTGGGCTCTGTTGTGGAAGTGAGCCGTAAAAGTGACCGAATCATGGCCATTAAGGTGGTAGTGGGTTCAGTGATCCTTAATATGGCTAGTGTTTATGAACCTCAGATTGGTTTGTCTGACGAGGTTAAGAAACAATTCCGGGAGGATTTGGATATGATCGTGCAGGATGTACCTCGGAGCGAAAAGCTTTTCATAGGAGGAGATTTTAATGGTCATATTGGGGGAGACTCAGGTGGTTACGAGTCGGCTCACAGAGGTTTCGGATTTGGGGTGAGGGACAGTGGGGGAGTTGTTGTTCTGGACTTTGCCATTGCCTACGATTTGTTGGTGGTTGACTCCCTTTTTAAGAAGAAGGAGGCCCACTTGGTGACCTTTAAGAATGGTTCATTTAAAACCCAAATCAACTACTTCCTGACTAGGGCGTATAGTCGAAGGGCGTGTAGGGATTGTAAGGTGATTCCTAGTGAGTTTGTAGGATCTCAGCATAGGTTGCTTGTTTTAGATTTGGAGTTTAATGGTGTTAAGTGGAAGAGGACGGGTGTTGGGGACATTAGAGTCAAGTGGTGGAATCTTACAAAAGAGAACGCTATGAAATTATCAGCAAGGATCACGAAAGAAGGAGCCTGGAGGCGAGTAGAGGATTCAGATATGATGTGGAAAGCGATGGCAGATTGTATTCGAAAGTCCACTAAGGAAATCCTAGGGGCTTCACGGAGAGGTGGTAAGAGAATGAAGGGAGCTTGATGGTGTAACGAGGGGGTCAAGGAGAAAGTCAAGGAGAAAAAGGACGCTTTCACTGCTTTTATGAACAGTAGAACGGTCGAAGAGAAAGAGTTCAACAGAGGTAAATACAAGGCAGCAAAGAAGGTAGCCAAGAAAGCTGTTGCGGTAGCTAAGTGCGGGGCCTATGATAGGTTATATCAAAAGTTGGAGACCAAGGAAGGCGAGAAGGAAGTCTTTAAACTGGCTAGGGCTAGAGAAAGGAGTACTAGAGACTTGGGTGTCGTAAGGTGTATCAAAGATGGGAATGGTCGGGGGATGCAGAAATCAAGGGCAGATGGCAAAGGTACTTTTTCAGACTCCTCAATGGGGAAGCGAGCGAAGACCCTCGAAGTACAGGTCGTGAGAGAAGCGAGATGGGTCTCGACCTTCGCCTGGGTGAACCAATCAGCAGGGACGAGATTAAAGAGGCCTTGAAGAGGATGCCCAATGGGAAGGCAGAAGGACCAGACCGGATATCGGTGGAAGTGTGGAAAGGCTTGGGTGAGGAGGGACTGGAGTGGCTAACAGAGCTTTTTAATGTCATCCTTAGGACTTCTAGGATGCCCAGAGAATGGCGATTTAGTACAGTCATCCCATTGTACAAGAACAAAGGGGATATTCAAGATTGTAACAACTATAGGGGCATAAAGTTGCTCAGTCACACAATGAAGTTATGGGAGCGAGTGATTGAGCGAAGGTTGCGGAAGGATATCTCGATCTCAGAGAACCAATTTGGTTTTATGCCTGGCAGGTCAACCACGGAGGCGATCTACCTCCGTAGAAGGCTTATGGGATTATACAGAGATAGAAAAGTGGATTTTCACTTGGTGTTCATCAACCTGGAAAAATCTTATGATAGAGTTCTAAGCGACCTAGTTTGGAGTTGTTTGGAACAGAAAGGAGTGCTACCTGGGTATATTCGAGTTGTTAAGGATATGTACGAGGGTGGTAGGACGAGGGTTAGGACGCCGGGAGGGGTTACCGACGACTTCTACATTGGTATTGGCCTGCATCAAGGGTCCGCTTTAATCCTGTTCTTGTTCACGATAGTGATGGATGAGCTTACTAAAGGGATTCAGGATGAGTTACCCTGGTGTATGTTATTTGCTGACGACATTGTTCTTATTGATGTGACCAGAGAGGAGTTAATAGCAAGTTGGAACGTTGGAGGCACACACTGGAGTATAGGGGTTTTAAAGTGTAGATTGAAAGCCGAATACCTCAATTGCTGCTTTAGCGGGAGGGAAGGTGCGGGGGGATATATCACCATTGACGAGGTGCCGATACCGAAGGTCGAGAAGTTTAGGTACCTTGGTTCGATCGTTCAGCAGAATGGTGGCATTGACGAAGATATTAACTAGCACATTAAAGTCGGTTGACTAAAATGGAAGCACGCTACAGGTGTGCTGTGTGATAAGAGGATGCCGATAGGTTTGAAAGGTAAAGTTTATCGTACGGTAGTAAGACCCGTTATGATGTACGGTTCGGAGTGCCGGGCGTTAAAGAAGACTCATATTCAAAGGTTGATGGTCGCAGAGATGAGAATGATCAGATGAATATGTGGGCATACGAGATTGGATAAAATTAGGAATGAAGTGATAATGGACATAGTCAAAGTGGCGCCTATCGAAGACAAGATGAGGGAATCAAGACTAAGATGGTTTGGCCATGTGAAAAGAAGGAGTGTGGACGCACTGGTAAGGAGATGTGAGACTACTAACATCCCCAACGGTAACAGAGGGAGAGGTCGACCAAAGAAGAGTTTGGATAAGGTGATTAGAGGGGACTCGAAAGTTGTAGGATTGACGGAGGACATGGCACACGATAGAAGACTCTGGCGGGATAGAATTAAGGTCTTAGATCGAGGAGCATTGTCGGCATAGAGTCTTTCGGTTGTAGCAAGGTAGGTTTTGTCAAGGGTTGCCATTTGTGTGTTGTTTGCAGGTAGTGCTTGCTTCTGGAGATGTCATTATTTGTCTATCGCTGTTAAGGTATGGTACCTCCCCCCTCTGCTTTACTATACAAGTGGTTCTCTCTTTCTAACCCTTCTTTTACAAATACAACAACAACAACAACTAACTCCCAGTGTGGGTCCCGCTTTCGTGGGGTCTGAGGAGATCCAGCTCTAGGCAACCTTACCTCTACCAGTATTCCTACCTATAGAGAGGTTGATTCCTTAAGACCCACAAAACAGTTTTATGAAAAAGGTTTATAGAGAAAACGATTGCAAAACCATTTACCGAGTAAGAGAAAGAGGAAGAGAAAATGGTTTTGGAAAGCAAATAAAGAGTGAGCAGAGACATACCTCAATAAATCAGGGGCGCTTGGTGCCGTCACATCCCAGAAAAGCACGACCTACAGACAAGCACACCAAAAAACCATACTCGCCCTACACCGCCTAAGCTACTACCACCTACAGAGCCGGTCCCCTACAATCAGAGACCTTAATCCTGTCCCGCCACAGCCTCCTATCCTGAGCCATGTCCTCCATCAGACCAACAACTCTCAGGTCCTCTTTAACCACTTCTTCTAGGCTCTTCTTCAGTCTACCCCTCCCTCTCTTACCACCGGAGGGGTTGATCATCTCACACCTTCTCACTGGGGCGGCCACACTTCTCCTCTTCACGTGGCCGAACCATCTGAGCCTCGATTCCCTCATTTTCTCCTCTATGGGGGCCACTTCAGCCTCTCTACGGGCAGAGATGTCGGTTGAGGTACGACTGCCTACATCTGGATCTCCCCAGATCTTGCGAAAGTAGAACCCATACTAGGAGTTGTTGTTGTAGAGTTTCTGCCTGTGAGACCACTAAACAAATATGGAACATGCTAATTGTTACATATGAAGGAACAAGCCAGGTTCGTGAGACTAAAATGAATATGTTTGTTCATTAATATGAATTGTTTAAAATGCAGGATGATGAATCGATAATGGACATGTTCACTGGGTTCACTGATATTGCCAACAATCTAAAATCACTTGGTAAGAGCTACTCAAACGAAGAAATGGTAAGAAAGATCCTTCAGTGTCTTCCGAAGAATAAATGGGGACCAAAGGTCACTACAATTGAGGAAGCTCAAGATCTCAAAAAATTGGAACTTGATGCTCTCCTTGAAAAACTCCTGACTCATGAGATACATCTCACTGAAGAAAATGGAAAAAGTTCCAAGAAAGGAATTGCCCTCAACACCACAAAAGAAGATTGCCCATCGGAAGATGGAGATCCCAATAGCAATGATGATGAAGCCGTCTCCCTTATTGTGCGAGGTCTCAATAAAATGGGAATGAAGAAAAGATTCAACCAACATGTATTCAACACCAAAGGATCCACATCAAAAAGGAATGAGAAATTCACCAAAGGTAAATTTTTCAATAAAAGTAATGCTAACATCAATTCTTGCTATGGTTGTGGCATACTAGGTCACTTACTGAAGGACTGCCCATTAATTCAAAAAATGGGAGAAAAAAGGAGATTCAAGAAAAAAGAAAATAAGAGAGCTATGATTGCCGCCTGAAGTGATAGCGAGACAAGTGACAGTGAAAGCGATGAAGAACTCACAAATAATACTTGTCTCATGGCCAATGAGGATGAACCATCTGAACACGAAACTACTGATGAGGTAGACATATCGGCTCTATACGAGTGTTCTAAAGATGAACTAATTAATGCCTTGATTAGCTTTGCAAATCTAGAACAAAAATATATGTAAAGTATAAAGACCTCAAAAAAAGAGTACGAGAATTAAACCAAAAAAATATTGATCTTGAATAATTGAATAATGAACTTCATGAAAAATTCAAAAACCTAGAAACAAAAAAATCGGTATTATCAACCAAGTGTGATGCTAAGCACAAAATGATTCTTAGATTCACTCAAGGGCAAGAAAACTTGGATCGATTACTTATCAGACAAAGAACATCCTGTAATAAAGAAGGAATTGGATATGACCACTTTAACGAGAAAAAGAATTGTAGAAACTTCTTTGTTAAACCCACGTTGCATGAAATGAATGTTAAAACATGTAACCATTGCTCAAAAGATGGTCATATCAGCTATTCATGCCCACTCAGGAAATCTACCCGAAAAATTATTCAAATATAGGTCCCTAAACGAACAAGACCACCTAACTTAGTGACCTATAATTTCAAATATGGATTTAATGCCAAAAGTATAAGGAATGGTTGATTTTTTGTTTTGCAGGTGTGCTTGAAATCCGGACAAGATTTATGGTATGTCGACAGTGGATGTTGAAGACACATGAGCGATAATGCTTCCTTGTTCACTGAGATCAAAAAGAAAGGACATGGAAATGTCACATTCGACGGCAAAAGCATAGGTAAAATAATTGGCATCGGAAAAGTAGGTAAAGATCCCACCAATTCCATTGAAAATGGTTACCGAGTTGACGAACTAAAATTCAATTTATTAAGCATATCTCAATTATGTGATAAAGGAAACCTAGTTAGCTTTGATTCAACTCATTGCATCGTTAAAAACAAAAATTATGAGAAAACCTCTCTTTATGGACCTAGAATAGACAATGTCTATGCTATAGATATTAAATGTTCCTCCTCAAAACTTGTCATGTTTTAAAGCGTCATACAATGAGGAAAAATGGTTATGGCATCGAAGACTAGGTCATGCCAACATGCATACTATTAATAAATTAGCAAAAAGGGATTTAGTACGAGGATTGCCCTTATGCAATTTTGAATATGATCACATATGCGATGCCTGTGATAAAGGAAAACAAGTACGTAGTTCCTTCAAGTCAAAAAATAGTATTAGTACATCTAGACCATTAGAACTACTTCATATGGACTTATGTGGACCAATACCTATACAAAGTTTAGGACACTACAAGTATATTTTTGTAATTGTAGATGATTATTCACGATTCACATGGGTCTCCTTTTTAAAATAAAAGAACGAAGCCTTTAAAGAATTTTCAAAACTTTGTAAACAATTACAAGTTTACAAAAATTCACAAATCGTATCTGTAAGAAGTGATCACGGTAGAGAATTTGATAAAAAAAGAGTTTACTGAATTCTGTAATAAGCATGGAATAGCTCACAATTTTTCAACACCATGTACACCATCACAAAATGGTGTAGTAGAAAAGAAAAATCGCACATTAGAAGATATGGCCCGCACAATGATGTGTGAAAGTAATGTCTCTCAACACCTCTGGGTCGAAGCAGTCAATACTGCTAATTATGTTCTGAATCATTGTTTAATTCGGCCAATTCTAAAAAGAACGTCGTATGAATTATTCAAAGGTAAACGACCCAACAATTCATATTTTAAACCTTTTGGATACAAATGTTTTGTTCATAATAATGGACAAAATAACCTCGGAAAATTTGATGCTAGAAGTGATGAAGGAATATTTGTGGGATACTCCATGCTTAGCAAAGCATATAGAATTTTCAATAAACGCACCAAAACCATCGAGCAAAGTATTCATGTGATTTTTGATGAATGTAATGATGGTGTGTTAAGTAGATCTATAGTCCAGGATCTACATTTAAACAAGTATGGTGACGATGAAGAAGAAGTAAGAGAAAGAATAAATTCTGCTAATAAGCGGCCACAAGAACTACAAGAAGACCCTTCACCCTATGAAGAAGAAGAGCCCCTAAATGAAGAAAATTTCCCATCTAATACGTCACAACAAGAGGTAACCCAAAAACACTTCAAGTATAAATCATCTCACCCCATGGACAATCTCTTAACCGATATATCCACAGGTATAAGAACTCGATCATCTCTGCATAATTTTTGTGCATTCTCTGCCTTTGTATCTCATATAGAATCAAGAAACCACCTAGAAGCTCTTAACGATTTAAACTGGATAAAAGCCATCCAAGAAGAATTGAATAAGTTTGAACGAAATCAAGTCTGGACACTCACAGCTCGACCAAAAAATCATCTTGTAATTGGCACAAAATGGGTCTTTAGAAATAAATTAGATGAAACCGGAATAGTCATAAGAAATAAAGCCCAATTAGTGGCTAAAGGCTATAATCAAGAACAAGGCATAGATTTTGATGAAACATTTACCCTAGTTGCTAGATTAGAATCTATATGCATACTACTAGCATTTGCATCTCATATGAACATCAAACGGATGTAGAATGTGCCTTTCTGAATGGATATCTACAAGAGGAAGTTTATGTAGAACAACCTCCTGGCTTTGAAGATCCTAATTTTCCTGCCCATGTTTATAAACTTCAAAAGGCTCTTTATGGCCTAAAGCAAGCTCCTAGGGCTTGGTATGAGCGACTAAGCAAATTTCTTTTGGATCACAATTTTAAAAGAGGTCGCATTGATAAAACCTTGTTCACCAAAACAAAAGGAAAAGATTTTTCAATAATTCAAATTTATGTTGATGATATATTATTCGGTGCTACAAATAAATCCTTATGTGAAGAATTTTCCAACCTTATGAGCAAAGAATTTGAAATGAGCATGATAGGAGAGCTAACATTTTTCTTGGGACTTTAGATTAAACAACGCAATGATGGGATCTTTATTAATCAAAGTAAGTATGTCAATGAACTTTTGAAGAAATAAAAAATGGATCAAGCTAAACATGCCAAGACACCAATGGCCACTAATGAAAAATTAGATCTTGACAAAGGTGGAAAACCTGTCAGCGTAAAGATTTATTGAGGCATGATTGGTTCATTACTCTATTTGATTGGTTCATTACTCTATCTTACTGCTAGTCGCCCTGATATCATGTTTAGTGTGTGCTTGTGTGCTAGGTTCCAAACCTCCCCCTAAAGAATCGCATTTAAAATGTGTGAAACAAATTTTTAGATACCTAGTTAGAACAAAAAACTTAGGACTGTGGTAACCTCGAGGGGAAGATTTTTCTTTGGTTGGATACACTGATGCTAACTATGCAGGTTATAAGGTTGATTGAAAAAGTACATCGGGAACATGTTAGCTTCTTGGACCAAGCTTATTCTCTTGGCACTCCAAGAAGCAGAATTTCGTTGCTCTTTCAACAGCAGAAGCAGAATACATCGCTGCTGGTGCCTGTTGTGCTCAGCTACTATGGATAAAACAACAACTATGGGACCTAGGAATTGATCTCAAAGAGGTCCTTATTAAATGTGATAATCAAAGTGCCATCAATATTACAAAAAATCTTGTGCAACATTCACGCACTAAACACATTGAGGTAAGACACCACTTTATTCGTGATCATGTTGAAAAAGGTGATGTTACGTTGGAATTTGTGCCCACGGAATATCAATTAGCTGATATATTCACCAAACCTCTAAGTGAGGATCGATTTAATTTTATTCGTCATGAACTTGGAATGATAAATACCGAGGCATCAATTGAGGGGGAGACCTATATCTTGACTAACTCAATTCATCAAGCACACTACAAGCACTATTAATTCTCCAAAGCGGACATGAAACTTACTACAGCAGCCAGTCACTACAAATCAGGTACGCTAATCTGCATCACTAGACTCCACTATTCAGGCCTTGAAAATTAATTTCAATGCCATAATATAAGTCTAGAATAAAATACATTGAGCAAATTCGACAGGAGCAAAATTAATCAATAATTTTTCTCTTGTCGGTTACCAACAGGAATTGAACATTTTCCAAATTACAATCTCATTCCCCTTCTTACCTAATCACGCCGCAAGGTCTTGGGTGTCGATGCCTGGGAAATTGTACGCAAATAAGCCAAGAAAATCACACCTTTGTCCACCTTCAAAATAAAAAATAAAAAATATAGACTTACTTGACCAATATTGACTCACCAAAAAGAGAGTCAAGACACTCTCTCTCTTACTTTCCTCTTTCACTTCCACTCTCTCTCTCCTCCACTCGGCTAGCCTACCCGAAAACCTCCCTTTTTAGATCTGCTTCTCCCTCCTCAAAGATCCTAGGTAATATCTTTCCCAAAATTCAACCTCTTCTCATCTCAACACTTCCATAACCCTCCCCTTCAACTTGATTCTCCAAATCCCAACCCTCTTCTCACCTATAAAAGGCTTTCTCCTTCACCCACCTAAACCATCAATCTCCATTGCCAAATCTCTATGAGCACCATGGCACCCAAAACAAAAGGTCTCAACCCCCTCCTCTTCAACTCCCGGAAAACCGGCGCCCTCCACCTCCGTAATATACAAAACCGCCCACCGGTCCGCCCCACTCCGCCGCAGCACCCGGATTTCCGTCAAACCAGTTCACCAGACCACTCCTCTGCTGACCACCGGCGAGCACATTACGATCTCGGACACCAACTCCGACATTGCTCAGCCACCGTCGTCTCCACTCACCTCCAGCATCCGATGGGCCACCAACGAATTCTCCTTTTCAACGGCTGACATGCCGACCTCCATAGCTGACCGAACACCATCTGACACTCTGCCCCCTTCCTCCACTCTCTCACCTCGCTCTATCCTGACGCATACTGAGGTAATTCCACTTGCTTTGCTCCATTCTTCCTTGGCCAGAGATAAATTCATGACTCAATTTGTCAATCGACCCCTCTATGCTTGTGAACTCGTAAATGTTGAGTCCTTACTAGCTGAAAACTTGAGCTTTGTTGAATATCTCTTGAGGGGTAACAGTGGGAAGTTGCTCTATTTAGGGACTGAATCCTGCCCTTAGTTAGTTCGAATGTTCTATGCAAACCTTCGAATTGTGAAGACTGGACCCATTATCTCCCTCGAATGCTAGGTTAAGCACACAAAATTCACCCTTACCGAGTCTGCCTTAAACATCATCCTCGACCTTCCCTCTGTCACCCCATCCACCCTGTCCCAAACTAAAGCATGAAATAGATGCTTAACTGAATTTGCCAACCCCTCCAGTCAAACTAACCTCGCTCATTTATCATACCTCATTCTCAAACAGGATCCACGCTTGCTGTACTATGTCCGTGTTCGCACAATTCTGCCCAAGTCTAATTCGACTGACAGTGTTAACACTAAGACCCTTGAACTCATTTATCTGTTAATGACTGGTAAACCTGTCAACTTTTCCTGTTACATTCTTGGAACCATTGCCAAAATTGGCTCCATAAAACGTCTTGCACCGTTGGCCCACTCCAACCTCCTGACACTTGTGTTCAAACACTTCGGAGTCTGCCTCACCTATGAACTTCAAAACACCAATCAGTCCCTGTTATCACCCCTGCCTCCCTGAAGAACGTTCAGTTCTTCAAAACTGAGTTCGAGGATTGGAAATTTGTGGAAGACATGACTCCGGACGAGTTAGCAACTGTATCCAAATGCTTTGGTCAGCATGTCAAGCCCCGAATCAACTCTCCTCAAGCCACATCTTCACCCTCTTTCATCAGTTAGGTTCAAGACCTTGATGAACAACTCTATGAGCTCCAAGAAACGACAGATAGACTTGACTACATCCTTGTCCAACACACCGATATTCTGGACGGTATTGCTCACAATCAAGCTACATTGCACAATTGCATCGCTCACATGCACTCCTCTCTTGCCAAGAAGTTCACCAAGCTCAGTCAGAAAGTGGTTGACCTTCTTCACGTGAGTAGCGTTACTCGACACTGTGCTCTCAAAGGTGTCCCCCTGTCCACGGCAGAACAAATCCAATGTGCCAACCTTGCTACCTAATCCATTCAAGTTGCTAGCAAAGTCTTCCCGTCCACACCATGATTCCCCTTCCCTATGCTTTATTTCTATCTTGTTGGTAGGCTCAAACATGTCTTTTTTGTGACCCATATTTCCCTCCTTTTTGATGAAAGAGGGGGAGAAAGTATGGATTAATAGTTACTAGTTATATTTAGGTTGCATTGTTAGTTATAAGTTATATTTCCTAGCCATGTTTAGGTTGCCTTGTTAGTTGCTTAAAAATTTCCAGTGCTATAAGTCAAGTGTTAACTACGTATGTTATTGCAATAAGCCATAAGAAATAGTTAAATGCTTAAGATTGCATCCATGCATGGTCCTTAATGTATGCTCTAACAAAGTATAAGGAATTTGGCATGACATAGCAAAAAAGGGGGAGCCACTAAAGTTAATTTTGTCTTTCATAAAAAAAGGGGAGATTGTTGGATATACTAGTGACTAAAATGTTTTGATAAAACACAAAATTAATTAAGGACATGTTTATAAAAGTAAGAAATTAGAAACATACTCTACCCTTGTTGAACATATGTATGCATAAGGCAATTATCTTGGCAAAATCAAATATATCACGTGGCCATAAGATAAGGAAGGAATGTGATCTCAATTCGCAAGGAAGACAATCATCTGATTGACTAATTAGAAGCCAAGACTCCACTACAGTAACAAAATTGTGGCTTTTAAAGCAAGGAAAAGATATGTGTATAATATTGATTGATTGCCTCCAAAAAAGGTCTTGAGAGATGTAATTGCAGCAATGCTTGACACCTACCATAAAAGCAATATAAGTCAGACCAAATTAGGCCAAAACTTCCTCCCTTGAATTAAGGGCACCTTGGACAATTAAATTATGTAAGGCAAATATCTCACATTTATTTACTATCAACTTGAGAAAACAAGGAAAACCAAGAGCAGAATAATATCAGCTAGGATCATGTGAAAGAAGGCAAGAAAATCAGCACAAGTGCCATCAACTAGAAGACAAAACCCTGAAAATCAGCATCGAGATATTCTGAGCTAAAATTCCCTCCTTGATGCATGTCCAGAGATGGTTATAAATAGATGACCAAAGCAAGGAAGAAAAGCGTGTGAAAGCAAGTGTGAAAATACACAGCATTAAGATCATTCTCTTTAGTGATACTGAGCTAGTGCGCAAAAGAGAGCATTGAACATCCACTTCAAATTATTGTACTAAATATTTTGGTGACTAAGTATTGTGAGTATTTTGAGGAAATTAATATAGAGTGAACCTAGGAGTTGGTGTGAGGTCACAACTCCTCCCTTTCTTAAATCAGGGTTGATTTAAAGAACTTGGAATCTCTAGAGTGAGGTAGCTCTGAGAGATTGTAAAGGTTCATCTTAATATAAAAACTAGAGTGTTGAATCCTAGAGTTAGATAATTCTCGGTAGGGGCTTAAGCCTAATTGAGGTCCAACATCGTTAAAACATCGTAGTGTATCTTGTTCATTTAATTTCAATACTTAATTCTTGCTTTTAAAATTTAATTTCAAATTTCATACAATGACCCTATTCACCCCCCTCTAGGGCGATTTGACTATTTACCTATGTTTAACCAAATAACATACTCTGAAACAATCCTATAGCTAGGCTTTTTTTGAAAATCTTCATATCATAGAAAAGCTTCAAAGTAATGATACATAACTCTAAACTCTATTCCCAGTTTCTTAATCCCCCTCCCCCTTGCACATCCCATAGACAAGGACAATCTACTGCCACTTTGTAGCCTAGGTATCAATCTTTCTTCTACGGTATTAATTGCAGCAAGTTGCTTGAATTTCAAGGATTACAGCTATAACCCAATCCTTGTTGGTGGGAAAAATTCAAAATGTACTTCCTGTGAAAGAACATACCGGGTCCGTTTGGGAGGAGAGCAAGTTAGATGAGTGCGAGTAAATAAGAGTAAGGGAGAGTAAATAAGAGTAAATTGCTCACTCTTATTTGGGAGTTTAAGGAGAGTAAGGACTAACTCTTATTTGAAAGAAGGGTGATGATACGCGTCTTGCCACAAGACACTCTTAAATGTCTTACATTAACTCAAATTAATGTGTTTTATGATTTAAAATCACCAAAATTTTAATAATTACAACTTATTATGAGTTCTAAGACTTTAATATTCGTCGGCTATGCCAACGAATAAAAATTGATACCCTAACTGGATCAACTCTATTCATGAAGGAAAATTATTTTTGTAATTTTGAAAATGTGAAAAATTATGTGTAAAATGATAATTTTACACAATTTGTAAGTTTTGACATCCTTTCATTATTCAATCATATTATTTTTTCCGATATAATACGTAATAATATATATTTTAAATGAAAACAAGACACTTTTTAAGTGTCTTGCAGCAAGATATTTATCATTTTGCTTGAAAGAATAGGAGAGTAAATAGGAGCAAGTGAAAGAATTGACATATATACCCTCACTAAATAGATTAAAATATATTATATTCAAAATTGTGGGGGTATATATGTAAATTACTCCTTCCTACTCCTCCTTACACTCCATTTTTGGAGTGTAAGAAAATGGAGAGTCGAGGGGAGTAAGGAGGAGTAAGAATTACTTTCCCTCACTCCTCCTTACCCTCCTTTTCTTACTCCCAAATAAGGGGTAAAGGAGAGTACTCACCTTTCCTTGCTCCCATTTACTCCTCTTTACTCTCCATCCAAACAGACCCGAAAATCGATTATGGTGCAAGCAAACATTATCATCTGGAGGAGCCGTACTTTGGAGAAGTCTACATAAAGTTGACAATGATTGTGCTGTAACTTTTTACTTTCCTAATTAAATTATAGGAGTTGCATGTTTAATTACCCCCAGCTAGATACCTTGAGAGCCACACTAAGTCAAGAGAAAGAGGAGTTCATTGAACTTGAAATTAGAATTGCCTATGAAGAAAGATTTTTCTCCCCCTCATTTTTGGTCATTGTTACGTAAGTGTAGCTTGTTAGAGTTTAAAAAAAAGCAGAGAAAATAAAATGATGTGGAGTTCTAGACTTGTATCAGTAAAGTGTTACCATTCTCCGTGTTAATGCTCTTGTGTAATTATTTATATGTTAATCTAAGTACTTGTGAAATTAAATTAAAGCATAGACGTAACTGAGAAAAGCGAATTGGACTTTAAAAGAAGATTATAGACAACAAACCCACCTAGATTACTATATAAATAAACTAGTTTTTGAAAAAGAAATATCAATTCAAAAATGCAAACCATCATTGTTAGTCATATTAGAAATATAGAATCAACTCACAATTGTAGCACTTTAGGCAAAATTGAATTTGGATCATCCCGATGCTTATTCCTCATCCTTGAACCCGCCTTTGATTGTTTACCCTTTGGATGGGTCCTATCCCTTTTTCCTCATCTCTCATCCACCACTTAAATATGGTTGTTCATGAGTTCCATCTTGAATATGCCATCAACATTTGAACTCCACATCCAAATCAAATCTACAAATGAGATGGACAAAAAGGTACAATATTTTAATAAACACTCGAAGACTCAGAAAAAATTATTTGTTAGTTTCATTGAGCAAAATTGAAGAGGGGAATCAAATCTCTATCCCCGGATCCAAACCATACAAATCTTTCAAAATTCTACAGCAGCCTCAAGAAAGAAAGAAGTTTGGTTCAATAACGCACGACCAAGGGCATAGCTACATTGTTAATTGTTGGGAAAACCAACAATGGTCTTCCCATAAAGAAAACCAAATGCAAGAGAGAAATTTGAGAGCTCATCAGCTCAAAGTGGAAGAGAAATCGGAGATATAGAACTATACAAGGAGATATGAATAAGAGTGAGAAGCTTAGTTTGATGAAATAACTTGTATGTCCCACTCGTCTCCTTTAATTGCCTATTTTAATTTACAGGAACCCCCCGCCCCTTTGTATTTAAACACCAACTCACTCACACACACACACACACACACACACACACACACACACACACACACACATATATATATATATATATATATACAC
>JACYFF010031956.1:16289644-16307859 GCA_017589665.1 Selenicereus undatus | reverse complement strand
ATTTCCTGCAAAACATAAATAAAACAAGTAAAACTCCTAAGAATTAACTTATTATACGAGCTAAAAGTGGGTGTAAGAGGCACGTAAAATGGGTGAATTTATCGTTCATCAGAGCCGACCCGCGACCGTGAGCTACGCTAGTGGATGGAGAGCCCATGGACAGTCACCTAGCGGGGCAAAGATACTGGGTGTGGACCGCCGGTCAAGAGGACTTGTAAGTCGGTCGGTTAGTGAGGCACAATGAGGACGTTGTGCGCTTCAAGTGGGGGTGATTGCAACACCTCGAGTGTGGCTTAAAAGGATCGAAGTGACTACTTATATCACCAAAGGTGCACCTTTCTTTTCAGGAAGCCCACTCTTAAGAACTCCACAGTTAAGCGTGCTTGCTGGGGAGCAATCTTGAGATTGGTGACCTCCTGGGAAGTTTCCCAGGCAGCGTGTGAACGAGGACAAAGCACGCCGGAAATACTTGTGGTGATTTGTAGAGCCAGTCGACGATCCTTGAAGCCGTTATTAGTAAGACTTGCGACTGAGGGGAGTCGGGCATTACAATTTGCCCCTTCCGTGTTGGGATAAAGATGTGATGATTTGTAGCCAGTTTCTCTTTAACTTAGTTGCCTAATGTCGTGAAATTTAGTAGGTGTCCTTTCTATGGGACTATTTTAATGCCTATTTGATGTAAGGGAAAAGATGCTTGTACAAAGCTTGCTCTAAGTGTGGAGCCCCACTTTAACTAAGACTAATTAAGGTGAAGGTCAAAGTTTACATGTCTCCTTCGATAGTTGTTGATGGAATCTTGAGAACCTTTGATGTAAATCTACGGATGATCAAAGAGTATGCCCTTCCTATACACTGCTTAGCCTTGTATACATGTAGTTAAGGGTCGCTGATCCTAGTTGCAATGTCAATTGCACAAGGCCCGAGAAGATAAAGTGTGATTGGCTGGTTACAATGTAGGTTTTGGTCGAGATAGGTTACAAAGTGTAACGACGAAGACTATTACCAGGCTATGGAAGGAGTAACTTTTAATTAAAGTGCTTTTGTTCTGGTGACATAGCCCCTAATTCATGGGTAAGGGAAGGAACAAAAGCTTTGAAAAAGCGGTTTTGAGCAATGGCAAAGGATCCTGTTCTAGATCAGGGTCCTTACTAGGAAGTTTTGTCCTGTTGGGATAAGCGGTAATTTATAGAAAAAGGAAGCCCTGAGTTTGGTATGTGGTTATTCCTCTGTCAGGAAATGCTTAACGAGGTCGTAAATAGGGAATGAGTTTCAACTCTTTAATTTACGATCATAGTTGAGGCAAAGAGTCTTGAATTCTTGAGCTAGAGGCTATGATGATTTGGGAGAGATGGTAAAGTAGGTAGTTTGGTTTATCCAAGTCTAATTTAATGGGAATTGAGTAAAGGAATGCTTCTTTGCGCTCAAAAACAAAGTTTTCTTTTTCACTCTCATTTTGCCAAGCCCATCTTTTCAGGTTTTTGGATTAGGCACTCTTTCATTTTCTTTTTTTTATGGGGATTTTTTTGGAGGCAAAGGGATCTCAATTTAAATGAATCTTTGGGGGAATGAATCTTTGTGGTTGAGCCTTGAAGAGGTTTCTTACATATCCAATATAAAATCCGGCTAGTCGTAGTTCAAGAATGAGCACATGCAAACATAAAAAAACTTCGGGTATATGACGTAATTCAAAAAGCTAGGTTTGGTCAAGTTTGGTCCCGGAAAATGTTTACCCAAAATTGGATGGACCTAAAAATATTTATCAAAAATTTTGGATTAGAAAAATTATTTGCCCTAACCTCAATGGTCTGAAAAATAATTTATTCACCAATACTTTAGCTACTAAAATGCCCTCAGATTTGGTTTAGGAGGTCGTAGTCGTGCTCAAGTGCTTGTATCTAAACGAGAAATTTGTCCCCAACCTCTTAGAGACACACCTCCATGGCTATTTTCCTTGGGTTATAATCCAATTATTTGAATCAGGCCAATGAGGATACCCTAATGCCCAATTTGCCCCCCACAACCACACCCCATTCCTATAGAAGAATTGATTGCTTGGTGTTTGTTGGGTAAGATCTAGGGACCTACTACCTCTACCTGCTATCATTCATAAGACCAAAAAATATTGGACATTTATTAAGGGCCATGTTATTTACATTCATGTACGCAGGGAATGATTGGATTTTGCTAAGATTTGCTAACACTGAGGATAAATGCCTAGCGTACGCAAATGTACCATGTTTGTTCAATGGCTTAACTTTGTGATTGTTTGTTGGCTAAGTTTCTTTGATCCCTTCTCCATAGCCATTGGGTAAGTTGATTAATGGAACAGAATCCCGAGGCTTCCATGGTCTTATCCGCACTTCAGCTTGCTATTATTAACCCTGCACATGCAGGCTCTGAGAGCATTATTCTGGCTAATCCATTAGCTATGAGGGTTCAGTCTGAACCATCCAGTAACGTGGATGCAGTCTGAACCTCCTAGGGGTGAGCAGCCTAAATCTATAGCTAGAGATGATAATTAGTCCCCCACCCCCGGTCAGGTACATTCTATATTTGAGACCTCAGCCTACTGCTTGATTATGGGTGTGATTCTCGGCTTCAAATTGATCCAGTTTTATTGTATGTGGTGCATTCTGATCCACAAGTTCATAACTTACTGCTGTGTATTTTTATTTTTCAGCTATATACCTACTAACAGTTTGCTAACTTCCAAGTTTATTCACGTTATGATCCAGTTAGTGTAGGGATTTTTTAAGAATTGCTCACTTCCTGTTAATACCAAGAGACAAAGGATGAAGGATTTCTATTTATGTAATCTCCCGAAAATGAGGTGCATGGCTGATAGATTGCGGGAATCTTACCCCTTTCTACTTTAGTCTAATTACAGTAGCTAAGTTACCCAAGGAACGTATATTCTAAAGTAGTACGGTTTTTTGTAATCCTGTAAAGTGTGTAGATTTTAGTACATCTACTGTTTGTTATTATTATTACATAATGTTGCTCACATTTTGTCACTTATAGACGAGGCCAGGGACGGTTGAACTTATATCAAGTGTCACTTCCAAGGGTATATCAACTATCAGCCCCCGTAACAAGACCTCAAGAGTATGCACTTTTTTGCCCCCTAGAAGGGCATTTTCTTTCCTTTCCATATATGAAGATCATATGCTGGAATACTTGAGGGCTTAAAAAGTCACAAGTGTTACTTGAAGCTAAATTTTTAGCTGGAAGGCATAAATCTTACTTAATCTTCCTTTTGGAAACATTAGTCAATGACACTAATATTCGCAAATTACTACCACAACTGGACTTTGACCCCTGTGACTTTGTAACTCCAGTCAACCACTCAAGCGGAATTGCAATTTTATGGAATAATGGGCATGCATCAATCCTTTTGAAAGAACAAAGAGCGATTCATATGCTAGTCCACCACACGAAAAATGCAAAAAACTCCATTATATTAAGAATATATGCTCCAGCTCAGAATAGATAAAAAGATGAGTTCTAGGAATACCTATCCCTACTGAACACCATCAGACTCCCCTTAGTATGTAATGAGAGACTTTAATGAAAAGCTTATACGAATGAAGAAGTAGGGGGGCCATCCTCTAATTTTAACAAGTTCTCTAGTGCGTTAAAAGCTTCCTCTGTAGTAGCAATACTGAAGCTTTACAGGTATCACACAATTTACTCGCATGGAAGAAAAGGGTGCACACGCATCAAGTCTATGAATACAACAACAATAACAACAATAACACCTCCCAGTGTGGGTCCCACTTTCGTGGGGTCTGGGGAGATCCAGCTGTAGGCAACCTTACCTCTACCAGTATTCCTACCTATAGAGGCTGATTCCAAGAGACCCACGAAAAAAAATTTGTGAAAAAGTTTTAAAGAGGAAAGCGTTTGCGAAACATTTAAAGAGGAAAATCATAGCCAAAGAAGCTGAAGCTTAAAGAAGCTGAAAGGAAGCTGAAAGAACGTACCTCAACCATCCACGTTAAGCAGCTGCCATCACTCCCAGAAAAAAGCACAACCTGCATACGAGCACGACAGACACCTGCCAGCACTAAGCCACTGCAGCTACTGACAACTACAGAGTCGCTTCTCTGCCATCTAAGATTCTAATCCTATTCCGCCACAACCTCCTATCCTGAGTCAGGTCATCCTTCAAACCCACTACTTTCAAGTTCTCTCTAATCACCTCGTCCAAACTCTTCTTCGGTCTACCACTTCCTCTCTTACCACCGGAAAGGTCGATCAACTCACACCTCCTCACTGGGGCGGCCATACTTCTCCTTTTGACGTGGCCAAACCATCGAAGTCTTGATTCCCTCATCTTCTCTTCTATGGGGGCCACTTTAGCTAAGTCCCTAATTACATCATTCCTAACTCTGTCCATTCTCGTAAAACCACACATCCACCTGACCATCCTCATCTCAGCTACCATCAACCTCTGGACCTACGTCTTTTTTAGAAGCCAACACTCCGATCCATATAGGACAGTCGGTCTGACTACCATCCGATAGACTTTGCCTTTCAATCCTAAGGGCACCCTCTTGTCACACAACACCCCTGAGGCAGACTTCACTTTTTGCCAGCCCGCTCTTATGCACTGGTTAATATCCTCGTCAATGTCCCCATTTTGCTGGATGATCGAGCCAAGGTACTTAAACTTATCTACCTTAGGTATCTGTCTCCCATCCAGGGTGACTTCTCCCCCCTCTTCTATCCTTCCACTGAAACAACAATGTAGGTATTCCGTTTTCGATTTACTTAATCTAAAACCTCTAGCTTCCAGCGTACGCCACCAACTCTCCAACTTGTCATTCACCCCCAGCCTAGTCTCATCGATAAGAACAATGTCATCTGCAAAAAGCATACACCATGGGACCTCATCCTAAACCTCATCCTGAATCCCTCTAGTAAGTTCATCTAAGACTAAGGTGAAAAGGAACGGGCTTAGGGCTGAGCCCTGATGCAGACCCATACTAACAGCGAAGTCATTTGAGACTCCTAACACTCATCCGCCCTCCATCGTACATATCCTTAATCACACGAATATACAAGGGCGACACCCCTTTTTTTTTCCAAACAGCTCCATAACACTCCCCGCGGGATTCTATCATAAGCTTTTTCCAGATCAATGAACACCATATGGAGATCCACCTTTCTATCCCTGTACAAACTCATGAGCTTTCTGAGAAGGTAAATCGCCCATATGGTCAACCTGCCTGGCATAAAACCAAATTGATTCTCTAAAATTGCAACATCTCTTCGCAACCTTCTCTCAATCACCCTTTCCCATAACTTCATAGTGTAGCTGAGCAACTTGATACCCCTAAAATTATTACAGTCTTGAATATCCCATTCGTTTTTGTCTAGGGGAATGACTGTACTAGCCCTCCATTCTCTGGGTATCTTAGCGGTCCCAAAAATGACATTGAAAACCTCCGATAGCCACTCTAAACCTGCTTCCCCCAAACACTTCCAAACTTCCACCGGAATCTGGTCCGGACTCTCTGCCTTCCCATTCGTCATCTTCTTCAAGGCCTCCTTAATCTCATCCTTTGTTATAAGACCACACACTTGTGGATCAATATGCCTATCACTACCTTCTCCGCACAGGCTTCTCCCATCCCTTCCCCATTAAGGAGTTTAGCGAAGAACCTTTGTCATCTCTCCTTGATTTCAGCATCCTCATACAACACCTTACCATCTTCGTCCTTGATGCACCTCCCCACACCTAAATCCCTAGTCTTTCTTTCCCTAGCCCTTCCCAGTTTAAAAACTTCCTTCTCCCCCTCCTTGATCCCCAATCTATGATACAGTCTATCAAAAGCCAGACTTTTTGCTACCGCCACAGCTTTCTTGGCTACCTTCTTAGCCGCCTTATATCTAATACTTTTAGTCTCCCTTTCTTTCTCTGAACCACTGATCATGACCTCCGCGTAAGCCTTTTTTTCTCCTTGACTTTCTCCTTTACCTCCTAGTTCAACCACCAAGCACCCTCCATGTTGTTGCGACCTCTCCTGGAAAAACCTAGGATTTCCTTAGCCGACCTTCGAATACAATCTGCCATAGCCTCCCACATTGAATCTGCATCTTCAGCCCTCCTCCAAGCTCCTTCTTCTATAATTCTCTCTGCTATTAACCCCGCGCTCTCCTTCGTGAGGGTCCACCACTTAACTCTGGGGTCTCCTACTCTTCTCTTCTTCCTCTTTGAACACTTGAACTCTGCACCCAGAACTAGCAACCTATGTTGCGTTTTCAGACACTCGCTAGGGATCACCTTACAGTCCTTACACGATCTCCAGCTATCCGTCCTTGTTAGGAAGTAATCAATTTGGGTCCTGCAGGAGCCGCTCTTGAAGGTCACTAAGTGATCCTCCTTCTTGAAAAAGGAGTTGACCACCAACAAATCAAAGGCTACCGTAAAGTCCAATACAGAAACCCCTCTCGCGTTTCTCTCTCCGAAACCAAAACCCCCATGAACCGCATCGTACCCAACTGACTCCGCGCCAATATGGCTGTTAAAGTCGCTTCCTATGAAGAGTTTCTCGCTACGAGGTACATGTTGGATGACCATATCCAAATCCTCCCAAAAAAGCTTCTTAATGTCCTCCGGCAAGCCTACTTGAGGCGCATAAACACTAACCACATTCACGAAAATTGAACCCACCAAAACCTTAATGGTCATAATCCGGTCGCTCTTACGCCGCACTTCGACTACGAAGTCCGCCAGCTCCTTCTCAACCAAGATGCCAACTCCATTCTTCGCCTTGATTGACCTTGAGTACCAAAGTTTGTAACCATCAATCTCTCTAATTTTAGCTCTCACCCACTTCGTCTCTTAAACACACGCTATGCTAATCTTACGCGTACGCAAAGACTTAACTAATTCTATCGACTTACCCATAAGAGACCCAATATTCCAAGACGCTAGGCGCACCTTTCACAACCTTACACCCCTCCTAACCCCATTAACCCCCGGAGGACCGGCTGAAGCTGCTACATAGCTCGCCACAAATGAAAACGACTACTATGCAGGGGAATAACCTAAATAATAATTAAAACACAGGAGAAAACAAATACGAGAGGCAATAAAACTAGAGGAAGCAACAACAACGATAATAATACAGCAGAGGTAGTACACAAAATTTTAAAAGAACAAATTTACACAGAAAAGAACTACTACTGATAAAAAAGGTTGCACTCAAGAGTAAAGAGGGAATAAACGAATATTAAACCGTACCTGCAAATAAAAATAACCAAACTCAAGGATCTATTGAAACGAACACTGACACACCTCGTATGCACAATCTACAATCTCTCCACAGTCGAACTCCAAGCAATTAAGCTAATAACACTTCCAATCAAGCGTGAAACAAATATAATGAAACAAATATAACCAACACTGACACAGTCGCTCGCGAAAACAAATATAACTAATGACCAACCCTAGAAATTAATACATAAATGCATACAACAATGGTTGACGGGCAACTATCTAAATGAATAATAAACAGATGAAAAGGAAGTGGATGAATCCTTATAAAGGACAGAAAATCAACAAATAAATGAGGGCAGGAGCAAAATTTAAAGAATGACTAACTAATGGAAGAAAACACTGATGACTACAAGTAACTAAAATAATGGATAATTCTATTTTAACAAGACTTCTCGGCCACCAGATCAGCCTCACCCGACTCCCTGATTCCCTGACTCCAAAGTACAAAACTGCTTTATGAAGCACACCGCCTGATGAAAGCAAATGCCTCAACAAACAAAAGCAAACACTGATGAAAGCAAGTAACTACCACACCCTGACTCCGGCTCACCCCGGCCATCGAGCAAATGCCTCCACAAGAAATGCAGCCTAGTGCCCCACGCACACTAACCCCCAACTGTACCCCCCTTTGCCCCACTCTGGGCAGCAACCAGAGCACCCAAGCAGAGCTGAGAACCCTAAAAAATAGCCCAGCCAACAACCCCATCAATCCTCCAATTTAAACAACAACAACGATTAATAACTAGTAAATTAAAGCATACAGCACCTGGACCTTTATGAAGCACAAGACCTAGGTGAAGCCCAGGATAGAAGCAGCAGCTAAATGAATAGCGGCAAACACACCTGAACGCAGCGTCAATAGGCCACCGAGAGGTTTTCGGACGGAAGTGACCGGCGAACAGGCCACCAAACAACACCTCTTAGCCCCAATCTGTTGAAATTGAACTCAAGAATTGAAACCGCAACCCAAAAGAAGGGGTCGAATTGAACTCCGGACACGCACTGCAGGTCTCTTCTGGCGATACACAAGTGCCGGAGCAACCACCGGGGCGGTGCCGACCGGAACTGGCTGCTGAGATTGGCTAGCCTACCAGCTGAACCTACGGACTGGCCACAAGTTGACCGTTCTGAAACTTGGCAGAGACAAGAAAAAATTGGAACTTGGGTTGCCGCAGATCAAAGAACACGCATCAAGTCTATGAATGATTATCCTAATGTCTGTGAATTACGTGGAAGTTTTACATGTTCAGGCCACTTTCCCATCATTATTTGACCATCACTCATGAACCACGGCATTCCCAATTTGGGGTCTGGAACGTCTGGTGTAAATACCAAATTGTAAATGCTATAGTTTGAAAATCATGGAAAGCCAAACAGAGAGAGGCTAACATGTTAAAAATTATGCGTAAACTGAAAAATGTCAAATATGAGGTGAATTATTGGGCCAAAAAGCACTAGGTAATACTTTTGACAAACTAGCAAAAATATACTCAAACATTGATTATGTGGAAGGAAAACTTTTAGATGATCCCAATAGTCATAAACTTAACTCATGGATGCAACGGCTTATTAAACAAAGAGAGAAACTCTTTCTGTTCAGCTAGAAATATACAAACAAATTGGCTAGGAAAGACTAACTAGTGAACGGTGATAGCAACTCTAGATTTTTCTAATTAGAGCTAATTCTAGAAGGAAGAAAAAAAAACTCATAATGAAAATCAAAAGATGAATGTGGTATCTAGATCGAAGATCAAAAAATAATCATTTAAAATTCATCATAGACTACACCCATAGGTTTAGATCTGCACACAACACAAGTTGAACAATTCCTTATCGATGATTGCCCAAATTAACATCAGATCTTGATAACTAAGAACTCTCCAAACTTCCAAACTTGAAAGAAGTGATAATTACACTACTTAACATCGGTTCTGATAAAACATCGAGGCCATATGGCTTTGGTGCAGGGTTTTCCAGAAATTGCTAGCATGTTGTTAAAAATGATCGTTTTAACCGTGTTATAGATTTTTTTTACGAATGGCAAGATACCGAAGGAAATCAATCATACCTTCATTGCTCTCATTCTAAAGTACTTAATCCTTCAGAAACTAACCAGTACGTAGCTTATACTCAACTATTTATGAAATCACTTCAAAAACATTGGATAAAAGGTTGACATCTCTCCTCGTTAAGTTTAATTCACCTTTCCGAAGCGCTTTTATACCAAGAAGATTAATCCATGACAATGTACTACTTAGCCATGAAATTATGCATAAATTTAGAAACCTTAAAACGAAGACAACTTGGGCAGCTACTGATTTAGATATAGAAAAAAACTTAAGATAGAATTGAGTGGGATTTCTCCCCAAAATTCTTCAAGAAATGAGGTTTCACTCAACATGGAACTTATGGATGAAAGAATGTATATCCTCAATTTCATACTCGCTAATTGTTAATGAGGAACCTAATGGGTTAACTAAACCTACGATAGGGATCCGGCAAGGAGATCCACTTTTTCCATATATATTTGTCTTGCGTATGGAAGCACTTAATCACATGCTTTATTTGGAAGCTAATTCTCATAAATCGGGTATAGGTATTAAATTAAGCAAATTGGGTATAGGTATAAAATTAAGCCATAAGGATATCAAAATACCATGTCTACGATTTGTGGATGGCTGCTTACTATTTTGTAAAGCTAATTCAAACACATAATAAGCTAAAAAAAAAAAATCAGTGCTTAACCATTTCTAGACTACCCAATTATCATAAATCTACCTTCACCTTCTCATGGAATGCTTCGAGTGTCCAAAAATAGGTAGTAACTGCTATATTCAATATCCCACCGAAGGGAATCTTTAGGCAAATATCTAGGATGTCCAGTTTTCCGACAACGACCCTCCAGTACTACCTTTCAAGAGATTATTAATAGACCAAAAAAAAAAAAATAGAAAACTGAAGGTCAATTCCCTATCCAAAGCAGGTAGAACAATATTGATCCAATCTCAGTTGGAATCATTACTAGCTCACACAATGCAATGCTTTTAACTACCTAGGAAGATAGCCAAATTTTTGGATAACTGTAATTGGGATTTCTTATGGAAAACAAAAAAAAAAAAAAAACCCAGAGAAATGGCTACCTATGATAGCATGGAATAAGATCTACATGCCTAAGTGTAACCGGAGTTGGTTTACGTAAAATAGAGGCCACCAACACCTTTCAATGTAAATTGGCCTGGAAACTCCTCACTGGAACGCCTAGTTTATGGTACAGTCTTTGACAACGAAGTATCTTCATAGTTCTAATTTTCCTAGCTGCAAACAAAAGTCTCGGATTCACCGTATGGAAAAGTGTCCTAAGAAGTCACGATTTTCTCAAATTAGGCATCATCTGGAAAGTTGGGAAAGGTGATCAAATCTCCTTTGGATTGATAACTGGATAGAAAAGAGAAATTTAATTGACATTTTAGAGCTTGATGATGAAAATATCCCCTAGCCAGAGGCAGAAGTTAGTGATTTTATTGTAAATCAAGTGGAACATTCCACTTCTCAACCAAGTCCTTAATAACCATTTGATCGTCCACAAAATTCAAGGAATCCCTATTCCCATGAATGATACAGAAGACTCTTACTATTGGGGATACAGAAGACCCTTACTACTAGGGACTAAATAGCTCTGATGAGTTCTCCACAAAATCTGTCACATGGTTAGCTCATGGATTTCATCATCATGAGACAACAAAATGGCCTTTCAACTAGATTTGAAAAAATGGTGTTATGCCTAAAATCATAAAATCAAAATCTTTCTATTCAACTTTGCCATGGAGCGCTCCCATTAAGAGGTACCCTCCAAAGAAGAGGGCTTAATATCAATCCGGTTTGTCCAATATGCCCAAATGACACAAAATTTGCAGAACATCAGTTCAAGGATTGTAAATAGTTTTCAAAGTTTAGGTGGCGGATGACAAGCATCAATGGCTCCCACTCAACGTATTGCCTGTTGGTTGCCAGGATTGCATCAAAGTTTGGACAGGATTCATTGCTTACATAGACCAATGACTAAACAAAAGTTTTCCTTTTGCTACGGAGTATTTGGAAATCAAGAAATGCAACAATGTTCAAAAATGAAGTTTTCAACCTCTAGTTTGCTTAACAAGGGCCAAAATAGCCAGTGTGAATGGAGAATCTGAATTTCCATTTTGGTTGATACACTTTTGAGGGGGCTTCTTCGCCCCCTTCCACGTTACTACACTTTGTAAGGTGGCATTCTCCTCCTCTTGGATTCATCAAACTTAATTGTGATGAGTTGCTCATGAACTCCTCAGTGGCCGATGGATTCATCATTTGTGATTGAGCTGGTAAATTACTCAAAGCAGGCTCAGCCCACTATGGTGCTACCTCAATCTTAGTTGCAGAGTCTAGGGCAATGCAAGACGATATATTTGCTGCAATCCAAGCAAGATACTACCGTATAATTGTAGAAGGCGGAAACCAATAGCCATTTAGGCGTTACAAGACAAAGTGAAGATTCCATGGCACATTCATTATATCATCATAGGTATTCTTACATGGAAAGAGAAGGCCATCCACATTATTGCAAATCAAATGTTTAGAAAGACAAATATGGTAGCAGACTAACTATCCAAATTTGATCATTCTGTTACTGATTCATTTTCTTCTAATTTATATTGCTTACCAACACTTAAATCAATTTTAACATAGGATGTAGTTGGGTATAATCTTGCAAGAAGAAACGTATAACATTATTACTGTTTCCCGTTGTTAAAAAAATGTTATTACTTCAATTGAATAATCAAAATGTTAATCACATTTCACCTTAATTTATTAGTTTGTCCTGAATTATTGGCAATCGCCTCTAGAGTCAGTAATTTTCACGGAGGACATGGCTCAGGATAGGAGGTTGTGGCGGGTCAGGATTAAGGTCCTTGATTGTAGGGGACCGACTCCGTAGGTGGCAGTAGTCTAGGTGGGGTGGGGTGGGTAGGGTTATGGTTTGCTTGTCTGCAGGTCGCGGTCCGGGATATCACGGCATCAAGCGCCCCTGATTTGTTGAGGTATGTCTCCGCTCCCTCTTTATTTGATTATCCGGAACCTTTTCTCCCCCCGTCTCTTTTACTTCGGTAATTGGTTTTGCAATTGTTTCCCCTTCGAACCTTTTTCTCAAAGCTGTTTTGTGGGTCTTATGGAATCAACCTCTCTATGGGTAGGAATACCGGTAGAGGTAAGGTTGCCTACAGCTGGATCTCCCCAGACCCCGCGAAAGCGGGACCCCCTTTGGGAGTTTGTTGTTGTTGTTGTTGTTGCCTCTAGAGTCAGTAATTTATTTTAAAATATCACTAAATTTTCAATTTATTAAAACATGTCACTACATTTTTTCTTACATACTGGTACCCTTGACTACCCTCCCGAATCTCCAATATAGTATTCACTCATTGCTCGAAACTAGACCTGACAAAACTGACCCGAGATCCCGAACCGAATGACCCAGACCCATACCCGACCCGACACCCGAAATATGTTCACCTGAAAGTGGACCTGAAGCCTGAATTGACCCGAACCGAAACATACCCGACCCAAAATTTTTTACAAAGTTGCTTGTTTTAACATGACGAGCATATTTGACCAAAAATCAGTTTACCCGAAATCGACCCGACCCAAACCATACCCAACTCAACCCAAAATGACCTAAAATGTCACCCAACCCGAACATCACCTGACCCGTACCTGAACCGAATGACCCATTTGTCAGGTCTACTCGAAACCCGTCCGCTGCCTCTGCAAACTTACGGGCATGCCCCTCCTCACAAAAATATTACCCTCCTTAATTTCATGGTTTTGCTTTGTGGTTGTGGGTTCAATGAAAGAATGCAAAAGCATAGGGGACTGATAAGCGATAAACCAATGCATATCATTGTTGCCTTGGCAGGATCTGCAAGCAGTAGCCCAGCAACTTTTGCATAATTTTCTTCTTTACGATAAATAATAGTTCATGCATGTAAATAATTACTGTAAATACAACGCAACCAGCTTTAATTAATAAAAGTGAACCCCAAAGCAACTTCAGATCGACTATTCTATCACAGAACCAAAAACTAGAAAATTCAGAACGTCTGGACACTACGTGCATCAGCTATACATTATCTTCTCTTCTCTTCCCTTATTGATATGCACTGCATCATATGTCTAATTGACCCGAATATGGTGGCCTTGATCTATGAGATACCCAGCAGCTTCTTTATGTCCTTCTGCAAAAAGTCACATACTTGTTATGCAAATACTTGGTCTCAAAAGCATTGACACCGTCAGGAACCAGTAACGTAACATATATGTTAGCCAGTGCACTCCCCTCCAGAAAAACAGGGAAAAAAGTGAGAATTTTTCCGGAGGGGAACGCCGGGGGGGGGGGGGGGTTAACACAAATTCACCCTTCCACGCCCTTCCCATACTGCATGTCTACCCCCTTTCCCTAGCCTTGATCTAACAAGGTCAGATGTAAGGCATCACAACATGCACATGTCACTTGTGCACCTCATCTTAGTGTCTCGGACCTTTAAAATACCACCTTGTACATTATAGTAATCAAAATAAACTCTAGCAATATCATCAAACTCCTCTTCTTTTTTTTTGATTTTGTTGGGGGAAGGGGGGGGGGGGACAAATGAGGCCTAGAAGATCGATATAAATAAGATTTGAACCCAAGAATCTAATGGCAACAGCCAATCTTTATTTCTGCACTAATCTCCCAATGGACTTTTCAAAAATCAGCATAACGAATGCAACACTCCTAAAAAAAAAAAAACAAATGGAGTGGACATTGCAAAATATTGTGTTCTTGAAGTGCATCCGAGATCACTGTTGAACACACCGATAAACGGACAAGGTGAATATCTGGCTAGGTCTCAGGAGTTCTGAATACATACAATTGATACAAATTATTAAGCTTGGGGTTTACCTCAATGCTAGCAGGGGAGGTTGTTGGGGCATAACGATCAACCACATTCCCATCCTTATCGACAAGAAATTTTGCAAAATTCCATTTGATTCCATCTCCGAAAAGCCCACCTTTACTTGATTTCAAGAACTTATAAATCGGGGCAGCATTATCACCATTCACATCAACCTGCAACACAGACTATCTTCACCAAAAGCAAAAAGAAAAAAGTACAAGACTTACAAGCCAATGGCCCTAGAAACATATAAAGTTACAAAAACCTATACTCTTCATTTTTTTAGGTTCGGGTGTGGTGTTTTCCTCTTTTTTGGGGGGTTGGGGAAAGGGGGGGGGGGGGGGAGGTTGTTTCATGTGATCTCAAACATACAAGCATTTGAAATGCTCATGTTGACTTTATGGATTCTGATTTTACAGTTCTGAATTTCCAAATGGAATGAACTGTGATCCATACAGTTGGGAACATGCAAAAAATTGAGAAGAAAATACCTTGTCAAAAATTGGGAACTCGGCCTTGAAACGGGTACAAGCAAACTGCACGATCTCTTCGTTACTTCCAGGCTCTTGGTTGCCAAACTGGTTGCACGGAAATGCTAGTATCTCTAAACCTGCAATGCAGCACGCTCATACTAAGCATATATACAATAGAAGCCCAAGCCACGTCATGGTCTAAGTAGTTGAGCGATAGAACCTTTGGTCTTGTATTTCTCATACAACTCAGTTAATTCTGGGTAGTTTGAATTCGTCAGACCACTGCACTCCAGAACAGGAAGGATTTCAGCAATATCAGTCATCAACAAAAGTCACCCATGTCACGGCAAACAAATATCTCTAGCTTTATAGTCAGGTGTAAGTGAAAAGCCCTCAATCCAAGTAATGAGGACGTTCTGTTACAACACTGTGAAGTTCGCACACACCATTGAATATACAAGTCACATAAAGTGTTCATCTTTACTCCAATGCATGTGGGTTTACCCTTGGGAACTTTATATTAGGCTACAAACTACAAAATTTTCTGTACTGGGATTAGCGAGTTCCACTACTAATTGACAACAACATAAATCAGACACTTACCCTTAATTCAACTAACAAAGTTTGGAAGTACTTGAATACAAAACAAACATACCATTGTGAGGCAACATTGACAATCAGTAACACCTTCCCTTTGTAGATGCTAAGATCCACATCATTTCCACGGGCATCCTACAAATGTTTCAGTCAACATGTCAAAAGATTCAATTATCCGCAAAAGAAGCCCTGAGAATTGTACCGTTGCAAATTTAGGAATAAGCACGATAAGAACTGAGTAAATAATTGGAATTAAGACTTTGCTGAATGTGTAAAAACCAAGTCATCAATGTCGTATGCTATAGTGCAGTTTCACCATGATGAACACAGAAGCTTGTGGACAAAAACTTAAAAATAAAACCTTCATGTTTACTCCATAGTTGAGCACTTAGGACATCTAATCATTGCTGATCAGCCCACATTAAATCAAACTGAGTTTAGTTAGCCGCTTACAAGGTCAAAAGATCCCATCACTCAAATTTCACCCACCTAGGTGAGACTCCTAGGATTCGGAGTTGGATTTGGATTTGGATATCATCCCTATCGCCGAGCGTAGGAAGTACAACAGAAGACAGGACTATTACTAAAAATTACAAGTGAAGAGGGCATAATATCACAGCTGATATATTTTCCCAAAATAATCAGGCTGAAATTGAACAATAAGATGGCAAAAGCGTAGATAACGGAGGAGATGTTTTTTGGTCATATACCTTTTCCCGCTAGAACAACCAAGTTCAATTCAAAGGACAAAGGACCAGGAAAAATTAGGAAACCATTGGATATTGGAACAAGATGGTGAAAACTCATCATTTTCGCCCCTAATTTCAAATAGGTAGGCATCAATTGCGCAAAATGGAACTCCAAAAATATATATACACTGAAAAATCCTGAATTAACATGCAGCAAACCACTCAACTTTCAATCAAGGAGAGAATTACCAAACAATCCCCTTTTCTTCATGCCTAAATCTCTCTGCAATTTTTCACTGAATCCATTTTTTTTGGTTTCTTAGAATTTATTAAGCGCTACCGAGGAAACATGAAATCATCCCAGAATTTCAAATGCTAAAGATCAATCATTTTAAGGGCTCAAAAAAAGGGCTGCGGGGGGGGGGGGGGGAAGATTTCAAATATGAAAAACAAACCTTGACGACGAAATCGTGGATTGATCTGGGCTGAGAAGACTGACTGGCCATGGAGTGATCGAGCCTCGAAAATTGAGAAAAGGGGGTTTGATTAGGGTACCCAGAAGAGGAATTAGGGAATTGGAAGGAAGATTTGAAATGGGTCTGCTTTGGAATCGAGGACGAACGTCTATATGAAGCTATGAACTGTGAGAAAACAGCTAAGCCTCTGAAAAGAGAGAAAGTAGAGGATGCACAAGAGCGGATCATGGACATAAAGGGTGATAAGAATGGGCGAGGCTGGCATTTATTTATAAAGGCGTTTAACAGTCCAGCTTAAACAAATTTTGGAAATTAAAAGTGATATTGATTTTTAATTATAAGGAAGCGTACACGTGGTGTTGGGAAATTGCATAGGGATGCTTGGGTGGCACTCGGTTGATGAAGCTGGACAGCAAGAGCAGGCTTTGCAAACTGTTTGGCTCCTGCCGCGGCTTTGTTCTGTTTACATGTAGAAAAATGGTTTCTTTTTGGATATTGTTAATTAACATTAGTTTTCTTTGATAAGTAATTAACGGTAGTCAGTACTTATAGAGTGTAGACTTTGGGATTTATTTAAAATCCTTCACCGGGTTTGAAATAATTAAATTATTTCCTTTTTTTTTGTATATTATAGCTTTGTATGATCAAGTTGTATGGTTGAAAATATTTTATTTAATATAAATCATATTATCTCTCTATATTTTGGACTGTATATCTCTCTTTCTAAAAAGATGGTCCCTAGTGACCAAGGTACATATTTGCAATTAGACTTACTCCTTACTACCTGTGGAGCATTTGAGAGTGTCCCTTTGCACCTCCCTTTTTGGACGTTTGGGTTGTCGTTCAAGTCCCCTGCGGCATCTTAGTGTGGCTTACTTAGGTGCCTTTTGGCAAGTTAAGAGCCCTATTGAGTAATCTATTTTACTATTCTAGTTTGAGTTGAGAGAATTTTGTGTTTGAGAGCTTGTATATGTGTTTATTTCTCTTTCGTTGAAGTTTTGCAGTTATGAGAGTTTTTTGGCGTGAGCTTTGAGATATTAAAATCTACTCATATAATTGATCTCGTTGTGACCTTTTCTCTATTGTGGACCTCTTTTGTGCTTTTAGGCTTGTAGCAGATCATTTTGTAAACTTTCTTTGGTTCGATCTCTTGTTCTTAAGATCATTTTGTACTCTCTCTCATATCACGGATTCATTGTGCTCTTCGCCCCTTGTGGTTTATTTTTTTTTCAATTAGGATATTGCATGTTAAATTTTGTACTCTCCCATTTAGTGTTGATCTTGCTTTAGTTTATCTATATTATTTGCCACCTTATTTGCTCCCATTGATTAATTGCCTGATTTTATCCCCAAAAAGTGGCATTAGAGCGACTTTTCAACAAAAACACAAAGAAACTGAAATGACTTGAAGAGGAAGGAATAATAAATTGTGACAGGCTTTGATCATTTGCAAAAGACCACAGAGATTCTGTCCAGCGGGTTTGTTATCGTCCATCATTTTTCCAACTTTTAAACTTCCATAACATAAAGAAAAAATCATTAGGAGCAATGAAAAACAACCGAACATTGACAACAAATAAATTAAACAATAAGTTATGCGTGGGTAAGATTCCAAGTTGCCAAGTTGATCACCAGCTATGCTAAACGTATATTTCACAAAGCACGGGACGAATAGGTTTGTAAATTATATACATTTACATATATATATATATATATATATATAT
>JACYFF010031956.1:16176111-16234627 GCA_017589665.1 Selenicereus undatus | reverse complement strand
GTGATGAAGTTATAAATCTATCGCTTGTTTGTATTGTTTTTAAAAAATTTAACTTGATAAATATGGACTTTCTGTTGCTGATCCGTTGTTATATAATAACTCTACTTTATTGACTATCTGTTCATACAATACATTTCCCGCAGACAACTGTAAAGAGTATTTTCAACCAATTCGAAACCAATACATCTGTCAAAGAGTGTTTTCAACCACTCCCAAGCCACATAAAAGCAAAGTATCTCATACAAACCTAATATTTTTCAAGCAATTCATCACAACTCAAGGCACAAGTATGCAGAAACAGTTCTTGCAAAGGGTGGTTTTCAACAACACCAAGAAACCATTCTCCTCGAGCAAATGAACTTATGGGCGAAATAGGGAGGGGAGAAACCAGGAGCTCAGGAATTATCTCCAAGGGTAGCCATATCATATTCTTCATCCTCATACTCATCCTCATTCTCATCTTCATCATTTTGGTGAGGATTAATAAAGGGTTTTGTGAACCAAAGTTGAAAGCTTGTTGCATTTGGGAAAAATGCTTGTATTTGTTGATTCACTCTTAACATTCGTTGGCTCAATCTGTAGCACCCTGAATATGGGTTAAAAGGATTTAAGTGATTATTCATATCATCAAAGTTGCACCTCCCTTTTTGGGAAGATCACTATTAAGAATTCCACAGTTAAGCATACTTACTATGAAGAAATCTTAGCATAGGTGTCCTCATGGGAAGTTTCCCAAGCAACGTGTGAGCGAGGATGTGGCACGTCGAAAAGGCTTATGGTGATTTGTGAGACCAGTTGACAATCCTAGAAGTTGTTCCTGATAACTGTTTGTGAACTGGGGAGGGGTTAGGACATTACAGATGGTATTAAAGTCGATATGCAACCTTGAACTACGCTACTGGACAAATGAGCCCTAGGCAGTCACCTAGCGGGGTAAAGATTCTGGATCAGACTCAGGTAAAGAGGATGTGTAAGTCGGTTGGCCGGTTTGTAAGGCACAATGAGCACATTACATGCTTCAAGTGGAGGTGATTGTAACATTCCCAATATGGCTTGAAAGCATTTGAAGTGACTACTCATATCACCAAAGGTACACCTTCATTGTTCGGAAGCCCAGTGTTAAGAACTCCACAGTTAAGCATGCCTGTTGTGGAGAAATCTTAGGATGGGTGACCTCCTGGGAAGTTTCTTGGGCAATGTGTGTGCAAGGACAAAGCACGCAGGAAAGGCTTGTGATGATTTTTGGGGCCAGTCAACGATCGTTGAAATCGTTCTTGATAATTGTTCGTGACCCGGGGAGGGATTGGGGCGTTACATAATCACATTTTCTTCCTTCACATTTCCTCCTTAATTTACTTGTTGCTTTGGGTTAACATTTGATGGATTCCTCTAATTGCTTATATTTTTCCATAAACATACGATAATTTTCTACTTGCGAAGTGAGCTCATTTCCCAAGTTGGTTACCACACCTCTTAGATCACTCAACTCATCTTGAGATGACACATAACTTGTACCTACCATTTTTTTAGCAATAACTGCTTAGCCTAAGATTACGTTGTGCTCAATTGTAATTACAATGACTTAATTATAGTGTTAAAACTCAACTTTTACCTGCTCATTGAGAGGGACTAAAGCTATAGGAGGCCCTAATGTTGATGACTTCATCTCCAATGCTATAAATACGACATTTTTTTGTTCAAATAAGCCTTCATCTACAACTCATTTGGAATGGAAATGATTGAGATGGATTTTAAGAATTGTCCTACAAGGGCCCTTGAGAGTTGATGATGTTTTGAAGCTTTTGTTCAAAGGAATCCTACAATGTCGAAATATTTACAAAAAGTCAAATATATTATACTTAGTAAGATTATATGAATTAAGATTGAACCACTAATTATGACAAAATGACATCGTTTATGTATATTTGTTGTAATTTCTTATTAATCCAAGGTCCATCTTCTTTGCTTTGAAGTTTGTGAGTGCTAGTGAATAACTGAACAATTATAGTAGTCGTCCCAAGTTGTTCCCTCGACATGTAAAATAAATGTAGAAAACACATGAAATGCCACACTCAAAGGAATAACTAAAAAATAGTTGTAGAGTTAAAGTTAGTTACCAAACACTTCTTAGGCTCATGCATAGGGATCGAGCCTCATGTACGGAGAGATGATCAAAGATTTTGTGGATCACCAAGCCAATTTTGTTGGCCCTATACACACAATTTATTGTAGTCTTCATTAGCCAATATTGTTTGAGTTCTTTCCAATAATCGTCATGGAGCCATGCAGGCTACTTGTTGAACTTCCTGGCTTTGCCAAGGAAATCCTTGAAACATGCATTGTCTCTATTTTAAATTGTTCCTAACTTGGCATCATGCCTAGCGTTCAAAGTAAACCTCTTCTATAAGTCAAAAGACAACAAATACATCAAAGTATACATAATGGATCAGGTGCACACAAACTTGTAATTAATAGTCACTTTAGTTACTTTGAACTGTTCAAACCATTAATCTCGAACATATTTAGGTTGGGGTGGGCAAAAAAAACCGAATCGAAAAATAAAAAATTGAACTGAAAAGCCAGTTTACCAGTTTGATTTTTTAAAAAAATCTGGTTTGGTTAGCCATACCGAAAAAAATTTGTGGTTTCGGTTTCAGTTTCGGTTTTGGTTTGGCCATTTGAGATTCGGTTAACCGACGGTTAACTGAAAGCAAAACTTACACTTTTATTTAAAAAAACTAAATTTTATATTTGTCAAGTCTAGATTTTATGACTATTAAAGATAAGACTAAATATACAATAATGTGCAAATTAATATTTTGCGTCTTAAATAGTTAAATGAATTTTAAAAAGGAGTGAAAATTGAAAATTAACAATTTAAATTAACATTAACCAGTAACCAAACCGAAAATCCAGTTAACCGAATTTTTCGGTTCGGTTACGGTTCACATTTTTGCCGGACTGAAAAGTTCAATTAATCGATTTTCGGTTAATCGAAAGTCTCGGTCACGTTTTCAGTTCACAATTTTTGTGAACCGACTTTTCGACTAGCTAGTTTTCAATTAACTGAAATTTCGGTTAACTGATTTTGATCACCCCTAGATTTAGGTACTTTACATTAGGTATGTCAAGCTCCATCATATTTTCCTTGGAAAATATTAGAAATTCTTACAAGAACATCAACATTGAGGAATAACCTATTTAAAAAAACACATTAAATTGACGTCACATGACACAAAATAATTCAAGTTAGAAATTACTAACTTTACCCTACTTACTTGTTACCATATGACACAATATATGTCTTAGTTCGAATACTTCAATGACTAAAATGTGCTTCACTATCTCTAGTTCTAGTGTCTTACTAGGACTGGTTAGAGATAGGGTCACCAATGGCATAGGAGTATTGGAGATATGGTTCACGGTATTGACAATAGGGGTGTCAGGTGGAATGTTATATCCAAAATGTTAATACATTAAGTTTTGTTTGGGATGTATGGATTAGAGTGAGAGAAAAACCCCATAGGAACCATCCTAATTGATCAGGGATTAGAATTCTTCTTGCAACATTCAGAATGTAAGCATTGATAGTTACTCCTAGGTGAAATGTAGGTGTTCCATGAGGTGTTCGGGGAAGTGGATCAATGTCCATAGCACTAGGATGTACACTAGAGCTTCCATTTCCATGCCCTCTTCCTTGAACTCTATTAGAGGACTTACATCGATGACTACTATAATTCATTCTTCAAATACCTGACAACAATAGTACAAACACAAATTACAATAAGTAGAGAATAGCACATTTGACAATTAACACATAATCATAGTAAATTAACAACCAAATGTTATAACCTTAAGTAATGAAACATATAATATTGTCTAAGCATCTAATTGTTTGCATCATCTTCATCATCATCCTCAAGTGCATCCTCATCATCCTTCTTATCATTGTCATCATCATCGTCATCATCATCATTTAAATTAACATCTTACTCTGCTTCATCTATTTCATCCCCATCATCCCATTCAACCTCTTCATTGACCTCTTCTAGAGGAACACTTTTGTCCATTAATGATGCAAGGATGACATTATTCATAGGTTCCACGAGTGTCATGCCCAATTATTAGTAAGCAATAGGTAGAGTATGTTGCTTATCGACTCTAACTCTTAGTTTGGTTGGTATGACAACAAGCTAGTTCACCTTTCTATTCACCAATCTGAGTGTGGCATAAAGTACACTTGTGATGCAGTGTTTAGAAAAATAAATGAATGACACTTTCAACAGGTTTACTTAGTTTGGAGATGCTATCCGACAATTCAATGCGGGATCAAACCACTCACAACTGAATAGCAAACATCTTTTAAGTGGTTCACCTAGATATTCAATTTTTTATAGTATTTTCAATACGCCACAATAATCATTTTCCACATCACCTTCTCCAGTCCCACACACACCAAAACCATAATCCCATTTGTTTTCTTCCCGTCATTGCGAACTTCTGTGTGGAATTTAAATCCATTAACTCCATACGCCATCCACATTGATACATGTCTATTAGGATTTGCTACTAATTGCGTTGAATATCAACGTTCATGGTTGTCGAAGAGTTAAATGTAATGCACATAAGATGACATAAAATGTGGTTTTAGTTAATACAATGCACCTAATAGTGTCAAATTATTTATAAGGGAATAAGTTAACTAACTTACATCTTTGAGTAAACCAATCTGCAAATTAAGTTTCAATGATAGTATCAACATCAACATCACTAGCATTTGGATGTATAGTTCATACCTGTTAATGTGAAAATTCTGTAACATTTTAAAAGATGGTAATCAAACTAGTTTTTTGAAGGAAAAACTCAATTGAAACTTATAATGGCTAAGATAGCACTCACCCAATATAAGGTTTAACTTTATCACAATTTAATAACACATACAGATAGGTAGCAACATATTGAATCTGTGTGAGATACCTTAATACTTCCTTCCCTATAGTGGTCCCCTATGATTCAATCACATATAGTGTTGGAAAATGATTAGTATGTTCAATGCCATCCTCATTTCTCTGACATCTAGTGCGCTTAGAATACATGTTTGAGTCGAAAGAATAGGAGGCAAAGAATGTCTTTTAAGTTTCTAGGTAATGTTTTGTAATCTTTAGGATATGCGTGTTGTTTGATCTTTTTTCTTAAACTGATAGAAGTATCTAACAAAATACATATTTGGTATTCCTTGTAATTGACTGCATAGTCTAGTTTGTAAATATATTCCCTCAAATACAGTCTATTTTACCTTTTAAATGGATACATCGATCGGTACTATACAGGGCCTTCAAGTTGTGCCTCTTCTGTCAAATGCACTTGAAAATGCTTAATTTCATTGAAGAAGCCTAGAGAAAAATATCATTTCCAACTTATAGAAAGTAATGGAAATTTTCCAATGCATTCCCTCAAGTACGTCCTCTCACAGTGTTGCTAAGTAAAGTTTTTAAAGAACTAACCTATCTCACTGAGAGGCGGCAACACATCATCCTAGAGAACACCAATTGCAATGGGTAAAAGAGTCTTTATGAATACATGATAATAATGAATTTTCCTATTACTAAACTTTACATCATTAGGGGTCCACAATATTCTTTAAATTGGAGCAATATCCATCTAGCATTTGAAGTCCCTTGACCCATTCACATAACTCTCTTCTTTTACGTATAGGAAGAATGAACTTTGCTTTTGGTTTAACAATTTTACCACTAGGTTTTGGCTACAAATATAATTCGTCCTTGCCACATATATTAGCAACATTCATCCTTGATTTGACATTGCCTTTTGTTTTCCTATGAACATCCATAATATTGTTATAATGTTTTTGAAGAAGATCTTATCTATGTGCATCACATCTAAGTTATAGTAGTGTAACTGGTCTTGCCAATGTAATTCCTCAAAGCTAATTTGCTTTAATCACTTAATCCCATTACCAAAAATTGAGCGCTTGTATTTCAGTTTAGTCGTTAGAATTCATATATTTTTCAGGGCTTGAGTGGTATCAATGGCCTCGCATTTAAAGTCTATATTGCGTCCACTTAGTTATTTATAAATAGAGTAAATAATAAGGTAATAATAAGAATTTAAGGGAAAAATATCCATATAAATTACTAAAATTAATTTATAGAATACCTATTCAAAGCTTATTATTCAGGTTAGAATAATTCAAAATAGTTGAGCAAATGAATAGCCTATTATATCACTCAACTATCTAACTAATTAGCTAATTAAGAGGAAAAATATACACATACTAGTAAGAAACAAAAAAAAAAGGAAAAACAAAAAGTGAAATCAGCCACAAGAAGTCGACAAAAGCAATAGGAAAAAGAAAAAGAAAAGAAAAGAAAAAGAAAAATTAACATCTAAGTGATAAGACCCACAAAAAAAGAAAAATCGCTACACACTTTCATCTTCTCTTCTCCACCCTCCACCCCTGCACTACCCCTTGCTACCAGTAAGCTGCTAGTAGCTCGTCGGCTGGTGACTACCACTCCACCTATATCCTTTCTCTTGTCTATTTTACTTGGTTTTCAAGGTAAAACCCAAAATTCGATTTTTTTCATCTTTCACGTGTATTGGATTTATATTGGTTAAACTAATGAAACTAAAGAATTTGTTTGGACTTAGAAGGATATTTAAAGTTGATTAGAGCATGGAGTTTGTTTCTTGAGATAATTGAGTGAATTTTAGGTTGTAGGTGCTGTGAATTTGATAAGTGGATGAAACAGAAATGTGGATGGGGTGGATTTGATCCTTATGCTAAGATTGAAGCTTATATGTAGCAAATTATGGATTCTCTATTTGAGAAATTGGATTAGAAGAATGAAAATGGAAAAAAAAAAATGGTTTTCGGGTTTTCAAGAAATTCAACTATTGTTTCACTTATTTGAAAATTTTGGGTTAGCCACAAATTCTGAAAATTTTATTGTAGCTTTTCTATGATTTTTAGTTTTCATGAATTTTGATTATGTACCATATGAGTTATGATTTTTCAAATGAAATTGCCCTGTTTTAGTGCGTAATTCCAACCACTATTTAAATTTCTGGGAAGAATGGGCTAGGAAGAAAATCCTAAAGCTTTTACTGTAGATTAATCATAATATTTGATAGTTTCATGTAAAATTTCATGAATTTTAGATGTTTATTTTACGAATTTGAAGTTTTCGAATAAAAGTGCTATATTTAGGAAATGTTGGAGTTGAACGATGAAGTTGGGTTTCATGCTAGAAGTGGGTGAGCAATGAGAGCGAATATAGATTCCTTTAATTTTGCTCAGTGGAGCAATATTTAAAGTGTCTTGCAATTCTATTGGGAAAATTTGGTGGTTTATATAGTCCTTTGAAATTGGCCATTGATGGTGATGGTGAAAAAGTAGGAAATTGGAAAGTGTTTGGAATTTTAACGTAAATGTGTTTAGTCAAGTAATAAATAAGGGGTTGGTTTACGGCTAATAACAAGTTAAGCTGTGATTATAGCTAACTTATTGAAGACAATAGCTATGAGTTCGATTAATAACATTAGTGGACTAAAAGGGAAACTTTGATTTTGGTGTAAAAGCAAGTAAATGAAAACTAATATTACACTCGAGTTTATAAAGTAACTACCTTGCTAATCCAAGATTGGGTAATGACATAGTCATGTTAAAATAAAACAAAATCCATTACTTGTACCACTTAATCGTGTCCTTTTCTGTACACAAATTACTAAGTGACAAAAGGATAAAAATTGAAATGCTTATAATGAGATTGGTTAATATAATTAAATAATTATTGAATTTTAAATAGTTACGAAAAATATCAAGTATACTCTCAATCACTAAGATCATAAATCAAATAACATTACAATTCCTAAAAAGTCCATTTGGAACCAAAACGAGACTGCTTTTACCATTTGTCGAGCCGCCAATTAATATTTTGTAGGGAGAAAGATTTTAAAACTAGGAACGTTTACCACTTGTACCATTCAAATATTTAAATGTTATTTTAAATATCAAAATCCCATAACGTACAAGTCTAATAAAACATTTTCAAAAATGGTTTTGCCAATAATCAAGGGGACTGTTGTCTTAAAATGTTACTGCAAGTTCACGGTGCCAGTAGTAGCTAGCAACGGCAAGCACGGGTCGTGCCCACCAGGAACTTGTTTTCAATCACCGGATCAACTTACAATACTCTATTTAGGCAGAAATCCACTTAAAGTTGATTATCGCTAAGTAACAATTCTAATCTGCTGAGAGCTAATGTAATTGTCTAAACCAATAACAATAAAGGTCTTGGGTTGGGGTTCATCACACTATTACGTTATATGAATCATAAACAAGATCATGCAATTCTGCCCATGAAATTAATCGACGTGGAAAGGATTACAAATTAAAGCGCATCTAAGCCTTCTCTCAAAGGTCAATAGACTGACTGAGTTAATCCTAGTTATCTATTTTCATGAAACTAAGATTATCAAAATCACATGATTGAGCAATCAATTAATCCCAATTGAAACCCTAAGTGTTTTCATGCCAGGAAAATCAATTGCTTACAAAGTCGTACTAGATAAAAGATACAACTTTCATTAATCTCCTAAACCCTAATTAAGAACAATGAATAGAACTCTTTCAAGCAATTCAACAAACAGTTGGCATACTAAGTAGGAATTTGAATTGCAATTATGGGCATGATTTGCAAAAACCTAGAACATGATTCACTTTTGCATAACAGGGGCTACACCCTTTCCAAGACTACTAATTTAGCCTATAATCATGCTTCCAATCACAATCAACAACAACAACCTAGAAAACATGATTAAAGATACAAACTTTAATTTAGAAGGCAAGCGAAAGAAGAAAAGGAGCGTACTTTAATTGATTCCAGAAAACTGCGCAACTTTGTATCCAAACTAATTTCAATTTAATGCCTAGGATTTTGAGCAAGAAAAATGGGAGTAGTGAAACCTAAAAATCGCCTCTTTCGAAAGCTTCTAAGAAAGAAAATTTCAGCCCCCTTGAATTGTAACCGCGACTGGACATTTAGTAGCACAGAAATTAATGTAGGACGGTGCCACTATGCCACATTGCTGGTCGGTTTCTCCTCGCGCTCTATCTTGGCACGATCGGGCTGCTTGGTACGGGGTCTTGGCAACCTTTTCTTTAGCTTGAGATCTGCCTTCTTTTCATGTGGCATTAGTGAGTTTTCCTCTTTTCTTCAACCGAAACTCTTGAAAGCATAAAAACATCTCACAGAAGAAATCTCGGGGTAAAGGGGGCCTATTCGACCCCTATGCTTTGAGGTTCAACTCAAAAATCACTAAAATGAGGGATGAAAGTGGTTTCAAAAGAGGTAGAAATAGAGGTTTATCAACCCCCCCCCCGCTTATCTCTTACTTGTCCCCAAGCAAGGCTATCAACAAACAGAACGATGGGGAGAGATACCTCGAAGTGTCATCCTCCTCAGGAAAGTGGTGACAACTAAATTAGTAATCATGGCAGCTCATAGCTTAGAAACACAATAAGGGCAAAACTCTTTTTTCAAAAACACATGTTACAAAATGTAAATCACTCGACTACGGTGCAAGAATAAACACCCCATTTTGAACCACTTAGAAGTGTCCTGCTTCCCCCTGAATCGTTGGTGAGCTAGTTAGACTTTAAGAACTGAAACGCTCCTCTCATGTGTTTAAGGTAGAAATTGATCACTCAAGATCACCCTCAATGCATGCATGCTACCATAAGCTTGGTAAAGCTCTCAATTCTCCATCAATGGAGGCAAAATGTGCAAGTGTCAATGATAAGGGCTTTTCAAGGGTTGTATCAGGGTTATGGCTAGAGGTAAAGGAGGTTAGAATTTAAGTGAGAGGAGCTAAATAGCCAAGTAGAGAGCAATCACAACCATCTCCTCACCAAAAATGCAATCATCACCAATATCCCACAATTCAAAACACAAAGAAAGGGGGTTGAAACTACTTCTCTTTTTGCTAAATCGACATCCATTGGCCAAACATCTTATTCATGCATTTTACTTCTTCTTTGTTTGTCTCCTTGTTTTTTTTTCTGTTTTTTTTTAAAGAGAACGAAACGAGAGAATGGCCAAGGTCCAAGGATTGTTTCAAATTGCAACTGTGCAACGCCAACAACCAATCAAAGCCATCCACTGAGACGCACCAACAAGCATATTACTCAAATCCAACATAACTCATGACATTGCTCTACTAACTTGGCATAGGATAGGATTATTCATTTCGAGCCATGGGTTAAGTAGATATGGGTTAATCAAATGATAGGGGAACAACTCAAAGGGGGTGACAAACAGATCATAATAACACAAGGTGACTTTTCGGCTCATGTGGCTTATAAACAAACGAATGCCTTAATCATATTAACACCATGCACATGCCAACCGTGACTTCGAAGAGAGTTAGGCCAAGTTCTGGAGATGCATATGCAAAGGGGTGAACACTCATGAAAGGATGTTCAAGACCATGTAAAGTAAATGGTCATTATAGGCGCAAAAATCTCACTGGGCTTCTACCAAAATCAAGAACTAGCTCAAAAGATTGGCCAACAATCAGGGTTCAATCAATTCACATCATAGCAGCCCTCAAGGGCGAATACACAAGCACACATAGTCCAGCAATCAAAAACATTTCCATATTAGTTTCATAAAACATTGGCCCAAATTGAGCCTCATTTGCCACAAACCTCCACAACCAACCAATCACATCGTCCTCGCTTGAATGTCATCATTAGAGGGGTTTTCACAATCTTTTTTTTCTTTTTTTTTTTTAAAATCAATAAAGCTAACTATGAAAGCAATAAATAGTATAAAGGAGAATGAAGTGAAGGGGATAAGGATTGCCTGGAAAATTTGTACGCGCCTAACTCGACAGATCTCCTTTTGCAATGCAAGTTTTTTTTTAACCTAAATGCACTAAACTACATGCTAAACTGCATGCTCGACTAAAAGTAAAAACAGAAGTGAAACTAATGCGTCCTAACCATGCAACTAAAATGCTAAATGTAAGAGTGTATGTACAAGACTCGCAACCACAATTCTCATAAGATGCACAATATAGAACCCATTCCCCCTTCCTTGAACATTTCATTATCCCCAATGAATAGAATAAACATGCAAATGCGGGGATGGGGAGCATACTCATAGTTACTAGGACCTATCAGGCCTAAGAGGCGGCCAACAGTGTGGAGGAAATGGGTGGAAGGTGGATGAATGGTCCGAATCATATAAGGGAAATGACGACGAGCCCCCATGATTGCCTGGGACGGTGCGAAACCGCTCATCTAACTATCTAATGGACTCTGATTGTTGCCAGATCAGCTCATTCATCCGCCTGCGCTCTTCGTACTCCTGGGCTTCCCACATAACCCATTCCTCCTCCATCTGAATCCGCCACCGCTCTCTCTCCTCTGGGAGGTCAACAAAACCCCGAAAGTAGGTGACTCCCACATCAATAGAGTCCATGTGTCCAGAGAGACGATGGAGGTCGTCACGCATACCAGTGTAGCTCTCCCGAAGACCCGAAACCTCCATTTGGATGGCGGAGAAGGACGAGAGGAAAGTGGGGTCAAGTGGCATATATGCCGCAGATGAAGAAGACCCGCCAGTCTTATGGGGGAAAGGTGGGTGAAATGGTGGGGGGGGGGGGGAGGGATGGCCTCCTCATCCCCAACATGTGTGTCCTCAAGTTCGGGCCCCTCTTAGCCCTCATCAACATCATCCTCGTCCCCCTCCTCATCATACCCGACATCCTTATCAATGGCTAATTGCTCCTCCCTAGGTAGCACAGTTGCCCTAATAATCACTCGGTCATAGTTCCAATTCCTCTTATTGGTTACCGTAGTGTGCTCAACATTAGGAAGAGTGAAAAGGATCCCTTTTTGGTGAGGATACCGAATGGTGTCACCTCGGGTATAAATTATATATATGTGGTAGAGGGTCTCGACATCGACATGATCGCCAAGGAAATAGGGTTCTAGAGTAGAGAGTTGGGCACTATGGCCTAAAGCAATGGCAATGGTAGTAATAGTACCTCCAACGCTTATAACATTCCGATTGCTGGGTGTGGCCACTTCTGCTAAGTGGCGGATTATAAATGCCCCAGTGTCGATGGGGGTGCCCGACAATGCACAACAGATAATGAACAACTCCGCCTTTCAACAACCACTTTTGTTGTCGTTGCGACCGAAAATAATATTTGCGGTCAGACGCTGAAGGTAACGGAGGTTAATATTGCAAATATCAGTGTCCTTAGCTTGTCGGAGGTCAAAGACTCCAAGCTTCTCAAATCAGTCTATGTAAGCCTTTCGTTTATAGCAAGTAATGCTCTTCCAAATGGGGTCGGGTCACCATAAAGATGGCACATTTCTATATGCCCCGTCAACCACCGAAAATTTCAATAACTCATGAAACATCCTCAAGTTCATCCGGTGATCCATATTGAGTATGCGAAATGAAATTTCTACCTCATGACCCCTAAATGTTCCATCCCAATTCACATTCAAAGAGCTTAGAAACTCTATGATGAGCCGGTCATATGAGGTACATTGCATGCCAATGTACTCCGTCCATACCAATTTACCAATTAAATGCAACATATCATGCAACATACCCAAAGTTCGCAAGGAATCCACATATATGAAAGTATTTTTGCTCACTAGTGTTCTTCACTAACAAAATGTAGACCCCTAGTACTAGCAGGCAAAATCAAAGGGTAGGCATCCTTTGTATCTTTAGCAGAAGCAGATACAGTTGAGGAGGAAGTGGCCTTGCTGGACTTCTTGGGTAGGGATAGAGCTTTTGAGCCTTCACCAACTCTTTTCCTTCCTATGGGTAGCAATGAACAACAGATCAGGGCTAGGGACTGATGGTAGAAGCTTAAAATAGCAAGATAAGGTGAAATTTCTTTCTCTACAACCTTCACCCTCAACAATGAAAGTTAGAATTTTAGAGAGAGAAAGTGGGTTGTGTGGGTACGTAAATTATGGGTGAAATGTGGAGAAATTTAAGGGGGAATTGAGAGAATATGAATGGGAGTGGAGAAATTGCAAGCAAATTAAATGATTTAGGGTAGGATTTGAGTGAGAAGTGAGGTGAGAGAGGGGGGGTCGCGACTGCAGAGAGAGAAAATGGAGAAGTTTGAATGAGGAAGAAAGAAGAAGAAGAAAGAAATCGTGTTCTGGCCGGTTTTTAAAGAGGCACAGTCGTGCCCACGGCACCATGCCTCTTTGCTGTTCTGCAGCTGAAATTCTAGGGAAAGGCACGGTCGTGCCTATGGGCATGGGGCCATCGTGCCATTTTGCTGTTTGCTTGCCTTGATGATCTTTCACCCTCTTTTTTTCATCTATTTTTTTCCTTAAAAAGGGGGGGGGGGCATTGGCATGCCATCGGGCATGGGGTGCCCATGCCAACTTGCTGCCTCCATGCCATCTCACTGGACTAGTGCTTTCTTTTTGCCTCACTCAGTTCTTTTTCCCATGGTTCTTTCTTTCTCTTTCTTTTCTTTTCTTTTTAAAAAAACTGGAAAACTTGGATTGCCTCCCAAGAAGCATTTGTTTTAGGTCCCGAGCTTGACCTTTACCTTAAGTATTTCGTGACAGTGAAGGTGGAGGCGAACTGAAGGGAACCTTCAGTGGAAAAGCATCATCGATCACCACCTTATGATGAACAATGTGGCCTTCAGAACGGGGCACGAACTGGGGAAGGTAGCTTAAATGCAGCATGGGAATTCCATTTGGCTATCCCATCCCCATCTAATAAATGAATCTTAGGGGCGTTAGGGGCTGTGGGGGTTTCTCGAGCTGGAGGGGCGACATGGGTCGAAGGAGAAAAGCAAAAGTCGATCCACTCCCCACATAACTGAAATGAAAGCTTCCCCATGGACACATCAATCACAGCCTCCGCAGTTGTTAAGAATGGCCTTCTCATGATAATAGGAATTGGGGGGTTCTCATCCATATCCAAAACTATGAAGTCACGAGGATGAGAAATTTACCAACTTGAACTGGAATATCTTCCAGGATGCCTACAGGTTGCTTGATGGAGCAAGCTGCGAACTGAATAGATGTGGTTGTGTGTTTCAGGTCTAGTAACTTCAGTTTCTTACAGAGGGAAAGAGACATTAAACTTACACTTGTGCCCAAATCACAGAGGGCTCCCTCAATCGTCATATCCCCAGTAGAGCACGGTATCGAGAAGTTACCAGGATCATGCAACTTTGATAGTGACTCGCGCTGTAGAGTTGCACTGCACACCTCGCCAACGACAACCACTTGAAATTTTTTAGGCGCACCCTTCTCAGACAGAAGCCCCCTTAGGAACTACAGGTATGATGGTACTTCCTTCAAAATCTCCAAGAAGGGGACGTTTCTCCAAGAAGGGGACGTTAACATTCACCTTTTTCAGCAAATCAAGAAATCGAACCATCCGGGGTTCAAGCTTTGATCGCACCAGCCTTTGAGGATAGGGAACATGAGGCTGATAAGGTCGGACTAGAGGAGATTGATGACCTTCCTCTTCTTGATTCGGAGCCCTATCCTTCTTCAATTTAGTTGTTCCTACAGAAATAGGAACTCTAGCCACTTCTTGAAGTACCATTACAGGACTCTCCACAAACCCCTCATCTCTCATAAAAACAGCATTGATGTGAATCTTGGGGTTAGCCTCATGCTGGCCTGGTAGTTGCCCATGCGGTCGGGACAAACTGCTAATATGTTGAGCGATCTGGGTGATCTAGGTGTCCATCGCTTTTTGATGGGAAGCCATGACATCAAATTTGGATTTCAGCTGATTAATTTGCTCACCAAGAACTTCATTAGTCTTGGTTTAGGTCGCTATGAAGCGCTCCATAAGGCTCTCCAAGTTGGACTTGGGTTGTGGAGGTGGTTGTTGTAGAGATGGGTTGTAGGGTGTCCAATGTTGAAAACCAGGGGGCTAAGGTTGAGAGGCATTAGGTGGAAAGGGATTATTACTGCGGTAGGAGAAATTTGGGTGATTTCTCCAACCGGGGATATAGGTGTTTGAGTAGGGGTTGTTTTGTGGGCGTTGGCTATAGTTTTGCATCGTATTGGCGTGCTCAACACCCTGGAAAGTAGATTGGCACTCAGCAGCAATGTGGCCTTAAATGCCACAAATCTCACAAAGGGCCCCAAACTCAAACATTGCTCCAGAAGAACTCCCAACCAAACTACCTGAAGAAGGAGTCCCAAGCTTATCAAACCGTTGTGCCAAGCCATCAACCTTGCTAGCTAGCAAATCTACAGTGTTAACTCCATAGACTCCACTGGTCCTCTTTGGGGCTGCCTTCTCGCTAGACCAGTGGTAGTTGTTGGAGGTCATCTCCTCCAATAGCGCCTTCGCAACCTCTATCGAGTTCCTCATGAATGCACCGCCAGCTCTGGCATGAACAGACATCTTCAGGGACTGGTCCAATCCATTATATAAGGTTTGAATTAGGAGCCAGTCGGACACTCCATGGTGAGGGCATTGGCAGTGAAGATCTTTGAACCTCTCCCACGCTTCATAGAGTGACTTATCGCCTCGTTGAGAGAAGGAAGTGATTTCTGCTCTCAACTTAGCAATCTTGCCCGGGGGGAAGTACTTGCTTAGAAATGTGGTCGATAGGGCCTCCCAGGTAGTGAAGGAATTAGGCTCTTCATTGAGGAACCAGTCACTGGCTCTGTTTGTCAGCAAGCAGGGGAAGAGCCATAGTCTGATTGCTTTGGCGGAGACCCCGTTGAGCTTGATGGTGTTGCACTTAGCTAGGAAGTTGCGAAGGTGAATGTGGGGGTTCTCCGTGCGACATCCACTAAATTGGTCTTTCTTCACGAAAGACACAAGAGCAGGTCGTAGCTCGAAGTTGTTCGCTTTGATGGCCCGGTTGACGATGGACAAGGTGAGGCTGGTGGCCTGCGGTAAGACATAGTCTTGCAGCACCCTAGGATTTGTCTTGGCTATGATGACTTGTTGCTGTTGCCTCTTTCTTGCATCGCTTTGCCTCCGTACAGTGGCTTCTATCTCAGGGTCAAAGGGAATGAGTGGTCGATCCCTCTGACTACGTTTGTGCATACAAAGCCAAAAACTACACCAAGCGCAAGCAAGTCCAAGCAAAGCTTGAAGAGCACAGGAGAAAAAAGGAAGAAAAAGCAAATGCCTAATCTAAAGTGTTTTGGTCGCTTCCGATGTTGAAACAAACAAGTTCCCCGACAACGGCGCCAAAAACTTGTTGTCTTAAAATGTTATCGCAAGTGCACGGCGCTAGTAGTAGCTAGGAATGGCAAGCACGGATCGTGTCTACAAGGAACTTGTTTTCAATCACTAGATCAACTTACAACACTATTTAGGCAGAAATCCACTTAAAGTTGATTATCACTAAGTAACAGTTCTAATCTACTGAGAGCTAATGTAATTATCTAAACCAACAATAATAAAGGTCTTGGGTTGGGGTTCACCACACTATTACGCTATATGAATCATAAACAAGATCATGCAATTCTGCCCATGAAATTAATTGAAGTGAAAAGGATTTCCAATTAAAGCGCATCTAAGCCTTCTCTCAAATGTCATAGACTGACTGAGTTAATCCTAGTTATCTAGTTTCAAGAAACTAAGATTATCAAAATTACAGGATTGAGCAATCAATTAATCCCAATTGAAACTCTAAATGTTTTCACGTCAGGAAAATCAATTGCCTACAAAGTCACACTAGAGACAAGGATACAACTTTCGTTGATATCCTAAACCCTAAATAAGAACAATGAATAGAACTCTTTCAAGCAATTTAACAAACAGCTCGCATACTAAGTAGGAATTCGAATTGCAATTAGGGGCACGATTTGCAAAAACCTAGAACATGATTCACTTTCGCATAACAGGGGCTACACCCAATCCAAGACTACTAATTTAGCTTATAATCATGCTTCCAATCAAAATCAACAACAAGAACCTAGAAAACATGATTAAAGATACAAACTTTAATTTAGAAGGCAAGAGAAAGAAGAAAAGGAACGCACTTTAGTTGATTCCAGAAAAATGCGCAACTTCGTATCCAAACTAGCTTCAATTCAATGACTAGGATTTTGAGCAAGAAAAATGGGACTAGTGAAACCTAAAAATCGCCCCTTTCGAAAGCTCCTAAGAAAGAAAATTTCAGCCCCCCTAAACTGTAACCGTGACTGGACATTTAGTCGAGTAGAAATTAATGTGGCACGGTGGTGCCACCGTGCCACATTGCTGGTCAGTTGCTCCTCGCTCTCTGTCTTGGCACGACCAGGCTGCTTGGCATGGGGTCTTGACAACCTCCTCTTTAGCTTGAGATCTGCCTTCTTTTCGTGTGGCATTAGCGAGTTTTCCTCTGGCATTAGCTAGTTTTCCTCTTTTGTTCAACCAAAACTCCTGAAAGCATAAAAACATCTCACATAAGCAAATCTCAGGGTAAAGGGGGATTATTCGACCCCTATGCTTTGAAGTTCAACCCAAAAATCACTAAAATGAGGGATCAAAGTGGTTTCGAAAGAGGCAAAAATAGAAGTTTATCAGGGGCCCACCAATGATCAGTTATTGGGGCTTAGGCTCATCAGTTCACACACATGGCTTCAGCTCAGATGTCCTGATCAGCCTGGAAGGCGTGCACGTATTTAATGAACACATTGTACATATGAGCTCATCAGTTTTGGTTCCAATTTCATTTAATAATCAAAAGAAGTTTTAACATAATTCTCTCTCCCCCTCATTTTGAACTAAAATAAATTGAAATGTGTGCGCTTATTCAAAAATGTATTTCTTTCTTTACAGTATAGGGGTATACGTATTAAGTTCAACTCATTATTCGAACACTTTTTTGCTTTACATTTTTAGGTACATAAATTGTGAAGTCCTTACTTGATCAACATCATAGAGACAAGGAATAGTCAATGAAGTTTTGACAAGCTCACAGTGACAGTTCTTGAAGTCAAATATCATTAAAGTGTAAGTCTGTGGGTTGCTAGACTTTTATTTGAGTTGGGGATGTATAAATTATGCACCATTTGATTTTTATGTAAGCTAAAGTGTGTTGTAACGCTTGTGTTAAGTAAGTTGCTTAAGCCTTGTCCTCTCTAGTGTGGCAGTAACATTCTAGCCTTGTCCTTCCAGGTTATTAACTACTAAAGTTCAAATAATTAAGGTTAACTACATGATTATGAGTTGAGGCATCACAGATATGGTATCATAGCCTAAGTTTAAGGGTCAATGTGAGATATAGGGTGTTTATGAATTGTGTTAGACTAGTAAAACATGAGGTTGATTATGAGTTAATGGGCATGAGTACGTGTCAAGATTTATCGTGTCTCGAGCCCTTCATATCAAGGTCAATGACTAGTTAGGTAGTGCCTTAGGACCCCACCATTAAGAAATAGAGTAAGGAAGAATTCGAATGACCTCTTGTTTACCACTTATACCGCAGAAGCATAACGAGCTCAAAGTGATAATCCAGTGAATTTTGGTTACCCATTCATTCTACGAGGGTGATTTCCATTTACGGATTATCCTTACTTAACATTTGGATATGCTTTTGTTTAAAAACATGTCTTGAGGGTGTCACTTCCAAATTCTTATGTGATTCATGTGATACCAAGTTCTTCTATGCAAGGAAAAATGAACTTTATTAACATACCTTATGTTGAACTAATATAAAGAGACTAATATGATATATGGATGGCGGCCTACCACCCACAACTGATCTGCAATATTAACATACTTTAGTGAAACATGTGATGTCCACCAAATAGCCTATGGTATGCTACATAGTGTTATATGAGTCATATGCAACATAATCAAGGATACCATGCAAAGAGTGTGTTCTATCATTTAACAGATTTCAAGATTTTGTGAATTGATATGTGCTACCATATACTAGGTGCACATGCAAGTCATTTGTACTTCAAACATTGGTTACAACTATGAAGTTACTGAAGTGGTAGAGGGCAATTTAGATGTGGCCTGCCGTGGATATTGCAACCTTGGGGCATCGATTTCTGTTACATAAATAAACATCTCCTAATCAAGGTGACAATAAGTCCATGAACATTGGAAAAATATTGAAAATGTGTTAAAGGAAAATCCTTTGAGGTTCAAGATTGTGTGACACGGTTAAGGCTATTTATCGGCTTACAGTGTGGCTTAAATAGAGTCCAAAGGTGCAAGAAAGTTACCAAAGGGACCTAAGTTTCAAGATATTCATAACAAATTATGAGGAAATGGTATAAATAATTTCTTGTCGAGTTAAATGGATTGGGTGATGCATGTTTTTGCTCATTAAATTATGTAAAATTAATTCAGTGCAAAAAAAAGAATTTGTAGTATACAAGGTGATTACATAAGTAGATTTCTTGGGCTACATAAGTAGATTTCTTGGGCTAACAAGGATTAAACGAGAGAAAGGAGAGAAAACATAGCTTACATAGATGTTGGAGTCATTAGAGAGATAAAAGTAGTGACTAAGAACTTCAAATATACTCGAATTTGGGTAATGACTAGTTATGCAGGTGAGACCATAGAAAAAAGATAGAAGATATGCTACATATGTGCATGTATTCTGTACTTTTGTATACCAAAAATTTTCGAGCACATAATTTGTATTTTGGTTGGTGAGTGGATAGAATCTATGAATATAATTTGGGGTGGTCAATGATGCGTGAAGGAATATGGTACAGGTACAATAGTTTTATTAGTTGAATGCAGGGTACTTGGTGTTAGGCCATTACAGCTCATGCTAGTAAGGAATTGGGACTAACGACTCAAGTATGTATTGCTTGCACTTTATAAGGTTATTACCAGTGACCTTATAAGATTAGAATGTCTTATTCAAGATTGAATTGTCAAGACATAACCCTAAGTAGAACAACAAAGGATTACGAGGCAAATAAGAAATGGGAAGTGCCTACATAGAGGTTAAAAAACTGAGAGAATTCTTTTGAAAATATCGAACCCATGTGATTTAGCGATTTGAGCCCACGTATTTATTTAAAGCAGCCCATAGTAACTTTGACTTACTTATGTTAGACCTTCTTTTCGAGATACCATTACATTATTGTCTAACCTTTATTTGGAACCCACGATTTCCTATATTACAACTAAGAGCTCTAGCAACACTCGTATTATACTCTAACACAACCACACCTATAATTTCATTTGATTCATAATAATCCCCCGTTCCTTGGCATAAAATTAATTGATCTACTTAGCAGTACTGCATTGGATGTCTTTTCCACCATTGAACTACCTTATGACATTAATCCTTACATGGAATCACAATCATCAAGTTCAGAGGTGTCCCTATTGGTTTCCATAATTATCCTAACCTAGCTGACTCCTTGCACTCCCTCTTTCAGTAATCACATTGCCTTTCTTGCTCATAATCGGCCTCCATGTTTGTTATTTTCTTTTGTGACTTTTCTTGAAGCCATTAAATTTAAAAGGATATAAGGCCTTAAACTCTTTTAATTAATCTTCTCCATGATTGCAAATTATATGTCCCTGTGAGGGTGACTTGAACGTAAGACAACTCTATTCTTGACGTCATTTGTCGCCTTCTTACCGGTGCTCCTATAAATTCTACATCTTTATAACCAAGCGACTTGCCCCGTACTTGTTAATCTTTGTGAATAAATTAGGGACCATCATTATTTCTATTTTTGTGACCACAGAGGTCTTCATGTGAATCCCCACCTACATAGAGAAAGATACATTTGTAAAAGTCTCTGTTCCATTATGTGGTGCCCAGTTTTACCTTCCATTTACCCCAAAAGTTCAACTATGTTTTTTTCTATGGCCATTTCTAGTTGTATTGACCCACAATTATTTGAACATCTTGACTTTCGGATGAAATTCATATAAGGGAAAAAGAAATACCCTTACATGACAGCATAACCTTATGATTCTATTTTAAATCACACCTTTTACATTCTATACCCTGCAGATGGTGATGTTCAACATGCTTTTTAGCTATTTGATCAACAACTAAAACCATCAGTTCTTGGCACTTTGGCTCTTAAACCAATATTGATTTTCTTATCTTTTCTCACATAACCAATCTTTAGAAATGTTTGATCCTTATCACCAACTAGTGCTAGATAGGTCATGTTTAGAGTCATTTTTTTTCCACCTCATTAGGAATACTTCATTTGCTTATCATTCTATAATCTGCAATCTGTCTTCAAAATAATGGGTTACTTGCCCATTACTTTCATACCATTAATTTAGCTTCCCGTTAGTCTTTTTCACTTTGATTATTAGCATTCTTTCCTTACTACATCATAACTTCCTAATTTAAATGGTTTACTTGAACGGATTTTGTTGGAATTCACATTTGCAAAATAAAGCTAATCTTTTATATTGATGCTATTTTCTTTAACATGCCTTAAATTCCCTAATCTCATGAATTATAAGTGATGTTCTCTTTGACATGCCTCATCCTTACAATTTGCCTTTACCTTGCTTTATTCTATTCATATCATCAAAGCCTTATAAATTCTCAAAAGACACCCTCCTTCTAACATGTCTGAATCTACATGAGAACCTTGTTGCATACAACTGATACACCCCTTCTCATTTAAATGCATTCTTTTTTCAACTAAATACACCCTTTCCAATATTGAAGGATCGTTGACCCTAATACTTTTGATTGTGATAACCTCTTCTTCCATCTCATTAAAAGTGTGCTTGTGTATCGAGCCTTGCATAGCCCTACTTCACATTTATATGTTGGCACAACCCGTTCTGACTAAAAGATACAATGACCTCTATTGATGGGAGAAAATATTCTACTACCTCATCCATCCCTGAAATCAATGGTACAATCATGTCATTTCTCGTAAGTAATGATGTTATCCTTAATATCATCTTCTCAAACTTTATTCATGTGTGTAGATGGCATGAATGACCAGGTATACTCGTTTGCCACTTGTTGCCTTCAATGTCTTCCTTTCATCCCTCTAGTATATATGAACATTTGGGTATGGTCAGTTTGCATTGTCATTTATCTTTGAGGAGCTGTTGCACTCATCGCTGCTCAAGAGATGCCATGCTAAACTTAACTAGCTAGATGTTAGCACTTTGATATCTACTCCAGAGAATCCAGATTCCTTCAATGTCACACCTACCATTGGCCTGATTGTAATCATTCTTCATAGCCACCCCTTTCTTTTGCCCACCTAATAGCTACGAGTTCAAAGTCTATAGAAATTTTATCCTAAATATTGTCAATCCTTTTCCATACTCATAAGTGCAACATTTAGTACATCCTGAATATATTGTCTGCTACCTTCATAAAGAGTAGTAAGGGACTCATGGCATATGGAATGGCTTTAAGTAATGATGAATTCCCATGTTTAGTCAATTTAGTAATTTATAAGTATACTATTCCGAAACCATACAAACAGAAAAGTGTAAAGGCTCAAAACTGGGATCCTTGTGCAACTTTAGATTAAATCAAAATAACCTAAGGGCTCAACATTTGTTAAATCTGATAGCATGGGAGCTCAGCCCTATGAGCTAGTGAGACCTTCAAATGATGTAGGACTGAAGGTATATTTTACTCGGGATTGTTAAGCATCTTGCTTTCACTAGACATTATATTTGTAACTTCTCAACCCATTAAGAAGATGTCAAGCCCAAAACATGTAAGGATATACATAGGAATTGCCAAGGATTATCAACAATACGAGTTGCAAGCAAATGCTTAAGCATAGAAGCAGCAAGTTAGGAAACCTATATCTTTACCTTTAGGTCATCCACCCTATTATATTCATTTAAAGATTACAAGGACAATCATGTTGGACATGGCAACTGAATAACTCTAATGAGTTCAAGGCAATTTAAAAGAAATTTTAACTTTTGAGCACGAAACTTGTTTTAAGGGGGGATGCTGCAATAACCCGAAACTTATTCCCTTTAATCACTTTAGTTAATCTCATTAACAAAAATTGAACACGTGTATTTCAACCCAGTGGTTAGGATTCATATATTTTACCAGGCTCGAGTGGCATAAATGACCTCACGTTTAAAGTCTATGATGTGTCCAATTAGTTATTTATGATTAGAGTCAACAATATGGCAATAACCAGAATTTAAGGGGAAAATGTCCATATAAATCACTAACTTAATTTATAGAATACCTATTCAAGTTTTATTATACAATTGAGAAAATGAATAGACTATGATATCACTCAATTGATTAGCTAATTAGTTAATTAAGAGAAAAAATATACACATACTAGTAAGAAAAAAAAGGAAAAACAAGAACTGATAAAAATTAGCCACAAGAAGTCAGCAAACTAAGAGGAAAAAGCCCAAAAAAAAGAGAAAAGAAAAGGAAAAATTAACATTTAAGTGATAAAATCCCAAAAAAAGAAAATTGTCCCACACTATTTCATCTTCTCTTCCCCCTCCCCTACGTTGTCCCTCGATCACGAGTCAGCATCTAGTGCCCCCACCATCGATGCACCACCAGTAGCTCGCCAACCAATGGCCAGCTGCCATCACTCCACCTCGATCCTTCTTTCTCTTCCTGATTTTACTTGGTTTTTAAGTTAAAACCCAAAATCCCTTTTTTCCCTCTTTCAGATGTCTTTGATTTATTTTGATTACATTGATGAAATTAACAAACTGATTTGGACTTAGATGGATATTTAAAGTTGATTGGAGCATTGAGTTTGGTTTCTTGAGATAATTTAGTGAAATTTAAGTTGTGGGCAGTGAGGATTTGATGAGTTAATGAAGTGTGGATGGCGTGGATTTGATATGTATACTAAGATTGAACCTTATATGTAGCCGATTATGAATTCACTACTTGAGATATTGGATTAGAAGAATGAACATGAAAAAAAAATTGATCTTCAGGTTTTACAAAAATTCAACCGCTGGTTTAATTTTCGAAAAATTGGGTTCGCCAAAACTTCTGCAGATCTCACTATAGGTTCCATATGATATTTATCAATTTCTTAAAATTTGCATGAATTTTTATGTTTATTGTCTAAGTTATGAATTTCCAAATGAAACTGCCTGTTTTAGTGCATAATTTTGACCCCTGTTTTCATTTCTATGAAGGATGGGTTTGGAGGAAAATCTTGAACATTTTACTATAGATTAATCATAATAGTTCATAATTTTCTGTAAAATTTGGTGAATTTTAGATGTGTATTTTACAAATTTGGAATTTTTGAATGAAAGTAATATATCTAGGAAAGATTGGGACTGATGGGTGAAGTTGGGTTTCATGCTAGAAGTGGGAGAGCAATGGGAGTAAATATAGCTTCTTTTAATTTGGCTTAGTGGAGTAATATTTGACGTATCTTGCAATTCTTTTCAGAAAATTTGGTGGTTTACATGTAGTTTGAAATTGACCATAAATAGCTATGAAAGAAGTGTGAACATGAACATTAACTTGATGGTGAAAAAGAAGGGTATTGGAGAAGTTTGGAATTTTAACTTAAATGTGTTTAGTGGAAAACGTATAATAAAGTGATAAATAAGGTGTTGGTTTAGTGTTAATAACAAGTTAAGCCGTGATTATAGGTGACTTATTGAAGACAATAATCGTGAGTTTGATTAAAAACATTAGTGGACTAAAAGGGAAACATTGATTATGGTATAAAATCAAGTAATTAAAAATTGATATTGCACTCAAATTTATAAAGTGCACACCTTGTTAATATAAGATTTGGTAATGACAGAGCCATATTAAAGTACAACAAATCCATAAATTGTACCACTTAACTGGGTCCTTTTCAGTAACAAATTACTAAGTTACAAAAGGTAGAAATTGAAATACTTGGAATGAGATTGGTTAATATAATTTGAAGGTCTCAGGAGACAATGTTAAATCACCATAGAGGGGGAGAATATGGTGATATCTTAAAAAATAATACTTTATAAAAATTCAAAATACTTTGATCCTACACTACCAATCCTGCACTACCAATTTTAGAGAAGACAACTTTAAAGGTTAGATATCAATACCAATAATAAAGAAAATTAAAGTGCAAAAATCAAATGGGATAAAACATATAATATATATGTTTACAATGTTCATCGTTCCTAAACATGGCGAGTCACTGCCTAAGGCACGTTTTCTCTTAGGATTTAATCACCTCCACTTCTGTTCTACTTAACAAGCACACATCAATGACCTTTGCTTTACACATTGTCTTGCATTCCAAGCTTACTCAACTAAGGAACCTCAACTATCACACTCACTAAGTATTGACATGTCCATACCGAACTACCCAAGTAATACCAACTTACTTGTCACAGTTCTCCCTTACAAGTATTCAAATGAACAATAAGTACACAAGAGAGTATTAAAGATGATTTCACTTGAGTTCTTGTCATGATGTAATTCTCTCCTATGTCTTCTCATCTGCTTCACCTCTACCTTTTATAGATTTAAAACTTTCTTAACCATTAGAGCAGTACTTGCCATTTCTTCAATGTATTATCTCAGCATTCAATGTCGCTGATTCAAACCTTGGTGTTTCCGAAACTAGCTCTTGATTAGTGAAAATAGTAGATTTTGATTACTGAGAGAAGAGCTTGATTTAATCTCTAAATATCTCACTGAAATCAATCGAAATAATTTACAAATGAACTCAAGATTATTTTATTACAACCTTCCTTAGTCGAATCAAATAAAATCTTTACAAGATCTTGCATGATGAGCAATGGTATATTGCATTACAAAAATTTAATCCACTCAGACATGAAAAAAGACAATATATCTCAAGAACAAAATAAGATAGCACATATATCTTTTTTTTCCAAAAACGATTCGGTTAATACCAAATTCAAACATTTTAACTTTGACATTCAGTTCCTGCAGAGACACAATGGGTTAATATAATATAGTTCAATATGCTAAAATTAAGCTTTTGTATTGTATTCAAAACACCCAGTGTCCTTAAGTTGTAACACTCAAGCGGTTAATGACCCTACCATTGACATTGAGAAAGTCATCATAATTAATTAAATAATTATTGAATTTTAAATAGCCAAGAAAATATCAAGTGTATAGTGCTCAACTACTAAAGTCATAATAACGGAAATTGCATAACATTACTAATAATAAAAAGTCCATTTGAAACATAAGCGAGGCCAATGTCACCATTTGTCAAGTTGATAATTAATATTTTACAGAGGGAGAAAGATTTTACAATCAAGTACATTTAATCCTTGTACCCTTGAAATATTCACATGTTTTTATAAATACAAAAATCTCATAATATACAAGTATTTAGTGAATCATTTTTCAAGCATTGTTTTGCCACATAATCAAGTGGACCTACCAGTTATCACCTACTTGGGCTTAGGCCCATTAGTTTACCCACACAGTTTCAGCTCAAAGTTCCCAATCGGCCTGGAGGTGGGCACCTATTCAATGATCACATTACACATATGAGCTCATTAGTTTGGGTTCAACTTTTAGATAATAATTGACAACAGTTTTAATATAGTTCTTTTTCTCCCTCATTTCAAGCTGAATGAATTAAAATACATGCACTCATAGGAAAATGAATGTCTTTTCTTTATAGTACATAGAGATAAACATATTGTGTTTCTGCTCATTATTTGACTATTTTGTGCTTTACGTTTTTAGGTAAATAAATTGTGAAGTCCTTGCTTGATCAACACCAGGGAGGCAAGGAATAGTCAACGATGTCTAAATTGATAGTGACATTTGATGAAGTCAAAGGTCATCAGAGCATAAGTTTCTGGGTTGCTGGACTTTCGTTTGAGTTGAGGATGTATAAATTATGCACCATTTGGTTATTATGTAAGTTAAAGTGTGTTTGAACGCTTGTGCTAAGTAGATTATTTAAGACTTATCCTATCTAGGATGACGGTAATGTCTTAACCTTGTTTTTTCATGTTATTAGTAACTAAAGTTTGAATAATTAAGGTTAACTAGGTGATTATGAGTTAAGGTGTTACAGCCAAGTAACTCCTCGAATATGTTCTTCTTCGTCCAATTGTGCTTATTTTTCCTTAAATTATTATATTTGAAAGTCATCGCCTATGATTGCCATTAGGCAATGCTCCATCACGGCATAAATTTGGTCCCCAAATAAGCGGCGAGGAAGATCCTCGTAATAGTTCTACTTTTTCAAAATGTAGTTTTGTTTCTTCTAAATGCATGATTCCTTGGCAAGGAACACCGGTTACAATAAAACCATGAGAATTTACCTCCATTCTTTAGTCTCAAAGATTTTTGTTGTTTTATACATATTGGACATGCCAATTGACCATTAATATTCCACCCATATAGCATTCTATTTGACGAGAAATCATTGATGGTCCACATAAGTGTAGCCTTCAATTGAATCTGACATGTAAAAATGTCATATTTTTTAATTTCAACATCCCACAATTCCTTTTTCTCATCAATAAGAGGTTGTAAATATGTATCTATTTTGTTCTTGTGATTTTTAAGGCTGAGCATTATACAAGTTATGAACAAAAATGGTGTGGCCATGCACAATTCTGGGGAAGGTTATAAGGTGTAACCAAAACCGACCAAATGGATTAGGACCTTGAACACAAAGTGCAAGGATTAAATCCATCAGTACATAAGCCGAGCCTAACATTTCGAGGCTCTCTAGCAAAATTAGGGTGCCTGTTATCAAAATGTTTCTATACTGCCCATTTGATAGATGACATAAAACATTGTCTTCATGCCGATATACATGATGCCATCTCATGTGCTCTGCAGTGCTTCTTGATGCATACAACGTTTGTAATTGAGGTTTCAAGGGCAAGTAATGCTTCTTTGCGTTTGGTAATCGGTTTTGATTTCTCTATTGTAACCTTTGTGTCTTCCATCTTGAACGCTCATAAAACTTGTAAGCACTGAGGTTTGAGTCATCTTTGAGAAAAGGCATGCAACCTTTATGGCAACAATTAATGTATATCATAATGTTGTTGAGATTTTTAACAACCTTCTATGTCTAGCCATAGTTGTTTGGAACTTAGTTGTTAGGAGGGCATATCGCTTCGATTAATTGAACAACTTCATTGAAACATTTTTTGTGGCATGGTATAATCATACCTGATACTCAACGGCCTAATAGTAGAAAGCTCACTGTGGGTAGTGCATCCATCATATAAAGGTTGTTAAGCAGCTTGAACCATATTATAGAACGTTCTTGACAAGTGCTTGGCTCTTCATCCCTTATATTTTGATTTGCTAGTATGACATCATTAACCATATACTCCATAAGATCTATGTAGGATTCATTGCAGTCGTAATTAATGTGACAATTACAACTGCCAACTTGGGGTATTTCACTAGTCGAATACCCAAAATCATATTGTTCAGGTTCTATTTCTCTGTAACTTATCCAACACCAATGTCCTTTCACAAAACCTTTATACAAAAGGTGCAACTTTACCTTATTGGATGTTAAGTTCACTCAATTTTTACATTTAACATATGAACATATATAGATTCCCGCATTTCGAAGCTCTGGCTGCATATTTGAAAATTCATCAAATTAATTAACTCCATTTAGAAATTCTCATGTATATCCATTACAATCTAGCAATAATTTGTTATACATCCACCAATGATGTGGAGGGCATTCATACTGTGCTCAAGCACTAATATTTATGTAAGTTATTGAATTACACTTAATTTCAATTTATATACTTATAACTATCAAACATTACTCAACTATACATTACATATGTTTTAATTGTCAAACATTAACCAACCTATAGAAATATAAATAGATGAAATTAGATATAATATTTTAATTTGGAGTCAATAAGATCCCCTAATAAATTATCAACATATAAACTAACTTATGCTACACCTCTTTAATTAAAATGTTTCACTAACTACATTTTCTTATATCACCTAAATATTTACAATTTCTATTCACAATTTCAATTACCACAAATCTATTTGTAATTATTCCAGCCGATTCTAATCCTAACATTCAAACACAAAGTTCACAACACAGTTTCATACAATGTAATTCAACAAGTTTATGCTAACAAACTCAATGAAATACATAATCTAAATTCAACAATCCAAATTTTTTAAGTGTACTAATTTACGAAATTGATCACTTCTACTTGAACAAATTTTACCATTCAAAATATCAATTACAATATTCTAATAAATTTCTACTCACAGGCACCTATAAATATATTTCTATTCACATAAATTTCACCAACGATGAAAATATTCGAACTTGAGCTCCCAAATTTCACTAATCCCTCACATAACAAAAATTATCAAACTACACCCTTAAATTCAATGAGTGAATGGAAGAGGCAATTTAGAGCATACGTTTAACACAAATTTCACCAATTTAACATATATGTGAACTAAATTTACAATTGAACACTTTCATTTCATAAATTATGACAATTAAAACCTAAAACAAAGATAGTAAAACAATTGAAATACTTGAGAGTAATGGGAGGAGAAGACACCACGGGTGCTAGCAAGAGGATGGCAGCGGTGGAGGCAGGAGGATGTCAATGGTGGCAGCGGCAAGTGACGGCGACAACAGTGGTGCATGGGCCATAATTATGCTCTCGCTCTCCAACTCTTACTCGCTCTCACTCTTTCTGTGTTTCTGTCTCATGAAAATTTGGTCCTTTAAAAAGTTTGAAATAATCCATCACCATATAAAAATTTATATTTTATTGTTTAGTGATAGATTTAACCATTGCTGAGAATTTAAAACTTATGTGTTACTAATCTATCGTTGACTGGTACATTATATTTTTCATCAGCTCAATGATGGGTACTTTCATCGCTGATAAATAAAAATGTACAAAGGGAACATCATTCCATCGCTGATTTCGCCGCCAACCCCGTACAACATCTTTTACTGCCGTCTGTTGCCACTTCTGTTACCGATAGAGGCGAAGTTTATTTCTATCACAGAAACAGAGAGATCTTTTGGGCTGGTGGCACCGAGGACCAAGGATGTTATAATTAGAGAAAACGAAGATTACAAGGGACGTGAACTCTAACATTACGGCCAAAACAAGAAATTAAATTAAGTTATATAAAAGTCAAACCCTAACCACGTAGGTGAGTGATGTCAACAATAAAGGAGGATGAATTAATGGATCTAGCCAGTGGCGATGGCATCGTGTAGGTTGCACCATCATGGACTCGTGGCAAACGGTGGTCATGGTCGTGGGTGGTGGTCTCGCCTTCACTTTGTAATTCGTTGTCACTGTTGTCACCATAATTGAAAGAGAGGGACGGACATTAAGAGAGAGAGAGAGAGAGAGAGAGAGAGAATGAATAAAAAAGATCCAATTTTAGATTTTTGAGTTGCTTTATTGGTGCTTTTACTTGGAATAAGGAGATAGATTAAGCAATAAATTTTATTTTTTTTCAATACCCCTTACAACTGTAACCATTATTAAAAACAGAACAATTTATTAAAACAAAACAATTTAAAATATCCGTACTTGGGGTTGCCATCTAACATGATGCACGACTGCCTAAGAGCTTTCGGGCTTTTTTAGGGGTGTCCACTTAGACTGTTTTTAATTGCTTCAAAATAGTTCATTAGATTTTTTTTCTTTTTTTTAGGGTAGGTGTGTCCATAGACACCCCTACGATACACCAAGATCTACCCCTGTAAGTACTTAAAGTGTTTCCAAACTTACACGAGTAATCATATTATTGTTTTATGACCATAGTATGTCCTTCGTGAGTTGCTTAATATATTCCCAATACTCGATGTTATGTCCAGCTTTACTAATTGACATATAATGTGACCTTTAGTCTTGTAGTGATTGAAAATAAATGTCATTTTTGTGCTTGTTGATTTCTTTCTTGCTAGAATTGTAATTCTATTTTTGCACATTGTAAGCATTAATCTCCTGTTTTACATTCATAGCATCAACAACTTGCTTCTGCTTCTGTGTTTGCTGAATGAGATAATAGGCTCTATTTACATCGGCATTATTTGCGATATAATCACAGGAGCCATGTTTTTCTAGTTAGAACTTATAACCAATATGTGTCCATCCCTTATCTTTCGTCTATCGGCGAATCATACTTCTATTACACATTATGGGAAAGCATTTTGGGATGGCGTATAATGAAAGATGTGCCCTTAGTGTTGTTTATCCTATAAACTTTTATGCTTGGTAGCTTGATTTTGAGAATTATGCTGTGACACATAATTTCCTTTGATTCACATTTGCGTGGAACCTTTTTCTGTTTTATTGAGTATCATTCCTATTGCATACCAAATCCTAAGCCAACTCTTGGCTACATCCTCCCATACCAAAGTCCAAGCTAGCCTTTCTTGGTCAAGATGATCATCGCTCTAGCACTTCACCTGATTTTGACTAAGCTTCTCACCGCCCTAACGACATCTAATTGGGGAGATTCATGCTTTTTTGGGAATCTTAGGGGTCAATTTTAGGTTGATGCAATAAAATCTCAATTTAGGTTGCATTTTAATTCCCTAAAGTGGAAAATCCCAACTCCTACAATGTAGGTTTTTATCCATAAAATTTCTGAATTTAGGCTGAGTTTAAATCCTACCTAACGAAGCCTAATCGATGCAAGCCTTCCTTCGTAAAGATAGTCAGTGCTAAAACTTGGCATTGAACTTCAAACTTAGGAGAAATGGGCCAAATATGTGGAGTGTGTGCAAAATTTCAGTTTTGGAGCGATCTGGGATTTGACCTAATCGAGGAGGATAAAGTTGGAATCTTTGAGATTACTTAGCTTGGGGTGATTTTACCCACACCAAGCAAGATGTGCCAAGAGACAGGACCCCCATTGGTCGAGTAGAACCTTCTAGAAGATAGAAGGTGAGGAATAAATCCTGAAAAAATACAACTCACCTTGTTCGTAATTACCTTAGTATTTAAATTATTTTTCTAGGATATTTTTGTAAGCCACCTATTGCCCACTTGTGCCACTAATATAACAGCTAATCCTCTCCATTTTGGTTATTTATAGACTCAGTTACCTCCATGTATACTAAGCTTGAGGTGAATTATGAAAGGAAAGGCAAAATGCCATCTTCTCTTTAAATCTCTACATCTTCATATCTTAAATTAGGAGTTGTGAATAGACTCTTTCCCTTAGAATTCCTCTTTGGTGGCTAAAAGCCTTTAGGGCAGGAATTTGGTAGGAAGGTATTAATCTATCATCTAAGATCTTATCATGGCACAAATTTCACTATCTTATTGATTATATGAGATTGAACTCCAAGAGGAGCATCCTTTGGGTGTGATTATTTCCTTGTTCCATTGATCTTGGGAGTTTGAGGATCCATCCTCTTCAATAAATGGTTTTGTTTTTTTGGTTTGGCTGAATAAAGAGCAATTCTAAATGCTTGTCTTGAAATCTTAAGAACCATGATGGCTTCTATTACATGTTTCCTATATTCTGTTGGCCACTATTCTATGTTGTCTACCCCTCTTAATGTCCATTGTTGGGGTAAAAGGACTAGGATTTTGTTGATATCTTGCATTGATTTTCAAGTTTAATGTTTTTGGTTGGTATTCCCGTCCTTGGTGGATAACCCTATCATCCTATATATCACAATTCCCATATAGAGAATCTTCAAAAAATTCCCAATATAAATAAGTATTTAGTTACGTTGTTAATTACTTTCAAGGTCAAAAATGATTTTCTAACCATTATTTATGTACACATTAAAAATTATTTAAATTTGCACTCAATAATTTTTTTTCAAAAGTTATAATCATTTATTACTATATGAGTTATACCTAAATAGATTGAAGAATGAATGAAGAATGAATATTTTCTAGAATAGAAAGGGAAAACGAACAAAATAAGGAACTCCATTTGTCCTCTATATATTTTGAAAATTCCATAGTGGCCTGAACTATACCAGTATAATAGGGAAGATAGATAACTAATATTGTTTCCAACTCACACAACATTATAACATAAACAATAAATTTGTATAAATTAGATACTTCCCATTTCTAAGCTATATTATGAAACAATAAAGATATTCTTTTGAATTTAATTTATGGGGCATTTAAAGGCTAAGATATGATACGATCCAAAAAGGATGTAAAATTTTACCGCAAGCATACGGTTGTCAGCCGTAGTACTTGAAGGTCAAATCCACAGAGACAGAGTTGAATCTAGGCCTCTACAACTAACTAACCCATATTAATTCGACTGAGAGCAGTAAATATGCGAAATAGAATCATTCAACTAATAGAAATTGAAACTAATCTAAACATGATTAAAATTGTAAGCCAAACAAGTACAATAGAAATTATCACAACTACTAACAAAATAATAAATTCTAAATAAGAGGCGAGGAACATGAAAGAGATTACCAGGCTTAAAAGCCAATGGAGAATATTTAATCTTAGATGGGTGTCAATCATGAAAATTCGGCATCCATCAAACCAAAAGAAGTAGTAAAATTTTGAAACTTTGAACAAGAGAATTTTTGTAGAAGCTAAAATCAAACCAAAATTGAAACTACAAAACCTGAATTGAGACTAGAACTAGAAAAATTGAAATAAAACTAAAACTAGCATAATTGCATAAAACTCGAATGGAAAGAATTTCTAAAATTATAATAATATCTAAGACTAATAGAAACTAAAGCTAGAATTGAGATGGAAAGAAATTGAGAATCTTCTAAAGTGCACCCATGAATCCTATTTATACTAGTAACAAACTGGCATGCTTTCCTAATTACACTAGTGGCTTGTTTGGTTCTATGTAATCGAAGTGGTAATGCAATCAAAATGGTAATGGTGATTCCATTACCATGTTTGGTTACCATTAAGTAATGTAATCAAGATTGCATTGTAATTACATTTACCTCAATCTATGCAATTACAATTACTTGACTTTTCCTAAACAATTTTGATTGCATACCTTTGAATCAAAATCTATCCAACTATAAGCTATTATATTTGGGAACTTTCTCTCTCTTATCTCCATTGTCTCTCCTCTACTTCCCCCTCTCTTATTAGTTTGACACCATTTTTTAAAGGTTTGAAGCTCCACTCACCCCCCTCTCTCTCTCTCTCCTGTCCATATTAGATAAAATTTAACCTAGACCATGATCGTATTATTGTAACTGTATTTTTGTACGTTCTAGACATCATGTCTCTCTCTCTCTCTCTATCTCTCTCACGTCATCATCGTCATCATCATCATCATCATTTTCTCTCTACTTGGTAAACTTGAACAATATTATATTATTGTAATCTATAAGAAATAGAGTGATGTGAGTCTTATGCGAAACATCGTAATCATGATGATAAGATATTTGATGATATTTATCAACGAAGCTACAAATAATTAAAATAGGCAAAAATAAAATGCGAATAGAATTGCAAGTAGTTCACGTCACGTATAAAATTAAGTATTGTTTGTAGATGAATTCATTCCATTACACTTGTAAAAACTTTGTAATCAAACATTGTAATGCAATTATTATCTCATTCCATTACACTAACAATTGCATTACATGGTTGATTCCATTGCATAGTGATTACATTACTTTCAACCAAACGCTACATAGATTTCCTACTTTCCAAAAAATTCTTCCACTTTCCTAAATACAATAGATCTCTTATTTTTCAAGTAACTTTCATAACTATATCCAACTGCCAATTTCTAATTTATTCATTTATTTAGATAGGGACCCTACCACCATATTTCTTTAATTCCTTCATAGTTACAATCCGAAACTTTCTGATTTTCATGTGCTGATCGCCGTATGATCTTCTGGGCCTGACATCGTGTGTTGAAAGAATGTAAGGCGTTGACTTCGAGCTTGGGTACGAAAGAGGTTCGGGTTGGGCTTGTACAAGAGTTGGGTCACCATGCCAATTAATGAAAAATCATCCATTCAACCTTCAACTTTTGATCTTTTTTCTCATCCACTTATTACTTGAAAAATGATACAAAAACTTATTAAAGCACAAACTAAGCTCGAAGATAACTCGAATCTAGGTGAATATATAGCAGTATAATATTTAGCACTTTTGGTGACTAAATAAGATATCATCATTTATTTCAACTAGAACACAATGTAAACCATAGATCATGTTCTTAACAAATATTAGTAGACTAGAATGATATTGTCCTTTCAATTAAATCAAGTAAGTCGCTTATATATGTACTAACTTGCCATTTATACTCTAACATTGTTTTAATTATAAATGTTGTTGCAATGTTTGCTTATTTATTAAGAGTGCATAATTATTTGTAGTTAAAACATGAAGAAACTTGCCATTATGGATGTGTTTAAGGATAAGCGTTGGGTGAAGTTGAGGAGAATGGATAACAAGTATAATGAATATCTAAATGCATTTCTTGACCATGCATCTGCGACTTCTGCTGTTGGTGATAAGATTCCATGCCCATGTGCAACATATGCTAATCGATTCCACCATGAAAGGGAAGTTTTAAGAGGTCACCTTTTCATGAAAGGGATGGATGCTAATTACCATAAAAATGTATGGGTCTATCATGGGGAGCCTATTCTAAGGGATAATGATGGTGATGATGAGATGATCAACACATGTTAGATGATCAATTTAATCATGAAAATCGTAGATCAATCGAACATGATATGTATGATATGATAGAAGATGCTTTTGCATGTCGTGAATTCATTTACAATTCCTTAGGCTCTATTTATGCTATAGCTCACTTTGATTTAAGGTAAGTCATTTTGTAATTTACTTGCTTTTTGGGAAAAAGGCAACAAGACAGATAAGCTTATAATATGGCTAAAGACCCATGCACCAAAAGAACCTACAAAACTTAATGATCCTCCAACTAGTGCAAAGGTATGAATTTTTATTTTTCTTTAGCTTGCTTATTCATTTTATTTCTTTTTACTAATATTTAACATGATAGGAAGCAATTGAAAATGAGTTATCCCGCCTTGAAGAAGGTTTATCCAATGATGTTGCTCGAGATAGAATTTTCAAAAAAGTTGTTGGATAAGACAAGTATGGTTATGCTAAGACCTTTGGCATCTGGGTCAAAGTTCCACATTCTACCTCTAAAAGGTATGCTTTAGAGGAAGAGCAAACTAAGAGAAGGAAAATCGAGTAAGAACAAAAAGAAAGTCAAGAGAATTGAACATTTGGAGAATAAACTTAAGTATGTCACTAATTTGGTGAAAGTGCTTTTGAAGCACCAAGTATCCTATGAGATATTTCATTTTTTTTTTGTTCTTTTTATATTCTATTGATTATAAAAAATCTTTTAGTAAATGGATATGTTATAATATGATAGGAACAAAGGCGATCAAGAGAATGAGAGAATGATTGTTATCTTAGGTCATTAATTTCTTTGGTTGTAATATGTTTAATTATTTTGCATATTTGATAACATGAGAGACTGATTGGAGGTTTAAGTGATTAGTTGCTTTGGTTGGAATATGTATAGGTAATGAGTGATAAGGTAGTGAGTGAGTGATTGGAGGTTAGGTGGGTTGTTAATTTGGTTGCAATATGTATAGATAATGAGATATAAGGTAATAAGAGAATTTTGGTGATTTGTTGTGTAGTTGGAATATGTCTAAGTAAGTTTTTATTAATTGAAATATAAGGTCATTTGGGTGTGTTGTACTCAAACGTGTGATGAAATGTACAAGTTAAATTTGTCATGGAATATAGAAGCTAAACAAGTAAAAGAAGTTGTCATATTGTGATTTGTGAGCTTAGAGTCTTTGATAATTGTTGATTATTTTTAATGATAAATCTGACATGATGTTGTTAAGGGAGAATGCCATTAATATTCTCTATTACCTTTTCTTAAGATTTATATTTTTGTGCTTGTTTAATAGGGCATATGGGAGGATGTTTGTTCTTCATTTGAGGAAGATGAGGACAATGATGATGACATTGAAAATGGTCATGCATTTGAAGAAGAAAATATTTAAGCAGTTGATGAAGAACAAAATAATTAATCAAATGTAGTTTGAGTTAATTCATGTAGTTAACTTTTTCCATGAATTATCTTATAGGCAGGCTAAGTAATATTTATGAGTTTGCATTCATGATTTTGGACTTTAAATCTCAATCTTATATTATTGGAATTATATACATTTGTTACGAACTTTCAATGAATGCATAACACTTTTGGAAACTCTTTTGGTTAATGGTGCTTTTTTTTTGGGTTGGTTCTCCTATTATGGAAATTGTTGAATTTACAGGTTTGAATGGATGGATTATTGGCTAGCGATACTTTTCTTGGAAACATTATGGGAGAAGAATTACCAACATATTGGAGTTTGATGGGAGTTCTTTTTGGCGGGTATATATTAATACCAACAGATGTTCTTGTTGGACAAGATTAAAAAACGCGGGAAAAAGAAAGAATTACTAACAGATGCAGTGCGTTAGTGAATAATTTTTTACCGGGGAGTTGATTTACTATCAACAGATGCATACAATGGTAATACACAACACTACCAACATATTTTTTTCTGTTGGTAAAATGATGACCGTCTCCAATAGAATCTTTCTATTGAGATTAACAAGCAATTGTGACAGATTAAAATATTTGTTGGTATAATGTTTTACCAACAGAAAATATCCTCATTTCAACAGAAACGTTCTTACTGGTAAAATTCACTTTTTTTTGGTTTCGATGGCTACCAATCTGGCATACAACATATTGCAATACATATACTGCATGAATTACCATTTTGCATGTGATCATTATTATGATCTTGTTGTACTTAGGAGTTGCTAGTTAGGACATTTTTATTAGACTCCATTTATTCTTTTTCTTTTTCCTTTTTATCTTTCAAAGGCATGTCTTCTGCATAGGACTTGCTTGGGGTGTCTGTGGTTGGGGTACCCAAACCAAAAATAGATTTCGATTTGGGTATCCAAATTTTTGGTTCAATAAAATTATGATCAAGACCGAACCAAAAATTTACGTTGGGTTTTTCAATTACCTACTGACCCGATTTCCTTTCACTTTCTTATTTCTTATGTATAGTATACTAGTTTTAATTTTGAGAGTAGTTTTCTTTAAACTTTTTAAAATATGTTGGACTTCAAATTAAAAATGAGATGACTGTATATCAAGTTTATGCATCCTAATGTAATTCAAACAAATGGGAAATTGGGGGCCGGAGGGGGGGCATGGGTAAGGCAATGAAAGTTGGGCAACGGAGCAAGTCGCATATTTTCTTCATTTATTTTGCTCACTAGACATCATTCTATTGACGAATACTTTTGGAAAAGCCAATACATATAAGACTATTAAATATACCATTATATTTGATATATTTATGTTTAAGAGAGATATATAGAGCACTAAGTGATAAAATAAAAGTAGTGAATGTTTTGAGCGACTATGGCTAAACTAAATGGGGAGGTTTTTTTTTGGGGGGGCCTCCTGACCTCAAAACCTTCCCTGTTCCCTTCCATATGTTACAATGTTGTACAAAATTTAAAAAACTTGTTAGGAAGTCGAATCTCCAAAAATCATGAACTATGTTCGAACTGAAAACCACCAAAAAAAACATCAGTTTGGATACTCAAATCGAAAAAATTGAATATTTCGGTTCAGATACCTACAAAATTGGATCAATTCATGGGTTTTCAATTCAAAATTTTAGGTTCGGTTAATTTTGAGCACTCTAGGACTCGTTCTTGTCTATTCTCACACAAGTGAACATAATTTTTGGTATTCTCCGTACGAAGACCAGTCAAAGAACAAAAGCCATTTTGATGCATCCTCATCAGAACTCAACACTTCCATAATCAAAAAAGTCTCCCGAAATGTAGCCAAAAAAAATAAAAAAGGGGACAAATTCTTTAAAAAAATAACTCCAAAAAAGTCAAATCATTTTCCGAAGTTTTCTTTGTACAAGTGGCGGCAAATACTATATGAACAAATCCAAGAGCATTCGATGAGCTTTCTGTAATCTTTATTAATGTTAGAATTACTAAAAGGAAAAAACGTGGTTGGTGAACACCCATCAATAATGGCAACAGAAGTTAATGAAGGAAGATGGAATAATAACTAATTAAACATAGAAATTTAAGATCAAGTGGGGAGATTACATGTATATATATGCCTGATTAAGAGGTGAGCCTCACGTTTCTCAAGTTGTTGTTTGATCTGGGTTGGCTTTCACGTCGTCTGAAATCATTTTTTAGCAACTGTCTATAAATACAAGAGCCAACCTGTGGCAGAGCTCATTGCGGAACTGCAATTCAGCGAGAGAAAGCAAGAGAGAGAGAGAGAGAGAGATGGCAACTCTGAAGGTTTACGCTGACAGGAAATCCCAGCCCACTCGTGCTGTTATCCTGTTCTGCAAGTAAATATCTCTCTATTACTTCCCACTTTAACTCTTTTGTTTTTTTTGGGTCTTTGGATCTCCATTCATAAGAGTGAGTCATTGTCGATCTGTAGAAAGGCAAAACTCTCTCATCAAAAACGTTTTTCATTTTAGTTATTTGTTAATTATAATGGTCGATTTTTCGTGAAGATACATTTACAAAATTGCAACTTTTTTGCAAAATATTTTAAATCTTCAATGGTAGGTCAACTTACATAAAATGAAGCTGCAATTGTGATCGTTACTAATCAATGCTTAAAAGTTAAACAAACACGAGTTGGTTCAAGTGGGTTTGACAGTTGCTCTCCTTGAAAAAATTCTTGGAGATTGACATTATAGTACATTAGAATTTAGTTTCAATCTCCTCCTCCCATTTTATTATGCTGCCTTTTTGCCACATCCCAACCAAAACAGAAAAGTCTGAAAATAAATTCTGATTAACGATTTACTTTGATGATACTAAGAAAATTATAATTGCCGTTTCAGGGTTAATGGGATCGAGTTCGAGGAAGTGACAATGGACCTATTTAAGGGGGACCATCTTACTCCCGAATTTGAAGGTGATTATTATATTCATTCGTAATTGTTTGAGGAAGTCAATATTCTTAATTCCGCATGTGGATCAAATTTCAGTTCTGATCTTGTTTTCTTGGAACTTCTATGTATGAAATGTGATGATGGAGATGGTTTTAACTTTGAAATGTCCCCACACTAAAAAAAAAAAACAGAAAAATCAACTAAAGAAATTCCTTACATTGATTTTTCAGCCATCAATCCAATGAAGAAAGTCCCAGCAATAGCCCATGGAGATTTTACCCTATTTGAGAGGTAACTTTAATTCACTCTTTTGACCTTAATATCCTAATATCATGTATTCCTATTTTCAAATTTTCTATCAGCAAGTCCCAGTACCTGGAAAACTGGAACTTAGCCAATCAAATAGGTATTGTTTTTCTTCTTTCTTTTTTTTTTTTACCAACTATCTCTTAATCTTTTTGCAGCCATGCAATTCTTTCGTATCTTGCTTGCTCTTATCACGTCCCTGATCACTGGTATGATCTTTTTTTTTATATTTAATTCCCTTTCTAATTACCATGTAGTTAGTAAGTAACAGACATAGTCTCGTGTTCAGTGTGAGGACCCTTTGAGCGCACGTAGATACTTTGGGCAGTGCCTTGACATTGATCATGAGACAAAAAATGCCATACGGGACTAGCACACCAAGGAAAATACCTTTTCTTATTTATTTATTTTTTTTAAAGTCAAGAAATTTTGTGATACATATTTGATTCTAATATAATGGCAACTGTGCATAATGCATGTAAATAGGTATCCAACTGATCTCTGCAGAAGGGCCAAGCTCCACGCCATATTGGACTGGCATCACACCAACTTGCGCCAGGGTGCCAGTAAGTCACTAATTGATGACATCATCATGTTATGATCTCAAATAACTTTACTCGATAATGTTAGGTTTGAGTAAGAATGATTTGATGGAACATATTCAGGTGAGACTATATATTTTAGACATGCAATTTTTAAACTTACGTCGTCATAATTAAGCATCACATGGAATGCCACTAGTATTAGTTTGAGAAATTTTAGTACAATTAATTACTTAATTTAGATACTAAATTTGTGTTTAAGGTAATTTAAATTGTGTCTGGTTTTGATGTCCCCATATCAATTAATTAGGCAGACCCCTCACTTTTGGCAAATATACTCCTCAAAACAAGATAGAATTGCTCGAAGGGTTCTCTATTTACAACTATCGTTCGCATGAGAAAAGCTGTAGTGAATAAGATACTTATGTGTTTGAAATGTTTAACTTTAAAATAAGAAATCTATCATAAAAAATAGAAAATAGTTTTGTGAAAAATATGTCTCAGCTGGTAAACATGCAAGTCCTTAGAGCAACTATCTACGTTGATTTCATGTCAAATCTCCAAGCAAGTACCCCATGCTCATCGTTATCAATCACGCACTAAGTCAAACTGTCCAAATTAGTTATCATTCAAAATCTTATATTTATATTTTATGATTACTCATCGTTACATTGTATAGAAGGGATTTACTAGCTAGCTGTGCATGTTCATGTACATTTTGTTCATTTCTTACTTAATTTAGTTTACACTTGGGTTTTAATGCAGTGGGATACCTAGTTAGCACAGTGCTGGCACCTAAGTTCGGCATCCCCCCAAATCCAAAGGGTGCAGCTGAATGTGAGCAAAAGTTGGTTGCATCCTTCTCCACCATTGAGAGCGTGTGGCTTAAGGGCAATGCCAAGTTCTTGATGGGCGAGGATAAACCCTCCATTGCTGACCTTTGCCTGGTCTCCGAGATCATGCAACTTCATGTAAGCAAACATACTAGCTATCTTTGTTCCGACTTAATATGTCCATGTGGTAATTCTTATTTTTCTATATGTCCATGCCGTCCCCCATGAATGGCTAATCCCGCTTAGTGCTAAGTTTTATTTTGTGCATTCCCCCTTTTTATTTTAAGCAAAATCGATCAAACTGTTACAAAATGGATGGCCTGGTCCAGCGAGCCGGACCACAACCCTGATCCGGGAACCTAGCTGGGCCAGAACCCTGGCCAATTTTGTGGTCCGGTAGCAGGCAATAGGCATGTTTGGCCTGAGGGACTTGGCGATTGAGAATCCAAATCTAGGAACCTGGTTCCTGGGCCAAAACTGAGTACCGGTTCTAACCTAAACAATGTTACTGTCAGGATCTCGAGCCTATTCAGCCCAACGATGTTGGTGGGCAAATCACCAATCGTGTTTCTGGTCACCGTATGTGGAAGTATATGTAAAAGATGGACTATAGTTAGTGCCATCTAGCTTTCTAACTCCGATGATGGTGGACTAAGAAGTGAGAGAGAGAAAAGAAGAGACTGCAACTGTTTATCAGAGGATTTTGCTTGTCATCGATATATCTAAATGCCTAATGGGTCCCCTTAAATTAGTTTCCTAATTCCTAAACATTAGGAGAGACAAGGAGGAAGTCTAAAGTCCATTAATTAGGAAAATTCTTTGATACAAATATATGTATCTAGCATGGTACACACCCTGAAGTCATGTAGTGAACGCGCTTTCAATATATTGCAATATATCTTTTTCTTTTACGGTAGTGTATTTTTTATGTTCTACAGTATACCTTTTTACGGTAGTGTATTTTTTATGTTCTACAGTATTCCTTTCCTTCCTGCAGTGTACCCTTTATTTTTTGCAATGTATCTTTTCTTATATGTAGTGTATCTTTTGTTTTCTGTAGTGTAACTTTCGTTCCCTACAATATATCTTTTTCTAATCGGTTGGATTGAAAGAATTACGAAAATACTTGTTAGTTTTGGATAAATAAAATAGAGGTTTAGCCTAATTATATGATACATCTTATATAAGTATGTATCTGAGCATGATACATAGATATATAACTTAGAATTACTACATTAATTACCCATGATCTAGGTAGGGAAAGTGGTTGTTAACCTAGTCCCGGTCAACAACAAATTTACCAACTATCGAAAATGTTTAACCACTACGATAATCGTTGATATATGTATTGTGGATGTAATCAAACAAGAGTAAACCTAATGTTGTTATTGTGGTATAATTGTGGCAGATGTTGTCTGAAGAGGAAAGGAACAAGATCATAGGCCCATACAAAAAAGTTCAAGAATGGATGGAGGATGTGAAGAATGCAACAAACCCTCATTTCGATGAGGTTCACCAACATCTTTTTGAAGTTATTGCCAGCTTTAAGAAACAACAAGCCTAATGTTTTCAAAGCATTCATCATCTCAACTTCATCTAGTGTGGGGTGAGTGAGGGTTTCTTTCTACATTTCAAGCTTGTTTTCAAGAATGAGCACATCCCCATTTTGAGTCCTCCCGTTTTGAGTCCTTTTCACTCTTGATATTCGACGTTTCTTGTTTTATAAAATTTTTTGATGTGCTCCTTTTATATATTTTCTTTTTTCATTGTAATGGGCTATTATCATTTGACCCATAATTAACAGTATGGTGTTTTTTTTTAAAGAAGTCTTGATTTGATAGGGTATTTACTATGTTCTATTAAGTGGATGTGTAGCGGTGGTGAGTTTTATTTGGCACAAGTGATGCCTGTTTAACAAGTTGGTCAAGCTACCTAGTTAGGTATAGAGGATAACTAGGAAAGACCATACGAAGATCAATTCAAAAAATCATAACAAATAATGTTAAACTAAGGTTGTGTATTTTGTGGGCCTTTTGTTGGGAGGAAAAAACAAGGGAATATGTTCATGCTGACAATAGAATGACCACATGAACTAGAAGCATTCCATCATTACAGTTCAGTCTTCTTCTCATTGCTGAGCCAGCTGGGTTAGTTGTTTTTCCTTGAGTTTGCTAGCTCGTAAGAGAAAATATAACCCCTTTCCTTTTATGCTATTTTTAACGGGAACCTCTCTTATATACTTCTCTTATAATTTATACTTATTCTATTTATATAAGTCTACTAGCTTGCTCCACATTTCTTACGTTTTCAATGTATGTTCCTTTTCTAGTGGAAGTAGGGATTAAAAAGAGCCATACAATATTTTGTTAGGAAACATATTAACTAAAATCGAGTATGTTATAATAGGAAGTGTGAAAGATATGGATATTCGACAAAATAAGGAAGATCAACAAGACCAAAACGATGGACACAAGATATTTTTATGTGGAAATCCAAATCAGGAGAAAACCACATGCTACAACGGCAATAAATCCACTATGATAAGTGAGTGCAAGAATAATATTAATAATAGTGAACCTAACAAGACCAATTGAGATTACAATCTCTCACAAAACATTCATTAAACATAGGGTAGAAAACACTGGAATAATAGATGCAAAGATCAACTCTATAACACCTCACAAATGGTCACAAAGGATGGTGCTGAGAGGCACCCCCGAATGCGACCAACCACACAAAATGCCATGCAAAAATGCCCAATTTATATAATGTTATATTGATAACTCTTCAAAGATAATGAAAAGTAAGAATCTCCATAAATCAACGATAGAATCAGCCTAATAATGTCTCATAATAAAGGAAACTGTCATCTTCCAAAATGGACAAAGCAACTGAAGAGCCAAGCCAAGAAATGAGCTAGTAAAATGGGATAAATTTGGATTGAACTTGGAATTTGGGACACAATCCAAGAAACTCCCCTTGAACCAAATTCTGGGAGCTAACAAATTCATTACAGAGAGAGAGATAACGATCCCTGATAGTTTTGAGAGTACACGAACACAAGAGGGGGGTGAATTGTGTTGGCCAATTTTTCAAAGTTTCTGGAAACACCTTCAAGAACAGTTCGGGCAGAGTGTTTGCAGTGAGCCAGAAACGGAATAGCAGCGGAAAGTAAATAAAATGCACACGGTGTTTTTACGTGGAAAACACCTATGGCCCAACTTAGATGAAAAACCACGACCTACCCCTGTAGGATTTTCACACACTTCCACTACACGGGCCAAATATGTTACAGAAGTAACCTACACCGTTACAAATGTAACACTTATGTAACCGTCTACCCCAAGACAAGTTACACCACGTCCAAAATCTCCCTAGACTTGGACACACTCAACTCTCACTGATGAAAGGAGAAAATAAAATGAACACTTCACTTTAAGTGCTTCTAAATAAGCAAGGGTAAGATACAATTGAGCGCCTAGTATGCCAATGAGAGGACTCGAATTTTCACTCACTTTAGACAGTGTTCTTTCTGAAAAATATATCTCTTTGAAGAACTTGAAATGCCTTGAAAACCAATGTCTCACCCACCAAAAATTGACGGAGAGCAGTTACTTAAATAAGAATGTGGGATAAAAGAATATTAATTTTTACTGTACTTGTGTCGCAAGGATATTAGTTTTACCCACTAAATACTTGTGCCGCAAGACTTGGTAACTCACCCACTAATAGCTTGAGCTGTAAGGATAAATGAGTACCACAAATTTCCAGCAGCCAAGCCCACAATTTTCTCCACCTATTAGCCACATTCTAAAAATAGGAGTTGTTTTACTTGGTGAAGAATTCACCCTAAAAAGTAGGTTAAAAACTCTCCACAATATTTTCAAAGCCAAAAATAACTCTTTTGGACTCAACGACTATAGAAAATATATCTTAAATATTTCAAAAACGTCAGCCCAAAAGTCAAGAAAAATCCGTGAAATTCAGTTTTGGCTTAAAAACACTCTGAACCCTGTTCTCAGAACTGGTTTGAGACAATGTTTTGAGATATCTCAAAAACCATTCAAAGTAAATGTTAAATCAAGACCTTCTAATTGGCATATTAACAAGAATCTAATAAATTAAAATAAATACCGAACCAATGACTCTTGTCAATCAGCTGGATAGCCTGTATACGATTTGACTTGTCGCTCCAAATGCTTTGATGCTTCTCAGAACTGTTTCTTGAGCTGTTCTGAAGTACTCCATGTTCTTTGATGCTCCTTAGGTCCTTGTCAGTTAGCTGTTATGAAGAACTGTTTCTAGAACTGTTCTGAAATGATGTTCTGAAACACATGTACTTTCTGGCAACTATTCTAAGACACTGTTCTCAAATACTTATTAATCAAGCAAGATATTTCAAAAATGTTTTACGAATCCTGTTAACAACACATAACTCAAGCACAATCATATAGAGCATCACATTTGTGTTTGTTATCATCAAAACCTTATACAAGTATGAGGTCAACAATTTTCCAATAGAGTTAACAATTACCCCAATTGATGTGCTGAAGAGATTAACATATGGAGATTAGAATCTCATAAATCACTGTCTTTTATGAAAAATGGTGGACGAATATTGATAGAAAATTGCCCATAAACTCTCACTTGATGCTTTTGATGGTTCTGAATAAGTGTCCATAACACCAATACAAAATCTTCAAAACAAGGTAGCCAATAAAAAGTCACTTAGGCCTTGTTTGGACCTTGGGAAATAAGGTGGAAAGAAAGTTGAAAGGAAAAAAAATGAGGAAAAAAAATGAAAAGGAAAGTCATTTTCTTTCTCTTGTTTGGATTAAAGAAAAAATACAAGGAAAAAAAAATAACTTTCTATCAAACTTTTTTTCCTTTGTTTGGACTTGAGAAAATTAATAAAGCAAAGAAAAATATATCTTGTAAGATTAAAATGTGATCTCAAAGTTGTCATTTGCTAGCCAATGCCAATGGAACTCCTCAAAATAATACCATAAAAAATAGAGAAGACATACAATCCGGTAACCTCTCAAACTTTCTCAGTCCAACGCAAATTTCTACTTCAAACTCCCTGGCTTTGTTACAATTCAAAAGTTTACAACTTTAAATCAAATTATCCATAACATTTGGAGTTGTACTTGAGAATAACAAAAACATAAGCAGAACCAATAACATCAACGAGTTGAGAGGAATGAGAGCTCCAAATTTCCGAAATCCCAAGCTACTGTAAGCACTCATTGCCGAATTTGACTTTTAACCACAACTCACGACGAGCAACTGGGCAAGCAAGAAACGCTCTAACTGAATTAGGGTCCGCTGAAAGAGCTTGATAGACCTTCATTTGTGTTATCTCACTCAAACCTTCAACCTATAAACATAACATCAAAGGAGATTAGATTTCAGCCTAGCAATATCTAACAGTTTGCATTCCTCCATGTAATACATTGTAATGACATCAAGAGATGTTTCTGGTCATGAGACAGCAGTACAAGAGAAACATCAATAGAGTATACTAACCTTACATTTCTTCATCACATCAGAAGCTCAGAGTTTTCCCAAGTGTGCTGAGGTCTCAGCATGCCCATATTTCCATTTACCCAAATAACATACAATGAAATGTAGGTATCAAAGGCTCTTTTAAGTTTCTAAACATATGGGCATCATATGATAACTTTAAGTAGATTTTGAAGATAGGAAGGCATAAACATGTTTCAGGTTACTTGATGGTTTTAAGCCAATGGAGGAAACTAAAGAAAAATATGAAGTTTCCTTTTTGTGTTTTCTTGCTCTAATAGACACCAATGATTGCTTAAGCTATGAGAAGCAATCGGACAAAGAAAAAGCTGCAAATAAAATGCACAATTAGAAACTGATACCACTGAAGCTGTACAAATCATATACGTATGAATGTCAGCTAATATAAACTAGTAAAGTACTACGCACTAATAACACTTGTTTGTTGCGATTCACAGCATATATTTAATTTTGCAGAGTGAAGCAGAGGCAGAAAATGGTGATGAGGGATCAAATGCTAAAAGAAGTAAGATAGGTGATGAAGAGGCCAAAAGAGAAAATGCAGGACAGAGTAATAGCAACAATAAACACAAACCACATTTCTTCTCATGGATGATTTATCGGAGGCTGAGCGCTACATAGATGAGCTAGTGTGCACTTTGGGGCACTTGGCGCAAGGTATAGTGAAGTGTTTCTTGGCTTGTCTAATGCCATGGACTACTCAATCTGCTGCCAGCCTATCACAACCACATAAGGCACCACACAACACCATCAATAAGACCATTCAAATGAAGCTCAAACATCCTAACATTATAGTGAGTAACTATCAGGTTCTGAACAAGAACTGATTAATCAGAATCCAAATCGAACCCATATATAATCGATCATTTTTCAAACCTTGCATGTGTAAGACAAAGATACACAAGATTCTAAATCTAATGAACCCACATCAAAGTTACAAGCCTACAACATATTGACACAGTCAACAAGCATACTTCAGCTGAAAAAACTAGCTCATAACTCGTAGAAGCGTAATGCAATTGATTTGCAAACCTACCCATAAGACAAAACAAATGAACAGTTAAAAAAATTAAGGGCTCCATTTCAAAATGGGGAGAACCGAAAGAGATGAGGGCATACAAAGAAAATTGAAAGAAGTTAATACCTTTATCAACCGAAGCCTTTCAATTTCTCAGTTTGCCTTTGAAATCAGCCTACTTCATAAAGAACCTGCAACAATTATCACTTATATTGCAAGAGAAAACAACAATTACTCAACAAAATTGAAAAGAAAAGAAGAAAATGGATGATTCTTTCCTAAAAAACAATTATAGGCCTGTAGCAATTTTCTCTCTCCTCTTCAAATTCGTGAGCTTCACAGTCAATTCAACTGCTCTATGTTGTGGCACAACGGCGAGGCAATGCTTCGGCGATCGACCAAGGGGGCTACAACTGCGAGGATTGAGAGAGTGAGAGTCGGGGGGGCTTGACTGCATGAGAGCTAAAGTGAGGAGGGGGATTCGAAGAATTTTCCAACGTTTTCCTTACATTTTTGTGAGGAAAATACCTTGTACTATATTTTCTTAATTTTCTTCACACTTTTCTCTCTTATTTTTTTTTCCTTTCATTTTTCCTCACTCCAAACATGAAATTTTTTTAAATTTTTCATATTTTTTTTCTTTCCTAGCTACTTTCTTAGGTCCTAATAGACCCTTAAAGCCACAATCCATCAGCTGGAACATGAGCACCCCCATGTAGCTTTCTGGTTAGCCACAAACAAGAGCAATTGCCGGCCTCATGGCATGGGCAAGAGACAAATGGATTGGTTTAATTGTGTAAACAAAGTAGTTCAGTTGATAATGAAGAAAATGATGGGCAAAAATGATTAAAATGACCTTGCAACCGAACTTCTCAATATCGACGAGAAACATCCTTTAACCAAATGGTAAACTTGGATTAGGTGAAGATCCAACTTTGATACCACTTGGTAGGAAAATAATAAATAAAATTGAGTGTATTATATACAAAAGTGTGAAAGATGTAGATATTCGAGAAAGTAAGCAAGATTAGCAAAACCAAACAATGGGCACACAAGATTTTTACATGGAAACCCAAATCGGGAGAAAACCACAGACGACAATGGCAATGAATGCACTATGATAAGAGTGAGAGCAAGAAAGTTCCCAACAACGGTGAACCTAATGAGAACAAAGGAGACTACACAAAACACTTGCTCAACCTGTACAAGAAGTTACTAGAATGGAAGAGGCAAAGATCAACTCCATAATGGCTTATAAATGGGCACAAATGATGGTGTCAGGAGGCAAAACCTTAAACACCACACAAACCATACAAAAATAGCTAATTTATAGGATGTTGTATTGATAACTCTTCAAAAAATGAAGAGAAAGAGTCTCCATAAACCAACCATAAAGTTAACCCAAAAAAGTCCCATAAAGAAGGAGCCTGCCATCTTCCAAAATGCACAAATCAGCCAAAAGAGCCATGCCTTGGGACAAGCTAGCAAATGGGATGCACTTGTGTTAAACTAAGAATTTGGTAGATAGTCCAAGACATTTAGAATCAACATAATAGTCAACCGCTAACTAGAAGTATATTTGTCAATTTTCGTTCAATGACTCACTTCCTAGAAGTCCCTTTTATAGTTTAGTTTATGTAATAAATATATTGGTCTTGTTGGCCGCCTTAGTAAGACTAGGGTTAGGCGGCCACTATCGCCACTTAAGTGATGGTGGTTAATATAACCTGAACTATATAAAGAGGAGTTTAGAGAATTAATAGGGATTAGTAATAAAAATCCTAAACTTAGCTAAGGTTCAAGTCTGGGATGTGGAAATGGATGGTGACTCTGGTAGCTACTGATTGTTCCTATCTGTCGATCTAGTGGGCAATACTCAAGCTAAGCAACTCTTTACTTGCGCACCTACTCTTTACTTGCGCACCTAAGGTAAGCCCTTAACTTCTTACAGTGGTATCAGAGCCAAATTGTCGTTATTGGCCCCGACTAATTAGTTCACGATCTACCTATGCGATTAGTTTGCTTAATTTTGTAATTATGCTGTTTGGATATATACTAACCATGCTTTAATGTTGATTAAGCATTTTGTTGAGCATAATCATTCGTCGACTCAGCCTAAAACACTAACTCTCAAAATTTTGATCCTCAAACCCTCTCAGGTTTTGACCTAGGGCCTTAGTGTCTATGCTAAACTCACCCTATTTTCCCACCCATCGCCCTCACTCTTGTGGCCGCGATGTGCACTGCCCCATCTTGGCCTTAATTAACTTCTTATGTGGTATCTGAGCTAAATTGCTCGTTATTGGCCACAATTGATTCGTTTATGATCTGCCTATGTTAATAGTTCGTTCAATTTTGTAACCATGATGTTTAGATATATATACTAAGCATGCTTCAATGTTGATTAAGCATTTTATTAAGCATGATCATTTTTCGACTCAGCCCAAAATCCTAACTCTCAAAATTTCAAGCCTCAGACCCGCTCAAGTCTTACCCGAGGCCTTACTAGCTACCCTAAACTCACCCTATCTTCCCACCCTCATTGTTGCTCTTCTGGCGATGGCAGCTATAGGCCCGGCTCGGCCTTGGTGACCACGGAACCAACCAGCCACACACCCACCCTATCACAATACGATTGCTATGGCGACCAACCCTATAGGGTCTCAGTGACTTGCAGTGGAGGCGAAACCCATAAGTCAAAGAAAGAAAATTTTGAGAAAACGGTGGAAACAAAAAGGAAGGTAATTGAAATGTACCCATTAGAACCGCCAAGAAGGGGATGCGTGTGTTTGTAATGTGCAACCAACAAAGATGCTTTTGGCAATCTTCTTCCTCTAAAACCCTTAGATCACACCAGTCTAAGTGATGCCATGAGAAAAACTCCATGAAACACTGCCTGATTGGTGCATGTGCATCATGCATTACCATGTAAATGGAGCGTAAACCACCTTCTCTAACTCATTTGCAGCTGATATACTTGTTGGTGCTGGCAGTTTGAGCCGAAAAGGTAGCAGAAGCGTGCCCTAGTATTTTTCCATGGCAGTGGAGGGTGGCGGTCGCATCCTTTAGGCATTAAAGGCTCTACAATTAGGGCTAGTGTGGAATCTAGGCCTCTATGGTGGTGGTGGTGGTTGCTCAGAAGTGAGAGAGCCAAAGCAAGGATAGAAGAGAAGGGCATTCGCGGTGTTGTAGGTCGAGAAATAAGGAGCTTTTGAGCTCCATTATTTCGGGTGGTGAAGAGGTCAAAGGGTGAGGTTTTGAGGGATAAGGAACAGGTTTGGCCCCTAATTTATTTTTGGCTGGGTGTGATTATGGTGAGGTGAAATGGGCACTCATTATTTCTTTTAATGTCTATCATGGTTGGTCATAGTGTGTGAATCAATTATGCCTAAACTATGAATATGCTTAATTGTTTATTTATCTTTTGGCATGTCCAAGTTTTCTACCTATGTGATTAATTTGAATTTATTTCACGTTATTTAAACTTTATGTGATTTCATATATTTAAGCAGCTTTGTATGAGTTTGTTCTATGAAATTTAAATTCATAATATTATATAAATGTGTTTTATATAATGATTTGCGAATGTTTTATGAATATGTTTCATGCTATAAATTACATTATATAAATTTTGTTTTATATAATATCATGTTTGAAAATGCTATGTGAATATGTCTCATTTCAACTACTATTATTTAGTAATGTTATAAATGTGTTTTATATACTAGTATGGGTCTGTGCAAAAGCACGGAGCATGTTTAAATGGATAATTCATAGCTATGTTATCAAAAAAAAATAAAATGGATAGTTAGTGTAGAAATAATTAATACTATAAGCCAGTAAAGAGAGGGAAAAAACCCAGCAAAAAAATTAAATATACAGCAACTGTGTGCATAAACAATATGATTAACAATTGAAAACTATATCATTGTGGAATAAGTCTATATAAGGATGATTGACACATTAGGTAGTGAACTTGGTACAAAGTACGCTAAATTGGATTATGATAAGTTAAGTTATGAAACCAGTGATGAAGAATCCACCTCCTTCTCTTGTACCTAAACCAAAAATTAAGATTTACTGATAATTTGATTAACAATGATAGAAGAGAATTTTATATATGCACATTATGTACCTGGCATACCTAACATTAGTATGTCGTATGTAATGGACCTCTTCCTCCTAATTGACTGTCACAATAAGAGCGATAGGAGCTTCTGCTTCATACTGGCGTGGAGGCTCTAGAATGAAAACCCAAGGTTTTCCGATGTAATCATCCATAATCGCATAGAGCGATAGATGACCATATGGTTGTGGACAATAGTAACACAAGTTAGGCAACGGTGGAACAATAACTTGGGTGAATATGATAATTAGTGACAATAAGAATACCTGCGCTGCATATATATCCAACTGTGTGGCGGTTGTATGTAAAAGAATTCGAGCATCCTCATGAAGAACAGTGAATTCTCTCCAACCTGTAACATCTTGTAACACAACTTTAAAGACGAACTTGTATTTTTGAAGTACAAAGGGATGGTTACAATAACGCAAACATAAATTAGGGAAAGCACAATAGACTATGAAATAATAGGGAATCATAGATGCAAACCTGTTCCAAGTCAAACTTAGGGATCGGCCTGTGCAGTACGGTACATTAAGCGCGAATACATAAGTGTGGACACTTTTGTTGCAATCAGTGCAAGCATCATAAAACAGCGGGTGGATTTTAGCAATATATGCAAAAATTCGAAAATATCTAACTTGCAGATATATAAAATATGAAAATTATGTGATAGTAAATGAATGTATATAAGCATAAGGAACATTTGATGAATAAAATTTTAGCTTACATTTGACGGAGAAGCATATTCATATAATCTAATCCATCTAGCTGTAAACAGTTTCTCTAGATGGCACATGCGTAATGTTCTCATACGCATGAAATCGAAATGCTTCATCACACCTGAAGTGCTAGAGTACCTAATACATATATAGAAAGTAACACATGTGAGGTTAGGTGTATATAAGTTGTATGGAATTAGAAAACCTAAATTAATGTTACATGTTGTGTATACCATCCTTCAAAGTCTTCTGTTGCTTTAATATCTGGGTTTATCAGCAATCTACTAACAGGCAAAGTAGAAAATGATACTCCTACAATTATATTGCAATAGTGAAAACATAGTACTCAAATATACAATCAGAATAATGGAAATTAGTGAGTTTTATGGACGTAAAGTTACCTTCATAATATCTAATGTGCACTCTGGAAGCAAGAAGTATATTCTCATCAGTCAAATGTTGCTGAATATAGGTGCCCTCAACTTCCACAAAATCTTCCCATAAAGTCAGTCTCAATAAATGCATCCTGCACAAATGTGTCATATATACTTTTATATAATTGAAATATAATAATAAATATGAACAAATCTTTATCTAAATACAATGCACACTGCATATTACAAAGTAACAATTCCCACAGTGCAGTGCCTCTATCTCTGGTCATTTCCAAAGGATATATAGCTACTACCATCCATCTCTTGTCCTTTCCAAAGGAGATATAGCTACTACCATCCATCTCTGGTCCTTTCCAAAGGAGATATAGCTACTACCATCCCTATGACGTCTATAGAACAACAGGGAATGAGAACACTGTAAAGAATACAGAAGAAATGCATGCATAAATTTAGATAGCAAACTTGATTGTGTGAACAATACGTACCAACAACATTATCAGGTGTCCGAAGACGTCGAGGGGTATCGGTGAATGATAGGAAAGGAGGTCGATGCTGGTAAAGAATACTGTTGTGTGAACACTGTAAAGAATACAGAAGAAATGCAGAAGAATACTGTAAAGAATACAAAAGAAATGCATGCATAAATTTAGATAGCAAACTTGATTGTGTGAACAATACGTACCAACAACATTATCAGGTGTCCGAAGACGTCGAGGGGTATCAGTGAATGACAGGAAAGGAGGTCGATGCTGGTAGGGAATATCCTGACATTCTTCAATGATTCCAAAAAGTGTTATTCGCGGTGTGAAAACCAATTTCTAAAGGTTGGTCACCACATTCCGTTCGCCATCTGTAGCAGCATCAACTGAGAGTCCGGATATATGATAAACCTTGCTAGAACTAAGTATGAACCTCCATCGAGTAATATCGGCATCACCTTCTATGATGTCGAATATCTCATCACACTATAAAATAATGAAATGCATACATAAGCATTATACATGTATACGATGAGGACTTTATTGAACACGCTAATCCAATACCTAGTAGTCCATAAATATAACTTTTCATACTGTCCGCCGCCCATAAACTCGGACGGACATTGCTCGCATGAGCCGAACTGTCAATGTTACAGATCTATTGCAAGGGTTGGTGGCGCATATAGGCATAAATGTAGGTGCTGAAGATGCCATGTCTGTAATCTTAAAGAAATTAAAAGTATATAGTATGGTATGATAATAAAGAAATGACCACAAAGTATTTATCGAGTGAGGTATATTACTGTACATAACACCAGAATGGTATGATTGAAAATAGGATAATAAAACAGACAGAATCTAATAGGTGAAATGAATAAACTGTACGATATAATAATAATCTACAAATGGTTCAATACATCCTTATACACAACATTTTTTGTAACGTCTACTCGAACTCCTCTCTTATTACAAAGCAGTACTTTTAATCCAGAGGGGGATGAAACATGTGACAGTGCAACATAAAGTTGGCCATGACTGAACACGGGCCTTGGAAGGTATACACCAACTCTATTTAAAGTTTTCCCCTGACTTTTGTTGATTGTCATTGTAAACGCCAATTTTATAGAGAATTGCCTTCTTCTGAGTTGTAGATCTGGAAGATTGGATGGTGCTAAATCGATTAAGGGTATTAGGACAGTCTCCCCAACTTTTGAGCTAGTTATTCCTGTGGCCTCAATCACTCTATCACCCAGCTTACTGACAATCAATCGAGTACCATTGCATAATCCAATTGACTGATTCAAATTCTCAATAATATAACTGGCGTACCGACTTTAAGATCTAAGCAATGATTTGGCAACCCATAAATCTTTAGGGAATGAAATAATTCAAGAGGTTCCATATCACTAAAAGGACCACAATCATTAGCATTTGAAAGACTATCACAACTCAAATAACTTTTCACATCTCCAGGAAGCATGGACAACATGATTGTGTTTATTTCATCGACATCATCATTTGTTGGTGCAACAATTCCTCGTTCACGAAGATAAAACCAATCTTTATACTTAGCATCAAAATCAGGATAAATTGATGCAATCAAATTATGCAGACCATTGTCTTCATTCCGTATTAGGAATTCTTCCGGTATCTTAATCCAATTAGGCTCTCCCTCATTTGAAATAGCAATTCCATACACTTGACCATCTCCAATTTGTAATATCGATTGAGCAAATTCCTCGACATTAGGCATGGTCTCGTTAGGTTCATCTATTCGTTGCAGCCACATGTTTATACACAAGTGCAGAACACTACATTCATTCCAGAATGTTGCTCGATGCATTGTCACTGCAACAATAAATTCACGACTCCCGTGTGTAATCACATGAAGTATCTGTCTGAAATCTCCCCCAAGAAGGACCAGTTTCCCACCAAAAGCATTCTGATTATCACATAGATCCTGGAGGTGATGATCAACGGCTTCAAATGCTAAACGATTCATCATTGGTGCTTCATCCCATACAATCAACGTTGTCTCACATATGAGACCCGCACGTTCAGACCTTTTATCAAAGTAACAAACGGATGTCTCACCAAGTTGTAAGGGTATTTTAAACACCAAGTGGGTTGTTTTCCCGCTAGGTAGCAGTAATGAAGCACTTCCCGATGATGCTATGACAAGGACAATATGCGTTTCTGATCGGAACTTAGAGATTAAAGTATTCCATAGATATGTCTTTCCCGTCCACCCACTGCCATATATGAAGAACAACCCCCTATTCACCTCTAATGTGAGTATCAAGTACTGATCTGTACGCATGATACTAATCTAAGTTCAACCCCCCTACAAAACCTTCAAATATTGATGATTTCATATTTGTTTCGTAATCAAGTTCATTAATAATAAGTTGATTAGTTGCATAAACTGCAGCTTCAATAGAAGGGAGTGGCATTGGAGGGAAATTTCATAGTGATCGTCTATTTCTATTCAAGATACGTTCAATCTCAAGTAGTCCAAGATTCTGGATCTCGGTACATGGAAAATCCATATCCAGTATTCTTATCTGGCTTCGTATGGTATGTACCAGGTCATTTGTTAGATGTACCCAATGTGTGTCCCACAACTTTACTAGGTCAGCAATCTCGGAGAACATCAACATGGAGCAAAACATATTTTGTAGTTGCACACTGAAGCCCAGGTTGATGCTTCAGTCAATGCAGCATGCCATTCACCATCATCATCAAGCAAACCCAATGCCTTGCATGCTGACTTAAATGTTGGATGTAGGACACCATGTATGGTGTTGGTGGAAGTAAGGGCAAACTAACTTGTCCACTTTGGCAACACAAATTGAATATTGGATTTGTGATACTACTATTTGTAACTTTTTCCTCTATCCACGTAATAGCTCTACAATTTGGACATGTAGTCATTCGCAATCCAAAGTTTCATTGATTTCAGAATGACTGTCTTGGATGGGTACGTGTCCATCCTGCAATGGTAGTAGCAGGGTCAGTATGTAAATTATGTGAGGCTGAGTTACTTAAATGTAAGATAGTTTCAGGGGATTACCCATTAGGGTGGATGAGATAGTCATGTGTTCTATGGGCATAGGTCTCATAGAAGGAGCGATGTTGGATTGGAGATTTTCATCATGAGCACCTTGTTCATCTAATTTTAGGAATAAATTTTGTATAGTGAGAAGTAGGTATTAAGTATATGGTAATGATTAGCGCCTCAGCAAGGGCATGACATTATATAAGTCAAAGCCAACATTACCAAGACTGTCGATGTTATGTACTGAGACGGGATTTGGTTGATGAGCCTGTTATTCAAGATATGTTGATTCCATTTGTTCCAAACGCATCAACATCGATCTAACATGGCATGCCTCCCTCGCAAGCAAGCGACAACAGCGTGCTACCACATCATTTCGTTCAATATGCCGACGCCTGAACAATAATCGCCGCCTAACGTTCAATCTGGCATTTTTTTGTTGCAGTTTTCATCGTGTTGTTGAAAATGACGATGATGGATCCATTCTTTTAGTAGGAAACCATGCTAACACATAGGTAAATCTTTCTTTTATTTCTTTGTGTGAGATAGATAAGATCAAATATGTGTATGGATATATGTGCAGTGCATACATATACATATACATATCCATATACATATGCAAATACATACATATATATATATGTATATATATATATATATGTATGTATATATATATATATATATATATATATATATATATATATATATATAGGTATTTTTGGTCTTTCACTAACTGGTTTGTGTTGTAGGTATCTTCTTGGTTTTTTTGGTCTTTGGGTTTTAAATGGTGATGAATTACATGGACTTCTTGAACTGGGTAAGTGAAATTCCCCTTTATAATTTATATATGTGAATTCTAATTTTTTTTATTTGGCACGTTATGACAAATTTTATGCAAAACTCTGATATGGTAGAACGTTATACAACAACTGTTATTTCTGTTTTTATCAGTGTATACATGAATTTTGTTTTTATCAGTGTAATTGTAATCTATGAGTAGTGCATATGTATTTGAAACGACAATAACTGGTATTTCTCTCTTGTAATGAACATTTTAAAAAGTATATGATCTGTGGTGAGTTACAACTTATTGTGGATTCCTCGTACATTTGAAAATATGGTCTTATAAAACAACAGCGAAAAAGGAAACCATTAGGAATTTATGTACTCTTTAAAAGTATTTTCCTGATTAGGAATTTATCTGTTAATAGTGCGGACATTTTCAAAATCATAAGTGATAAATGAATACTAAAAAGGTTAATGACAATAACTAATATTTTCCTCTCATTATAAACATCTTTAAAAGTATCAGAACCTTATATTAATATGTGAGTAGTGTGTATGTATTTGACACGACAATAGCTGGTATTTCTCTCTAGTAATGAACATTTTAAAAAGTATCTGATCTGTGGTGATTTACAACTTATTGTAGATTCCTCGTGCATTTGAAAATATGGTCTTACAAAACAAGAACGGAAAAAGAAAATCATTAGGAATTTATGTACTCTTTAAAAGTATTTTCCTCAATAGGAATTTATTTGTTAATAGTGTGTACATTTTTG